>OX638278.1:0-1200000 GCA_951806755.1 Brenthis hecate
CCCAAACTCGTAGTTGTTTGATTAGAGAACGTTTAGACGTTACCGCCGAAAAGCTTAGGATTTCAGAAAAAAGTTGGGGTTTTTCGGAAAGTTTAGTTAATTCCGAAAAGGTAGGTTTTCCCGTAAGGTTAGGTTTCGGGAAAAAAACATTAGGTTTCGATTAATAAGTTAGGTTTCAGGAACAGGTTACCGCTGAAAAAAAAGTTAGGTTTTCGGAAAAAGGTTAGTTATCCGAAAAGGGTAGGTTTCCGTTAAAGGTTAGGTTTCGGAAAAACGCTTAGGGGTTTAGAAAAACAGTACGACGGAAAGTTAGTTATCCGAAAGGTTTTCCGAAAGTTAGGTTTCGGAAAAAGTTTTAGAAAAAAAACCCAAACAATTTCCGACAGTTGGGAAACCAATATTTCGGAAAAAAAACGGGGAAAAAAAAAAACCGAAACCGAAAAAAACCACCATTTACAGGATATAATTTCGGAAAAAAAACCGAAAGGTTAGGTATCGAAAAGGAGTAGGTTCTCCGTAAGTGTAGGGGTTACACTAAGTTAGGTTTTAGAAAGTACGCCGAAAGTTAGGTTTCCGAAAGTTGGTTTTCCGAAAGTTAGTTACCCGAAAGGTAGGTTTCCGTAAGTTAGGTTTCGGAAAGTTAGGTTTCGATAAGTATAAGTTTTAGAAAGTACGCGGGAAAGTTAAGGTTTCGGAAAGTTGGTTTTCCGAAAGTTATTTATCCGAAAGGTAGGTTTCCGTAAAAGTTAGGGTTTTCATAAAGTCTAAGGTTTCGATAAAAAGTTAGGTCTTAGAAATTACCGGCCGAAAGTTAGGTTTCACGGAAAAAAGTTGGTTTTCCGAAAAAAAGTTATCCGAAAGGGTAGTTTTCGGTAAGGTTAGGGTTTTTCGGGAAAAAGTTTAGGTTTCCATTTATGTTAATATAAAGCCTTTTATTCAGCATGAAGAAAACACCTATAAAAATAAAAGAAACAAGATTTTTTAATAGTTCGTAAAAAAGTATTTTGACAATTGTGTCAAATTTTTGTTAAGCCCCGTGCGGTGGGTGGTTGGATTAAAAAAAAAAAAAAAAAAAAAAAAAAAATTTTTTTTTTAAAATTTTAAAAAAAAAAAAAAAAAAAAAAAATAATTAAAAAAAAAAAAAAAAAAAAAAAAAAAAAAAAAAAAAAAAAAAAAAAAAAAACTTTTACTAGAAAAAAAAGTCATTTTTTTTTTTTTTTTTAATCTGTTAAGATAAAAATTTTTCTAAAAAATCTCGTTGGTTCCAACAAGAATTTTTATTACGAGGGGATTTATAAAATTGAAAAAAATAAAAACACTAGGTTTTACTTTCTTCTACTATTTGTTATTTTTTTTTTTTTCAAAGACAAAAAAAAAAAAAAAAAAATATAGAAAAAAAGACGAAAACAAAAAAAAAAAACCCAGCGGGGCTGGAGAAAGTTTTAAAATTTTGCCTTTTTCTATTAGTTCACCATTTGCTATCTCTATTACTTTTTTTTTTTCAAGGGGCCCCTGGGTTTTTGTCATAGATTTTTTAATTTTTTTTTTTTTTAAAAATTATCATTTGAATTAAATTCCATTCAACACTTATTTTGTTTGTTTTCATATTTTTATTTTAATATCATTTTTGAATATTTTTTTTTTTTTTATACTTTCATAATTTCCTCCATGATTATTAATTGAAATATAAGTATAAATAAAATAAATCAAAAGTTTGAATGTATCAATACCAATAACTACTAAGGCCCCCTATTGGATGTTGTAGCTCACAACGTTGTGGTGGATGTGACTAAGTCATGTTACTTGATCGATATTCACAGTAGTAGTGTGACCGGGTTACGATAGATGGCGTTGCATTGTAAATATATTAGATAGAAATAACTCGTGTTTGAGCGTTTGATGTAAGTACCTTATAAATTATTCTACGAATCCTAAATCCTCAATGAATTTATAAGCTTTTGTTAATTATTTTATTTTCTAATGAAATTTTGTTCCCTAATTGGAATTATTGTGAAATGTTAAAGTTGGGATGGTCGAATTAAAAACCATTCAATGATTAAATTAATCCTTCTCTTTAAATATGGTTCTTCATAATCTTTTTGCGTAAACCCTTTCTACTTCACTTCACTTCAGAAAACCGACAAAAACTGCGGGAAATAAAATCATTGACATTCTCTCCTATCCGTTTTATACAATTTTTAAGTATTTGTGAAACAATTTATATTTCCTATTCATATTCTATTTTGAAAAAAAAAAAAAAAAAAAAAAAAAGTAAAGTACTTGTATCGCACATAATTAATTAATATGCAAATTTACTAACAATGTGGTAATTAATAACTCATTGCTATCATTTATTACAAAACAATAAATTATTAAATTAATATTAGTGGCGCCAACTCATATTACGAGTTCTTTCAGAACAATTTATCTACCATTTTTCAATAAAATGTTATTTAAATATGATATATGTTCACAAGATAATTTATAATTGAATTTAAAATAAAGTGATAATTGTAAACTAATATTGTTGAAACCAAACGATTAAATTAGCATTAAAAGAAAGGTGATGGCGACATGTAGCGACATCTATTATCTCGATCATAACTACTTCTTGTCTGAAGGTTGTAACACTAAACTTTTATCTAAATTGTGAAAAATATATTATTGTTTTACTTGCCAGGTAATTCTTCTATAATTCCTTGTAAGGTCCTTTTTGTTCCATTGTGTATAAGTGAATTCCTTACGATTAGCACAAACGACGATTTTAAGCACTTAATATATTTTTATTGGGTTTTAACCACTGCCTTCAATAGCAGCAGCAATTCACAGCACTTTTCTGGTTATATTCTGTTAAAAAAAAAAAAAAAAAAATTACGGAGCTTATTCTTATCGTTAGCACAGTTGCGCCCTCTCTACCTACGGGACGGATTCCGTAAGTTAGGTTTCCAATAGTTAGGTTTTCGAAAGTTAATCATACGCCTTTATTCAGTAAGACAACACCGTACTATACTATATAATTATTTATTTGTGTCTTCAGTGACAAGAGAGCGTATCTTATATGTTTTATTATATAAGTGTTTTATTTAGATGCTTTCAAGAGCAACAAAAAAAAATATATATTACGTTTCTTTTAGTTGATTTTGTATAGTCATTTGCTCCTCAATCACTTTCTCCAGGCCCTGGGTTTACTTTCTAGATTTTTTTTTTTTTTTTTATTTATATTTGAATTAATTTCATCAACTATTATTTATTTCATATTTGTTATTTCGAGTTTTTGTATTTTAATATCATTTTGAATATTTTTGAATACTTTCATAATTTCCTCCATGATTATTAATTGAAATATAAGTATAAATAAAATAAATCAAAAGTTTGTATGTATCAATACCAATTACTTACTAAAACCCTCTATTGGATGTTGTAGAACACTACGCTGTGGTTGATGCGACTAAGTGATGTTGTTTAATCGATATTCACTATGTGAATACACTACTGTAGTGTTACCGGGTTACGATAGATGGCGTTGCATTGTAAATATATTACTTTAGATAGAAATAACTCGTTGAATAGCGTTTGATGTAAGTACCTTATAAATTATTCTACGAATGCCCTCAATGTATTTATAAGCTTTTATTAAGTAATTTTTTTTTTTTCATTTGGGAATTATTGTGAAACTTTAATCTAAATTGTGAAATATGTACGTAGTTATTGTTTTACATGCCAAGTAATTTTTCTATAATTCCATTGCGAGGTCCTTTTCGTTCCATTGTATATAACCATGGGGTCTTACTACAAACAAAATAAAAATTAGTTAAAAATATTATAACAGGTGGCGTAAATGTATCGATTTGTTTTCAATGTTCACTTAAAATTCCAAATATAAAAAAAATCTAATTTTAAAGAAATATTTAAAGTTAGGTAAAGTTATATAAAGAATAAATAGTATTTTAAAAAATATATAAAATTCGATGATATTCTTGTATTTCTGGCGGCAATAATAGGTACTACGTTGTGATAGCACGATCTTTGATAATAATTATGTATAATCTGTTCACAGATGGCGCCCAATATAATATAAAAATTGATAAATGTAATTAAATTATTTTGCTTTACTTTGATACCAATATAGCTCATAGGTTAATTTCGTTATTTCTTGTTCAAATTTTTTTGCGTTAAAAAAATAATAATATTTATATACATAAGTCTATGCAATATATAAAACACGAAATGAAATGTAATAATAAAACAAGAAAATAATGTTTCAAATTGGGCACGGTAGATTTAGATTTTAAAGATACACGCACTTAAATAAAAAAACGTATGTAATATTACCGTGACTCAAGTCTCTAAGACAATATTCTAAGCAATATAATTTGTAATTGCCATAGTGACCTTGAGACCTTGACAGCGCGGATTAGCAAAGTCAAATATTTGTATGGACTGGACTATCTGTACTAGTATAGTATTATATGATCTGTGGTATAACTGAATTTCGTTACGATTAGCACAAACCACGATTTTAAGCACTAAATATATTTTTATTAGGTTGTAACCATTACCTTCAATTGTACTAATTTCTTGTTAACTTATTTTTACTTAACACTGAAATTCAGACCTTTTCTGGTTATATTTTGTATTTAAAAAAATATTACGGAGCATATTTTTAACGTTAGCCAGCACAGTTGTGCCCTCTCTCCACACGGTACGGTTTCCGCAAGTTAGGTCACCTAAATTTAGATTTCCGTAAGTTAGGTTTCCAAAAGTTAGGTCGACGAAAGTTAGGTTTCCTTAAGTTAGGTTTCGCAAAGTTAGGTTACCGAAAGTTAGGTCACTCAAAGTTAGGTTTCCGTAAGTTAGGTTTTCGAAAGTTAGGTTACCGAAAGTTAGGTTTCGCAAAGTTAGGTTACCGAAAGTTAGGTCACTTAAAGTTAGGTTTCCGAAAGTTAGGTCACTCAAAGTTAGGTTACCGAAAGTTAGGTTTCCGAAAGTTAGGTTACCGAAAGTTAGGTTTCCGTAAGTTAGGTTACCGAAAGTTAGGTCACTCAAAGTTAGGTTTCGCAAAGTTAGGTTCCGAAAGTTAGGTTTCCGAAAGTTAGGTTACCGAAGTTAGGTTACCGAAAGTTAGGTTTCCGAAAGTTAGGTTTCCGTAAGTTAGGTTACCGAAAGTTAGGTTTCCGTAAGTTAGGTTATCGAAAGTTAGGTTAAGTTAGGTTTCTGTAAGTTAGGTTAGTTTAGGTTTCTGAAAGTTAGGTTAGGTTAGGTTTCTGAAAGTTAGGTTAGGTTAGGTTTCTGAAAGTTAGGTTAGTTATTAAATAATTCGCAATAACACTGTATAGAAAACATTACAAGAATTTATCACGTACCTACTATTCGTTTTACAAGGTCTTTCTCTGAGGTAATGTTTATCGTTGGTTATATATTCATATATATATATATATATACATATAGGTTGATCCCGTAGGTTCGAAATCGTGCGTGTATCGTTAGGTGTAGAACACTTTTAACGTTGGTTAGGTTCTATCTCAATAGAGACAATTTTCCATAGACAAAACTCTATAGACTTTTGACAGTTGTCACTTGTCGTTTACCGTATACACCACTAGGTGTCGCTAGTGACACTTCATGAACAGTGTTATTGGTAAAATAAAAGACGAGCATTTTCATCGTTTAATATACAAAATAAAAGTAGTTCTAATATTATATGTACAGATTTCTTTTAGTGAATTATCGTTGAAATATTTTTCTTGATTGTTGTAGTTTCAGTCTTCAGACGGCAGCTTCCACACAGGAGTAAAAAAATGTTAGTAAACAATTGTTAGTGAACATTTTATGTCATAAAAAATATTTCAAGCAAGAGTTATTAAATATATCTTTATAAAATGTTCTGTAACATTTGCTAACGAAACAATTCCAAGCAACATTTGTAGCTTTTGTTAGAAAACAGTAACTTTTTCAGAATATAAACCAAAGTAGTGGTTATAAAATGTTAAGAAATGTTGTACAAAATATTTTATCAGTGTCGAAGCTTTGAAAACATCTAACAATAGTAAACTAACATATTACAGAATGTTACAAAAAGCTTTCGTGTTAAAAATGTTATGTAATGTTAAACCTTATATTATAACATTCTTTAACTGCTGTGTGGAAGCACCAATTGAGATATCTGCAAGTGATGTAATTCAATATTCATAACAATAATAAAGTACTTACACATGACTTTCAAAAAGTGCTTGTATGTATAAGTCTAATTTTCAAAGTGTTGTTTTATTTATTACAATATGTATTCACAATATCACATCCTTCTTTTGTATTGTCAACTAAATTATATCAATGTTACATTCATCCCTTCTTTATTATTAGCAGATAATATTAATTTATTCCATAATAGTAGTTCAATAGAGTTCAATTCAAAGAAATAAATTTATACAATTATAGTCAAAATATGTTACATATTTAATTCAATCAAAAAAAGAAATAAAGCTAGTTCATTGTGGAGTGCGATTATTTATATAAAATGTGGAGTGTGATTGTATATATACTTATATTATTAACAAGCCCTTAAAAAGTGAAGTTACACAGCATTTAAAAAATTACTGAAATACTTCACATTTTCTCATTACATTGCTTATAATATACATGATACATTTTTTTATGAAGTGTGTTGTAAGTTGCAACTTTAAATATTTTAATTTTCTATTATTACAAACATGTAATCTACATATTTAATACAATGAAATAAATCACAAGATAATGAAAATATTACAACTATTGGTTAACATCAATAAATTTTATCATTGTTCTATAACACCAGTTTGCAAAATAAAAGAAGTTATGTCCTTCCAGTGAATTTTATGTTATTTTATTCAGTTACAATAACTAAACGCGAACATAATTTTTTTTAACTCTATCACATCAAAAGTTTTCATCACATTTTATTTTCTAGCTACCCACAAGTTGGTTTAAAATTCATCGCAAAATGTTGATGCAATGTAGTGTTTAATTTAATGAATATTTGTTTTTAAAACGTCAAAAAGGTTGTATAAAGTAAATCCTGACCGTTTTTGTTACGTTTATAGTGATCTCATTATATTTAAAAAGGAATATCTCATAACGGAATCACTCAAAGGAGCATATTTTTGTTATTTTATCTGCCTCTCACCAAGACAAAGCGGGTTTACACCAACTTTATTTTTTTTGAGCAAAATTATCAAGCATACTGGGACCAGGCTATGTTAAGTGACTATTGCTGGTCTATTATAAGAGATACAGATACAAATAAATACAAGAAAAAAGCTAAGGCATTTCTATTTAATTTTTTAAATATTTTTGTATGTATTCTTTTTGTAAATTAAAAAAAATAAATTTTTCCATTTGACTTGTTGGATTATTTAATTAATTTTTTTTTAACTCAGTGCACCTTAATTGTTAAGAAAAAAATACTTTTCATTTCAAGGACAAAAACCATGTAAACTAGTGTAATTATTTTCACAATTTGTCTATAACATTACCTGCATAATATATGTATTACAGTTACATGATATATATATATATATATATATATATATATATATATATATATATATATATATATATATATATATATATTTTAATCAACAAAATTTTAAAATCTGTAAAGAAAGTCTAGACTAGATCACTTTTTTGTATACTGTATTAACAACCACCTTGAATTTAATAAAAAAAACATGGTAACAAAAGCTGTAGTATAATAATTTAGTCTTCATTCTTTTTCTCTCTTCATATTTAATTGTTATTGTAATTAAAGTGTAGAAAACTTTGATGTGCTCCATAATATCTTGATGTATTTTATGCCTGAAAATAAATAAAGTACATATTAATAAATAATAATACCAATTTTATTCTTTGTGTATTGGTTGATATTGCTAAGCAAAACATTTTTTGGAAACACAAGTTTTTCAAAATTATCCAGAGTCACATAAAACTAGGGAAATTTTAAAATTCTTATCAAATTAGATTAAGATATAATACAGCTATTGCATTGTTGATTATGTTATTTTGATGCAATATGTTCATAGTAGTGAGGGGTAACTGTTTAGTGGTGCATTTATAAGTAGAAAAATATGGAAGGATATTACAGAATTTAAAAAAAAGAAAAAGTTCCTTTAATTAAAGTAAAGTAAGAATTATTTACCTATAGGTATTACACGTACAGTGATGGGCAGTGATTAAGAACAATATTGTAGTCACCTTGGCTTTCCTATGTTTATAGCTTCTCTTTAACCCTGAAATATTTGAAATTAAGTATTATATTAGTATTTATAGTTCGTTTGTAGTATATTTTAAGAAATCATTATGTTTTAATTAAAGCAACATATTAAATTATTTTTCATTAATGTATAAATAAATAATATTATATATATAGTAGTATAAAAATGATTTTATTGAAAATAAAACTGTTCTTAGTTTGAATATAATAATTAGCAGGAAATAAATACCTCACATTATTTTTTCTATTTCACTATGTGAACAAAACTTATTGCCAAACATATCCTTCCTGTATGATCACATCTGTAATTAGAAAATATTCCAATTAATAAAAGGAATTCAATTTATTTTTTAAATATGCCTTGTATATAAAACTATAACAATATTACAAATAATACATAGTAGGACATGCTTTTAAAGCAATAGTAATTAATTCTAATATAATACAAAAAATATTCAATTGTTATTGAGTATTTGTGGCATATTTGAACTCTGAATGTCAAACCCTATCCCAGTTTGGAGTGGTTGTGTGTATTGACTATACAAAATATCTTTGTAATCTAAAGATACTTACGTTCATTATAAAAAAAACTTGCACTTATCTTGCATTGCCTTTTAGCAAAAGTACTCGGGAATATTACTGTACATTTTTGAAAGGGAAACGAACCATGACTGACACTGTAGTCTGTGCTAACTACTAAGAAATACCATCTACGAAAAATAAGTAAATAATAATAGAATAACTCACCAAACAAATAGAACGTAGCTGTGTCTCTTAGACAAATTTATTAGGTACCTATATGCTAGATGCATATTTGTTATAGGTATAGGAAATAACTGCTTGCCGTGTTTACGTACTTACTGAAAACAATGGAATAGCATACAGATATCTAAAAGTAGTTACATTTAAAATTTAAAAACTCATATAAAAATTTTAGTAGGTTAGTTTTCGTCTTTTTCTATTCACATTCACTAAGTAGTGTAAGATTAATATATTATATACTAAATAAAACGTGAAGTGTTTGAAAGTATTACAAATATTAATATTATTATGTAGGTACATCACTGTACACAATACAAATTATAAAGTTCAAAGTACTAAGTAGTAACTACTAACTAGTAAGTACCATAGAGTATGTAAATTGTAACCCTTTTGTAAGTACTTCCCCGCCGTCCTCGATACCACAGAGTACAGAGTCACAGACTAAGCTTTATATGTATATGTAGCAATATACTCTATGGACAAAGCTAATGCAGTCAAGTGACAGACCAGGAACAACAAGTTTATTTGTTATCTGGATGTTATAAAGCGCCTCGATCACAGATAATTAAGACAAATAAAGATAATACGTTATACACCATAAATCATAATATTATTAGCTTGATCGTCGTCCTCGTCTGTGGTGTGCAGTGTACACAGGTTTAATAGTAGACTGGTAGAACTGTTATTGTTTACGAGAGCATTTTGTTTCATAATTTTTTTAATTAATTTTACCGTAATAGAAACATTTTGTGTTGTGCTTGTTTGTGGAATGTGTGTGTTTCACATATTTGTTAATTTCGGTAAGTTCTATTAGTAATTATGGCATTAATTTGCATACTATTAACTTTAGTTTTCTAAACTTATTGTTAGTCGTTTAATAAATAAAAAGTATGTCGTCAAGCTACTCATTTGCTTGAAATATGTTTAATTATTACATGAAATGAGTTATGTAAATATTTTCATAGAACATTTTATTACAAATATGTGTAAATGTGATAAATTAGAAAAATATTTCTTTTTCCATGTTTATTATTCGCCTATTCTATTTAAGTTTAGAGTGAATTTTAATATGTTAAAGTTATTTTAAATACTTTACGTGAGTTAACAATATAATTTGACGAATTAAGCTTTAAAATCTTAATACTAAATAGGTTATTCAGACACTTTAAAAAAAGGACGTATCGCTATAGGATATTAGTACCTGGGCTACCGAGATTCGCTCGGAGTTTTTGGCCTAAAGTACAATTTTCTTTTTCTTAAAAAAATAAAACAAAAAACTTGAATAAATATTAAAAAAAAAAAAACAAAAGTAAAAACTTCAGAAGCGACTGAGATTTGAACCTGAACACCTGTAACCGTTGATCTTGCACCTTGGCCGATTAACCATGATGCTTACGCCTGTGTATGCAAATTACCGACCATATTTTGCGTGGAATAATGCAAAAGAAAACTGCATGAAAACTCGAAAACACGCATTTTCTCAGACATAAGACGACTAATCTAGATCGATTTATCGCCCCCGAAATCTCTTGTATGCTAAATTTCATGAAAATCATTGGAGCTGTTTCCAAAATTCAGATTATTACACCTACATATAATAAAATTGTAACTAAGCCGAATCATATTAAAGGATACTTTTTACAGCGGGAAAATAATTCATCTCTGAGAAATCTATACTAAACGTTAAAACGTAAATGGTGAGTCGCTATCGTAGGAACTATATTATTACAGTTGATAAAAAACATAAGTATTCCTTATTTTTATTTATATTACTATGGGAAGTATTATTAAAAGAAAACAATATATATTTAAAAATTGTAACTTTTTTATTTAAAAAATAATAAACATACCTTATTAAAAATCTAATCAAAAATACGTATATTTTTTAATGTAAACCTTCCCAAATAATATTGTTATTAAATTGTCTTCCAAGACGGTGGTAGATTCCTCACGGAATTACATTAGGTACATATTGACATTTAAATTTTAAAAATATAAATATTGACGATTTAAAAGCGCACGTGTAATTTATTATTTATTCGTAGCATATAAGTATATTTGAATAAATAATATTTTGATTTGATTTGTGTATAATTTTATAATAAAACTTGATCTACATTCGTTGGCTTACTATTACAAGGTTCTATGTTAATTTTAATGAAGTTTAGTAATTTTTACATAGACCTTCGTTATTTTGTTATCGTAAAAAAAACAACATAGAACTATGTAAAATTGAATATTTTGTAGTTATAGTGCCGCTATCTAGTGGTTTGTTTTTGCAAAACTCTAGCTAATGATACATAGAACCTTGTAGCATTAATAACTAAATAAGTACTAAAATTGTAACATAGAACCTTGTAATAGTGAGGCAACGATTATTATTATGGAAGCTGTTATAAGAATAAAATATGTACGTGTATCTCGAGTTTAATTTATTTAATCTTTTTTAAATATACATATAATAAAATAATTTTTGTTCTAAAAGATATTTTTTTTTATGTTTTGTTAAATATGTAATTTCATAATGAAAAGAAAATTATGTCTTTGCTTTTGTAATGAGATTGTCTTTTTTTGGAAACGGAGCTTCATTGCTAGCCGCAGTTTTTTCTATCTACCTATAGCGTTAGTTTCTATGAGGAATCCTAATTTTTCTTCTCTTTCTTGGATTTTTTTGTTTTAAAGATTTTACAAATAAATATTTTTGTAATTTTTACTAAAACAATTAATAATAATAGTGATATAAAAAGAAGATCTAGGTAGAATCTTTTGTAAAACGGTATTGTCATTGCCGGTGATCTTAAATGAGGGGCACCTTTGGTGTGTGCCACATGTTCTATCCAGAAAACCAATTCATCCCCCGCTGTTTGCATTCGATTGTGATAAATGTATGACAATTCATTCGCTTTTGTTTTGTAGCTGAAACAATTCAAATTAATTACTTGTTATGTTACAATAAACTCACTCCTATTTTAATTAAGTAGCAATGTTATTTATATTAGGTTGTGCTAATAATGTTTACAGTTAATAAAAATATTTAAATGGAATTGTTAGATAATTAAAATTTAAATTATATTATTTGATTTAATTGTTTAGAGATGTGTAAACTATAATAAGAGTTTATCATCTATACATGTAATAAAATTCGAGAATAATCTGTACATTAAATATTTTTTGGAAAATATTATTGAAATAGTCATTATTATCGATACAAAGGCCGAATCTATAGTTTTTAGAATTTTTGTCTATCTGTAACCGCATCATGAGAAAACCATTAGACAAATTTTCATGAAATTTGGTACGATGATAGCTGGTTATCCGGGTCAACATATAGGATACTTTTTACTGCGGGAAAATGTCTCATCTCTGAGAAATCTATACTTAACGTTAAATCGTAACTAGGGACGAACCCGAGCGGAGCGGAACGGAGAGATCTAGTGTTATTATTTGTGTAGTTATGATATATAGAGCCAAGGCGGTAATCGATGATATCAACAAAAATCAGTAAATTCCTTTCTTCCTTTATCGAATTATCGTATTCCTTTAGAAGTTTTTAAATATCTATAAAAAATAATATCCTCTTGACTAATTTCGGCCACCGCCGCTAGCCTCACTGAGACTAGCCAGGTGCGCAGGACTGACTGACGGCTTTACGTGCTCTCCGAGGCAAGGAGTTGAAACACCACTAACTTCCCAAATCCAGGCATCTTATCAGAAAAACTCAGTAATTAACTTGGCCCGACCGGGAGGTCGAACCCAGAACTTCCGGATCTGCAGCTGTAAATGCTAGCTACTAGACCACCGACGCAGTTTCGACCACTGTCAAAAATACAGACAGGCTGGTAGGACTGCTCTACTGCCACACTGGTGTAATTGTTATGGTTAAAGCATGGATCAGTGACATAACAAAGCAAGGTTCTTGCATTAATTACCATCGTAGGAAACATTTTATTGCTATTGTCAATACGTACGATGTATTTATAAGCATTTCCTCAATAGCAGCACGTAGTTTATTCGCCATATCTTCAGCCAAAGTAACAATGATACCAAATCCTTTATTCGCAACAGATCTCATATTCACATACTGGTCTCCGAAAACTGGTATACCTATGACAGGAACTCCAAAATGTATTGCTTCAGTTGTTGAAAGCTGGCCACCGTGAGTTATGAAAAATTTTAAGTTGGGGTGAGCTGAAATTTAGGAAAAAAAATAATCATTCAAGATTTTTAGCGTACGAATATATTACAAATATAATAATTGTGCTGCTGTTACAGCAGTTAAATAATATATAATTGATTACTGGGACGAAAAACATTAACACCTCCAGGTAAATTTCTAAGAAATTAATTAAAATTCAAAGAAATCTATTGTTAACTGACACGCCGGCGTGTCCGCGGTCGTTGAGGGATTAAAGTTAAAATTTAGTTATTCGTATTGCTCGTATAAGTATGATTCTGAAAATTTTAAGAGATTCAACTTACAAAGTAAACTCTGTTGTGGAGCCCATTTAACTAAATGTACATTTTTCGGAACATTATCTAAGTCTCCTTCAAATTTCCAAATTACAGTTTGTTTTAACTTTCCAAACATTTGAAGCAGTGTGCCCTTCATGTGGTCCGACATATCCATACTCCTTATGTTACTACCCATACTAAAGTATATTACTCCATCTTTTGTCTCATCCATTATTTTTTGTAACTCCTAAAATACTGAAAACTGCTTAGTACTAGATCAAGATTACACTGTTAAAGCTAAGGCATATTGGTAAAATTTTGCAAAGCTACACAGTTATAAAATGTTGTTCTTATAATGCAATGCGGATTTATGTCGATTTTTAGTTCGAATGTTTTACAGCAATCATGGTCTCTCCTAAAAATCCCAGAGTCTCTCCCAAAAATCTAAATAAATCCGCGAGAAAATCCGAAAAGATATTTTTATTTAAAATGATATTCTTCATTCTTAGTAGTATTTCAAGTTCTTACCTTAGGCAAAGGTTTTACTTTAGAATCAATATGATACCCAGCAATATATTTAACATTTTGCGGCAGTCGGTACGGACTCCCCATAGATGGGTGAGAATTAATTAGCAAGAATGACCCATTATATATAGCTTCATTATACGACGGCATGCTTACACCTCGTTCAGCAGCAATTTTTGGAAATAAATCATCATATATCTTTTTTTCTAATGGTACTACGTAAACTCTGTAAAGAAATAATTCTGTAAAATTTTCATTATTATCATTATTAAATAACATTTAGGTTAGGTAGGTTAATTCAAATACTGACCCATATATAATCATTTTTTTAATCATTGTATACAGTTCATTCAATCTTTCCCAAAAACTGAGTGGTGGCCTGCTAGCCGAAAACAAGTCAACGTTGTATGAAGGGTTAGGAACATCGTCCATTAGCTGTAGGATTTGCCAGTGGGCTTCTGTTGAACCGAACCAAATTAGCGGGCATTGAAACAGTGGAGCAATTCTGAAACAAGGTACGTGTTTATAACATTAAAAATATAAAAAGGTAAATTCAATTTCAAAATCATTTAAATTCAAATTCAAAATTATTTTAAAAACAACGTAAAAATATAGATTTATATACTCTGATATAGTTCTATGACACACACTAAATAACTCTCTATTTATTTAAATCAGTTGATCTTAAGGAATTATTTTAATTGTTAGTATATATAAAATAAATTTAAAAAAAATATATTTACCCAGCAATCTCATCAGCGAAAAACCACTCAAGTATCACAGCATCGAATGTCTGTTTTGGATCCTTTAGGAAATTTATTAGAAGAGGATCTGCTAATATATTCTTATGTATTTCATATACAACGTTTATAAATAAAAAGGAATCCCCGAAGTTACCAGTACCAACAAGATTTTTAAGTTTAAAGGTATCATCTAAAACAAGAAATATTAAATTTTTATTATCAATAAATATTACAATTGTGCAGAAATGAATACCTATTACCTACTGATTATAACTATAATAAAATCGGACAAGTGCAAGTCTGACTCATACACTAGAGTTCCGTAGCACGGAACATTAAATTTATGTTACAACTTATATACACCAACAATATCATTCTATCATCAGTAATATATAGACAATATCATTAGTAATATAATATTTTATAGTATTCATATTAAAAGCAAACATAATTTTGCGCCCAAACTCATAAAACTCGTGTATGGGACGAAGGAGGTATTTTTTTGTAATTTAACTACGGAATTGTAATAGATGAATCTCCGATAAAATAAATTTCAACAATGTACCTTCAATAGTTTCCGAGTAAAATGTCTGTGTCATACGGACAGATGGCCGTAACGAAATTATAAGAGCCTTTTAGACTAGTCTTTTGCCTACAGAATCCCAAATCTATATAATAATGATGCCATTTACTAAATATTATAATGTAACAAGTTTTATTTCGAGTTCAATTACTTGCTTAACATTAACAATTTGGTATAATTGAGACCAAAGTAACTATGATATTTTATCACCCATTTTTCTTATTTTGTATCTCCCATTAAAATTACATTTATTCGCTAACCACTTGACGTAAGTTTTTAAAATATTTCATATAATATAAAATCGTCTGGAAAATAGATGGTTGAGAAGCAATTTTATTTCAGATCTAATAATAAATGTATGAATATTGTACGTTTTTCAGATTCTGCCTTCATCCGTTTTCCCAATTCTTCTAAACTTATTTCTGTTAGATTTGCAACGGGCTTGTCACGTGGAAACGAAGTAATATGTACAACCTGCAAAAATTAAAGATAGAGTACATAAATAATATGCTATATTATAGGGGATTTTAACCCTTTTAACAATTTTTCGTCGCTTATAAACTGTGTATATTGTGAAAGGTGGCAATATTTAAAGCCTTAGAACTATCTATTTAGTATGTAAAATTCAATGTCAACATACTAGATTTAGTATGGAATAGATTATATAATATAAAAGTAGGTAAATACTTTTAAAAAACTTGAAATCCTTCCCTATTTTACCTTGATTGGTCATAAATGCCGAAATATTCATTATTTCTTATCAAAATTATAGGATACATTTTTTGCCCTTAACTTGAGAAATGATTTGTTCCCAATACAAACTATTAACCCATATTTCACCCCTTTCAAGTTTCATTTTTGCGACAAAATATGTTATGTCCTTCTCCAAAGCCCCATCTCTCTCTATATCAGACTTAGAAAACGTAATAGACAGACAGACAGAGTTACTTTCGCATTCATAATATTAGTGTGGATTTACAATAATTACAATTAATAAATTACCTCATGTCCAGCTTCCAAAAGTCTACTGACCACACCTTGACCTAAGATGCTGTGACTCTTGGAATATATAGGGAAAAATACGAGTAATCTAAAAGCCTCACTCCATGTTGCCATTAAAATGACTACTAGTGCGATAAGCATTATAGTTCTCGACACCATCTGAAAAAAAAATGTTTTGTTTTTGTTTCATTACTATTATTTCAATTTCGCATACAAAGTGTCATCCCTATTTTCACCCCCTTAAGGGAGAATTTCTGTGATAAAAACTATACTTTGTCCTTCCCACGATCTCAAACTATGTTCTTACCTTTCATCTAAATCTGTCCAGTAGTTTCTTAGCTTATTCGGTCCAAACAAAGAAACAAAAAAATCTTTTCTCTTTGTAATATTAGTATAGATATAATATGTTATAATTAAAAATATAACATGAAAATGATGTGTCCTGTGTATTAATAATATTATAATTGTCTGCAACGTCTTCACGTGTATATAGCTAATGAATAATTCAGGGTATACGTAATAATACTCAATACATTATTATACATACATAACCGACGATAATTATCTCGGAAAATGACCTCGATTGTGCAATAGTCGCTTTTTAGATCTTATTTGTAGCAAACGAAAGGGAATTTTGAACATGTACGTATTTAGTTGAAGTAGATTAGTACTTGCACACCGCGTTCCGTCCACTTTCTCTTATGTTGTCGCTTTTTTCTCATACCATAGATAGATTACCGATCTATATACAACTTTCTTTAATTTCATTCTTTTATACTCATTTTGAGCCCTAAACAAAAGACAAACGTAATTGTATCGAAGTTTTAAAGCACAGTTTGTTAGACCTTCTTTTAAGGAAAATTTTGGATGTTTATTAGTTATCGTAGAAGCATTAGATTCATATAATTAAAACCTTATTTTTAAGGGATCACTAATATTCAATACATATAATAAAATTCTGAGTCGAATCTGTACATTAAATATTTGTTAGAAAATCTTATTGAAATAGTCATTATTATTGATACAGACAGGCTGAATCTATAAATTTTTGATTGTTTGTCTGTCTGGGAACGCATCACGAGAAAACTACTAGACAGATTTTAATAATAGCTTTTTGATAATATCTGGTTATCCGTATCATATATATTTTTATCCAATATGTAAACTTTGCAATTCCTGTTACATAAATGCTACTCAACAATCCAACTGACCCAACATATTTATTTATTTTATGAATAGATCTTTATAGATTTTCGTTTAAAAAATCAAATGGGTCTTATCTTAGATTGCCACATGACTTGGACAACGCACATCAATGAGGTTAGTAGGCGTATGTACTTCAGTTTCCATTCTCCGAAAGGAGCTTCTGAATAAACCAGGGCGTCTTCAAAATCCTGCCATACGCTTCATCTATGGGCTGTGCAATTATGATCATGTTTCAGACTTTCGAGCTCGTCTTAAATGACTCTCTATCCGCCTTCGCCGTGATATGCACATCATTCATAACCTCAATTTTCCCTCTTACCTTCGTTGCCGGTTTAACTTTCTTCCCAGTCCATCGCGTTCCAGGCGGCCCTGCACTACATCGATTATTGACATACCAAGAAGCAACGCCAAGTTTTTTGAAAACTCATTCTCGGTACACGCTGCAGTGCTATGGAACAGACTTCCCAAAGTCCTACAAGAGAGCCCTTCTAATGATGCGTTTAAAATCAATATAAAAAGGTTTTTCTAGCTCTTAATTGAAAAATTTATATATTTCTGTTTTATTTATCTATATATATATATATATATATATATATATATTATATATATATATATATATATATATATATATATATATATATATATATATATATATATATATATATATATATATATATATATATATTGTTTACCTATATATACATTTATATTATCTAGATCTTCATATATACGACTGCACCTTAGGAGATAGACATAATATCCTATTGCGGACTTTTTTGTAGGTCTTTTTATGACCTACAAATTTTAGTACATTGTTTTGATATATCTCTTGAGTAATACTTTCTTAGATTTACGCGAATATTTGACATTTCAAATAAAACTATCTTTTCGGATTTTTTCGCGGATTTATTTAGATTTTTGTTTCCCGACGTTTCGAATGATTTACAGCATTTATGGTCACAGGAGAGACGGATGCCCGATTTCACCAACGTCACCTAAGTTTAAGAGATCCCCTAAGCATGGCTAGGGGGCTGTTAGGGGACAGTTTCTGTTTCACCGACAGTTAGGGGTCAGCTAAATGTTAAAAGGCCCCCTAAATTTAGGTGCTCAAAATATGGGCTTAAAGAGGATGGTAAAACGAAATTTAATTTAGGGGCTAGTTTAGGGGAATTTTAAGCTAGGGATCCCATACGTAGGTGGTAGCTTATGGGTTGTTGGTGAAATCTGGCATGAGACATCTAACACCTCAGTCTCTCCCGTGACTATGATTGCTGTAAAGCACTCGAAACGTCGGGAACCAAAAATCCAAATAAATCCGCGAAAAAATCCGAAAAGATAGTTTTATTTAAAATATCTCTTGAGGTTTAGTCACCGTTAGCCAAATAAATTACTATGGACGACTTGATAGAACCTTGTAAATTATAAAAAGTTTTATATAAGAAATCTTGTATATAAACAACCTCATTAACTGCAATATATATTTTGTCTGTATGCTGTTTGTCTGTTTGTCTGTTTGTAATCATTTAAAAAAATCATGCAAAATGTACTGAACAGATTTTAACTACATTTTGTACGATACCTTTTACTTCAGGAATTTTTTCCTTTCCCACGGTAAAACATAATCCTTAGTTTACATGGCTAACTTTGGCTTAACCTTAAGTGATATGTATACATCAAAACAACGTATAGGTATTAGAAAAATGTAGGTTTTAAAAAGGCCTACAGAAAAGTCCTTAATAGAACGTCTATCATAATCACTGAAGGTACACTCGCAACAACTATTATTATCTATTTAAAACGTAACCAGTTCCACCTGTATCTGATATCTGTATTGACGAGGACGATACGTTTGGCTCAGTTTGTAGTGACCCAACTTGCTGTGCCAGCGGTCGCGGATTCGAGTCCTGCTGGGGCCGTTCATTTGTGTGACGAGCTCAGATGTTTGTACACCAGTAATGGGTGTTCATATTTATAATATGTATATATTTAAAGTTATATATGTCTCAACTATCTGGTACATGGAACTACATGGTGCTGTGTGTTAATGCCCTAACATAATGTCCCAACATATCTACTTAATACCTACGCTAGTTAATTATAATGGTTAAATATTTTGTAATCTGTTTGAGTAACAGGAAAACACTACAGAAGTACTAGATATCTCGGTCACGTACACTCTTAACACCACAAGTAAATAATGTGCTATGAGTGCATTAATGGAGTACACAAAAGTGCAAAGTATAAATATGTGTCATAGTAAAACTCAGCGCACATTCGCAATTTCTATAGTCTTATACTTCGACACCTTTTGCCTATGAGTTTTCTCATTAAGTAGGTTGCAAAATCCTAAAAGAAATTTCAAATAGCTATGGTAATTCTTGGGATAAAAGTGTTTAAACAAACAAAACTGAATTCAGTTTTATATTAAACTCAGACTAAACAATTACATGTATAGACAGAGCCCACCAAAATAAATGCAAAAATTATAAATTATAGCGTGATTTGCTGTTTATGCTACCATTCTCGATTTGGTTATACAGATCGTATTCGGTTAAATTAAATTTTAAAGACAACTAGTGTATTTAAAGAATAAGGGAAGTTTTATATATGTATAAGTTAAAGTAATTAACAATTTTTGAGAATAAAATATGAATAATAAAATAATACTGTATTCTTTCTTTTTCTTTCCCGTATTTTGTAAACGTTAGTTCTCTTCTATTAGCTTATTATTCTTTTTTTGCTTTATATATAAGTGTTATATTCTGCAAAGCTCTAGTAAGTACCTATTTCATTTTTTTTGGATTTATCTAGTCCATTTGTCGAAATTTTGAGAAAGAGGATGATCGGATGCAACGTTTTGCATCCGATCATCATGCATTTTAAAGATTTATATTTCGACTTGACAACTTAGTATGTATATATATCAAAATTATAAACATTAAAATGGCAGATTTTTGGCGTATCAAATCAAAGAGTTTTATAAATGGCTTACAAAAAATGTGTACAGCTTATATATTTAGATGTCATTTGGAACGAGAAATGCCAAAAATAAAAAAAAATATATACATATTTATAAAAACAAAAAACCCGATTAAGTAAAAAGTGAACTAAAAAGATGAAAACAAGTTGACGAAGGAATATAATACTATGCAGTCGGAAACAGACACACGCACACGCACACGCACACGCACACGCACACGCACACGCACACACGCACACACGCACGCACACACGCACGCACACACATACACACACACACAGCTATTATACAGCATGTACATACAAATATTATTTTGTATGTCTCCGGCTGCATGATATGTTATGTTCCTTCGTCAACTGGTTTTCATCTTTTTAGTTCCCTTTTTATTTATATTCATAATTTAGTGAATAAGTAAGTACCCATCACTCCTATCACCGTTATCACAGAGTAAATTCTGCCTATTTCCTATTTACTTTAAGTGTTAATAATAAATCAATATTTATCGATCATTATACTGTTTTGATTAACATGTGTAATAACTGAACACGCTCGTGTTTAGACACAGACAGACTACCGATAGGCACCTAGGGATACAAGAGAATCGAGAATATGGTGCTAGTATGTTATATTTACAGAATAAATAGCTCGTTTTCTCCCAAAGAATCGACATTGCCTTTCAGTGGAGAATGCAGTTAGCATTCATGCCACTATTCCACGCGGACATGACTTGTACAGTAATAATTAAGTGTACTTGTTGTGTATAATTTAAATATTTGTAATTTCCTGTATTGTAAAAAAATGTAAAAAAAAGAAAAAAGGCATATTTCGACAATATTATACAAATAAACTAAATTCATATATTATAATAAATGCGAAGTAACTCTGTCCGTCCGTCCGTCTATCTCTCTGTATGTCTGTCTGTTATGGAGATAGTTTGAGATCCTGGGAAGGACAGGATAATTTTTATCCCAGAAATCATCCCTTAAGGGGGAATTAATCATCGAGTAAGGGATATAAAACTCATCGTAGCTATGTATGTAACAAATTCTATCTATTCCATACTAAGCGTTAAAACGTAAATAGGACGAATCTGAGCGAAGCGAGGGTAAGTCACTAGTGTTATAATATTTTACGTTTCGGTAATGCTATTTTTGTTTTTATTTTAATAATTGGTGTGCGATCGTTATAATAATAGGAATGACCTTAATAATTTATCTACAGAAATGATTAATTAGACTGTTGAAGCGTGATGTGAACTTTGATACGTTTATAAAACTAGTACTACAAAAATATATGTAGTCGAAATTTAAGTATATTATTATGTAACATATTGTCTTTAATATTTATTACATTGGTTAACTGTTTGAATCTTATTTGGAAATCATTACAAATATGTTAAAACTACGAACGTAACTAGCATAAGGTACCTATTAACGGTTAGTATGGAATAGATATATAGTATATGATATATAGCTTATAGCCTTCCGGCTGCAGTTTAGTATATGGGACGCGGCCCCTGGAGGAGTGAGTGGTATTTTTGGATAGGGGAAGTGATAGAGAGTCCAAATATATAAACATTATTTTGAGGAAACAAAAGAGTCAAAAGTTATTGAGACTTAAAGTTACAACATTTCCATACATTATTTAGACATTACTGCCATTTAGACACTTAGAAATATCAAAATGTCACTTTCAATTGTCAAAATGATCTCCAGATATTTTGTCGTGTTTTTAATTATACTTTGCGTGAAATTTGAATTTTCTAGTTTTCTAGTCATGTAATAATGGCGTAATGCGTTGTGGTAACTGTTCTAACATAACCTAACCAAGATATGACGAATAATAAATAAATAACCTAAGTCTTAAACTAACCACGATGTCGCAAAATAAAAACCAAAAGTAAATAATACTTAGATTTTAAAAATAGTCTACTCACTTTTATAAATTGTATTAATATAATCTGTTGTCATTTAAGCGGTAATGTAAAACAGAAATTGACAGTTGTCCAAATGTAAGTTCATTTTGCTTACAATAGGTACTGTTGTGAAATTATTAAAAAATTAAATACAATAAAGCCTTAATTGTTGTGGAAATATGTATTGTACATAAGAAAGGATTTTTACTATTAGTTAAAGGTATGTTTATCTTTTGTAATCACATAGTTAGGTAAAGAAATGTATGAAAATGTATTAGATATGTTGTAACTTTAAGTCTCAATAACTTTTTACTCCTACGTTTCCTCAAAATATTTTTTATAAATTTTGACTTTCTGTCACCTCCCCTATCCAAAAATATCACCCACTCCGCCAGTTGGTAACGAAATATATGGAAATGTATGGAAATGTTGTAACTTTAAGTCTCAATAACTTTTTACTTCTACGTTTCCTTAAAATAATTTTTATATATTTGAGCTCCCTGTCATCTACCCTATCCAAAAATGCCACCCACTCCGCCAGGGCCGCGTCCCATATACTAAACTTGTGCTAGCCTTCCCAATAAACGGGCTATCTAATGCAATAAGAATATTTCAAATTGGATAAGTAGTTCCTGAGATTAGCGCGTTCAAACAAACAAACAAACAAACAAACAAACAAACTCTGCCTCTTTATAATATTTTATATTAAAATTACGCAAACTTGCTTTAAGAATCGATTTCGATTCTTATCTTTATAAATAAGCATGGGATAAAAACAAAAATATAGCTAGAATAATTTAAGCATTTGGTTGTTGTACAGTTTGTTTGAAATGAAGGCCCTATAGTATCAGTCGTTAGCAGATTGAAATTACTTTTTGCTCATTTACTTCAAATCGCTTGGCGGTGTAATTTATTTCTAAAAACATGGAATCATTTTTGAAGTTTCTTCATTGGAAACCAAAACATAGTATTGGTTAACATATAAATTATACCTACTGTTATATCGTGACAAACATACAAATAATACAACAAACTGGATTGGTGCCTTTTTTGGTAGGTCGGTCAAAAACATACACATAAGAAGTTCTACCTTTTTGTTGCCTACTAATAAATCAATAATTATATTTTAAAGATATGTGATTCTTTAAATTGATATAACTTTTTATTTATGAACTGATTGAATTAGAACAAATACTAAATATTAAGTGAAGCTTACCACCATACATTAGTGAAAACCGCAGTAAATTCGATTAAGCCGTTTCTGAAATTAGCGCACACAAACTCACAGACAAACAGACAAAAATTCTAAAAACCATTGTTTTGGATTCTGTAGCGTAAATAAAGACCCCCAATAATAGTTTTTCTCAAATATATTCCATGTACAGACAGCGATCAGTTACACTTTTATTATATCATATATGTATAGATAGATGCGACGCTTCAAGCGTACGAGAATGACATTACAGACATAATATGCAAAATCTTGATGAGATGTCACTGAAAACGATGGAATTGGTTAAGAGATTTTTTTTTATTTTAACAATTAATTGTTTTATTGATTTACGTGTCTAATTTTTGAGCATCTGATCGTTGTGGTCTGCTTCGGCAGACCTGCCGTCGGGGCGTCGTAGTTGAATGCGTAAGCGATCCTGCGACGCCCCATTAAGACGGGGAAGGTTTTGTTGGGTTTTAGTGGGTAGTACTGGCTTTATTAGGCCGGTGAGTCCCACACCTCGTGCGTAAATGCATTTCCCAACGTTAAAAAAAAAAGACCCGATAGCTAAATGTTATTCTACTATAGTACTTCTTTATTTTTTTACGTTTAGATTAAAATAAAGTGTTGTCTTGTGTAACATCTGGCTTTCACTATTTATTTTTTAAATTTACCAACTTTGGAAACACTTAAAATCGTTAAAAATGTAATAATGAAATCAATAATCGATGTGTAAATTAAATCGATAGGTATTGAGAATCTCGATCCCCCTGCAAATTTTGATTGATCATTCATATTACACACTGCATAGAAATATATTAAATAAAATTAATTATTAAAATGAATATTTACCATTTATTAATATTTTTATTTATTTTCCAAACTATAAGTACACAATAAACACGCACTATACACGATCGTCACTAAGCAACTCTGTGGTCTAACTAAAGTTTACGTACGGCTGAAAAGGCTACTAAAATAAGAAACAACAGTCCCTGAACGAAGAAATCGAAAACTTCAACTAAGTATACATTCATGAATACATATGTACTTAGTTTTAAAGTTTATTATTTTAGTCCGCTTTATAATTTTTCTTGTAATCATAGGATAGCTGGAAGAGATAGATCTTTTCTACGTACCTACCTATGTACCTAACACGTGTCCACTTTGATCTTTCATAATAATGTAGGTATTTAGTTTGTTACTCTAATTTTATTGCGCAGTAAAGAATATATTATTGTAGTAAAAAAACTTAATAATATTGTTAACACAATAACTGCAACTTTGTTTTTTAAAGTAACGTTAACAAAAGAATAAACTTGCAGATTCTATTTCCAACAACCAACCGACTTTCTTACTCCGGGCTGCTATTTTACACACAACACACAATCTTGACAGAAGAACTTAATAACTATACAGTATACACTGCTCGGCCTCGGATTCGAACCCAGGGCTCATGGTCTACAGTCGTACATGCTAGATTCTAAACCAATGAGGCAGTTAGAAAATTATATTAATATTAATAGTAAGTTTTTTGTTCTCAATCTAAATAAATAATGTTATTATCACCATTATTTTATAGGGGAATTACTTCTATGTTTACCTCAATGTGTAACTAAAATGTACAATGTGCATATTGAGTCATCACTCATCACTCATCAGATCAGATCAGATCAGATCAGGTACTTTAGAGGCCTTGCTTTTTTCCGCATGAACTCAACTATAAATAATATAAAATAAGCGACTCGCCCTCGCTTCGCTCGAATTCGTCCCTAGATTCGTTTTACGGGATAGATAGACTATAATGATGATGTTCTCCTGACCGATTCCGGCCACGGCGGCCAATCTCATTGAGACTAGCCAACTGCGCAGGAGATATTATAGTGCACAAGTGTACGCGCAGACGCAACGTGCACTCTCTATTCCTGTCACTCTCATACTCCGATGGGAAGACTACTCGACACGACCGGTGAGAGATAAGGCGCAGGACCGACGGCTTTACGTGCTCTCCGAGGCACGGGGGTGAAACACCGCCAACTTCCCAACTCCGGGCTATTACTATCTAATGCAAAAAGATTTTTTCAAATCGAATTAGTAGTTCCTGAGATTAGAGCGTTCAAAGAACTCTGCCTCTTTATAATATTGGTATAGATAAAGCCTAAGTCTACATTTATCTGTTTGTGCGCCTTGTCCATCTAAACTATGCAATGGATTCTAATATGGGTTTTCATTATCCCTATTAGAATCTTGCGGAAAGTTTATAGTATGTAAAATATACGTATTAAATATTAATGCATGTAAAAAGTCAATATTTTGTAATCAAGTCATCAAGTTTGAGCAAAACGAATTGAAAACGAGGTTGGGCCAGTATTCCTACTAAACCGACTAATATTATAAATGAGAAAGTTTGTGAGTATGTACGGATGTCTGGGTGTATAGATGTATGGATGAGTGTTACTCTTTCTCACGCAAAAACTACTGAATGGATATTGATAAAACTACAATAATATAGCTCATATATCAGAATAACGTAATATAATGGATAGATTTATTTTAGTTATTGTAGTTTTAGTTATTTAATAATACAGGTGTAAATAGTAACTAATTTCATTTTTTTAATTGTTTGAGTACTTTTGATGAGATTTGGACGAAATGTATGGAATCAAAATACTTTTCGAAACGAATAATAGTTAAGACTTCCTATACAAGATATGCCTCAGACAAGGCCATACTCATCAATCGCTGTAACTAATAGAAAAATGAAAGATGTGTGGGAAAGACATAACATCTAAATATTATTCACGTGGTTAAATGATATCATACCATATTATGTTATTTGTTTTCTATTATGGATTATAGAAATTGAATTTGTCCAAATCGTTCGAACAATGGTAGTACCCACTTACTACTATTTGTCTAGGATAGATATACTTTATTGTACGCCAAAAAACGAATAAAAAATAGAAAGAAATAAACATAAATAGTACAGGAGGCGGACTTATTGCCACAAGCGATCTCTGAGCTCTTCCAGGCAATCTTAAGTCGTCGGAGTAGGATAGAGTACGATACACTGCTGGCCAGAAAATGAGTGACACCTATATGTATTCGCCCCTTTTAATCCTGATAAATGAAATATTGCTGGAATAATATATTAATTTATTTGATTAGCTTTTTATGCTTTTTTGATAATTTTTAAATGAAATAAAGTGACATCTAAATCATAGGATAAAACTACTCAGTCTTAAATATTTAGAGATAGTAAGTAGAGGGCGCTTGACAAGGGATTTTCAGAGAGGGTATTAAAATGATCTTAGTTGATTTTCTTTGCATACACGAAGGAAATAATATAAAGAACAAACATACTTAAAAAGTACAATATATTCACATACTTATGATTTAAATTACCTTCTCAACAAACATACAAAGAACAACGGTGCAAACGAACGATGCAACGATACAAACGATGAACGCACCTGTTGTAATTAGTCTCCACTTACATTTATTAAAGTCGATTATTTAGAAAGATTGCAAATGGAACTTAAGATGCATTATATAACGGGCCTAGGACCTATATATGCCTAAGCCATAGGGGCTACATGCCTAACGAAAGCCGACAAGCTCACTAATGTTCATTGTCATTGTTTAAAAGCAAAATACAGTGCTTGATAATATTATATGAAAAAAAAAACACAAATAAATATTAGAAATGCGAAAGTTTGGATGGATGTAACTCAATCACGCCAGAAGTTGAACGGATCTGGATGAAATTTGGCACAGAAATAACTTATAGTCTAGAATAGCACATAGGTTAGTTTTTGCCCCGGAAAAATGTACGGTTCCCGTGGGATAGATTTGTTTTTGTTTTTCAACGAAGCAAAGGTTGGGGAGCTTGTACAAAATAGTCAGCTAATCAAAAGATAATAACTTTTTTATAACAAATTGGGCGCCTAAAAGAAAATATTTTGCAAGTTTACAGAAGAGCAAAAAAAAAATGTACTATGATAAGATCTAATTGCGTAAATGGCCCAGTTAGTAGGATCAGCCGTTATGGCTGAAATCGATCAGGAAGAAATTGGTATTCATATTTTTTCAATGTTTAACCTTAGTTAATTAATAATTAAGATACAGCACTAACGAGTATAATATTTATTTATTTTTTTGCTTACAGGGCTTAGTAAAAATGAAACGAAAAATAAACAATAAAAAATGAACGATATTTATTCTTCAATTAAAACTTTTTAACAAATAAATAAAAACCGACTTCAAACAACATTATGTATCTGTTCTTGAATTTTATTTTTATTTATTTTTCCTGGGTGTACATTAAACAGTTTATTATTATTATTACCTACTTCATACAATTATACGCTTACAAGCATTTTTGAATTATTAATTCTTACAATTTCTCTCGCTTTTTTTAATATTGCTATAAGTTAAAAGACAAGTTAATTAAAGGAAAATGGATAAAAGAAAAAACAAGAATTTGTTGTATTGTTTTATTTGCACCTTCATACTTTACGTTATTTACAGTTTAAAATACACTGAGTAATAATATATACATTTTATTTTAATCGCCTTTGTTAAAATGTTGTTAAATTGAGTTTTACAAGATGTCATCTTACAATGGTAGTAGCACTACTAATTTCTTTTTTTACTACTCATTGTTTTCTTCTTACATAACCAACTACAAATAAATCTTAATAAATATTTGACACTTATAATAATAACTATTAATACCATAACAAGGTCTAAATACAACTTCTGGTACCAGGGCATCAGAAATGCTGGGGATCGTAAGTGAAGAGCACCTCCTGTCTTCAATACATGCTCTACCCAATGCACCAGGTCTTTGCTTGGATGGACAGACCTGTCATGGTAGATCCTACTCAGTTCTTTTACCTTATTTGTGTACCTGGAATCATTAACATATTATAACTTCCCCGTATTTCTTATTTAATCTCTGACCTTAAGAATTTAAATTTAAAACATTGAAACTAGTATTAAATTTATATAAAAAATTCTTAGTTTTCAACTTCTTAATACAGTCTTTATCGTACAAACTATAATGTAACTTTTCAGTTTGGTCAACTAAAGATTTTTTTTTAATACTTACTTAGATTTACGCGAATATTTGACATTTTAAATAAAGAAATCCGAAATGATAGTTTTTTAAACCCTTCTGTTTTTGTGCATTTAAAAGAGAAAATTCGCAATGTATACCGAGGATCTTCTGGATAAGATGATATTTTGTGGATACGTAAGAGTTAATCTACTACTACTTTTCTCCCAAAAGATGAACATAGAATTTGTGACTGTTCATTTCATTTCCACTAGCAACGTGGACGTGGTACATACGTGTTAGATCATTGTCCAAAGACGAGCGTTGGTTTGAATCAAACTATGACCTTCAGCGTAAAATGTAATTTTAGTCACGTATCACAGTGGAATCATCATTTTAAGAGATTATAGATTCAGTAAAGATTTTTGCAAATTCAATCTCAAGAAATGAGTGCTAAATTATAGTGATATATACATTAAAGCAAAATTATAAAATAATAAAGCCATTTAGTAAAGCATTCAAAACGTTGGGAGCAAAAATAAATCCGCCAAAAAATACGAAAAGACAGTTTTATTTAAAATAATGAAGTGCTAAGATAACTCCTATTAGTGATATGTACTTGACTTGGATTATTAGAAATCGTCTATATGAGAAAACTCATTGGTTAGAATTTCGTTTAATCGTAGGTACATCCTGAATAGATAATAGATATATATTGGAATCGTTCCCAATACATAGTGTTAACAAATAATGTCTACTTTTTTAGCATTGATTAGCTTTGAAGTAGTGTGTTCCATTTTTGCGCCAGGTTGAGGATTCGATTACATTCGATGTTTGATTTTTGATTGAATTATTTGATGACATGAATAGAATTTTTCAATTCACTTTTTTATCAAATTAAGTAACCAGCTATCACCATACCAAATTTCATCAAAATCCTTTATTAGACAGACAGATAGACAAAAATTCTAAAAACTGTAGATTCGGCCTCTGTATCGATAATAATGTTTATTTCAAAAACATTTTCCAAAAAATATTTAATGTACAGATTCGGTCTAGTTACAATTTTATTATATCATATATGTATAGATTATTGAAATATAG
Organism: Brenthis hecate; assembly: GCA_951806755.1. NCBI lineage: Eukaryota > Metazoa > Arthropoda > Insecta > Lepidoptera > Nymphalidae > Brenthis > Brenthis hecate. The sequence goes on from OX638278.1 coordinate 29,790, forward strand.
AACTACGAGACTTTTCCTGCATCTCTTATGTATAATATATAGTTCAATTATATTCAATTATGTATATGAACTATATCTTAAAAAATATAACCTATGTGCTCCTCTGATGATTTAATGATCTATGTATATTACTGCAAAGTATCATCAAAATTCGTTCAGTAGTTTTTGCGTAAAACCCCCACAAGTTTTCGTGCTAATGATATTAGTGGCAACACAGATTACATAATACTATACTAAGTAGAATTAAAATCGTTTCCTTCGAATAAATTTGGTTATGTTTCAATTTGACAAATTAATTTACTCTTAAAGAAATTAATTCGTAACAGCAATCATTTTTTTTAAATATTGACTTACTTAGCATTAGCAAGGATTTCTTGAATAGCAATCTTCAAATCCCCAGTCATCTCGTAAGATAAATCTACTTTCATTGCATAGCCTTTCTTTACTCCTCTAGCTATGTTTACAAATTGGTCACCAAAAACAGGAATACCGATAACAGGCACTCCATAGTGTATTGTTTCAGTGGTCGAGAGAAGGCCTCCATGAGTGATGAAAAGGACACAGTTTTTGTGAGCTGAAAAAGATTTTTTTTTTTTAAATCTACCTAATAGCAATTTTTCTACCTTTCTCTACTGATTTTAGACTTTGTATTTAGTATCAAAGATTTTATCTATTATTAACCTAACTCTCTCTCTAAGTTCATTTGCTATGCATGCAAACTTGTAGGAAAGGTGTTCACATTTGGTATTTTTTTCTTATATGAATCTAAATATTATAATAGTACAAAAATTCTGAATTTATTTTGAGAAAAGAATTTACCTAAAATGCTTTGTTGTGGAGCCCATTGTAGGATATGAACATTGCTAGGCAAATTTGGCAGGTTATCTTCAAATTTCCACAAAACAGTTTGTTTTAATTCACCAAACATTTTCAATAAGTCTTGCCTCAGTTCTTCAGGGAAGTGTTTGCTACGTAAGTTTGATCCCATGCTGAAGTAGATTACACCATGTTTTGCGCTATCCATTATTTTTTTTAAATCCTAAAAAAAATACATAAGTAATTGAAATTATTATATTTAACACAATAGACTATCACAACCTATTCTAGTATTAGTTCTTCTATTACGTGTACGAAACCCTAATGAAAGTATAACATAAAAAGCAATTCCGATATTGTGTATAGCTTGACTTTCTAAAACATTTCGGTTTAACCTAAGACAACTTTGGTTTAACGGTAAGACAGCTAACCATTGATATTAGCCCACTACGTTGGAGATATACATATGTAAATTGCACAAATATGTGTCCTGAGAAAATAAATCATTACCATTAATTATTTCAATTTTCTCTAAAAGTTCCATGGGCTGACAATTCGACACGATCGGTGACAGGTCACGCGCAGACCAGAAGGACGAGACCCAAAACTTCCTAACTCCGAGCTGCTCCGAATTATATTTAGCTTAATCTGGGACTCGAACCCAGGACTTCGGAAAGTGCACCAGTACATACCAGCCACAAGACCAACGAGGTAGTTCTCTCTTAAAAGATATGGTATGGTGCAAAAACCAACGTAGGGATGTAAGTAGTGTTCTTTAATACGTGAACTATATTTATTGTAATATAAATAATCTTACCTCAGGTAAATGTTTAACAGCAGTATCAATATGATAGCCTCCTATAGGTATGAAGTTTGGCGGCAAACGTGTTGCACTACCCATTGATACATGAGAGTTACTTAAAATTAATGAAGCATTGTACTTTAATGCCTCTAATGTTGGAACAGGAATTCCGCGATTACGAATGTGTGGTACAAATAGTTTCTCGTAAATATCATTTTCTAGCCCAGACACGTAACTGAAAAATACATATCTCTTTTATTAATTAACGAACGAATATACACAATACAAGGCCTTAGTTCACACTCATTCCATTTCACACTTTGCTATTTCTGACACCTAAGGCACGGTTGTAACATTACCGTGCCTAAAGGTTGCCTGGAAGAAATCGCTGTTTTAGCGATAAAGCCGCCTCTTGTGCACTTTCCTGTCATTGAATTGTTTTTGATTTGTTTTTTTATGTGTAGAGTTTTTATTATTATCATTAATTGTTAAATATTAAATCTTTTTTCTACAGTCATCGCTCAGGAAGGTGACCTTATTTCGGAACTCAGATTATAATTAGTTACGTCCTTCAGTAACACAACATATAGGTAATTTATGAACTAAATAAAAACTGAAAATAAGTGGAAACTTGTGTGATTTTAAGATACCTATATATTATATATTCTTATCTACTTGATTTTAATTACGATTTACTTTAAATAAATAAATCCTATTTTAAATTGAAGCACTTGAAGACAAGCAGACAAATATTTAGATATTTAAACATCTCCATTTTATATTACTACTTAGATATATAATTTACTTCATTCTTTAACCTGTAAGTCTATTCTGTAAGAGCCTTTTCGAAATTCGACAGCAGAATCCGCGTGCATACTTCATACTATTAGAAACATCATACATAAAAGTTCTTTGATAAAATCTTAAAAAAAACTGACTTCCAGGCACTAAAATGTAAAAAATAACTAAAAGGGCATTTTCATTTAGAATAGATACGTAATCAGATATTTTCGAAGTCGGCGCCAGCCGATGCAAAAGCAAATCTAATATATTTCGATACGTAAAATACATATTTACCTATTAGATATTCATATCTTTTTTTGTCGGCTGGCTTTTGTAATCGATGAACATTCATACATAAAGAAAGGTTCCGACGGATTGAGAACCTCCTGGAAGTCGGTTACAATAGTATGTTACTTATCTCGTAATGAGTATGAATACTTTTATTAGTAACTATGCCAGTTGTACATTAAAACTAAGGAAGTCATCCTGTAGCATGCATACCTATAGGTACGTATACTTAGTGTTTTGCAAAACACAAGTCATTACACGTAGCTTTCCCCGTATGGATAACAATATAAAATATATTATTGCCTAGATTTAATCTTATCTTATCAATCAATAAATCCAAATTATATTGGACCATTATACGAGAGTTAAACATCATTTAAATTAAATCTTAGTTGAAAATATGTAGTTAACAAGGTAAGCTTATATATACATTAATATATCATAATACTTACAACACCTGAAGAAGTTTTTCAAAAACAACTAAACTAAGTTCTATTACACGTTCCTTAAATGAAAGGGGAGGAAAGCTGTTGGACATGATGTCAACATTGTAGGCTGGGTTAGGTATTTCGTCGACTAACTGTAAAATCATCCAATGAGGTTCCACTGATGAAAACCAAATAAATGGGCAGTTGAAAACTCCAGCAAACCTAAAATATAATGAATGTTTATTTTTATTTAAAACATAAAAACCTAAAAAAAAATAAGCATTAAATAATATTAGTGATTTTAAACACCATCGAGATCGTTTTATCCTTTTCGGAATCATATAGACCAAATAGACAAATACCTTAAAAAGGCAGCAATAATTTAACACTCTATGTTTTACTTCGGAGGTTTAAAATAAATATAATCTATACTAATATTACAAAGAGGTAAAGTTTGTGAGTTTGTAAGTTTGTGACGTTGTAGGACTGGATCTACTAAACCGATTAAGATGAAATTTGGTAAGGAGATATTTTGAGACCCCGGGAAGGATATAGGATACTTTTTATCCCGGAAATCATCCCTTAAGGGTGTGAAAATAGGGATGAAAGTTTGTATGGGTAATCTAGCTAGGGACGAACCCGAGCGAAGCGAGGGTGAGTCGCTAGTCATAAATAATAACAGGACGTCGCGCTCGCGCAGCACGCCGCACCGCGCTGGCCAATCTCACTGAGACTAGTCATGTGCGCAGGAAGTATTATAATACAAAATATATAAGCACATTCACATGTGCACTCTTTATTCCTGACATATTTATACTCTAATGGAGCGATAATAATTAGACGTGACCGGTGAGAGATCAGGCGGAGGACAGACTCCGAGGCACGAGGTGAATAACCGCCCATTTCTCAACCGGGCTCTTACCGAGAATTTCTTAACAAAAGAGCCCAGTAACTGAACTTTGCCCGACCCAGAATTCGAACCCAGGGCCTTCGGATTTATAGTCATAAATGCTACTAATTAGAGCAATGAAGCAGTTATTTTAAAGGAATATATACCCACTCCAACACTCTGTGTTTGTACCGTGTTTTGATTAATTTTACAAAAAATAACGCACAACGTAGTAGGTATATAGAGTCAAATACCAGTTGTAAGCAGGCATTATTGTTTTTTTGGGAGATCGCATCCGCAACCGCTGGTGTAGAAGCCAGTTTTAAGACCACTGCTGTCAAGGCTAAAATATCTTATAATTGGTTCGTCATTGGTGATGGTGTTTTTTTGGCAAATTTACAAATAAATAAAATACAAAAAGCGGTTTGTTTATTCCACTACCATAATATTAAATACACGCTACGTTTTTATTATATCGCAATTATTTATAAAAAATTGAAAACACAATTATTGTTACAGTGCTATTATAAAATATACGAAATTTTGTATATTACGAGTATGTACTACGTACAAATTTTCGAATATATTATAGTGTTAGTGTGATTCTGTACAAATTAGCTAAGACATTGACGTGGAATTCCAATATCTCACAGGATAAATTAAGTCAATGAAATCTGATGACATAATAGATCTTATATCTTAGTTATTAATTTAATAGCCAAAAAAAATAAGTCAATAAGAATCATTGGTAAATATCTAAACTAAATAATGTATGGTTCCCGTGCGATAGATTTATTTTTGTTTTCCTAGAGGCGAACCCGAGCGAAACGAGGGTGAACCCGTAGTAGTGAATATAGTCGAATTTCAACTTCTGGGTGAACACTAGTTATGTTTAAATTATACTCCACTGTAAATATATATCTTTAATGTATTGGTAACTTTTTGGGACATATTCAAAAATTTTTGTCTACATAATATACCTATAATGTAGTGTTTAAGTATATAAAATATTACGTAAAAGACAATTTTGAAGTTGAGGGATAATTATGTAGAGAAACAACAAGTTTGGTCATATACATCATTAAACGAACTGAGAAGAAAAGATTTTCAAAGAAAGATATTTTATTTGGTTTAGAATAAAAGGCAAAAATCAAGCATCTGTAACACCCCTTCCATACATCTCCTGGTACCTCGTTCCTTTAAAACCAGTAAGCTGATTAAATCTTAATATATAAAATTCCCGTGTCACGATGTTGGTCCGCGATGAACTCCGAAACTACTTATCCGATCTTAGCGTATTTTTCTTAAATATATGATTGGTTCCAACTTAAAGAAAGGAAAGTTTTTATGCCGATTATTATTATTTTTTAATGCAAAATTAACGATTTTCCTATGTAAGTATGCCACAGCAAGACGTGACCGGGTTTGTTATACAGTATAATTTTCTACTAACAGTAATAAGTTATATAAATAAATAATGATAGTAATGAAAATAATTTAAGAATAAAACTATTTTTTATATTTAAAATTTAATATTAAACGCTGAAAAGTTATCAAATCCATGTTTGACCTGCACTTGATGATGGCTCTTGATAAGTTTTTGACCGATTTCAAAATTGGAGACAATTACATAATTCGTTTTGCTTTTTTGATTACTATAGTAACATATTTTTTTTTCACCATCGGAAAGTAGAGATTTCAACGAACAAAAAACAAACCAATTTTTTGAAAAAAGCTGATATTTTGACGGGTGAATTTTCGATTGAAAATTAGGGTGCTTTTTCGATATTAATTCAAAATAAGGTGAAAAAATAAATATTTTTAATCAAATAAATTACAGCGTATTTGGGACATAAAAAGGTAAGTTTTCACCAAATTTCGTTAAAACAAAAATTTTTTTGTAAAAGATAAAAATAAAAAACCAAAAACTTGGTTTCTTGAATTTTTCACATAAATTTTGAGGTTATGTGAAAGAAGTGTAAATACAAAAGTTTTAGATCTTTTTATTACCTACAACTTTGCCATTTGACTTTTTTCGATAGGACTTTTAGTTTTGCCGGAAATCGAGAAAAACCGTTTTTTACCCTTAAAACCTCACCCCCATCCCCTTCCAGACCTCAGATCGCCCGTAAATTATTTTTCCTTTCATTTTTATAATATTCTCCTCCTTTTCTAATGGGTTTCATCCTACTATTATTTTTTTGGTTTTAAAAATTATCGACCCTGCTCTATATTTTTAAAAAGGTTTTAAGTAATTTGGGTATTATTTAATAGGTATACTTTTTTAGTTTTCAACAAAATTAAAAGCATCAATAAATGTTCTCGTACATAAGTGTTTAATTCAGTTCATTATCATTATATATAACTAGCGGCTCACCCTCGCTTCGCTCGGGTTCGTCGCTAGGTACGTTTTAAATAGAGATAAATAGTTATTAGCCAACGCTAGCCATATAATTTTTTTTCGTTAATTTTTCTAATGTTTTAACACTTATTATCCTATTCCGGACTAAGAGAAATCCAAAAATTCAAATATCATAAAAATTGGTCCAGCTGTTCTTGAGTTTTATGTCACGTCACACGGGAACGCAATCGAACGGGATAAAAAGTATCCCATGTCCGTCTCCTGGTTCTAAGCTACTTCCCCACCAATTTTCAGCCAAATCGGTTCAGCCGTTGTTGAGTTATAAATAGTGTAACTAACACGACTTTCTTCTTTTATATATATAGAAGATATATATTTTATCTCTAAAACAAAATAACAGTGGACAGTATTGACTTTAAAATTCACACACTTAGCTTTTACAAACATAATTATTAGCACATGATTACATTTTTAACTGGCTTTTATTCGGGGTTTTCTGCGGCTGTTTATTTATTTTATTCACAACTGCTCTCTTTCGTTTACTTATACATAACACATTATCTTTATTCACACAAATTACAGATGTTTTTAGTTATGCCCTTATAACCCTTTGACGGCAAGTAAAATCATCATATTATAAATATAAATATTTTATACTTGTACATAAACTAGCAACTTTTATAGAAATATATCTTTCTTAAAGTAGGTACATTTATCCTATAACTAGCTCAACCTCTCTAGAATAACAAAAACGAATCTATCCCACAGGAACCGTACATTTTTGCGAGATAAAAATTAGCCTATGTATTATTCTGATGTATAAGCTAATTGTAAAGCTTTATTAAAATCCATTGAGTAGTGTTAGCGTGAGAGAGTAACAAACATCCATACGTCTATATATCGAGACATTCATACATCCTCACAAACTTTCGCATTAATAAAATTAGTAGCACTAGCGTAGGTACGTTTTTTTTATGGAAACCCTAAATCTTTTTCTGAAATAAGAGTAGCCAAGTTACTCCTTATAACATGAGCTCCAGTCGTTCCTGAGATTAGCTGGAACAGACAGACAGACAAGAACCTTTTATTTAGACATGAAGACAGGCACTTCAATTTAATTTATCTGTATGTATAGACAAATATTTAACAAACAATCTGAAGATAAGTAGTTGCATCAAGTACCGCCTCAGCAAGGTCATATAAAATCGTTTTGATAATAAAGAGTAATCATGCGGAATTAAAGTATATGATTATTTTTACATTATTTTTTTTTATTTCTTACGTTTATCTCGTACGTGTGAATCTATGTCCGTGTTTATTTGTCAGTATATTTCTCAGAAACTATTGGCTTAATTTTATTTTAAAGCTGTGGAAGTTTCATAAAAATTGGTTTAATAGTAGTAATATATATACAGCATACTTATAGGACTGTTAAGTTTTGCTTTAAAAAGCAATTTACAATTACTCAGAATAAAATCTACATGCTATTTTTAAATTATGTTTTTATTTTCGATTTTTTTCTATGTTTTACAACGTTGATATTATTGTTGACGCTTGATTTATCTTTTATATTATTCTAGTTTTTAGTACATTTGTAAAGTTAAAGTAAACTTCTGCGACGATTTTTTTTTAAATAACGTAAAGTTTACGTCGTAAACTAATACTTTCTTAGATTTACGCGAATATTTAACATTTTAAATAAAACTATTTTTTCGGATTAATTTAGATTTTTGGTTTCCGAAAAATCATTTTGTAAAATTGTGGGTGGTTATTAGGCACTGTCTGTAACAAGTACCTATATAATGCCCTTGAGACGTCTAAAACCTTAATCTCACCCGTGACCATGATTGCTGTAAAGCATTCGAAATGTCGGGAATCAAAAATCTAAATAAATTCACGAAATAATCCGATAAGATAGTTTTATTTAAAAGTATCGCAGTGTTTTCGTCTGCCTGTGTTGCTGAACTCTATTGAGCCTTCACCACCTAAACAAGTTAAACAAGACGAATTATACTTGTATTAACACATAGGCTAGAAAGTGAAGCCGCGGTATAAGACAATTAAAAACATTACTTACCCTGCATAGACTTCATTAAACATCCATTCAACGATAACTAGATCAAACTTTTGGTTTTTGTCGCTCAGCAGTCGTTGGACTTTCGGATTTTCTATTGTAGACTTACTCAATTCCAACAACATGGGGATAAACTGAAGGAATTCATTTCTACTAGAACCATCCATTTTTGTTTTTAAATTGAGGGTATCTACAATATAAATTAAATTTTATAGTCACTGTTGTTCATTTCCAACATTATCATCGTCTATCGTGGGTTTGATGTTCACACGTGCTCAATTCTTGGATGTACAAAATATCACCCTTACTCGTTTCAAATATAATAAACGACTTTTCCTCTACCTCATCTCTTCTTCTTTTCTATACTCATCTCGTTCACCTAACTTCATTATCTGATCGGTTTAATAATTTTGTACCAAATTATAAAATGTCAATAATATAGGGTATGTATTATCTATCCTAACATTATAATGATAAATAAATTCAAAATCTGAGGCTTCAAAAATTTGCCTGTAATAGCTAGGGACGAACCCGATACACACACACATACACACGTTAAACTTATAACACCCTTCTTTTTGCGTCGGGGATTAAAAACCAACGTAAGAGTAGATGATAAGGCGTATTAAGAAAGCTGTACTTACCACTCTCAAGAAGCTTTGCATTTTCTGTTACGTCAATAATAGTGACTCCAGGTTCTGGCTTGCTGGGTAGTATTCCTGTAATATACGTTACCTAAAAAATATATTGTTAGTGTTTTTAATATATTAAGAAATAAAAATTAACCATAAAAACTTGCTCTATGTGTACGTTAACTAGAAACTTAAGAATTTTCACAACAATCTGGGATGTTCCGGGATGTCTCTAAGCATTCTACAACATTCTAGAATGATCTGGGATGATCTGGAATGCTCTCGAACACTCTCGAACATTCTGTACTTTTCAAAAGCACGTCCTTGAGATAAAAACGGGAATCTTCGTCATGGATGGGTGATAGAGAGCTATCACATCCATGTAACTCCTTTGATCGTACCAAGACTCGTTTCTGAGTTTTAGCGGAACGCACACGGGAACCTTACATTTTTCCGGAATAAAAAGTAGCCTATGAGTTATTCCAGACTATAGTCCATTTCTGTGTGTAATTTCATCCAGATCCGTTCAGCCGTTCTGGCGTGAAAGGGTAACAAATATCCATCCATCCATCCATCCTCACAAACATTCACATTTATAATATTAGTATGGATACTATATAAAAAATAAGCATTAATAAACTTACCTCGTGGCCAGCTTTTGATAAGAGGTTAACTATACCCTCCCCTAAAATGCCATGACTTCTCCCTGGTAACGGGCTTAGAACTAGTATTTTATAGCCAGTAATGCATAGAAAATATTGCACAATCACCAAAATACTTAACCACTTAACCATTTTCTGTAAAAATAATAAAAGATTTTTAAAAATTAAGTTTGAATGGATTTAAAAACGCTAAGATATAATTATATTATAGGTTATAAATATGTTTTTAGATTTAGTTGAAGCGTTTTAAAAAAAGAACGTGTGTTTGTACTTATGTACGCACAAGAAGTTAGGTATACTTCTTTGGTGTAACAGAACAAAAATAGCTAACATTTCATCCCGTATGTCACGACTCTCTGCTTGTAAGAACAATGATAAATTAATAAAATAATTAAATAAAGCACATTAGGCATATTACAATCATATATTTATAGAATATAATTTAAGGAAAAAATATAATGTTATATATCATTTGTCAGACAATAACGACGGTTACCAGCTAACATGAAGCTCGAAAATCCGATAGGAAAGTTTTATTTGATAGTAATTATTTTATTAAATGGCTCAGGGACTCTAATTATTAGACTAATATAAATTAAAACTATTTAATATATATCTCTATAGCTATAAAAAGAGGCCTTTGACTCTGAATTTTACTGCTAAATTATATTGAAATAATAATAATATTTTACTAATCAATGTTTTGAATGACTCCAGTTCAGCGGTAAAGGTAATTTTTAGAAGAACGTCAATTAAATAAATATATTATCGTACTCTGTAAATATATTAAATTGTCATATAAAAATCAAAATATTAAGCAAGTATACTATATCTTTATAGGGCTCAATTATACTTTATTTATGATATCACTTCAAACATTTAATTTACTTTTGTACACGTTTTGCAATTTTTTAACCACAGTATCGTACGCGTTAACGGCTATAACAATTTTATCACTAACCAATTCAAAGATGAAAAAACGAATATCACAATGACGCAATGAATACAGTAATGACAATATAATTTAGACAACTTTTTATGCAATGATAAAGATATCGCGTATAATTTGTACTACAGCGTTTAGATACTTAAACAAAACTGTGGTCTCATCGATATAAATCAAACTAACTAAATGGTAACCTTGTAGAGCTATTATTCTGTATGAGTCATACACAGATGCTTACATATACTGCATGTATGAACAAACATACTTACGCGCATATACATAATAAAAAATTAAGGACGAGTGCGAGTCGGACTCGCCCACCGAGTGTTCTGTACACATTTGTAGGAAATCTGTTTAACTTAAATTGTCTACTTTTATATTTTTTGGAATTATCCGTTTACTTGTGTGCTGTAAGACCATGCTTTTCGCCAAATTTTGTGATTCTAGGTCAATGGGAACTACCATATAGATTTTCGACCCAAAACGTACAGTGTACTTCCGGTTGACCTAGAATTGTCAATTTTGGTTAAAAGCAAGGTCTTACAGCACAAGTAAAAGGAAAATTCCAAAAAATAAAAAACAAAGTTAAAAATGAAGGTTTTTGGTTCTTAATCTAAATTTGCCCATATCTTTTTACCGTTTTGACTCAGGACCTTGTTTTTTATACATCTAATAGGGACTATAGACCTCAGTATCTGGTATAAATTTCAACTTGCTAGGTCCGCCCGTTCCTGAGAAAATCGGTGGTGACACGCGGACAGACAGACAGACAGACAGACGACAGACAGACGGACAAGAGATTGTTTACCTTTTGAGGTACAGAACCCTAAAAAGTGACCAATAATTTTATTGCACATATAAATATTTTTTTCCGCGGAACTCGGTTACTTGATTTTGAATTAAAGCAAATATTTAACAGTACTTAATTTAATCTATACAAAATTAATATTCTGGGTCAAATCTGTACTATAAATATTATTATTGAAATAGTTATTATTATCGATACAGAGGCCGTTGTGCTGAGTAACGGTTACGAGCATTTTTAGATAAATATACGATATTTTTTATTATATATGGTATAGTTATAATAATATCTTGTACTCGTAGATTAAAAACTATAACTTAGAGTGGATGCTTACATTTAAAAAAATATTGAATTTTCAGATAGGGCTCATTTTTTTTGTCTTGAACTCTACTTTTTGATGAAACAAAAACATTGTATGGTCGTCCTGTAAAAACACCCTTAAAAATTGGAAAAAATTGATAAATTTTTGAGCACCTACAGTTTTTTCACAATAACATGAATTTTATCGTTAATTATTTTATTCTTATACTTTTTTTTTTTTTTTTACTTTTTAGTTCGATTCATCATTAAGGCCGCGCGCACTTTGGACACGAATTTTGATCGTACGTAAACGTACGTTCGTGGTCGTACCAATTAAGTGCGCATATTGAATACGTTTTTCTCTGATAAATAGGTAGCTTTCCGGTGATATCGCACTCGTGAAGTCCTCTTTGGAGCGCGATGAATAATCTGTATCTTCAAGATAATTCTCTAGTACTCGGAGTACTTCGTAACTCCGAGACTGCGGCAGCGTCTTCGCTATCGTAGAACCGAATGGGTGCGTGAAATATATTCAAACATACGTGATTTCGGTGAATTCCACCATATTATGGAAGACTCATATAATGACCACATACTGTTTCATGATTATGCACGTATGAAGAAACAAAGATTTATGTTCATAAGCTAAGTTTATAAATTTTTCTACACCTATTTTTAATTTTTAACGCACGAAAGCGTATTAAAATCCCAACAAGTTCGGATCGTATTCGGACGTCGGAACTAAACGCACGTAAACGTACGACTAACTCGCACGCAGTCTGCCCGCCCCCATAGTACTTGAAAGGTGCGGATCATTCGTGCGTGTTCGTACGAGTAAAATTCGTACGAAAACGTATCCAAAGTGCGCGCGGCCTAAGGCGTGTTTTTTAGTTTTGTAAACTTTAATTTATTGAATAAATAGGTACACTTCAAGTGTGTATTATGATAAAATCCGAAAAGATAGTTTTATTTCAATCTGTTTATTATTTCTCATACCCAAAAGGTTAAAACAGAACCCTTATAATTTCGCCATGTTTTCTATCGTATCGATGTCACAACCATTTTATTCGAGGACTATTGGAGCTACATTGCTCAAATAATTCTTTGGTAAATTTACAAAAAAAAAAGAAGTTTTACGACATGCTCAGTTCAGTTCAGACTCAGTTTGTGTGACCGCTGTGCTTGCTCTGCCAGCGGTCGCGGGTTCGATTCCCGCTGAGTGATATCCATAACACAGGCCTCGTAGCTTACCATGGAACTAGACGGTGCTGCGACTTAATGTCCGAGCATATTTATTTATTACTAGCATTTCCCGCGGCTCCGCACGCGTTCAGATGACCAAAAACCAAATTCTTAAGTTTTACATATTAGTATACTCTTACATTGCGGTTTTTGTATTTTTTCTCAGAAATAAGATATCGCGGTAAAAAGTATCCTATATGTTGACTGTTGTTATCCTATGTTTTGAGTTCGATTCAAATTTTTAATATTGATTATTAAATCATTATTAAAAATTTGAAGAAAACCTATGTATATTGATAGAATTTACTTATCTATATAAAAAACAATTTCCAAAACTAGAAGAGAAAAGGTACTGTACGGAAAAAAGGTAACTATTTTGCCTTTTTCTATTTATGTATAGATTACGGAAAACTATATTTAACAGCTCCATCTATGCAAAAGTATAAGTAATACGTAGACTTGACAGCAGCATTTTGTTCGTATACTATATTTTTATCCTGATATCTACAACATTACATAGATGCTGTTACTAGAACGTACTGTTGACTTTTACTGTCTTTTACACTATAGAGGTCGTTGATTCGATTCTAGTTCTGCCTTAGAAAAGAAACAGAACTATAGAAAATCTTCAGGTGTTCGAGTAAAACCTGTAGTTAATATAGACTGCCGATAGTCGCATAGTTAGGACTTTTTTAAACAGTAGCATTCTATCAATCTTTAGTTTTAACACTATGGCTATGGTGCCGCAAGCGATCATACAACGCTCTATTGCTCTGCGGCGACGGGACGGGATCCGCTGTGGGATTTAGTGAGTAGTAATCTAAACATTCCCTACCCATTAATGGCTGGCAGAGACTTATTCCTCCAAAGGGGTTACTTTTTTCGAAGTCACGTGGGCAACCCCTATTATCAACATCAAAAAAGGGTTATGCGGCATTATAGCACGTGTGCTAGAGATCGTACGACGATTCACTACCTATCATGATACATAGTTCCGCTGCGGATTTTTGTGCGTAAGATTATCACAGCCCCCTGTCCTGTGTTAGTACGACATCAAATAGTAAGCATTTCTTAATAAAACCTAGCTCAACTATCTATATGGGTTCACTTAAGTGACCACGATTCCCTGGAGACTGATAGAGAGAAATAAAATAGTTCTATTAAAAAAATATGCCATGTATAATATATAGTACCTGGGCGACCGAGCCTTGCTCGGAGTGTTTGGCCAAAAAAAAACATTAAAAAAAAAAAAACAAACTAAGAATTTGAATAACTACGAAAAAAACAAATTTAAAATCTTTGTGTCCGACCGGGATACGAACCCAGACACCTGTGGTTGTCAAATTTGCGCATTGGCCGCTTGACCATGATGCTTATATCTAAGCATGCGAAATTATCGAACATATATTTTGCATGGAATTATTAATTATTAATTTATTGAAACAATGAAAAAGGAATCATAATAATAATAAAGCTCTATTTATTTATTCATTTATTTATTATAAAGGCTTACTAACTGAATTTACATAAAAACATTTATTTAACATTATAATTTTACCTATTTGTATATAAATTTAATTTAAAAGTATGCACAGCTTTTTATAAAAGTATTCCATTAAAATTTTATTTGGTTAAGAGTATATAAGGAGCCATTTTAGTTGTACAATAAACAAAAGAAGAAATAAAAACTAATCTGAATATTTAAATACACTTTCTTTTTAAATAAATTTAAAGTATCAGAAAAAATGTCTATATCACATTGCTGAAATATAAAATTATATAATTTAGTGACTATTTATTAACTTATAATTTTTGAACTAATAATTTTGTAATCTGGAATTAAATTATTTTAAAAATCTTTAATTTTATTTGAAATTGTATTGTATATATATAAATTGTCATTAACAAATAAATAAACAATGACAGTAAATTAAATAATTCAATCGAGTAAATACTAAACATTTCACAATAATAAATATAAATAAAATTTCTTTCCATACATTAATTCTGACAATAGTTATAAATTAGGTATTTAATTTCATATTTAAATGTATTTATTTAGTAAATGTCTTTTTCATGTATAGACCCCTCTCGGTTAACTCCAAAGTAGTCCTGCATAGAGCTCTCCGTTGGAGATTATGCTTGTATGATTGCAAAGGGTTTCTTTTCAAATTTTGTTTCCAATATATAATTTGTTTCTGATATGCCTATCAAGTTTATAATTTTATCTTTGTGTTCTTTTGATTTGTTGTAGGAAATACTGCTTTTAATTCTAGAAGTTTTTCTGGTGAAGATATGTATACCTTTGTTCATTGTATGTCTGTTTTTCTTTGGAGGGTTATGGTCGAACTCCCCCACAGTGACCGGCCGTACTGGGGGATAAAGATGAGGAGGTTCCTACTGTGTTTAATAAACTGTATCTTGCAGTGTTGATTTTAGTTGTTCCTGGTTATCATTTGTGTGGTTGAAAGTTAATTTTGGTTTTTGTAATATGAAGTCTTTAATATTACCAGGTATGGTTTTCTTTGTATGTTGTTTATTTGTTAGTTTTTGTTTATAATTGAGGTAAGGCGTTTCTGGAGATACAGGCAGACTTCTTTTATTTGAGTATTGGCGAGAAGCGTTCTTATTATTATCCACAATAATTAGTTTGTCATATTTAAAGAAAGCTGTTTTGCCTAGGTCTTTTTCTTTATCTTCAGTTGGGCTTGTAACTCCTTGCGTTTGTTTAAGACTATTTTTTCCTCTAGTTCTATGATAGGATTTTTCACCTTATTCTACTCTGAACATAACCAAGTTCTTGCGCCTAATATGTCTTTCTAAATTATTTATTGAGGTACTTTGTTCCTGGATTTTTTTCTCAAGAACTTCAATTTTTTTATTTCTAAGTGTTTAAATCATTATTGTTGATTTATTTTTAATGGCTTCTTTCATTTCTAACAGTTCTGTTTTCTGCTGTCTTATTTCTTGTTGCATGTTTATTAGCAACTTTTTTATCTCCTCCATCTTAAGTGTGAAGTCGGAAGTAGAAAAGCTGATTGAAAAAGAGCACCAATTATACCTAGTTGAATTGCAATTTTATACCGAGTATTAGTTTTTGAGGTTATAAACTTATGTTTTAATATTTGACGCTTTCACTTCACAAATTATTTTGCTTTATTGTCATCACACAGAAAAGATGGTTTTGCACTGATAGTATCTTTAAGTTATGTTTGTCACTTTTGTATTTGTTTGGTAGGTGAATTTTTAAAAGCTCATTTGTTCTTCAACACATCAAGACTTGGTGATGTTTACATATTGCCCATAGGTTTTATCGATTTATTTGTAAAAATGTATTCTATTTTTCTTTAGATTATTTCCACTTAAATATTTTTAAACTTGATGTAAATACGGACACGATGTTGACAGTTGCACAGTGGCGCCACCCACCCACCAGAAGTGACAATGCAAAAATTGTAAAAATGCAAAAGAAAATCGCATGAAAATTCGAAAACTCGCGTTTTCTCAGAAATAAGACTAATCTAGATCGATTTATCGCCCCCGAAACCTCCTACGTGCTAAATTTCATGAAAATCGTTGGAGCCGTTTCCGAGATTCAAATTATATATTGATATATATACACATATATATATATATATATATATATATATATATATATATATATATATATATATATACAAGAATAGCTCGTTTAAATATAGTACCTGGGTGACCGAGCTTCGCTCGGAGTTTTTGGACAAAAAAACATTTAAAAAAAACAAACTAAGAATTTGAATAAATACAAAAAAAAACAAAATTAAAAACTTTGTGTCCGACCGGAATACGAACCCAGACACTTGTGGTTGTCAAACTTGCGCATTGGCCGCTTGACCATAATGCTTAAGTCTGAGCGTGCGAAATTATCGAATATAATATTTTGCGTGGAATAATGCAAAAGAAATCATAATAATAATAAAGCTTTATTTATTGTATACATGCTTACTTATAATTTTAAATTATAATTACTCTTACTTAATTAACAATTTTTAGCATTGTATTTTAACAGATCATATTTATAACTTATTTGATTATACTTAATTTAACTTCAATTTTTGGTTAGGGACTATTTATTAACTTATAATTTTTTAACTAATAATTTTGTAATCTGGAATTAAATTATTTTACAAATCTTTAATATTATTTGAAATGATATTGTATATATATATAAATTATCATTAATAAATAAATAAACAATCACAATAAATTAAATAATTCAATTGAGTAAATACTAAACATTTCACAATAATAAATATAAATAAAATTTCTTTCCATACATTAATTCTGGCAATAGTTATAAATTAGGTATTTAATTTCATAATTAAATGTATTTATTTAGTAAATGTCTTTTTCATGTATAGACCCCTCTCGGTTAAAAGCCTCCTCCAAAGTAGTCCTGCATAGAGCTCTCCGTTGGAGATTATGCTTGTATGATTGCAAAGGGTTTCTTTTCAAATTTTGTTTCCAATATATAATTTGTTTCTCATATGCCTATATAAAGTTTATAATTTTATCTTTGTGTTCTTTTGATTTGTTGTAGGAAATACTGCTTTTAATTCTAGAAGTTTTTCTGGTGAAGATATGTATACCTTTGTTCATTGTATGTCTGTTTTTCTTTGGACGGTTACGGTTGAACTCCCCCACAGTGACCGGCCATACTGAGGGATAAAGATGAAGAGGTTCCTACTGTGTTTAATATACTGTATATTGCTGTGTTGTTTTTAGTTGTTCCTGGTTATCATTTGTGTGGATGAAAGTTAATTTTGGTTGTTGTAATATAAAGTCTTTAATATTAGCAGGTTTGGTTTTCTTTGTATGTTGTTTATTTATTAGTTTTTGTTTATAATTGAGGTAAGGCGTTTCTGAAAATACAGGCAGACTTCTTTTATTTGAGTATTGGCGAGAAGTGTTCTTATTATTATCCACAATAATTAGTTTGTCATATTTAATGAAAGCTGTTTTGCCAAGGTACCTTTTTCTTTATCTTCAGTTGGGCTTGTAACTCCTTGCGTTTGTTTAAGACTTTATTTTTTCCTCTAGTTCATGATAGGATTTTTTACCTTTTTCTACTCCGAACATAACCAAGTTATTGCGCCTAATATGTCTTTCTAAATTATTTATTGAGGTACTTTGTTCCTGGATTTTTTTCTCAAGAACTTCAATTTTTATTTCTAAGTGTTTAAATTTCTCATTTAAGTATATTATTGATGATTGTATTTTTAATGTCTTCTTTCATTTCTAACATTTCTGTTTTCTGCTGTCTTATTTCTTGTTGTATGTTTATTAGCAACTTTTTTATGTCCTCCATCTTAAGTGTGAAGACGGAAGTAGAAAAGCTGATTGAAAAAGAGCACCAATTATACCTAGTTGAATTGCAATTTTATACAGAGTATTAGTTTTTGAGGTTATAAACTTGTTTTAATATTTTACGCTTCCACTTCACAAATTATTTTGTTTTATTATCATCACACACAGAAAATATGGTTTTACACTGATAGTATCTATATGTTGTTTGTCACTTTTGTATTTGTTTGGTAGGTGAATTTTTAAAAGCTCATTTGTTCTTCAACACATCTAGACTTGGTGATGTTTACATATTGCCCGTAGATTTTATCGATTAAAATTTCTTAAAATTATTATTAAATTAATTATAATTTAGAATTTTTCTTTAGATTATTTCCACTTAAATATTTTAAACTTGATGTAAATACGGACACGATATTGACAGTTGCACAGTGGCGCCTCCCACCCACCAGAAGTGACAACTGACAATGCAAAAATTATGAAAATGCAAAAGAAAACCGCATGAAAATTCGAAAACACGCGTTTTTCCAGACATAAGACTAATCTAGATCGATTTATCACCCCCGAAACCCTTTGTATACTAAATTTCATGAAAATCGTTGGAGCCGTTTTCGAGATTCAGATTATATATTGATATATATATATATATATATACAAGAATAGCTCGTTTAAATATATAAGATAAGATATATATATATATATATATATATATATATATATATATATATATATATATATATATATATATATATATATATATATATATAGTCCAATCGGGATCCGGTTTGGGAACAAAATATTGAAAACCTGAAGTTTTATAATTATGAAATGTTAGCTGGCATAAGGAATAGAAATTCGTAAAATGCCCCATCTGCCCCGCTACCCCCGAGAAATGGAGGGACGCAAAGCGTTGAAAAATAGTTTTTTTCAATTTTATTCTTAGTGGTTTTTGTATTATTTCATCAATAATTTTGCTGCTACGAGATATAACTAGTTATAGATACATACATAATATATGGAATGGTCAAGTCCAGCCATTACATCGTACAGTCTAATTGATGTACCAACAAATCAAATATTGTTTTAATAAACATAATTATAAATTAAAAATTTAAAGAAACCCCTACGCAAATTATTTGTCATTTAACGATTACACTGGCATGCGTGAAGCACTTAATCGAGTAATCATACGCCAAAATGCCTTACATCATTTTGGAATAGAGCTGATACTCTTACACTGCTCGACCGATATTAACCAAACATAGCTAAGAACCACCGCAAGGAAACTGGCTTTCAAATGAAAAAAACTGCACCGAAAACGGTCCATTCTTTTGAGAGCTACGATGACAGACACACACAGACAGACATCGACGTCAAACTTATAACACCCCTCTTTTTGTGTCGGGGGTTAAAAATTGACAAATTGTGTTTATTAAATAAAAAATAAAAGAAAATCTTTTAAAATATACAGGTATTTACTATTTAGGTAAACTAAGAGTTACAATCAAATATTGAACGAACACTTGGACGACTGAGCTTTGCTCGGCGTTTTTATTTCTAGCATCGGTAGTTTTTTCGGAAAATATATAAAACTTGCCTTTTTGTAGAAATTTTATTTAAATCCAAAATTTGATCGAAATCGTTAAAGCCATTTTCAAGATACCCGAACTAAACTATATATACCAGAATTGCTCATTTAATATTATAAGATATGTCTCACACACTCATGTCGTAATATATGAAAAACTAGCGGCTGACCCACGCTTCGCTCTGGTTCGCATCTAAAAAAACAAAAACAAATCTATTCCACAGGAACCACATATTTTACCTGGATAAAAAAAAAACCTATGTGCTCCATCCAAACATCTCAACATTCACATTTATAATATTAGTACGTTTTAAATAGCATGTTAACAGTATTTTATAAACTACACTTAGTGCACACTTCAGACTAAAAACTAAATATTCCGAGGCAATAACTTTCCTTAACTCACTATAACGAGGTCTAAGAAGGGAGTGTTCACTTCATATTATATTTGAGAGAAAGAAATTCTTCAGTGCCTTGCAATTTGGAGCTCCTCTACGTGCCCAGCATTCTTACCAGTGATGAAGCAATTATTCGCGCCTGATTATTTTGTTCCATAGACCTTTGAAATGTTAAATAAACAAGCCGTTAGCTGACTTCTTAATTACACTGCGGATGCTTTTGTGAAAATATGTAGTGACCTCGTTTAGTAACTTCTAGCTAAGTATGTAAGTGCTTTAATCGTTGATTAATTTAGTTCAAAATTATTTCTAAATTCCATTTAGTATATGATAATGATTTGCTGTATTTTTACCTTCGAATAGTTAAATATAAAAATATAAGCTTTATAAAGCTTAAATTATATTTATTTATAGAAGTTTCAAGTTTTTATATTGACCACTAGCCACTTACCCTCGCTTCGCTCGGGTGCGTTCCTAGCCTGGGTACGCTTTAATTTTTTTTGGCGGGACCCTAATATTTTTCTAAAATACAAGTAGCCTAAGTTACTCCTTATAACATCAGCTATGTGCCAGTGAAAGTCCCGTCAAAATGAGGAAATTAAGCGGAACAAACAGACAGACAGACAATTTTTTTTTCTTTTAAGTAACCTATAATATATAATTTCATATGCTTTAAGTAAATAAACACACACTTCAATTTTATTTATCTGTATAGATGAATACTTCATAGATGACCTTTCAAAATAAGTTCGTTTTGAGTCAAAATTTACAAAATGGCAAAAGTGAGTTAGGTCCATCAGCATTGACAATAGGAGAGCATTGATATCAATGAGATGAATTATGTATCTGTTTATTACACTTACGTATTTGTTGCAATTAGACCATTTTAATGACTAGGGACTTAGGTCTTAGACAATTTTGATGACCTAGCTGGGACATAGAAGTAATACTAAAATTCTATTATTTTGCAAAAATTAAATGTATGACGATGATTAATTTAATAATCTAAATGATCATTTTGATGCCCCAATATTTTATTTATTTTTTTATTTAAATAAACGCGAAGTTGCTAGATGTCTGCTGATTTTTAATGAAGAAATTAATGGATTATTGGGCTTTTCATAGTGAAATTAATGCTTCGAATGGACGGAAGTAATTATGAAACATGAAAATTTTTATTACATTAAGAATGAACGTTCAAAAAAGGAGAAAAAAATTAATAATAGTAGTTTTTTAGCATTTCTTTTTATTTTTAAATGTAAGAAGCTTAGACATAATATCATTTTACAATCGTTGAAGAATAAAAATGTAAAAGTAATATACGAGAATGATATATTAATGAATATGATATGATTCTATGACAACGGTTAACTTTGTCATTTCAATACAATTTTTTTGACCGATATCCAAAAAAGGAGGAGGTTCTATGTTCGTCTGTTAGTATTTTTTTTATATACATTTTTTAGTGTTTGTAATAGACATCTTGTCTAAGCCTTACATAACTTAAATCATTGGTAATTTTTGAGCTGAAATAAGATCTGTAACAAAAATATAGGAAGATGTTATATTATCTATACTACCGACTTAAATTATTTGTAAAGGTTAGTCTTAATTAAACATACAAATAAACAAAACATTATAAGTATGTTTTTTTTAATATAAGTTATATGTATAAGTATGATTCTAAATTTTATCTGCTGAGTTTCCGGGAATTTAGTTAATTGATAACTTTATTTGCGTACTTTACGCTCATTTTCCCTGCCTCATATGTCATCCACTCACATCGCTATATCGATAGGCGACCTAAAACCAATTAACAATATTTGATTTATTGCTGAAAATACTTAAATTTAATTTCTTTTTTGTAAATTCTATTTTGTAAATTTTATCAATCTCAGTCTAATAAAAGTTCTCTAATATTGAAAATAGATACTTCTTTACTTTAGGGTGTTGAATTATCAAATATTTAGACTTTACACGCTTTATTTTTCACGAATTTCAACTTTATATAATTGTTTTGCTCACTCTTTAAATAAAACTATTTTTTCGTATTTTTTCGCGGATTTATTTTGATTTTTGGTTCCCGACGTTTTGAATGCTTTACAGCAATCATGGTCACGGAAGAGACTAATGCTTTAGACAAAGTCAAAGACAGTCAGACAGTCGTCTCAAAAATGTTATATAGTAATAAATAATCCGCGAAAAAAATCGGAAAAGACAGATTTTTTTAAATATCAAATATTAGCATAAATCTCTCTTAAGATATTAATCCAATCTTTATAGCAACACTGAATGCTTTAAATAAGTTTTATTTATATAGATAAGGTACTATAACACCTTTATCTCACTCTCAAAGGAATCCATTACGACAACGAAAAGATTTTAACAAAGCTAAGGAATAGAGAGTCTGCTTATATATTTTCCATAGTAACTGCTGTGTAATTAAAATTATCTACTCTTAAACATAATAATTAATTTTCTTAACTGCCTCAGTAACTGGTAACAGCGTGTAAAAGCTTCTGTAACGACCGTTTGTGTCGTTTACAATATAAAGACGAGATATATTTATTTTGGAGCTAAAGGGCTCTTTATTCTTGTTTAAAAAAGTGAGATACTAATATTCGCTATATATATATATATATATATATATATATATATATATATATATATATATATATATATATTAAGCATTTCTTGAGAAATAGAGCTAGTTAATTTTGCAACGAAAATAATATCCCATATCTCAAAAACTTCCCAAATATTCTTAAAATATATTTTTCTTTGAAAGTATTTTAGAAGCTCTATTATTAACGTTTACCACAAAATGGGAACTTAATACTTTTTCATCCCTTACTTTACATATATTGACCATACCTCTTTTTATTTTTATAATTTTGCTACAGAATTGTCAAGAGCTACACGACACCTAATTACTAAATTTTAGCAATGTAGCTTCAACAGTCATTGAATAAAATAACCGTGATATACAGAAAGATAAAAATGACGAAATTATATGGATTGCGAATTTGACTTTTGGCTATGGAACTCTAAAAATGACCTTTTGTCATGAAAGCAACATTTCACTTCGAATAAAACAGCAATTTTTTAATTAAATAATTGATCATATTTTGACGCGGAACTTGCTGATTAATGTACACACTGAAGCGCAAAGGTGCAGTTAATAATATTTACGGTGACACTATCGATGCTCGAGAGATCTCTTTAACAGATTATATCTTCAGAGTATATCAGCAATGACTTTATGACGCCTGAGGGACGTGGGTTCAATTTAGAATAGAATGAATGTATAATATATAAATTACTCTGAGTAATTTCTTAAAAGTTCAGCTCTTACATTTTTATGAAGGTATAGAGTAATTTTTTATAATATTTTTTAATTAATCGAATCACAGTAAAAATAATAATCTTTAAGTAGTAGCCTATATATAGATTATTATCAATACAAATATCGAATCTATAGTTTTTAGAATTATTATCTGTCTGTCTGTCTGTCTGTCTGGGGACTCATCAGATGAAAACCACTGGACACATTTTAATGAATTTAGTATGATGATAGCTGGTTATCCGGGTCAACATATAGGATACTTTTTACTGCGGGAAAATATCTACATAAACATGAAAACGTAGGTAACTAAGGACGAACTCGGACGGAGCAAAGGTGAGTCGCTAGTATTAGATATAGTTACTAAATATAATATATAGGAATTAGAACTCTAAAGTAAATAATCCGGACACAGTTTTCCGATTATATTGCATAAAATATCGTACTTTTTATAATTAAAATTAAATTATTAAAATGACCAAATTATACTCTCTATCTTTTGTTTTTTCATATTAAAGCAAAGAACTTTTGGTATCTACTAAGGAAAATGTAGCGCAGAGTTTCGTTTCATCCGAATTCGATGTTATTTAATGAAACACAATCTAAAATTATGCTAAATAAGAATTCCATACATAAAAATATACTATTCGTAACTTAGTTCTTAATTAAGTTGGGATTTGGGAGCGTCGAACAATCAACGAAAACTAATTTCGAGATAGAGTGACCATGAGGAAGCTAAACAAAGTTTGTGTTGTAATTAACGTTGAAACTTGGCTTTGGAACTTTAAAACAAATGTATGTGCATCCGCCTATTAAGTAACATAGAGCTTAAATTAGCTTTTTAATATTTAAAGTTTAATTTTTCTACCAATAGACAAAATTTATCAGTAATCAAATTAGGTAGGTATTACAGGATAGAAATAAACAAAAGCTCTTTAATATGAGAATTTTAATTTGTTTGTATTTTGTTTTTTTTTCTATTAACCTGGGCGTAACAGTCGAATACAAAATAAAAAATATTGTATAGCAATAAAAATGTGTTGTTTAGTAGGAAATAATTAAGGAAACTTGTTTACATACAAAAATTTAAAAAAATCTCCTTAAATAAATAATTTATTAAGAAATAATTGAAAAATATTTTGTAAAAATAACTCCTGTTACTTCTTACTTTAAGTCATTAATTATGAAAAAAATTAAATAAATATATAAGTAAATTTATATTTAAATTAATTATATTAACTGTCTTTCAAATAAAATGTGGTCACAGTAGTGACGGGTGAAATGAAACATAAACACAAAATTTGTTCAGCATATCAAACTTACTATCTTTCATAGTTATAATGATATTTTCATTGAATTTATATTCCACAGTCTATGTCATTGGCCTGTATCGAGAGTATCCATCCAGAGATTATTACATATTAAAGCCTAAAACCTTTCCCTTAAAATATTTCAAACTCGATCTTAGGACCTCAGGATGCTGCTGTATATAAATATACTATCTCAATACTGTCTTACTAATGACATAGTGTAGATGCTTATGTATTCAGAAGTTCGTAAATCGCTCACGCGTAAACCGTGGAATGGATTTTAATGTGATTTCGCTTATAGATAGGCCATAATGTTCTGGCATTGCATATTTTATTTATTATTGTATTTAAATATAGAGAATACTTTCTCATTAGACAATTGTTCAACTATTATGTTTATTAGCAAAACTTTTGTTCTGACTTCAACAAAATATGCGATTCAATATACTTTTATTAAAAAGAATTTTCATAGTAAGAATTAGCGCCGTACCCTCTCTTCTTTCGGGTCACTATTAGTGTTGCCCAAATTCAGTCTTGGTCTTGCAGTCTTGGTCTTGTTCTTGCGTTTTTGCAAGACCAAGACCAAGAACAAGACCGCGTATTTTTAGCAAGACCAAGACCAAGACTGACCGTGCAAGACTTGAGCAAGAACAAGACATAGCCTGCAAGACTCTTGCGTCTTGCAGCTAGGACTTAGCGCTATTTCACTGAGTAGTTAGGTGTAACAGTTCGGTGTATAGGTAGGTACGCTTAGGAATTCTATGAGACGCAAAAAACTGTATCAAAGAATATGAAAAACTGGACCTATGCGCATTACGACTAATACCATAAACATAGCGAATAAAAAAATTATTAAAATCAAACTGAGTGCATGCATAGTTATGTTTTAACCATCGGCACTTTGATAATGCGGCATCAAAGGTTTTGTACTTACTTCTCAAAGAAATTTGCCGCTTTTCGGAAGTACATGGTTATGATACACGCGCCGGCGGCTTCTTTTGAAATCTAAAACAATCGTTGCCGCCACGCCGAAATCATAACATTTGACACTATTTGATTGCCGCCATAGGGCGTAGGTATACTCATGCAAAATAAGGGCCTGTCCGCACTGCGATATTTCACCGCGCGATTTTTATTCTCGCGTATTATATTCCGTGATCGAAATTGTACTTATTACGCACTGCGAATAAAATTTCGTACGATTTTTGTCAGTTTGATGCAGTTCCCGACTGAGACAAACGTCTAAAATGATAAATCTACTATATCTACTGAGACATTTTAGTAATCTAAAATGATGTTTTTCTACATTAAATATCAAGAGCTGCGAAAATACAGTAAAAAGTTTTTCGGATATTACAGAATGACTACAAAATCATTCGATAAACCAATAGCGTCGGTGCACGACTGAGCGAAACGCGCGAATTTTATTTTGCAGTGCGGCCATAGCCATACATATTATATACTGTACAAAACTTTCGCGCGGAAATAATCCGCGCCGCATCGCGTTCAATTTGCATCAAATCACAGATTTTTTTTCCGCGCGAATTTTTAACCGCCAGTGCGGATACTCCTATAAGATTCATTGTGTTACAGAATTGCGGGAATAAAAACGTGCGGTGAAATATCGCAGTGCGGACAGGCCGTAATTTCGAATTTTTTTACACGCTTTATATTATTGTTTGATTTGCGGCGGCATCCTTATCATAGAGCCGGCACGTGGCGAGGCGGCGCGGTAGAAAGCAAGGAAACGTACTATAAATAAAGGAATTATTTTAATTCCAGTCATTTCCAATTGAGCTGTGCTTCGAGTCTAACTTAATAATTGTTTTTACTAATTCTCGTTGTTTTCTAAAAACGTATCACGTGTACAATTTAATATGAGTGACGAAGATTCAAATTATTCTAGTCCGAGTAACGAGAGTTTGAGTCACAGATCTAAAAGACCCAAAAGCAAATTTGAGGAATTTTTCGAAATAATTCATGCATCCCAAACTGCCTTCTGTAAATTGTGCCAACAAAAAAAGATTGAAATAAAAATGAAAAACAGAAACACTTCAGGCTTAAGGAAACATCTAATATCTTTCCATAAAAAGGAATCAGAAATATTTCTTCCTGTTAAACCAAAATTCAGTGGAGATATCACAAGCTTTTTAGTAACCGCTGGAAGAAGTGGACAGGTAAGAATATTTATTTAACAGTTAAAAGAATTTTAACTCCGCGTAGCTATTCATGCGATACTTTCAAAAACGCCATTAACTTACGTAAGTACACTGATAGAAGGATTTTTTTGGGAGTAATAAATCAATTTATTACAAACTTTTTAAGGTATCTTTTTGGATGGAAGAAATATTTTTTTACTGTTACCAACACTTTTTAGGATTAATTAAATCGCTTTTTTATTAAAACAAAAATTTTTTTACTGTTAAAAAGCTTTAATGTATTGAAAAAATTATTTATTTCCACCAAATAAGATTTGTTTACGGTTAACAAATATTTTATTTGTGGTCATTATTGATAGATGGCGGCACTCATGCGTAGCTTTGTATGTATATATAATAGCCATCGTATGGCTTCCACGTTTCCAATGACTCTGAGAATAATCATGTATTTGGTTTTATTACTGCAATTATATCTGATGGCAAAACTATTCATATTTCTTCCAAAAAATGTGTAACTATTGGACTCAATCCCCATATAAAAAGCTATCAATTAATATTACCGCAAACAAACGATCCAGAAAACTTTATCCTATCAATTTTCGATGAATATTTTAAACCGTTAAAAATTCATGTATCGTCAGATGGCTCTTATGTAATATCTCAAAGAAATTTGATTTATTGACTCGTATACGAATACCAACGTATCGATTATAATAGTGATTATTTTAATTTTAAATGTATACCGTTGTCATAAAAAAATGAATTATATACTATTAATCAATTCATTATTTATTATATTTTAACTTTATTCGTTTCACAAAATTTCTAATTCTCTGTAATTTTAATAATTAGAACAATGAACGTAATGTTCAAGGGATTTTTTGAATATTAATAAATTATTTTTTATATGTCAATAAATCATTTATTACATACTAATAAATATTTTGTTGGCAGTAAAAAATATCCGCTAACAAATGATTTATTAACTGCTAATAAATATTTATTAGGAGTCTTCTCTCTAACAAATCATTTCTTAACTGGTAACAAATCTTATTAGGTACAAAAAATCCTTCTATCAGTGTATTTTTGAGTTAGTGGTGTTTTCATCTAGGGGTGCGACATATTAAGTATGTAATTATCGTCTTAAATATTTTTTATAAACACCCATATTTTCATTTAATCGGCCAGTAACAACTAAGTACTTTATTTTGGTAAATTACAGTACAGTGCAACCTTAATATAACAAATATCAATTTAACGATTTTCTCGATTTAACAACAACAAACCTCCTCCTCTTATACGCTCAAACCTAGTATGTTTTAAATAATAATACAAGATTTATTGTTTTGTTTAAGTCGGAAAACAGCAGTGACAACATCACGACAGCTACAGTTGATTGGGTGGTGAAAAAATATCTTCCCTTCTCATTTTTCGATGACGAAGCTACACAAGTATATTTTCGACGTATTTGCCCTAATATGGTGTTTCCTAAAAGGTCTACACTTAGAAGGAAAGTCAAAGAGCGATTTGAAGAGCTCCAATTGAATCTCAAGGAACGACTTCAACAATTATCATCTAAAATGTCTTTTACCATTGATGGGTGGACGTCAATTGCTGGTAGGAGTTACTACGGGGTTACTATTCATTATATAGACAACGAATGGAAGTATCAATCTGTAGTTCTTGATTTTATACCATCACGCGGTCGACATACTGGGGAAGATATTGCAACGATTTTCCATGAATGTTTATTGGAATATGGCATAATTGATAAAATACAAGGTATCACGGTCGACAACGCAACTGCAAATACCAAATTTATGTATGAACTGGGCAAACAGCTGCCGCCACACTTTGATTCAGACAATCAACATTTCCGGTGCTTTGCTCACATTTTAAACCTTGGTGTACAAGATTTATTAAAGACCTTAGCATTACACTGTGAGTCTGACACTAACGCGCAAGATCAGCAGTACGAAGACTATGCAGACGAAACTGAGGATGAGGAAGATGAAGAATCTGCACCAAATATTGCTGACTCGCGTACATCTGTAACAAAGTTACGCAGTATTTCCAGTAAAATAAAAAGAAGTGAGATAGTCAAGAAGAAGTTTCAGTCTGCTTGTGAAGCAGCTGGCGTGCCATCAAATCTAAATGCCATTCTTGACTGTCCAACGAGATGGAATTCCACACATGATATGATTGGATTTGGTTTAAAAGTGAGAGCGGGCATTGACATATTGTGCAGTTCTGTCACCGAATCAAATGATTTTCAAATCACAGCTAATGAATGGCAGGTACTCGAAAAATTACATAAATTTCTAATAAACTTTAAACTTTTCAGTACAAAACTTGGTGGAGACAAATATGTTACATTACCGCTAGTCATTGTATCATTCAATCTCTTGCTAGATAAAATTGAATCCATGGTAAAACAGTTAGATGAGAAACCTAATCGATCTGAAGTGGATGAAAGACTCATTCTAGCTTTCCAAGCAGCTCGAGACAAAATGCTTAAACATTACAAGAAGAGCAACTGGATTTATTGTACTTCTTTAATTTTAGACCCAAGGCATAAGGCTCAGACTTTTGACCTGACAATGTGGGGGAAGCAACTTAAAACAGAAAGTCTGCGCAAGTTCAAGGAACTTTATGAAGAATATAAAAGTCTACACTCACTGAACAAATCTCTGGAATTACCAGAAAAAAAAAATGAAGTATGTGATGAAGATGAAGACGTAATAGACTTTGATAAACTCTATGAATGTCCCTCGACGTCATCTGGATCTTGTCTTCAAGGCTTAGTGATAGACGAGTTGGAGGAGTACCTGAGAAAACCAAGAACTGCCAGCTCGGAAGACATTTTAGATTGGTGGAGGACGCATGAGACAGAGTATCCGATTTTATCGAAAATGGCCCGTGATTTTCTCTCAATACCTGCAACTTCAGTACCTGCTGAGAGGTTATTTTCTAAAGCATCATTAGTAATTAGAAAACATAGAAATAGGTTAAGTGATGAGTCAGCCAGATGGTTACTTTGTATTAATTCTTGGTCAAAAAAATTGATATAAAGTATCATAACCTAATGATAAAGCTGTTGATTTGTTTGTATTTTATTTTTTATTCAAATAAATGATAAATCGTAAAACTCTTTTATTAAATTTCTTATAAGTTGAGGGTTCAATCTCTTTTTAGACAGATAAGTATTGTTCTTTAAAATACAGTCAAGTTATTGTAATTAATTTGTTTTTTTACATGTTTTAGCAAATGTAAGCTTATAAATCATAAATGTTTATTAAGAAACAGTTACTTCCATGGAAAACGACATATAGGTCAGTTGATTTTTCGAATTTCTTATCAAATCTTCAGTTATTTATTAATCTGCTTGATCTTTACTATGGCTATATTCATTCAAGCTCACAATGTTCCAATTCTAATACGTTTTTCTAGGATTTAAAGTAAACTTTAATAAATAGTAATAGACTAATAGGTAATTGCAAGACTTGCAAGACTCTTGCTGCAAGCCCAAGACCAAGACCAAGACTGGGAGCGCAAGACCAAGACCAAGACCAGGTGTATTGGCGCAAGACCAAGACCAAGACTGGCTAAGTCTCGTCTTGTTCTTGCGTTTGGGCAACACTAGTCACTATACTATAAATAGTTATAAATCACTGTTAGCCATGTTAATGTTTTTAATTTGTGATTTTTTTCCTATGTTTTAATAGTTATTGTGCTATTCGGGGCGAAGACAAATCCAACAAATTAAAGATCATCAAAATCGGTCCAGCCGTTCTTGAGTTATAAATGATGTAACTAATCCGACTTTGTTTTACGAGTATAATATATAGATTCTACTGATCGAATATTTATAGCTGAAATGGTATAACAGCACTATGTACATAAAATGACATAATAACCGAATCAAATTAGTATCGTATAACCCATGTCAATGACGTAAATATTTTGGAAATGGTACGAGAATATACTTAATTTATTAATAGTTATGCTTCTAAGATGACATCCTACTTTAAATTATTTTATTTAATGCTTATAAGTTTTTGAATCCAATTTTTAGTACAGAAATTTCAAATCTTGAGTGGATTGCTTTGCTCCAAACACGTTACTTATATCATTCTTTAGAGTACAAATGATAAGTGAACCAAGTTTAACTTAAAAATATATAGATAGAGTTGCTTTTGCCTTTATAAATGAACATGGATTGCATGAATTATAGGTTTATGATAGGGATCGTTAATGCTTTCTGGCTTATTCCAATTATTTACTATAATTCCTTGTAAACATAATTCTTTGGGTCACTATTACAAGGTTCTATGTTAATTTTAATAAAGTTTAGTAATTTTTACATAGAACTTCGTTATTTTGTTATCGTAAAAAAACAACATAGAACTATGTAAAATTGAATATTTTGTAGTTAAAGTGCCGCTATCTAGTGGTTTGTTCTTGCAAATCTGTAGCTAATGACACATAGAACCTTGTAGCATTAATAACTAAATAAAATAAAATTGGTACTAAAGTAAAATTGTAACATAGAACCTTGTAATTGTGAGCCAACGATATGTTACCATTCACCACTTGCCCCAAATTTTTTTAAGTTTCAATAGCCTAAAGAAAAAGACCGTCATGACCCAAGACCTTTATAATTTGTACATGAGTCCGTCCATCAGTCCGATTTAGATGACTGAAATTATATGAGGTATCTCATGTATACATGTATGTATTCTCATGAATTGATAGACAATTGTGCATTACGAAAAATAATTAAATACAATAATTATACACATATATTTTAAGCTGAGGAAAAAAAGGAAATTCAGCCCACTTCTGTATATAAGGTATCTTTGGATAGGTCTTTAAAATGAAGATGGACGTTTCTAAGCTATATACATTCTTACTATTTAATAAAAATATGTATTTTCTTATAAGAAACATTTTCACGCAGGAATAGACTCTGCTACTGCCAGCATTGTCTATCCAACATTACTATTGCACAAATGTTTCCTTGATACTCATTTTCATACAAATATTTATGATTCCTATTTTTGAAAACACAAAAATGCTAAAACATCATTCTTTATAACTGCAGTTGTTAAATCCTTAAGTTTCAAGCTTCCTTTTTTCAATTTAACAGAAAAGATAAAATTGCAACCGTAAAATCAAATGGCGCTCTCTCCGTCGAATATTATCCTATCCCTGGGGATTCGTAAGGCCTTAAGAAAGGCTTTTTAATTGCACCATCTCGTTTGCCGCCGTCCGACTTCGAGAAATTTAAGAACTCAAATCAACTGGAACAAATAAATCTTGACTCCAACAACTTAATTTGACTGAATATTTTTGTGATTTTCATGTTAGATGAACGATTTTAATCAACTTCAGGAAATTGTTTTTGAAAGTTAATAAAAAAGCAATGTTGAATAGCTGTATCATTTTTGTTCCATTGTAAAATAATTTGTATCTGTAATTGTATTATGCATATGAGAAATATTACAGAAAGGTTTTTAGGGTAGGTCTTCCCGCTATACATATGCAGGATTAGGCCCTATTTACTCATCGGTGTTAAAATTAAGGATGTAAATAAAACTATAAATATACTCACTTTTATATACATATATTAATCATAATACTCACAACTATTCTTTCGTTTTGTCTCACTTTTTACACTGACACTCCACACGTTGCGAAACAACACTTATGCACTACACAACACTTAAGCATTACACCTCCACTGCACAAATACACTGTTTTATTAAATAATCACTATACAACACTTCCACTTTGAGTTGACACTTGTCTCTTTGGCGTTCAGTGAGAGACTGTCCTCTTGACAGCATATACCCCCTATTTATGCATTCACAAGCACTGCCATCTATTATTAGGTATGTGCGTGTAGTCAATACAACATCTTAATTATCGTTAAATAATAATATGAGTAACTAAATATTACTAAAAATAACAATGTTGATGACAGTCGGCCATCCGAATAGAATCGTATGACCTCATACGAGATTTAAACAAAATAACTCATTGTAAGAATCAAAGACAAAATACAAGAAGAACATAAAAAAACCATTCATAAGTAAACTTGATTAATTACTACATTTAAAACAATTCTGTCCTGAATACAAGGCGACAGGCCCCTTAAGTCCTGAACACCAAGTAACAGGCCCCTTGTAGTCCTGAATACATGGCAACAGACCCCTTACGTCCTGAATACCAAGTAACAGGCCCCTTTTAGTCCTGAATACATGGCAACAGGCCCCTTACGTCCTGAATACCAAGTAACAGGCCCCTTGTAGTCCTGAATACAAGGCAACAGGCCCCTTATGTCCTGAATACCAAGTAACAGGCCCCTTGTAGTCCTGAATACATGGCAACAGGCCCCTTACGTCCTGAATACCAAGTAACAGGCCCCTTGTAAAAAAAAAATGCTCTCTGACAGTAAACATATCAATAAACTGCAATTTGTGCAAAAATTATAACAACGCATTTTGACCAATAGTATATTATATAAAATCACAAAATTATATTTTAAGTTAAATAACCTATAAAGATAGAAAGGTTGTATAATGTATAATGATACTAAAACATTAATTTCACACAAGTCCATTACTACATAACAAAATCAATTATCTTAACAACGGAAGAGTATTTATTATATTTAATCATTATATTTAATTATATTATTTATTAACTATATTTCGTAATTATATATTCAGCAAAAATTTAAATAAAATACATACATAAAACATTCTTAGTTCATTACTCACGAGATTCCTCATCGTCAGATTCACTGGAGTAAGTCCCACTCGCGTGTGGTCTATTGAAATTAAGCCATGGTTTGATTTTATCAATAGCTACGATAGTCGAGAATCTTCTTCCTCTCTTTGAAGTCAATGGCGTGTCTTCTATGGCAAAGCGATCATGGTCTAGAATAGATGCGATCCTATAAGGTCCCTGAAACTTAGGCACAAGTTTTTTGCTCTGTCCTGTTGCAGGTACTTGGCGTTCCACTCTTACCAAATCCCCTACATTATATTTCGGAGGGATACAACGGTGCTTATCGAATGATTCCTTTTGATTTTGTTGGCATGCTTCAATATGAGTGTTAATTTCTTCCCTTATATTAGCTCTGTTCTTGTCCAAATCGTGTATTATTTTACTTTCAGTGGATCCCGTAGGTCTTACCCCAAATAGAGCTTCCGCGGGAGTTCGATTTATGCCCTTATTGAAAGTATTATTCAGACCCCACTGAATATCCGGCAAGTGGTCATCCCATTTATTTTCAGACGTACCAACTGACTTGGCTGTCAATGCGTCAACAATAACTTTATTGTAACGCTCCACTTGCCCATTTGCCCTTGGGGTGGCCACAGCATTCATCACGTGCTTAACATCTTTCGCGTTGACAAATTTCTTAAATAAACTACTAGAAAAAGAAGTTCCTCTATCTGAAATGATTCTTCGTGGTACGCCGAAAATTCCGAAATATTCCTTGAGTATTCTAATGGTACTATTAGATTTAGTATTTCTCACTGGTTTTAAATAAATATACTTTGTGTAAGCATCGATTATTACTAGAATATGCATGTTGCCTCTACTGGAGCGCACAAATGGGCCGACATGATCTACATGAATGGTATCAAATGGAATGTCAATCTTTTCAATAGGATGAAGATAACCAGGCTTCTTACCTCCAGTTGCTTTGGCATAAGAACATTCAAGACAGGAAGCGACATATTTTTTTATAAAGCTTCGCATTTTTGGAAACCAATACACGGATTTAACCTTTTCCAATGTCTTATCCATAGAAAAGTGTCCTATATCATCGTGATTGATTTTTAGTATTTGCCAACGTACCCCCTTAGGTACTACCCATCTGTCACCGTCTGGAGTAATCCTAAATAATTTTTCACCCTTTAATTTAAAATTAGTTTTTATATCTATTATGTCATCTAAATTTGGATCTTTAAGTATCTGGACTTTTCTTTGAATCTCGGAATCAGCACTCTGGACGGTAGCAAGCCAACTTTCCTCAGTAACGCTCCTTACCATACAGGAAGCGATCGGAGAAGAATTTGGAACCGGGTTACGACTCAAGGCGTCAACATGAGCCATAGAGACACCTGCTCTATATTCAATATTAAAAGTG
This sequence comes from Brenthis hecate, assembly GCA_951806755.1. Classification (NCBI taxonomy): domain Eukaryota; kingdom Metazoa; phylum Arthropoda; class Insecta; order Lepidoptera; family Nymphalidae; genus Brenthis; species Brenthis hecate. The sequence goes on from OX638278.1 coordinate 65,124, forward strand.
TACTCTTGCATCTGTTCCCACCATCGAGCTACTCGTGGTATCATGTCTCGTTTTTGAAATGTTGCACGCAAAGAGTTGCAATCGGTTACAATTTTGAAAGTTATGCCAATAAGGTATACTCTGAATTTCCGAAGGGATGCCACCACAGCGAGAGTTTCGAGGTCGTATGAGGAGTAATTCTGTTCTTCTGGACTAGTTTGTCTACTAAAATATGCAACAGGCAAGCGTACTCTTTCCTTATTCAATTGTATTAAAATGCCAGCTACACCTACCTTGCATGCATCTGTGTGGAGCTCCGTCTCAGCGTTTGGATCGTATAGAGCTAAAGTAGGTTTTTGTGTCAATTTATTTTGAAGCTCCTTAAAAGCGGACTGTTGTTCATGCCCCCAATTCCATGATGTATCCTTCCCGAGGAGGCGTGTCAAGGGTTTAGCTATTATAGAGAATCCGGGTACAAACCGTCTAAAGAAACTTGCCAGACCTAGAAATTGCCGCACATTGTGTTGATTTTGTGGTACTGGAAACTTCGCTACAGCCTCTACTTTACTAGAACCTGGTTGTATTCCACCTTTTGACACCTGAAATCCTAAATAGTCCACATTATTACCAAAAAATATACACTTAGAAAGTTTAAGTGTCAACCCAGCACTAGAGAACAAGCTCAGAACTTTTTCCAAGCGCTTTATACCTTCTTGGAAATCCTTGGCTGGAATTATTACGTCGTCCAAGTATGCAAGAGCTTCTCTGTGACGAGTTGACCCTAAAACTTGGTTCATTATACGTTGGAATGTGGAAGGGGCGTTTGCAAGACCAAAGGGCATTCTGTTAAACTCAAAATGTCCCTCTGGTGTTACAAAGCTCGTTTTGTGTTTATCACTTTCTCGTATGGGTATTTGATAGTACCCCGAAGCAAGGTCTAGAGTAGTGTAGAACTCATTTCCAGCTAATAAATCAATCTGATCATCAATCAGGGGCATAGGATAATTTTCTCTTACAGTTTTTTTATTAAGCGCCCTATAATCTATGCACAGACGGTAATCGCCAGTTTTCTTGCGCACCAGTACTACTGGGCTGGCGTATGACGATGTGGACGGCTGGATTATCCCATTGTCAAGCAGCTCTGTTATCATTTCTCTCACCACCTCTTTTTCTTTTATGGACAGTCTGTATGGTCGGTAAGCTACCGGCTCATCATCATGCAGAGTTATAGACATTTCTCCAACTGTAGCCTTACCTAATTCTGCCAAACTCGCTGCGAAACAATTTCTAAAGTTGTTTAAAAGCAATAGAAGTTTCTCCTTCTCCTCAGAAGAAATATTAGGTCCGGTTTTAACTTCGTCCATTCTTATCGGTTGATATAGACCTTGAGTTACATTATTAACCGCCATCACCTTTGGATCTACAGAATCCTTATATTCTTCTGCCATATATCCTCGGGCTAATAAATAGTCCTTGTTTATAGTGATTTCCTTCCCTGATGCAATACTAACCAATAGCTCTCCTTCTCCGTTATCATTAATGGAAAACAGACCTGCTAACACGGAAAAGACAGTATCTTCTATTAATCTTAATCCTCCCTCTATGTATACGTCCCCTGTAACTAATGGCTCAGTATAGACACTAATAACTGATGTACCTGAAACTAAAGTTTCACATTTACAGAACAATTTAATTTTGTAATGCTTACTGGAATAATTAAAAGCCGGAAGAAGTTCAAGTTTATCGCTTGTTTTATGGACTACAATATGAGGTTGCTCTGTAAATGTTTGGCCAATCATAACTGGTACATGCATAGCTTCATCTGGTACCACAAATAGTTCTACCTCAGCTTCTACTTCATCAATTTTTATCGTTACCAACTGTCTACCCAAAACATTAACAATGGAATTACCGAAACCTTTTAAAGTCGGGAGAGCATCAGTTTCGTATTGGTTATGAGATTTAATAAAATCCGATATCCTTATCATGCAACACTCGCTTCCAAAATCCAGAAACGCTTGGTAAGGAATCCCGTTGACTTCAATAGTTTTTAAATATTTTTCCCCAAGTTGTTTATCATTAGTCACGCGCAGAACATTCTTATCCGTTGTCAATGGTCCTTTAGAATAACACTGCTCTGCGTCATGACCTACTTTCTGACACTTGCCACATTTCTTAACCGGTTGTGGACATTGTGGTACTGTATGTCCTTCTTGCTTACAATTAAAACAGCGTAATCCCTTGCTCATTTGTTTCAATGAAGACTCCTGAGTTCTATTCATGAATTGATTCCTCGGAATTTTACGCTCATTCGTGCGACTGTTCCTGGTATTTCTAAGATACGCAAGTAGTTTATCAGGATTATCATATTGAACCGCCTCTGCACCCAATCTAATTGACCGATCGTCTATGCCATGAAGAATACATTCTACAGCTCGACTACCTGTTATGCCACATCGATTCAATAAAGCAATTTTATCATAATAATAAGTTTCCAGTGAATCTCCGAATCGGGCGCGCTTGGCTAGCATATCACTAAGCATTTGCCCATAATTTTCTGTGGACGGAAATGCCGACAACAATTTAGTTTGCCATTCATCCCATGAGAAAAGAACAGAAGGTAAGCCTTCATACCAACGCTGGGCAATTTCACGTAATTTTGGTAAAGCAAAATGAACTATTTGTTTTGCAATCCATCCATAAATAGTTGAGCACTCATTAACCTTATGTAACCACATTGTCATAGTCTGTTCTTTCCTCGAGGGATCGAATTCGGGAATGGTATTATTCATATTTACTAACTTATCTAAATTGTTATCCGTACGACCAGCATATTTAAGTGCATCGAGTAATTGCTGTAACCCACTATTAGCGAACTGAGTTGACTCACTATTGTCCAATAGTCTTCCACGATGGCAACTAGGATAATTCTGAGTGCGAACGCTTCTTCTTGACTCCCGGCTGTGTGGCGTACTGCGAGAACGACTTCGTTCCCGACTGCGTAATCGTTCTCGTTGATGGCTACGTGACCGACCTTGTCGATGGCTGGGGACACGGAGATGGTGAAGATGCCTGCTTCGAGATTCGCTGTATTGTCTGGTGCGACGCCGGCTCGGCTGCCTGATATGGAGTCGGCTCGACGATCTGCTGCGAGACCGACTCGACGTCCTTTCACGTGATCGCTCTAGTTGTTGACTACCAGAAGGGAGCCCGTCAGGGCTACGTAACTGGCGTGACCTTACCCCTCGTGGGCATGGCCGATTGAGAATCGGGCTGCGAGCTGCACTCGACCTTATGAGCTCTACTGGGCTCCGAGAGCGTTGTGCCAACCTATCCATATGGCACGATGAACGAGAGCTTTCTTGAATGTCCACTGAAAAGCCCAAGATTATTACTCGCATAGTGTAGTGCTCACATTATGTAGTATCATAATACTAAACTGTTGTATTAACCCATATACATTATTATTATTATTATTTTATGAGATAAGTAGGATGGTGAAAAAAAAATATTGGAAAAGGTAGAGGAAAAGTACAGTAACACAACAGTACAGAAGTAGAGAAAATTATCATGGCAAATATAATATGAACAGTTGAACATAAATAATAAACATTAAAATAAATAATGAAAATAGAAAAAATAAATAAATAAATGAATAAATAAATAGTAATTAGTTAAAATACTTACGTCCCATATAAAACACAAAAAAAATATAAGATAATCAAATTAAATGATATATATGTATATTAAGGCTATAAAATATATACCTTCACAAAAAAAAAAAATAATATAATAATAAAAAATATAAAAGTAATAATAATAATAAACTACATATTATTAATTTTGTGATCCCACTTCTGAAACTGCAGGATTAGGCCCTATTTACTCATCGGTGTTAAAATTAAGGATGTAAATAAAACTATAAATATACTCACTTTTATATACATATATTAATCATAATACTCACAACTATTCTTTCGTTTTGTCTCACTTTTTATACTGACACTCCACACGTTGCGAAACAACACTTATGCACTACACAACACTTAAGCATTACACCTCCACTGCACAAATACACTGTTTTATTAAATAATCACTATACAACACTTCCACTTTGAGTTGACACTTGTCTCTTTGGCGTTCAGTGAGAGACTGTCCTCTTGATAGCATATACCCCCTATTTATGCATTCACAAGCACTGCCATCTATTATTAGGTATGTGCGTGTAGTCAATACAACATCTTAATTATCGTTAAATAATAATATGAGTAACTAAATATTACTAAAAATAACAATGTTGATGACACATATGTATAATAAAATTTTGAGTTGAATCTGTACATTAAATATTTTTTGTAAAATCCTATTAAAATAGTCAATATTATCGATAGAGGCTGAATCTATAGTTTTTAGAATTTTTATGTCTGTCTGTCAATGTGTCTGTCTGTCTGGAAACGCATCACCAGAAAACCACTGGACCGATTTTGATTAAATTTGGTATGATGATAGCTGGTTATCCGTGACAACATAATATCTCATCTCTGAGAAATTTATACTAAACGTTAAAACGTAGCGTTGCTAGTTGATGTATAAGAAAGAGTATGTATTTACTCATATTACGTTGAACCTAATATTGAATTTATTTAATATTGATTAACTGCATCGGTGGTGTAGCGGCTAGCATGTACGGCTGCACACCCGGAGGTCCTGGGTTCGAGTCCCGGGTCGGGCCAAGTTTAGTTATTGAGTCTTTCTGTATAGTAAGCCTCAGTAACAGCCCGGAGTTGGGAAGTTGGCGGTGTTTCACCCCCGTGCCTCGGAGAGCACGTAAAGCCGTCGGTCCTGCGCCTTAACTCTCACTGGTCGTGTCGAGTGTTCGTCCCACCAGAGTATGAGAGTGACAGGAATAGAGAGTGCACGTTGTGTCTGCGCGTACACTTGTGCACTATAATGTCTCCTACGCAGTTGGCTAGTCTCAATGACATTGGCCGCCGTGGCCGGAATCGGCTATGAGAACATCATCATCAGACTTTTCCTTCAAAGCCCCTTCTAGGAAGCTCTTAATTCATTGCCAAGGTATTAGGCATTCCTCTCACGTACACAACTTTTGCTGGCTTCGCAATACGTCCCTGTTACGAGGGCAATACATGATTGTTAATCACTGAATGCAGAGCGCTTTAAAGAATATAAAGCTTGTATTAAAGTTCATCGAACTTGAAATAATATGTAGTAAATTATTTTTATTTATGTAAGTGTTGTTTATCAAAAATATTTTTTGACAGAAAAAAATAATGACTAATTGATTATCATTTTAGATTCTGTGTCGAATGTAATAATTGTTTTGTTTTTACTACGGCGAAGCAAAAGAACGGCTATGATTTTGAACGATTTGTATGTATATATGTATATCTGTTCGTTCCTACTTTCTAAACTACTTATCATAATTTATTAGTCACAGAATCTAATCGGGTGAAAAAATGTATAGTTAAAAATGTTCATACTAATATTATCAATACAGAGTGTATGTACATATTATGTGTTACTTGTTTCAAACAACACTCGAGCAACGGATCGACGTGAAAAAATTTAGGAATTGTAATGTTATGGCGAAATACATTAGTGAAATATGCTTACACAAAAAATGTCTTTGTCTTATTCTTAATAACTTGAAAATTGATAAAAATAAAATCAGTTAGTTACAAAGTTTCCGAAAGACACTTGAAGTCCGCCAACCCGCACTTGGCCAGCATGGCGGACTATGGCCTGATCCCCCTCGTATTGAAGGAGGCTGCGCCCAGCAGTGGGACGGCAAAAAGAACTGAATACCATCAGTTAATTTCACATTAAAATGAATTGTTCTTTCTACCATTTATTTTTAACTTTATCAACTGCTAGCGTTTCAAATGTAGTGGAAGAAGTACATTTACCTTTTATATTCCATTTTGCTTTCATAATATAACCTGCTTATCTATAGATGATTCTTGAAACAGTAGTCTTTAAGCTCTATTATTTTTGTGAATGTTTTTTTGAATGAAAACTGAAAAAACAATTATTTTTTTGTTTTAATAAATTTTAATTTGTTGTCAAATTTCATTCATCCCTAGAGATGCTTCCGAGCGAGGATAAGTTGTTAGTGGTAAATAAAAATACGCACGTCCAAAGTTATACTTTTTTGGTACAACAGAATAAAAATAGCTAAAGATTTCATCCCGTATGTCACAACTCTCTGCTTTTAAAAGGAATGCAGCTAACTTTATCATGTCGCTTTCATCTAACTTCATCTTGTCGTTTTTTGTCTGTCGGTGTGCCGCGCTTCGTAAACATTTTAGTCTCATATTTTTTTCCAAACGTACCAAAAGAAGTATAACTTCAAAAAATAATGAGTCATTTTCAATGAAAAAGTTGACATGTAAGTTTTCCTTATAGTTTACAGTCCTCTCTAACAAAGTCAACTCAAATTACAGTCCCATTGCAGAATGTAATGGGTTCACGTGCGGAGAATCTTGTCAGCATATGTGCACCAAGCTGGCTTTTATTGTTTCTGCATGTGATCAAGCGAAGGAATACGAAATATTATACAACACTCGGCTAGCGCAAGGCTTTACTTAAAACTTTTTCATTGTTTTATTCTCTTATTATTTTATCTTACTGTTATAACTTACATATATTCAATATATGATATGTAGAAATTCAAAATCCTTAACCTTTTTTGCCTACAAATATATTGTTGTAACGTTTAGTATAGATTTCTCAGAGATGAGATATTTTACCGCAGTGAAAAGTATCCTATTTTTTTTTAAATCTCTCCAGTGGGTTTCTCGTGATGCGGTCACAGACAGACAAAAATTCTAAAAACCATAGATTCAGCCTCTATATCGCTAATAATGACTATTTCAATAAGATTTTCCAAAAATATATTCAATGTACAAATTCGACTCAGAATTACATTATATGTACAGATTAATTATTGTTCATAATTTGAGGTCCCTATGTTTATTATATTTGTAATATTTTCATTTTTTTCTAAACTTGAAATACATCTGTGGTGAAGGGCCACGTAAACCGATTCTTATATACCTAAATAATTATGAAATTGTTTCTTTTCTGCAATTATTAGTCTCCAATTCCAATTCAGTTTCGTGTTTCATTTCTTTGTAGTCTATAATATTATTTAAAGAAATGAAATAAAAACGATATTCAGACTGACTGACGGCTTACCTGTCTTAAAATGTTAACTCTCACCAATAGAAGGCATTTAAGTAAAAAGTATCAGTATTTCAGTGATTATATATATATATATATATATATATATATATATATATATATATATATATATATATCGACGTAGGAAAGCATATTTGCTGTAAGTAGACAAAATACCTAAAGTGACTTTTTACTGCCATTAGAATCAGAAAAAAAAGCCGCATCGAATGCCCCGGGTCCTGTGTCTCTACGATGAAAAAAATTACATACGCCGTTGAAAACGCCCGTACTTATATTTTTTTAGCAAGATTAAATGCTGTATGTAGACCAAAATCTAGTCATTTTAGACATTTTGCACTTCCAGCATAAGAAAGACTGCAAATTTTGCTTTACAAATACTTACTTCTTCCCATTTATAAACTTAACGCTACTTACAGCATTTCTGCGGCGTGAGGTTTTTACATTCGTTTACTTACAGCAAGTTTAGGGAACCTACAGTTTTTGTTTTTTACAACAAATCATCACGTATTTGCTTTAAAAGCTCACACCACATAATGCATTTTAAAAACCTGTGATTTTTTAGAAATTTGAGATAATGCATTTTGATAAATCATTTATCATTTCATTTTATCGTTACGCCATTGAAAAAAGGATAGTACTTTGAAGTTGTGTCGGTGTTACCGCATCGCTACCGGCTCCGCCCGCACCCTTCATTCCTTGTACGACATTCTGTTATTGTCTCCTTATGTTTTATCTCTTATATATAAGAGAAAATAATTTTTTAATTCATTGTATTGTTGAAACGATGTTCTGGCAGTATTATTAGAGTTTCAAATTTTGTTTCAACAATTTAAAAGACCATAAAAATTTTTTACCATTTACGACATTTTTTTCAACCAAACATTACATTACCAACTGACCCACTGCATTTCTAGATCTAATCATAATTATAAATTTAATCTTACATCATGAATTGCAGTACCCAAATAAATAAATTTCCTGCATACTGCATATTTACCGCCTGTAAATTGATATTTCCATCTACGCGTACAGTTTTCTTCCTTAGTTACAGCGTTTTAAAGGTATGTGATTTAAAAAACTGTTTGCTGTAACTAGCCAAACACGTACTTATAGTAACTTTGGATAAAAAGTTTACATTGCAAATGGTGACTGGCAGTTAAATAAACCTATATTCCAAAAATGGTAGCAATATCATGGATAGGTCAGACACTATTAATTTTTTTCCGAAATTAATAATGTTTTTTGGCTCTGGTGGACAATTGAAATATGTCTACTTACAGCAAATATGCTTTCCTACGTCGATATATATATATATATATATATATATATATATATATATATATATATATATATATATATAATATATATATATATATATTTATTGATTTTATCCCTCACTCTCACCGTCGAGCCGTCCCTCCATCTAAAACTCACCCTCGCTTCGCTCGGGTTCGTTCCTGGCTTGGTTCCCTGTACAAATTTTCATCCCCATTTTCACCCCGTTAGGGGATGATTTCCGAGATAAAAAGTATCCTATGTCCTTCCCAGGGTCTTAAACTATCTTCTTACCAAATTTTATGAAAATCGGTTCAGTAGATCCAGAGATTACCCCCTACAACGTCAAAAACTCATAAACTTTACCTCTTTATAATATTAGCATAGATGTACATACATCATGATCATGTTTAAAACCTGATATTATGACGTACATCAATAAGAAGTGTTTGCACAGAGCATTACAAAGGGATTCCATGTAAAGTTAAAAAAAAAAAACGTAAAATACAGATAAAACTTAAAATATTAAATAGCCTTATAGTATTAAAGGCATGTAAAACAAAGTAATGAAAAATAAATTAAGAAGTAATTATTTACTTTTTAATTTATTTTCACCATTCATGGCTGTAGGAAACAATCTCACACAGTTTTACTTAACATTTTGATCGTCTTTCTAAAGGAGGAAGGAAGATATTTAATTTAGATGTAGGTATGTACTCGTACGTTCCTTGTTTATTTTTCTTTGCCAATTGTTAACAGAGTTCTATGATAATGAGAGATAAATATTATGTTGAATCTAACGACAATTTAAAAGTAAAAGTACAAGTAAAAGTAAGTGATATACCAAATCAACGAATGCGTTTTGATCACGTTCATGACCATCATAGAAAATTGGACAAAGCTGAAACACAGAAGGTACTAATTTCACTTTTTTTTATGGCACTCAGTGATAAACGAGCAGACAGCCTGATGGAAAGCGGTACTTATCACCCATAACACCGACGGTTCATGCACTTAAGTTTTATGTTATAAAAATGCAGAACCGCAGGTATGTTGTCACTGTGAAGACTAAGATGATATGCATCTTGCCTGTAATAGCGCTGGCTACCTTATCCTTCAAACCGGAACACAACAATGTAATCATTGTTGCTTGGCGGGAGAAATAAATAAGGGGGTGGTACCCATCCAGTCGGACTCCTCAGGCTTGACAGAGTACCACCACCGGTAAACTACTTACTTAATTTAATATTGAAACTGACTCATTAATACTTAGTATAAAACAAAGTTGCTCCCGCTGTTTGTACACTTAGATCTTTTAAACTAAGCAACTGATTTTAATGCAGTTTTCAGCAATAGATAGATTCAAGACGAAGGTTTATATGTAAAATACATGCATATTTTATTCATACTAAGTGTTAAAACGTACTTACGGATGAAACCGAGCGAAGCCAGGGTGAGTCGCTAGTTATAATGATAATATATTTATGGTTATACAGGACCAAAATCTAATAAATATTACTGTACTTAAGTGAAAAAGAAAATTTGTCATCTTTTGTTAACACCCAATACAGACTTACGAGTATATTGAAAAAGAGCTCATTCAGAGATAAAATGTGGAAATAAAGAGAGTCTAGACCTCCATTTTTCTGTTATATTGTAGTCCATTAAGGACAGCTTTAGGTCCGAACACGCGCTACAAATGCGACGTGATGTTCTTGGTAATAGCGATATCAAAGCCCTTTGTTTGTCATTTTAGTTTAGTTAAGCATTTATTTCACGTTTCGCAAATCGTATTGTTTATTTTTATAGTAGGAAATTTTATGAGTGCTGCTACTAATTAAAATAAAATATTAGTGCAATAAAATGTTAAAGTTAATTGAAGTAATAGGCAAATAGAAAAACATAGAGCCTCTAACATGATTACCATTAGCCTTATGTTGAAGGAAAACATCATGAGCAGATCTGCATGCCTGAGAGAACCTATTTAGTCCTCGAAAGACATGTCACGTCAGCCAATCCGCACTTGGCCAGCGTAGTGGACTATAGCCTGATCACCTTTGTATTGAAGGGAGGCCTGTATCCAGCAGTAAGATGGTAAAAGGGCTGAATAATTATAAGGTCATTGTAATTTATTATTTATCAAAAAAAAAACCTCATAATAGGACAAGAAGTAGTTAAAATTAATATTATCTAGTAATTTTATTTCAAGTTAGAAGTTTTTTTCGTTTGAAAATATTTAAGTAAACTTAATCTAATAATATGAATTGTATTGAGTCTGTCTGTGTGTAACTGTAAATATAAGTTATATAAACAGTTTTTGAAATTTAATTTATTCGATTTTGATTACCCATCGCATACAAATAGCTGGATAGAGCTCAATGGTTTTATTATTATTATAAAAGTAAATAATAATGAAAAAAACTGCAAGGAGTTTTAGTCCAGAATCGAGTCAAAAGAATTCGTGTTCTTTCCTGTCAAAAAATAGTTAATAGTAGCCTAGAGTTCACAAGATAGGTGTGTTACACTACAATATTTTTGAAAGCATGTAAAGATGTGATTTCTCTGCAAGGACGTATCAGCTTGCTGTCTCATCCGATAATGAAATCTGGAGAATTAAAAGCACTTGTAATTGTGCACACTGCGCGTAGATGGTAATTCTGGGCCAAAAGGATATTACTTGTCTTGCTAGAGCTATTTAATCATTGCTATTTCCTGCCTTCTATCAGTTCTACATATATAAAGCGGGGGTCACACAGCTTCATGGAACAAAAATAGCAAAATGTAAACAAATTACGCGTTTAACATAGTGATACTCTACATATTATATAAATTAAAAGAAAAAAAAATATATTATAAAACGACATTTTTGTGATCTTACCGCTCTATTTACAGACCCTCATCATCATGGGTAATGAATATGTACTCAAGATAATAAAGCAAACGAGCCCGAACTCGATTGTCTTAGCACTTTCTAGTAGCAATCTTCCGGCTCCATCTTCAGATCCTCGCCATGGAAAGTCCTCATAATAACAAAACATATTAATCCAAATTTGGCTGTCCTACCATTTGCCATCAGGGAATTTCAGTCTCTACATCCCGGTTTCATCATCAGATCAGCTCGACGGAACCATAAATGAATGATGGTTGAAAAATGGTTTGCAAATTTTGAAACGCACAACTTACTAGTAAGTACATTAAAAGCTAATAAACAGCTTGAAATTAAAACACCCGGACATACAGCATATAATACATATTTATATTATATAATATGTACAAATATTTATAATAATAGTGTATAATATACTATATTCTACGAGTATTTACTAATATACAACTAGTCCTAAGTGATACCGAGTTACAAGAGTTACCTGAGTAGATTGGGAACACGTACATTAAAACATTGTCCAGAGTTGTACGTGATAACACAGTTTAAGCGTGCGAACTTCTCTAATTTGTTTTGGCCAGTGGTACACGAATTTCCAACTTGTAAGTAAATAACAAAGGGGGTTAAATTTATTTTGTTGTATCCTTGTGTTTTAAAGAGTAATTGCGTTATTCTGTGAATATTGAAATATAAGAACTATTTATTAATGATATAACATCATGCAGTAGCTTTTTTAGGTTATTCTAATAATGAACGGGAACAATATGATATATTGGGATAAATAAAATTAGCATATCACTTTCGGGATGGATGGGTTGGACTTGTATTTCTGAATAATTTTGATTGTCGGATTGTATTTATGATCTGTAAAAAGTTTTTTCCACGCTTACATATATGTGTAATATATTATGTCTATGATTTCGCTGAAGGTGACGCTATCTGTATATAATGCCAGATTCGAACAAAGCGAGGATTGTCGCTAGTGTTAAAAAAATAAGGTCGAAAAACAGGCTTTGCTTGTTTTAAAATAAATTTTTAGTTTCTCTTAAGTGTCCAATGTCCATATGTATATAAGAAATAAAACTTACACATCCTATTAAAATGTAAAAAAGCGACTAATTTATACAGATTTAGTTATTTCAACAAACCAATTTATTTACATCAATCATTCATGTAATATCACAAAGAACACCATAAAATAAAACAAAACAAATTCAATCAACATCTTCAAAGGAGACGGCATCCAATCAAATACAATGGGGACTGCTATTCATGTAATATTTAGAAGATAGCATTGTTACTCGGTTTTACTTATCATATTTCACTTTTATGAACTCCTGATATATTTAAAAGCAAAGCATATTTTAAAATGAGAATATAAATTCTTGTCTAAATTGTGTTTAGACAGTTTAGATAAGTTAGAGTATACATTATACAATAAGTATGAAGTGAGGGAGAATAAAATTAGGGATCATTGTTTCTTGCGACTCTACATTTGATAGATGTACAATTCAACATTTTTTGTATTATATGCTTCTTAAAAATTAGAAACATATCTCGTCTTTTTCTTTTATATTACAATGTATGTAATGCCTAATTTACAGCAACTCATGCAGACTTTGCTTGACGCAGAAATCGACCCGTTGACCCTAACGCGGTAGCCAGGATTGTTGTACCTTCCAACCATAATATAGGTACATACATATGTAGTGCCAAAATTTTAGTGAAAACAAAATATGTAGAATCTTTTTATAAGTAAACAAACTTTAGTACAATTCAGCCAGATATATAATAGTAAGTTTATTAAAAAGAATGGACGTTCACTGCTGAATCCATTTTGTACTATAACCCAATAACATACCAGTATCCATGTGTCAGCATCAGTTTTCATAAGAAAGGTATAGAGAAATAAAGCTTGCAATTCTTTTAAGCCGATATTTCATAAAATTTTATTATGAAGAAGTCAATGCTTGCAGTTTTACTTGCTTTTTCACGTATATTAGAAATGTAAATACCATATTTTTGATAGATATAAGAATCTGACAAATTTTTATTATCTTATAAGTAACTGCTTAGAATCCTGCCTTTTACTCTCCTCCCTCCTGACACGATATTGTGCTTCAGATGATGCAATGCAAATTAATTTCTTAAAGCTCCTACTTACCTACCACATTTCCTTAAGCAATGAAGAAAGTGCACCAAGTTTTTATTATAAACTCTTTTCATAATTTTGTATTTTATATACAAAGTTAGAATATTATGTTTTATTGCTATTTATCTCAAAAAAAAATTATTACAATAATTCATTCTCAGCCTAGATCTAATTTTGATCATCATCCAAATCGATTCTGTAAAAATAAAGAATTAAAATATATCAAGCAAAACAACAGAGTTTTATTCGTAAGGAACACGAGATGCCCAATTTTAGACAGATCTATTTACATACATATATCAATCAATTCTTAAATAATGTCCAATTAGGCGAGGCTCATTTGCATTAGTTAAGGACATTTCATATATACTAATTACGATAACCATATTGCGATTGCATATTTAACCCATAAATTTCAATTTTGGCTAAATTAATGGTAGGTAATGATAGAAGTAAATATAGAGTTATTAGTTTAAATTTCTGACTTCATTTTAGAAAAATCTCGTGTATTTTTACTGAAAAAACAGCTGGTTTTCGGGTTTTGTAATATTGGCCCCTTCTGTGTATATTTTAATTCAAATTCAAATTTAATATCAATATTTTTATTTTATAAATACCTATACGTACGTATTGCTCGTCTAAAAATTTATTAGTGGTTAGAAAACTACCATCATAAAGAAACTTATGAATTTCGAAATGGGATGGGATCCAAATGAGATTATCTCCCGCGGTAAAAAGTAGCCTATCTCACTCGCCTTTCCTCCAACTATCTCTACACAAAAAACAATTTGATCAGTTTTTCTGTTTTGACGTGAAAGAAAGACAAACAAACAAACACACTTTCACATTTATAATATTAGTATGGATTTACATATCACAACTCCAGGAAGTCATGTAAAATGTGTCATTTAACAGAAAGTATATCCCAATCTCGGTAAATACACCCTGGTAATTGCTTTGATTCCATTAATTACGATGATTTAGTCTCAAAAATGTTTGTAATCCACTAGAAACTTAACTCGTGTATACAAGGCAGGCGTAGGGTGATCCTACTATGAGGATATACACTCATTTTATCGAAAGAGAAGAATGCGGTTAATGTAATATATCTTTTTTTATTTTCTAATAAAATACATGCTTTAATTACAATAAATAAAATTACAAATATGCTTAATTATGTATACAACACAAATGTAGACTTAATTATTACTGAAGTCATGTCCGCGTAGAATAGTGGCACGAATGCTAGCAGGATTCCCTCGTTGAATGGCATTGCCGATTCTTTGGTCGAAAAATAAGCCAGCTCCTGTCGCAAGCAGATATATAAATGTCGATAAATTAATGACTAACTAGCAAGCACCAATTAATAACTTAATTAGTAAGACGACTCTCTTCGTGCGTTTTACAATTATTATACAATCACCTGTTAAAAAAAGAAGTAGACTCTGATAATTGAAATAAAATACAGTTTCTAATATCAGTCCTAGCACTATTAGTCTAATCATAAATTGCCTTTTAGGTCAATTTTTTTCAGAAGTCTCGACGAGGTGTCATTCGATTCGGAATGGCATGTAGATGATTTTTGAAAAAAATCAAGTTCCGCTTGCAAAAATTGCTAAAGTTGTAAACAATTAACTAAAAGGGTTTAGTTTTTTGCAAATATTTCAAAAACTAATTGAGATTTTTCAAATATAAAAAAAGAAAAAAAAAGAAGGAAATTGTCTAAAATAAAGTCACAACTCTTGGAACTTGGACCAATATTTGTAATTTTCTCAGAGGGATGAAAATACTAAAATGATTGCTCTGGTTTGTGCAAGCCACGCCTTCTTAAAACGCTTTATCAATAAAAAATATTTTAACATATTTAATATAAAATTTGAATTTGAATTTTTAATATTTAATTAATAATTTATTTCTGCTTCAACATGAACATTGCAAGTGTGATCATTGTCTATACAAATAATACAATTCTAACTGAGCTGAATCTGTACATTAAATATTTTTTGTAAAACCTTATTAAAATAGACATAATATATTTTTGAAAATTTTTGTCTGTCTGTCTGTTACCTCATCACAGAAATACCACTGGATTATTTTGATGAAATTTAGTATGGTGATAGCTGGTTATCCGGGTCAACATATAGAATACTTTTTACCGCAGGAAAATATCTCATTTCTGAGAAAAATACAAAAACTGCATACTACATACACTAATATGTAAAACCTAAGAATTTGGTTTTTGGCCATCTGAACGTGGGCAATGCTAGTTAAACTATAAATTTGAGATTTTTTTCTTTTCTTGGAGCTATTCTTTATTTAATAAACAATTTGTTATAAGCTATTAAAAATTTTATATATATATATATATATATATATATATATATATATATATATATATATATATATTTTATCTTTTTCTACATAATGAAACAAAAATAACCATGTGTTATTATTGGAGGACTCGAGACTACCTTTCTATATCCATCGCTTGGGTTCGACGTAAAAGAAGAACAAATAAATAAACAAACATGCTTTAACAATTAATATATTAAAATTTGTCTTGCATGAAATACAATAATTTTGCATCGTCTCTTGATCTTAATTTTTATTGTATGTATTCTTTGTGTGAGTTTTTTTGCGCTATTAAATAAAATAATAAAAGTAGCGCTATAAGAAGTTACATAATAAAGTCATATAAATTATTGTCACCCCACATTTGGGTCAACTGTAAAGCGTGTATTTAGGACTGTTGACTTGCGAGTTATCTTTCTTATGTTATTATTAAAAAGTTAAAATTTTAATAAGTATCCTTTTCCTAAGTAATCAAACTTAAAACTGGATTTGGATTTAGATAACAGCTTTGTTTGAACTTTAAAAGTTTAAACACTTTATGAATTAAAATAGTTTATTTATCTCTTCACACAATATTTCATTTATTATCTATTATTTATTTATCAAGCTTAATAATATGGGACGAATTAAATTCTTATAATTCTTATTTTATTTTTATTTTCCTATAAATGTGTGTATGCCATGTGTTACACCGGAATTAAACTCCGATATATCGCAAGACGTCATCAGTTTGCTCGAATGCAGGGAATTTTACAACTTTGCAGGATTATATAGATACTAAAGTGATAGAAATTGCGCTAATACAATCGTAGCATGATAAAGTAGATTGGCTATGTCTTCAAATGCCATAACATAGGGTTTTAGATGACAGAAGTTGGTTAAGCAAGCGTATACACGCATGCTTAATAAACTTCTGTCATCTATCATGCATTATAACAAATGACATAAAAAATAGGACAAGTGTAACTCACACATGCGTGGGAGGAAATTATTTTTTTGTCATCCCCCAGTTACAAGTATAGAACGCCAACACTATTTTAATTTTTGTAATTTGACTACTGGATTGTTTAACAGCTTACATGTGACCACTGCGTACTAAGTTTCAGCAATGTAGCTCCAATAGTCCTTGAGTGAAATGGCTGTGACATACGGACAGACGAACATGAACGAAATCATAAGGGTTTCGTTTTAGCCATTTGACTACAGAATCCTAAAAAGCGCGTAACGGATCAATGCTGCCGAAAGTTGGGACACTTAGCACTTAGAACAGATTTTGAGCCGGTTTTGATTTCGATACCTTTTTTTGTCTTTTAATCTAAAATAATTAAGTTATTATAACTTAAAGTATTTATCTTACAAATAAATATTAATTAATTTTCTTTCCACGTGAAACTTTAAATTGGCTTATGATTTAAAACGACTACAAAGTAATCACTTGCCACTATTAAACCATTATATATATTATGCAGGCTCATATCGACCAGATCTCAGTATTCGTGGTTTGACCAGGGCTTAATCAAATTTTGTTGATTCATTCATTCTTATACTGTATAACGGAATAGCAAAACCAGTTTTATCAAATATGGTTATTTTTTAAATAAAATCTAGTTGAAACCAAGCAATACCAAATCTTGATAAAAAAAGCGGCAGTTTGTAGTAAGTTGTATTATTCTTTCTAACTTAGGTCACAAGTTCAATTCCTGTGAGAGGAGGTTTGAATTGTTCATGGGAAATTTACTTCTCATTTTAAGTATGCCAATAGGTGTTAGTTCACAACTTGCTTTAATAAGGTCGAGGGACCTATTTTGGGTTAAATGCCATTAATATCGAGTATATTACCGGGGGTTTTATTTCGATATATCGTTGGCTCACAATTACAAGGTTCTATGTTACAATTTTAGTACTTATTTGGTTATTAATGCTACAAGGTTCTATGTGTCATTAGCTACAGTTTTGCAAAAACAAACCACTAGATAGCGGCACTTTAACTACAAAATATTCAATTTTACGTAATTCTATGTTATTTTTTTTACGATAACAAAATAACGAAGTTCTATGTGAAAATTACTAAACTTTATTAAAATTAACATAGAACCTTGTGATAGTGAGCCAACGAATTATGTCAAACTTGTGAGCTAAATTATGCCGAAAAACATTACATTTTTTGTGAAACTAATGAAGTCATTATTATTAAGGTTAATAGAGTTTAAGGAAAGGACTAGGTGTTAGACCAGTCACGTGCGGTTGCACTCAATTAGTTGAACAGTAAAATGGTCCACAGTGGTTGCTAGGCCGATATTTTTTGCATTGTTCTGTTTTTTAACATTCGGAATTTCAGGCACTTTTTTCGAATTATTTTCGAATCATTAAAACCGATTAAATTATTCAGATGGATCATATTCCAAAGAAATATAAAAAGAATCCAATGTATTATAATTTTGTTATGAAACTCTGTTAGGGATTCCATAGGCACTCGTTGACACTTCAATTCATTTTTCATGTTGTTTACAATCTTAGTGATAAAATATGCTCACTGAAGAGATATTTTATTACATTTTCATATTATTAGGTGTAAATAGCACACGTATGTATGTCCTTATTCTAAAAATATCACTTACTTGACATCTAAAATTGCCTATTTACTACCAATTTTATATTCAATCTGTCGAATCAATTTGTTGAAGTCGAACTTGATCGTACTCTTTTTACAACTCAACCGAGTTCACAATTTCATTTCGATACCGTTAGTTACATTACAAGTATGCATCGAGAGCACTATAAATCTTTCAATGTCCCTAAAGCGAAAATCAGCTTAGCTGATAAATCTATCCATATTGTAATAAAATTGTCACTGAGTCGAATCTGTACATTAAGTATTTTTCGGAAAATCTTATTGAAATAATCATTATTATCGATACAGAGGCTAAATCTATAGTTTTTAGAATTTTTGTCTGTCTGTTTGTCTGGGAACGCATCACGAGGAAACCACTGGACAGATTTTGATGAAATTTAGTATGATGATAGCTGGTTGTCCTCGTCAGCATATACGAAAATAAAAGGAGGAACACTTTTTACTGCGGGAAAATATACGTTTCTACTGCTTTATAGTCACGGGTATACATAGTGAGGGAATAGACTAAGATTTTTGACGTCTCATAAATCATAGTCAACTTTACTCTTTCCCGTGACTATGTTTGCTATAAACCCTTCGAAACGTCGGACAAAAAAACAAAATAATATTGTGAAAAAGTTCGGAACATTGTTTTATGTAAATGTCAAATGTTCGCGTAAATCTACGGAAGTATTTAGTCACAGAGTCCTAAAATTGTTATTAATTAGAGTAGCTACAAGAAAAATCCGCAAAAATATTTTTTTAAATGTCGAATATTCGCGTAAATCTAAGAAAGTATTCTGCCATGGAGTCATCAAATTCTTCTCATGCTGAGTGGATATTCTTTTGTAATAAATGTTATAGGTATAATATTTAAATTTTTAAGTCTTGCCAACATCATTATTGGAATAGCTTTTATTTACGGTAAATAATTGCTTTGCTATGCATGGATCGGGACTCTAGCTTCAACTTTGTTCCACGATGTACTGTTTGCGCACCTGTCATTATAAATATTTAAACTATTTCAAAACATTCTCATCGTACCTACTTCAAACGAAATTTTAAAGTTGTTTATAATATTTAAATATGTAAAACACATCCTTACCGGTAAAATGTTGTTCATACAAAATTAAAGTGCCCGCAGATAGTCGTGATGATATTTTGTTAATGGTTAGAACTTATTTGTCGGATAAAATTAGCAATGAAATAATGAAGTAAAGAAAAGAGAGAAATTATAACATAACAAATAATATTAACTGTCTATTTTTTGGTCGAATAGAAAGTAGGTAAGTATTCACTATTCAGCCCTTTTTAACATCCCACTGCTGGCACGAATCTTCGTTCAACACGACGGAGTTCAGGCCTTACATAACACCACGTTGGCGGACTTCACATGTCTTTCGAAAACTTGCTAGGTTCTCTCAGACATGATTCCTCGTAAAAATGGTAAAATTCCACGCTTACTGCAACTTTTTGTCATGGTAACTATTTGCTTTCATCTCCTAGTGTCGCCGAGGGTGCGTCCACTTGCACTTGATGCTAGATGGCATAACGAGCTAAGTTACTTGTAGAGTGCTTATTTTATAGCGCCAGACCCCTCATTATATTCTGAAATATTACCTCTATAGGTATTAACATGATATATATCTATGTATATATAATGTTTTATAAAAATCTAAAAAAAAATATATCAATTTTTTATTAAAAATATGGCGGTATATCAATTAAATGCTTAAAGACGTAATATATTTAGAAAATATAGGTAATACTCAAAAAAAAAAAACTTTCTGATAATATTTTTTTAGATCGGCGAATTTATGAATAAGAGTGCAGCTTAAAGTGATTCAGAAAGTTTACTTTGCCGCGGCAACTAATAATAATCGTGTCATGTGTAATATGCGTGAAAAGTTACGCCACAAAAGTTGTAGTGAAAACGAGCTCTAAACCAATTAACTAATGAAATAAGCTTTATTTATTATTTACGATATACGATGTTTTTGAATAATCTTCACTAATATTATGAATCACCCGCGTATCGAAAGAAGGCCCGGGACCAGCGGGGACATTAAAAAGAGCTAAATATAATATTATGAAGAGGTAAAATTTGCATGTTTCACTGCAGATCGGATTATAAAAATTATTTGAGTTAGAGCAAACAACATTAACAACAAACTACACCGAGCGCTACGCTGTAGTATTTCTTATTCCAATAAAAACATGTTTAATGACAGACATCATAATAACTTTAAATGAAGCCGTAAGAAAACTGCCTGTTAAGCTGCCTTATCGGTTAGTAGTACGTACTACTTACGTATCTAGGGACGCATCCGAACAAAACGAGGGTAAGTCGCTTGTCTTTAGAATAGAAGAAAAATAATAAAAGATTTTGCCCGCGGCTTGGCGCGCGCGATAAGAAGAATGGGAATCTAGCTAGGGTAAGCTATATCCGATCCCAGAATCTATGTCCTTAACAAATTTTATCGAAACCTGTTCAGCGGTTTAAGCGGGAAAAGGTAATATATAGAGTTACTTTTATATTTATAAAGTTTAGATTTCATCAAAATATACATATGCCTAGGTATACCTACTTGGTATTTGTACAGTAAACATGATGTAGCGATTGAAAGTCTTCATGTTGAATCTTCCACATGCTATTGACAATGGTAAAATGTTCTTAGTTCACTGTAGATCGTCATGGGAATTGCAAAACCTTTTTTTATTATTGAGGAAAATAGAATACTCAATACGTATGTATGAGCTCTAAAATTATATTGTAAGATACATTTTCTTAAGTATATATGTATTATCTAATACCTTTAAACGAGCAATTCTTGTATATTTATTTATACCAGCGATCTCGGAAACAGCTCTAACGATTTCGCTGAAATTTGGTATGTTGGGGTTCGAATCCTGGTCAGACACAAAGTTTTTACTTTTGTTTGTTTGTTTGTTTTTTTTTTTGTATTTATTCAAGTTTTTAGTTTAAAATAGATTATTTAAAAAATATTGTTCATTTGGCCAAAAACTACAAGCAAAGCTCGGTGGCCCAGGTACTATTTATTAACCGTTGAAATAAATATGCTGAAAGTATGGAAGGTTGGTTTTTTATCAATTTTCAATCGAATTTTAGAGCATAAACAGAAATTTTGTACTCACATACTTACTATATGATCTGGAGTAACCATTTATTAGGCTACAAAGGCACCTAAACGTACCCGAGCAAAGCGATGGTTATTCGCTTATTGTTGAATATAGGAAAATAAATTAGTACAAAATCAAAAATAATACAAGTATTTTTAAAATGCCAGCCTGTTTTTTATTATATAGCTTACTTAGTTTTCCATTTGAATTAGTATTACGCGGAAACACTAAATCGAGTTTCGTGTAAGTCCTTAAACCGCAACAAGATAACTCAAGTTAGTTGTTTGTATAAATTACGTCAATTTCAAACTTTACAGACTGAGTAAAGTTATTTTTACATAGAAAAGTTATTAACTATTTTAAAATTATATACAATTTTGCAATAGTTGGTAAATATTATTATTGGTGTTATCACTACTGTTTATTATTTTACTAAATCTCAGAAAAGTAGATTTATGTACGAGTATATGAGATAAAGCGCGTCGTTGGAAAACGCCACAGCTTAATATTTTTATCTTTGTAATTTTAAAATGGAAGTAAAATTTTGAATTTTTTTATTTTTAATTGAAGAGAATATAATTTAATTGTTTTATGGTTAGAAGCTATTTTATCATGACATGTTTGGCTCGGTTTGTAGTTACCCTACTTCCTCTGCCAGCGGTCCCGAAGCGATTTGAGCGAAGAACGAATGTTTGTACTCCCGTCATAGGCCTTTACATTAATAATATTTATGTATTTAAAAAGTTACATACATGTAGTGTATCAAGTATCTGGTATCCATAACACAGGCCTCGTATCTTAACATGGAACTAGATGATGCTGTGTGTTAAAGGCCCAACATATTTATTGATATATGTTTGCCAACCGGTTTTCTTCTTTTGTGTTACCAACAAAAAGAACAACGTTTGTGTGTACTTATGTACGCACGTAAAAAGTATACTTCTTTGGAGTAACAGAACAAATATAGCTAAAGATTTCATACCGTATGCCACAGATCTCTGTTTGTAAAAGGAATGTAGCTAACGTCATCATATCGCTTTCACCTAATTTCAACATGTCGCCTTTTGGCTGTCGGCGTGAAAAAATCGGACGGAGTGTGTAAAAATTTTACTCTCATAATTTTCTTCAAACGTGCCAATAAAAGTATAACTTCAAAAATTTGAAAACAGTTTTAACTATATATATATATATATATATATATATATATATATATATATATATATATATATATATATATATATATATATATATATATATATATATAGGTAAATTCTATTTATATATGTTTTCCTCAAATATTCAATAATGATTATGATGAAATTTCAACCACTGGGCGAATACTAGATTTAATAATATAACAATTTTACTGGTGATTAAGCCAATAATAAGGCCGTTAGATTTGTGTATTCCGGTCACAAATGTTCATAGTCACCAAAATTCGTCAGTTAGGGCTATCTAAAACTTAACTTTTACTTTTGTAAGCCTTAAAAGAAAAGGGCTCAGTTCTGAATTGTAATGATACTATTGAATACATAAAACATTATTATGTTTTTTTCATTTTTCAGTTATAAATAAATGAAACACGCTTAAAGTCTTTTTGAGTTTTTAATATTTTTTTAATAGTCATAGACATAATTCACTTGAAAACTAAGAATTATTCATAAGATTATTATTCAATTATTCAGATGCCTTGCATTCGGCGGACGCGCCACTAACCTCATATTTTATCGCCATGACACCGCTTAAGTAAAATGTATTTTTAATGTGCTATATTAAGTTTCCTAAGTGTAGCATTAAGAAATATATAATATTTTATTTTTTACTCATCAATATTTTATTAGCAGAACAGACAAAGAGTAGTGATATTTGGAAAAATCTACATTAACTTTTTTTAGTAACGTAGCTATAGATATTGTTAATCACATCCTCAAAACGCTGCAGCCCTTGCCCCTACTAAAAGTAGCCTTTGTAGGCTCTTGAATTCTCGAACCCATGATATGTATGTATGTATATATGTGTATGTATTCAGCCCTTTTTAACGTCCCACTGCCGGGCACGGGCCTCCCTTCAATACGAGGGGGATGAGGCCATAGTTCACCGCGCTGGACAAGTCTTTTCAAAATTTGCTAGGTTCTCTCAGACATGCAGTTTTCCTCACGATGTTTTCCTTCACCATTAAGACAAGTGGTAATTATGTTGGAAATAATTCGCACATGAAAATATCAGAGGTGCGAGGACCGGGATTTGAACTCGCTTCACTCAGTTTCCCAAGCGAGCGCGTTACCACTGGACTACCACTGCCTTGCCCATAATATGGTATCATCAAAATTATTGATGACAATGCTAGCTGTTATGGTTATATCGGCTGACCAACGAGCCGTAGAGAAATCTATATCAACAGCATTTGCCTGGGCGCAGTCTCTTCTCTAAAAGTTGTCTTTTTCAACGATTTCTAGATCTACGGCAGTCAACTTTCATTTAATATTGGATATATTCATCACATCATCAGTCTAAGTCCCGTTAAAATCAGAAGTCATTCCAAAGCAAGGGCACGAAGGGCACTGATTGATATTTTTTTAATGTTAGTTTTGTATTTCTTATTCATCTACAAGACATTCTATACAAAATTATATAAGCTCGATCAGGAATAGCCACAATCCAATTATATTCCAATACTTCAATTCCTCAATAAATGAAGATTTAATCAAGTAAAGCATTTGCGGTGTGAATGTCGAAATAATATACAGTAGGTACATATATAATTCACCATTTACCGATACAAATAGCGAGGTCACCAGTACAAATATTTGTATGAGCGAAATTCGGGCTTCCAATTCCTAGCATAGGCAGGTGACCGTTATTATCCGCCCTTGTGTTGTTTTGAATGGACGTATTTGATTAACAATACAATAACGTTTAAAAATTCATTATCATATACTATACGGTTTACAATAGACTCCTATGTAAATCACTTTTTCTGAAAATTAAAAGTCGAATAAAATTAAAAATACTTTAAGTAAATAAATATAAAATAAACTAACAGACTTCGCTCGCGCTAAAACTACAAAAAAAAATCTATAAAAATTAGGTAGGTAGTTAAAGGTAGGTTACCTACATAGATTTCATACAAACTTTCACTCCCTATTTTACCCCCTTATAGGATTAATTTCGAAAAATGCTAAAACACGTATTTATTTATTAGTATTGAAGAGCATTAATACCAAGTCTCAAGTAATTCTGATCAGAAATAAATTTTTGGATTGTATTATAACGTGATTTCCCGTAGGAATGAGATGATCTCCCGCGATAAAAAGTAGCCTATATCACTCTCCAGCCTTCCTCCAACTATCTTCTTACCAAAAATCTCGCCAATCCGTCACTCCGTTTCGACGTGAAAGAAAGACAAACAAACAAACATACTTTCACATTTATAATATTAGTATGGATACAGAAAAGCAAATTAACGATTTTACATACTCAATTTGTTTTATTTGAATTTAACCTTCGAGCGACCTTAAAGCCTAAAAGCCTTTTATTATTTAAGTTTCATACTTTATATTATTTACTGAGAGTTGACGTGAGCTCGTCCGCCGGCCTTCTATAAAGTGTAATTGAGCACCAGAAACTAAGCTTAATTTTAACTCGTCGCCGCAGTTTTACACAGAATAATTGATTTTCTTGAAAACTTCTATATTTTACAAAATAATCTCGTTAAGGTCCTTTTGTCAAGTTAACGCTATCCGCATCCTTAGAACATGTGATGGAAGTTTATCCGCAACTGAAACACTAACATTCTGTTACATTACTCTTAAGAATTTACTTACATATTATTTTATTCGTGAGGTAACACCGATGACTTTACTCATGACTGAGACAACTTAATAATATAATAAATATTATTACGTATATTAAAAGATTTTAGGATGGTAATTATAACTTATTTTTCTATATTTTTGATAAAGTAGGTACAGCTCTTTTATTACGAAACATTAATTTATATAAAAATAAAGATAATATTCCAATAATATATTAACAATTAATATAATAACATAACAAGCATATTATCTATACAAATAAATAAAATTGAAATGTCTGTATGTAATGTCAAAATAACAGCTTTTTACTAAATGCATATGAAAGTGAATAGGGTACTCATAAGAAAAAAAAACAAATTTTAAAATGTTTGTCTGTCTATCTGTTTGTTCCGGCTAATTTCCTAATCGACTGGACTGATTTTGACGGAACTTTCACGGGCAAATAGCTGATATTATAAGGAGTAACATAGGCTACATTTATTTTAGAAAAGGAATTTGGGTTCCACATAAAAAAATTAAAACCCATAAAATTGTTAACAAAATTCGCTTAACTAGAGAGGCACCCGAGGGTAACTCGCTAGTAAGAAATAAATAAATATTTAAGTTCAGGCATCAGCAGCATCCATCCATATTTCGTTAACCTAGAGATAAATGAGTCTATTCTCATTTCATTTTATTAAGTCTTCAGAAAGCTAACGATATTATTAAATTCTTTGAATCTCATATAAATTTATGAAATAAAACAGAAAAAAAAATCTATTAATTTGTAAGTTTCATATTGGAGAGAATAAACAAGTGTTTACTTACATTCAGGTAATTAATTCAGTTAAAAAATATTGGGTGCGGGTAACATTTACGCGCGGTTAAAGTAAAACTTCTTTGGCAAATATTGCAATTAAATTAAAACAAATCAATAATTAAGTAATACATATTACAATAATCTATACATATAATAAAATTGTAACTAAGTCGAATCTGTACATTAAATATATTTTGGAAAATCTTATTGAAATAGATATATTATCGATATAGAGACTGATTCTATAGTTTTTGGAATTTTTGTCTGTCTGTCTGTCTGTCTGTCTGTCTGTCTGTCTGTCTGTTACCGCATCACGAGAAAATCACTGGACAGGTTTTGATGAAATTTGGTATGGTGATAGCTGGTTATCCGGGTCAACATATAGGGTAGTTTTGACTGCGGAAAAATATCTCATTTCTGAGAAAAAATACAAAAACTGCATTGTAAAAGTATACTAATATGTAAAACCTAAGAATATGCTTTTTGGTCATCTGGATGCGGGCGGAGCCGCGGGCAATGCTAGTATATTTATAAAGTACTAGCGACTCACCAACGTTCCCTCGGGTTGGTCTCAACTGACGTTTTAATGTTTAGTATGGATTAATAAATAAAGTTTATTTAACGTAAGAAATCAATATATTTATCAGTGGATCATTACTTAGTATAGTTGATAGCATATCACTTCTAATACATTCTTTGTTTTATGTGTCGTCGCACAAGTTGTAAAATGCAATTTACGCAGGTGTTCACTAAAGTTAGAAGCTGTTTGACGTCGCTCTTTGTATCGCTACAGACTTGTTTTAGTAAAATTGAATACATAATATAAGGACAAAGCTTTCTACTAAATTATTGTAAAAGTATAACTTGTACTAAAATGTAGATAAGTATTATATCTAATACTAGCGACTCATTCTCGCTCCGCTCGATTTCGCCCTTAGTTACTTAAAAAATAGGGGGTGGGAGTAGGAGGGTGAAAAATAATTTACGACCTATGCTCATACCTACGGTCGAGCCGTTTCGGAGGAGTGCGACCACCAACACCAACACGAGATATTTATATATTAGATTATTATTATTAAGTTTAAACAATTTATGTTTAATTGATATTGAATTTGTATTGCTCTTGATTTTTACCCGAACATGGAACATTTTTCATTATTAAAATTTTAGTAAATGTACATTTTAAACTAGTTGCAGCCGTGATTTTGTCTCTATGACTGTCATTGGCAAAACCTAAAGTAAGAGAAACAAGTTTAATGAAATTTTTAACATTATTTAATCTCATTAGTGCAGAAATGGTGGTAGTTCTGATAAGAAAATGGTTAAAAATATTTTAAATTACACTAGTAGTACCCGCAGCTTCGCCCGCGTCCAAACTTCCGATTGCTAACAAAATTTACAGGATCACCCGCTGGGCTAATCTGAAGATTACCTGAAAATTTCATCAAAATCACTCCAGCTGTTTTGGAGTCCATGTGAAACATACATACGCACATCGATTTTTATTTTATTTAATTAACAATTTAAATTTATTTACTGCTCGGAAAATAAATGTTTTATGAAAATTTAATGACACACCGACTGCAGCACCACCTACCGGATCCATTTGTGTTCAAACCTTGCAGGGACCTACTCGAACATACACAAAAATAATCATTAAAATCGTCCCAGCCGTTTAGGAGATGATCAGTGACACACCGACTGCAGCGTCACCTACTGGGTCTATTTGTATTTTCAAACCATTCAGATGCCCATTGAAATATACACACAAAATTTCATCCATATCTGTCCAGTCCTTTAGGAGGAGTAGGTTAACAAACACACGTACAAAAGAATTATATACTTATATTAAGATAATTCAATACTTTTACGTAGAACTTAACGTTCGAACATATTGAAAATTTTATACAACGTCGTATCATACCCTTAGAAAATACACGTGTGGATAAGTCATCATTTAACGCCAAACCACGCCATAACTCACGGTTGTTCGGGCAGAAGTTCAAAGACGAGATAATAACCACCCTATCCCTTCTTAGCATATAAATAATGGAAGATAAAGTCACGTCCGATAGAGCTGTTAGCTAAAGCTATTTTAAAAAATAAGCAGCTTTTCTTAAGAGATAAATCTTTTATATGAATTTTACACTTTAATGTTTTAATCATATAAAAGTTTTTCATCTTCTATACATACATACGAGTATGTATAATAAAATTGTAACTGAGTCGAATCTGTACATTAAATATTTTTTGAAATTTTTTAATCGAAATAGTTATTATTAATTATCGATACAGAGGCCGAATCTATAGTTTTTAGAATTTTTGTCTGTCTGTCTGTTTGTCTATCTGTCTGAGAACGCATCACGAGAAAACCATAGGACAGATTTTGATGAAATTTTGTATGATTATAGCTTTATCCGGGTCAACGTAGAGGATTTATATATACAATTCTATACCGAGTGATAATTCATAAATGTTAATAAATAAAAACAGCTAACGTACTTTATTATAAAAAAATAAGCGAATATTATTCTCTCTTTCAAAGGGAATAAAAGTAATGTTTAAAAAATACAAAAGGCTTTAGTACTATTTTTATTATTCATATGTTATTCCAAAAAATGTATATTAACTAGTAGTTATACTACGTATATAAAATTTACATTATTCATAAAAAAAAAATGTATGGCAAAATCGACAATAGTAGCATAAACAACAAGTCACGCTAATATTTTTGGAAATTCTATTTTTGGGAATTTATTTTGGCGGTCTCTTAATTTAAAACATTTATAAATAAGTAATAACGATTTAGTAACGAGCTATGTATTAAGCGTGAATTTTTAATTATGTAAGTGTGTTGGAGGAGACCGAGTCAATTTAGCAACTAAATGAAAATTATTAAATTAAAACCGCTAATTGAATTTACCCTTTATGTTTAAAATAGATTTTTGCGGTTTTGCCTACATTATGTTATAATTTAGTACTTGTTGAACTTCGAATCCGTGAAATTTGAATTATATTATAATTTTATATAAAGTATAAAATAAAGTCGGTGTCATCGTCTGTTTGTTTCTCCGCTTACTTCTTCTAAAGCACGCAACGAATTTTGATACAGTTTTAACTAATAGAAAGAGCGATAAACGAGTCTGGTTTTTGTATATAATTTGTAAAGTACCTGGGCGACCGAGCTTTGCTCGGAGTTTTTGGCCAAAAAAAAACATTAAAAAAAAACAAAGAATTTGAATAAATACAAAAAAAAACAAAATTAAAAACTTTTGTGTCCGACCGGGATACGAACCCAGATAACTGTGGTTGTCAAACTTGCGCATTGGCCGCTTGACCATGATGCTTATATCTGAGTGTGCGAAATTATCGAACATAATATTTTGCGTGGAATTATTAATTATTAATTTATTGAAATAATGCAAAAGAAATCATAATAATAATAAAGCTCTATTTATTTATTCATTTATATATTATAAAGGCTTACTAACTAAATTTACATAAAAATATTTATTTAACATTATAATTTTACCTATTTGTATATAAATTTAATTCAAAAGTATGCACAGCTTTTTATAAAAGCATTCCATTAAAATTTTATTTGGTTAAGAGTATATAAGGAGCCATTTTAGTTGTACAATAAAAAAAATGTCTATATCACATTGCTGAAATATAAAATTATATAATTTAGTGACTATTTATTAACTTATAATTTTTTAACTAATAATTTTGTAATCTGGAATTAAATTATTTTAAAAATCTTCATATTATTTAAAATGATATTGTATATGTATAAATTATCATTAACAAATAAATAAATAAACTATCACAATAAATTAAATAATTCAATTGAGTAAATACTAATCATTTCACAATAATATAAATAAAATTTCTTTCCATACATTAATTCTGGCAATAGTTATGTTAGGTATTTCATTTCATAATTAAATTTATTTATTTAGTAAATGTCTTTTTCATGTATAGACCCCTCTCGGTTAAAAGCCTCCTCCAAAGTAGTCCTGCATAGAGCTCTCCGTTGGAGATTATGCTTGTATGATTGCAAAGGGTTTCTTTTCAAATTTTGTTTTCAATATATAATTTGTTTCTGATATGCCTATAAAGTTTATAATTTTATCTTTGTGTTCTTTTGATTTGTTGTAGGAAATGCTGCTTTTAATTCTAGAAGTTTCTCTGGTGAAGATATGTATACATTTGTTCATTGTATGTCTGTTTTTCTTTGGAGGGTTACGGTCGAACTCCCCCACAGCGACCGGCCGTACTGGTGGATAAAGATGAGGAGGTTCCTACGGTGTTTAATATACTGTATCTTGCTGTGTTGTTTTTAGTTGTTCCTGGTTATCATTTGTGTGGTTAAAAGTTAATTTTGGTTTTTGTAATATAAAGTCTTTAATATTACCAGGTATGGTTTTCTTTGTATGTTGTTTATTTGTTAGTTTTTGTTTATAATTAAGGTAAGGCGTTTCTGGAGATACAGGCAGACTTCTTTTTTATTTCCGTTTAGTTTAAGACTATTTTTTCCTCTAGTTCATGATAGGATTTTTCACCTTCTTCTACTCTGAACATAACCAAGTTCTTGCGCCTAATATGTGTTCCTGGATTTTTTTCTCAAGAACTTCAATTTTTATTTCTAACTGTTTAAATTTCTCATTTAAGTATATTATTGTTGATTGTATTTTTAATCTCTTCTTTCATTTCTAACATTTCTGTTTTCTGCTGTCTTATTTCTTGTTGCATGTTTATTAGCAACTTTTTTATGTCCTCCATCTTAAGTGTGAAGTTGGAAGTAGAAAAGCTGATTGAAAAAGAGCACCAATTATACCTAGTTGAATTGCAATTTTATACCGAGTACCTATTAGTTTTTGAGGTTATAAACTTATGTTTTAATATTTGACGCTTTCACTTCACAAATTATTTTGTTTTATTGTCATCACACACAGAAAAGATGGTTTTGCACTGATAGTATCTTTAAGTTATGTTTGTCACTTTTGTATTTGTTTGGTAGATGAATTTTTAAAAGCTCATTTGTTCTTCAACACATCAAGACTTGGTGATGTTTACATATTGCCCATAGGTTTTATTTAAAAATTTACCATTATTCTTTAGATTATTTTCACTTAAATATATTTAAACTTGATGTTAATACGGACACGATGTTGACAGTTGCACAGTGGCGCCGCCCACTCACCAGAAGTGACAATGCAAAAATTGTGAAAATGCAAAAGAAAATCGCATGAAAATTCGAAAATTCGCGTTTTTCCAGATATAAGACTAATCTAGATCGATTTATCGCCCCCGAAACCCCCGTGTGCTAAATT
The DNA here is from genome assembly GCA_951806755.1 of Brenthis hecate. NCBI lineage: Eukaryota > Metazoa > Arthropoda > Insecta > Lepidoptera > Nymphalidae > Brenthis > Brenthis hecate. The sequence goes on from OX638278.1 coordinate 96,692, forward strand.
TCATGAAAATCGTTGGAGCCGTTTCCGAGATTCAGATTATATATTGATATATATATATACAAGAATAGCTCGTTTAAATATATAAGATAACATTTTGTACAAAATGGCCGAGCCTAGAGGTCGTTTTGTCATAAAAAAAAAAGTTTTAGTACGATTACATGACTAACGCTAGTTAATTCTTTAGAGGTACATCAAAACAATGAACTAGAGAATTGTAGGTCTCAAAAGGGCCTACAGAAAATTTTCAATAACGTCTTCTCCTAAGATAAGTTGACGATAACTATTTTTATCTACAGAAAAATAGTTATAATTAATATATTAAAATAAGAATGACAATAAGATATTCGTATATAATTCACTAAGTGCGATTCTGGGAACCATTTCCTAAATGTAATTATGATAATGTTCCCAAGTTAAATCTATACCTCAATAGGCTAACAGTTTATTTTATTTTCCTCACTTTATATTAATTATCTATACCTACTAATTTTATAAAGCGGTAAAGTTTGTGAGTTTGCAAGGTTGTGAGTTTGTGAGGTTGCATTGTAGGGGGTAATCTCTGGACCTACCAAACCGATTTAGATGAAATTTAGTAAGAATATATTTTGAGACCCTGGGAAGGACATAGAATACTTTTTATCCCGAAAATCATCCCTTAGGGGGTCAAAATGGGGACGAAAGTTTGTATTGGGAAGCGTGCTAGAGACGAACCAGAGCGAAGCGAGGGGGTCGTTAGTCTGCGACAAATCTATACGAAGTGTACCTACTTGATATTATAAATTTTGTTTTTGTTTGTTTGTACCTATCTACGATGATACCTACGGTAACACACGTTTGGCTCAGTTTGTAGTGACCCTACTAGCTCTGTCAGCGGTTGCGGGTTCGAGTTCCGCTGGGGGCATTCATTTGTATGATGAGCACGAATGCTTATACTCCAGTCATAAGTGTTTATATTGTTTTATAATACGTATGTATTTATAGTTATATATGTATAGTGTATCAACTATCTGATATCCACAGGCCTCGTAGCTTACCACGGAACTAGATGGTGCTGTGTGTTAATGTCCCAACATCTATACGTATATTATAAATAGGTAAAGTTCGTGAGTTACCTGAGTGAGCGCTAGCGAATGTTGGCTCAGGAAGTAGGGTCATTACTAGTATCTGTAGTTGAAACCAATCATATACATATATTAAAAAGCCATTTCCATATGAAATATTGTTTTTAATGTAAATTTTTTTTAATTTTTGTAAATTAAAAAAAATATTTGAAGCGTGTTGTATCAAGAAATTATATCTGGATGTTCACTATATTACTTAGTTAAATCTTAGGAAAGCATAGGCGTCACTTATATTAATTAATATTGACGAACATCTAAGTAAACCTTAAAGTTCGATAAATTGAGTTACTTCAGTACACTAAGCTTAAGTTTCTACATAATATACATACTATATAATTTATTAAATAATTGATGCTGCATACGATCTCATGTGTATATTAGATTAATATAATTATGAATTTTATTTAAAAGTAAAAAAAAACTTTGTAAGTGAAACCATGTTGCCTTAATTAAAAAGTTACTTTGCAAATGAAATAGAAGCTAGCTTTAATAAATAGAGAATAAAATGTTTTCCTTCATTTGTATGAAGCTAAAGCTTTGAATTAGCTTTGACCTGGAAGCTTGCTAGAAGGAAATATTTGAGGTGTTCTTATATTAAAGTTCGATTGTAGCAGACGATTTCTATTTGTGTAAAATAAGATTAAATGAAAGAAGATAAAGAAAAACATGGTAGTCCAGTGGTAATGCGCTCGCTTTGGAAACCGAGTGAAGCGGGTTCAAATCGCAGCTCTGATATTTTCATGTGCGAATCATTTCCAACATGTAACCACTTGTTTTTAACCGACTTCCAATTCCAAAAAGGAGGAGGTTCTCAATTCGTCGGAATCTTTTTTTTTATGTATGTTCACCGATTACCTACTCGAAGACGCCTGAACCGATTTGAATTTTTTTTTTGTTTCAAAGGGTATACTTCCCAGGTGGTCCCATATAAATTTTATCGAAATCGGTCGAGCGGTTTTTAAAAAAATCAATAATAATTTCTTTTTTAAAATAAATTGTTTAATCAAATATGTTATTAATAAACCTTCTTCTTACAAATTACCTGCTTATTACGTCTACACTATAAATAGAAAAATAAAAACTTTTTAACAAAAAATAAAAACCGACTTCCAGGCACTTAAATGTAAAAAATAACTAAACGGAGGTTTTCATTTAGAATAGATACCTAATCAGATATTTTCGAACTCGGTGCCAGCCGACAATATTTTAAGATATGAATTTCTAATCGGTAAATATGTATTTGACGTATCTAAATATATTAGATTTGCTTTGCATCGGCTAGCACCGACTTCGAAAATATCTGATTAGATATCTATTCTAAATGAAAACCTCCGTTTAGTTATTTTTTACATTTTAGTGTCTGGAAGTCGGTTTTTATTTTTTGTTAAAAAGTTTTTTACAGTAACGTAAAACGTCGTGAGGACACCTGCATGTCCGAGAGAACCCAGCAAGTTTTCAAAAAATATGTGAAGTTCGTCAAGCGCCTGATCTCCCTCGTCTTAACGAAGACTCATTTTCAGCAGTGGAACGTTAAAAAGGACTGAATACATACATACATATAACATCTAATATTGAAGCAAAAAAAGTTCACCATCTTAAAATTTTAATGATTTCTTTACTACCGTAATTAAAAGTTCAACAAAAAAAAACTGCGAGGGAAGCCTTGGTCAAAAATTAGTTTAAAATAAAGGGATGCGGTTTGTATACAGCATATCTTAAAGCTTCCAAACACTTAAACTTTCGATTATACCCCACTTGTTGTTTAACCTATAAAGTTATGGACTTAACCTATCTCGTTGACAACTTGTGAAACCTGTTTAAGTAAAATCCCTTGAGTAAATACTAAAGCAAGTTGATATTAAACGATCCACTAGGGCGAGTAGCTTAACCTTTATTAAGAAACGATTATTACATCTGAGGACCGGGATATTGTGATAATTTTGTTCGACCAAAGTTATATTTCGAAGTCACTTATTTTTAGGTTTTCTTATATACAGATAAAAAATTCCCAGGACTTTATTACTATACTCAGGTATATGATGGGTGCTGAGAGTACTTACATATAAATAACAATAGATAAATTAAATCACAATAAAAACTTCTGTAATAATAATCCTCCGGACCGAATCCGTCAACAGCGGCCAATCTCATTGAGACTAGCCAACTGCGCAGGAGATATTATAGTGCACAAGTGTACGCGCAGACACAACGTGCACTCTCTATTCCTAAAACTCTTATATTCATAAAAATATCAGAGATACGAGACCGGTGATTTGAACTCGCTTCACTTGGTTTCCCAAGCAAATGCATTACCACTGGGCCTCCAATGCTTTAAAGGAAACTTACTTAGAGGAAAATAGTTTTGACTATTTTTGGAAAGTTATGACTACTCTATACCACGAGTCGTTTGTATTTCTTATATTCTTCTTCTTAGATTATTGTCAAAATAAACTAAGCGTACATTAATGTATAATACGGACTTTATGACATGCAGTGCATAGCTTTGTGACAGATACAACAACATGTACGGGCATGTTTTTACGATAGTAAATCACACTACTATTTTACTGGTGCAAATATTTTTTCACAATCGCAAAACGAAAATCATCAATGTTAGTACAGCGCAGGCCGTGTTAAAGTGTATAAGTGTTTTTTTTTTAATATTCTTATATTGATAAAAAAAGGTCGATTCAATGAATTACATTACACATTTATATATAAATTAGCGGCTCGCCCTCGCTTCGCTCGGGTTCGTCGCTAGGTACTTTTAAATAGATATAAATAGTTATTAGCCCGCGTTAGCCATATACATTTTAATTTTTTTTTTGGTAATAATATTGACAAATATTGACATTAATATTTATACGATTCTAAGTCACTCAATTGCCATCAATGTTTCGCCTTCCCGGAACCTCTCCACTAACACTTAAACTTTATGGTATGGTATTAAAGTTCAAATTGACTTTTAAGTATTATTACGAATCTTTTGTATGGAGTATAGAAGAGTGTTGTTTTTAGACTTTTACAGGCAATTTTTTAAATATTGATTTTTTGAGATTTGCGCTTACCAACACATTCAGGGATTCATTTTTATATTATAGAGTAGATATCATAAATACTTACATATATTATAAGTTGTATTTCGTAGTATAATTTACAGAATAAAGAAAATGGGTGTTGCTATTCGTCCGATTATATTTATTATATTATTTATTATCCGATTATATTATTATCGGTTTGAACAAATATTTACCACTTTTTTGTTTTCTAATGTAAAGTACTTAAGTGATTTTTAAGTTCAATAGTTTTTAAGAAAAAAAATATTTTTAGGTGCAGGACTCTCTGTATGCAAAAAATAACCTTAATCTACCGAACTGAGCCGAGCTACTTATTCTACTTACTTATTTATTAGTTTATTCGTCCTTCATTATAATTTATATATTTCATAAAGGACGAATAATTCTTTTTTATTTGTACTATTAAAGGACGAATAGACACCCCGAAAGAAAATAATAAATAAAAAAGAACATTTATTGCCGTAAAAAACAGTAACACCAAACCAAAATATATATAAACCTATTAATAACAAGATTTTATTTATAATGTCCCTTTCGGAAACAATTTACTTAATGACGTATTTATCCTATAGGAACTAGATTTTCGGATAAAAATATATTTTTTCGCCTTTATACTTTTTAGATTTTAACTTTATAGGTTTTTGTAACAAAAAAACTTTTTAACAAAAAAATAAAAACCGACTTCAAAAAAAGCACTAAAAAGTAAAAAATAACTGATTGGTAGTTTTCATTTACTATACATACCTAATCAAATATTTTCGAAGTCGGTGTGCTTTGCTTTGTATTGGCTGGCACCGACTTCGAATTGAAAACACTTGCAAAGTTTTAAGTCAATATGACAATTAGAAGTAGGTTAAATTCATCATTAGCTATTTTTCCACCCTTAGGGGTGGTAGTTTTTTTTTGAAATTTAAATGGGTCCAATCTAGAAGTATACACTTTCAAACAAAACAAAAATTGTCCAAATCGGTTAATAAATGACGGAGTTCTGAGGTAACAAACATAAAAAAAACATACAGCCGAATTGAGAACCTCCTCCTTTTTGAGGAAGTCGGTTGAAAAAAAGTCAAATGAGTGTATTTTGTTTTTATTTTTTGTAGAATTCTACCTCTATCCTCTGATTATTTATTATATAAAAATCCTATAAAAATTAGTTTAGTCATATCAAAAATTGGTATAGATTTAATAACTCAAATTGTATAATACTTTCTTAGATTTACGCGAATACTTGACATTTTAAATAAAACTATCTTTTCGGATTTTTTCGAATTAACAAAATTTAATTGTGGGTAGGCTGTCTGTAACAACTATACCTTCAAGACATGTAACACCTCAGTCTCTCCCGTGACCATGGATGCTGTAAAGCATTCGAAACGTCGGGAACCAAAAATCAAAATAAATTCGCGAAAAAATCCGAAAAGATAGTTTTATTTAAAAACTCAAATTGTACATAATATTTGGCCTGAAGTGTGTTGAGTGCGGATCGACAATGTGCAGCCATTGGAAAACTGTTTTTTACTAAAAAGTCATACTAACATACTTTTGTGTCTGCAACTGAAACGTATACAGCGTATTGTCGCATAACGATAGCTCCTAAGTCTGTCTAGGGATTTGTTTGTACATGCGTTATTGTATACTAGCATTGCCCGCGGCTCCGCCCGCGTTCAGATGACCAAAAACCAAATTCTTAAGTTTTACATATTAGTATACTCTTACATTGCAGCTGTTGTATTTTTTCTCAGTAATGAGATATTTTTCCGCAGTAAAAAGTATCCTATATGTTGACCCAGATAACCAGCTACCCTCATATTAAATTTCATCAAAATCCCTCGAGTGGTTTTTCCGTGATGCGGTAACAGACAGATAGACAGACAGATAGACAGACAAACATTCTAAAAACTATATATAGATTCAGCCTCTGTATCGATAATAACATCTATTGCAATAAGATTTTCCAAAAAATATTTAATATACAGATTCGGTTTAGTTACAATTTTATTATATGTATAGATTACTAGTTTTTGATCGTAGCTTTGCTTGCATGATCGGTGGGGTTGGGATATAAGTTGGCATATATACGTTCCCGTGATGAATCTATATCTTTATCAAAATCATGGAAATCTGTTCAGTGGTTTAATTATCAAAAATTAATAAGCAGACTGATAAAGTTTCACATTTATTATATTCAATAATGTGAATCTAAATCTAATCTAAAAATGGTAAATTAAAGAAATACTTAGTGGAATTCTAAGTATCTAATTTTTTTTAAGAATAAAGATTTTAAATATTTTATTTGGTAAGTAGTTCGACGATATTATATTTACCTTTTTTTTTACATTTCGACATATTACGAACGAATAAACAAAAGTACTGCGACTAAAGCGAAGGCTGGAAAGCTTTAGATAATAAGGTTCTAAAAGCGTGAAGTGGAGGAGAGAATAGCCGATGAAAGCATTGTTCAAAATGTTCCCTTTTTAAAGTAGTTTTACTAACTTCCCAAAGAAATGAACACCTCTGATCTTACTTAACCACCTCCATTTTAGCATTTTGCAATTGACTAAATTTTTTTGTAACTAGTTAACTATACCTACTTAATTTATATTTCCCAAATGGGGTTTAACCCATTTCGCTTAATTTTGGAAAACTTAATTTTTGTATAGATATGAATCGGTAATGGTTCTTGGATAATAAGCACACAGACAAACATACAGCAGGACTTGTTTCCATAGTATCTTAATCTATAAGTAAGAATTGTTACGTTCTGTGAGTACGGGGACCGGAAAAACACGTCTTTTGCATTACGGATGTATTTTTGTATTTGGTTCACAAGATCACAATGCACAGTTTTGAGTTAACTCAGGGTCTCAGCACCAGTTACACTTGCACTATGACTTCTCTTCACGTTTTCACTTTTTCATATTTCTTTTTAATCTTCTCTTAGCTCCGAAATTCTGTATGAGTCTCGACACACTGCCGGCCTTCTTATATACAAAAAAAACATAGAACGGTCTGGTGTTCGAAAATTTGAATCTTTTCTATTAATTTCAATTATTACTTTCTGGAAAATATTTTGTTCCTCTCTTACACACAACAATTTATGCTGACAAATGTCTTAGAGTGTATAAAGCATGCTTCAGACGTGTCATTTTTATTAATTTTTTTTTGCACACTCTCCACTACGCGACAATATGTATCCTATGTTCGTGACAGCTGATTGGATTTAGATGAAATTTAATACACAAATAGACCTGAAGTGACACATAGTCAGCTAATGATGCATATGAGCGAAGCCAGGTTAAGTCGCTAGTAACTGGTAAATGTTGGGACGTTAACACACAGCACCATCTAGTTCCATGGTAAGCTACGAGGCTTGTATTATGGATATCAGATAGTTGATACACTACACATATATAACTTTAAATATACTATACATATTATAAATATTAATACCCGTGATGGAGTACAAACATCCGTGCTCATCAGACAAATGGATGCCCCCAGCGGGACTCGAACCTGCGACCGCTGGCACAGCAAGTAGGGTCACTACAAACTGAGCCAAACGTGTCGTCAAAAGAACGACATAAAAAAATGAAAGACGCAACTAAAGCCGACTGCTGTAACTTGTATAATATAAACAATTTAATACTAAAATCTATTTAACCTCTACTAAATCTACCCTGATTAAACCATAATCTCTTACTTAGTTCAATGCAGTAGATTAATGTGTAACGTTATTGCCAATATCAAACTAACAAAACTGTAGATTATAAAATTTAGTGTTTGCACAGTATTCGAAATTCGACTATATTTTTTTTTTTTGGTAACACTAAGAATCGTCAATCGCTATTAAAAAAAACGAAAATCCATTGAGCTACAGACAAGAAAAAGTTACTGAACCGTTTTGTCTTTGCCTGTTTAAGTACCTGGGCGACGGATCTTAAAGTTTTCTTGGTTTTTTTAATAATGTACTTTAAATATAAATAGTTCAAGGATTTGTTTGGTCTGACTCGGAATTCGAACCCAGGATCTTCAAATTTAAATTAATTTTGTGTATGTTTTTAAGTATGTTTAACCACTTGGGATGGGCCTTTATTATTATTGACCATAAAATCAGACTACTATAATAAATATGAAAATATGTATGTATGTGTGTATTTGTTATTACTTCACTCTAAAATATCTAGACAAAAACCTAGATGACCTGCAGTAACACATACGCTGCTATTAGGCACCTTGGGCTGATTCAAAGCTGAGTTCTAAAGTGAGTTGAATGAAAAAAAATGTAAGCATAATATATTTTGATGCACCATGGTTTGTGACGAACTCTGAGATCCATGAAGCGATGAACACAAGAACTGTTAAGGAGGAGATAAAGTTAACAGGGATAAAGTACAGAACTCGATTGGAAAATCACCCAAATGCCCTAGCTACCGCATTGCCAAACATTAGCTACACTAAACGGCTGAAACGCCATGATATACAGGGAGTTGGCGACAGATGGTGAGGAATGAAAAGTCTCCTGATGAGGAGCCTCTTCGGCACGACATGGACGACTCACAACAAATCCGCTCATAGCCAAAGGCTGATCGCAGATATGCACAGAGAAAAAATAAAAAAAAATAATATATTTTATATTTTTTATATACTAAATCTAACTGCGTTAAAACCTAATCTTTCTCGCAATATAACACGACGCCAGTCGACAGGTTAATTTACATTGTGGGCTTATACGTAACAGGAATCATAATGCGGCGTATTTTTCACTCGGATATAATTTTACACCTCGTGTGTTCTGGTAGAAAATTAAAACAGCTTTCATCCAGCGATGGAGATATTTAAATTTTTAACATATTATGTCGTTATGTCTTGGATATACGTTGGCCAAAAGTCAGGTTTGTGAATGGAAGTCATATGATAATATTGTATTATAATTGATTGTTATTCTGAGGATGATTACATTTAAACTTTCTAACACTCGTTTTTGCTCGCATCTTCGCTCAGTTGCTAAGTGGGGCCAAAGACAGCCTATATCCGTTCCCAGGATTCAATTTATGTCGTTGTCAAAATTTTATCGAAATCTGTTCAGCGGCTTAAGCCGATGCAAAGCAAATCTAATATATTTCGATACGTAAAATATATATTTACCTATTAGATATTCATACATATTTTAAAATATTGTCGGCTGGCACCGACTTCGAAAATATCTTATTAGGTATCTATTCTAAATGAAAATCTCCGTTTAACTATTTTTTTACATTTTAGTGCCTGGAATTCGGTTATTATTATTTTTTTAAGTTTTTTTTTCCATGTTTAATGTAGACGTAATAAGCAGGTAATTTGTAAGAAGAAAGTTTTTAATAACATATTCGATTAAACAAGTTATTTAAAAAATATATTGATTGTTGATTTTGTAAAAAACCGCTCGACCGATTTCGATAAAATGTATAGGTATGGACCACCTGGGAAGTATACCCTTTGAAACAAAAAAAAAATTCCAAATCGGTTCAGGCGTCTTCGAGTAATCGGTGAACATATATAAACAAAAAAGATTCCGACGAATTGAGAACGTCGTCCTTTTTTTGGGAAGTCGGTTAATAAACTACATTTAATATAGGACTTCTTAGTAGTCGTTTAATATACTTTAAATAATTCAATATTATTATTTTAATTTTATTTCAGTATGTCAAATAATATGATGTAACATAAAAAAAATGGAGTTCAATCGTAGATCTTCCCATCCCTGTGTAATAAATTGTAATTTTCACTTATTGTCTGTGTAAAACTTTATAATAAATACGTTTAGTACAGATTTCTCGAAGATGAGATATTTCCCCGCAGTAAAAAGTATCCTATAAGTTGACCCGGACAACCAGCTATCATCATACCAAATTTAATCAAAATCTGTTCAGTAGTTCTCTCGTGATGCGTTCCCAGACAGACAGACACAGAAAAAAATCGAAAAATTCTAAAAACTATAGATTCCGCCTCTGTACTATCGATAATAATGACTATTTCAAGAGTTAAAGAGTTGCCAAAAAATATTTAATGTACAGATTCGACTCACTTAGAATTTTAGTATTTGTATGATTAAGCACTTTAAAAAAGCATATAAAATAAGAATCTCTTGGTTTCGGATTTTTACTCGGTTTTATTTATATATTGATTTTTTGTTTCCGCTTTTCGAATACTTTACACTTTTATGGTCACTAGAGAGACTTGGGGTTTCTTACTAACAGAATTATAAGATATTTTGGAAAAAAAATAAACAGCACCGAAGGACCTCACTATTTTAAATTGTTTAATGAATAATTTTTAATAAGCTTTGTTTAACGTTTTGAAAATATTTAATTTGGGTTGCTATTATTATTATCTGCACTATTTTTTATAAGTACCTACCTACATACATATTTTATTCTTTATGCTGTTTTAATATGCAATGTCTTCTTTATAAATAAAAATGTATCGCTAAATGTGTTTCTAAGTGCAAGACTCGAGAACAATTATTGCCTATTCTTTTTGATTTTCACGACACATTTTGCTTAGTTTGGATTGACCCTACTTGCTTTGCCAGCGGTCGTAGGTTCGAGTCCCTCTGGGGGCATTCGATTGTGTGATGATACTCCAGTCATGGGGGTTTATATTTGTAATATGTATGCATTTAAAGTTATATATGTGTAGTGTATCAACTATCTGGTATCCATAACACAAGCCTCGTAGCTTACCATGGAACTAGATGGTGCTGTGTGTTAATGTCCCAACGTATTTATTTATTCATTGAAATAGTCGCTAAAGTCCGAAAAAGGTTCTTATGAAGCGCAAAATTAGAAAAAAATGCCCGGACAAACGTAAAAATACAATTTTTCTAATCGGGTCTGGTACACACTTGACTTGATAGAACGAAAACTGTCGGTTCAGCTAGTACCTATTTTTATAAAAAATATTTTACTGGTTTATTTTTAGCGTGTTTTCTCTATTGTATATAATATTATGAATTATATTTATTGTGGGACGCTGAAACTTAACTTCCCTTACGTGCTGTTAAGACATTACTACCTTTATCTGCAAGAACTTTAAAAATGTTAAGGAAAACTCTTTATAAAAACATGAATTCATTACACATGTACAAGTTCTAATGTAATGCAACAGTAGAGATATTAAACACAAAATGGTAGCTCTGTTAGCAACATTTTTGAAAAACTTAAGTTTTAAGTTTTACAACTTATTAGTAGGGAATGCTCGGACTATTCCTTGTAGCAAAGTTAGAATTCACTTGCTCGTTTATAAAAGTTGTAAGTACAGACTGAATATAAAACAGCGGCTATCAAGAAGTCATTACGAAACAAAGTTTAATGCTTTAGAAGTTTTGTAATAAATATAATTCGGTATGCAATATGAATAATTAAAGGAAATTATAATGCGGCGAATGGTATAAAGATTTTGATTAATGTTGTTTATTTTATTAGGCTTCACGAGAAACTTTTTCGATGTTTCAAGTTTCATGATGATTAATTTAAATGAAGTCTTCATTTTTATTTTGTTATTCATTATTTTAAGTGCTATTTAATCCAACTTTTCTATTAAAATATTGCACACTAGCGACTCACCCTCGCTTTGCTCGGGTTCGTCCTTAGACGATTTTTTAAATTAATATAACTTTTTTGTTTATGAACTGATTGAAATAAGACAAATACAAAATACAATACATTAGTAAAAACCACGCCCAAATCGGTTAAGCCGTTTCTGAGATTAGCGCGCATAAACTCACATACAAATATCAAAATTCTAAAAGTTTTGGGTTCTGTTGCGTTAATGAAGACCCCCATAGTTTTTCTCAAATATCTTCCATGTACAGACAGCGACTAGTTACAATTTTATTACATTATGCATAGATAACGAATTACTACCTTAGAGATTTTATTTTAGAGATAAAATAACTTAACAACAATAATAAAATAAATATATGCCAAATAAGAACAAAATTTTCTATATAAATAAAAATCAAATGATGTTTGATGATGAATAGCATTTACCTATGTATATAAAAAAAACTGAGTGTTTTCAAAATGTATTTATTGATAACACAAAAGCTCTTCAAGAACAATAACAAAAAAAAAAGAAATCGATTAACAAACAGAGGAGAAAAAGGTTCTAGCTGTCATGTCTTTGCCCATGTCTTTTTCCAATATAATAATATTGGAATATAATTAATATAAGTATGATGCATGGTGAAGATGGCTGAAGATGGATGGATCAGGCTAAAAAATATTAAACCAATATGAAATGTACCTTATTGAAATAGTCAATTTTTATATAAAATTTTATGTCGGTATTGTAAGTCTGTGGGGAAGCGCTCCCTGTAAAGTTCTGCGAAGAGTCAGCGAAAACTCAACAGCTTTTAAATGACTTGTTTATTCTGATATTTTTTGTTGTTGAAAACTTTATCGTACCCACCATTAGCGAAATATCGAAGTATGTATTATATTAGATAGCCCAAAATCTTAGAATTACTAGGCTATTGAATGCAAAAGGATTTTTTTTAACTGGACGGGTGGTTACAGAGATTAGCGCGTTCAAACTAATAAAAAATCAAATTCTTCGGCTATATATATTCTATATTATCGTTATATATTATACTGTGAAAAAAATAGATTTATCTAATATCCTCTTTATTTAATCTTTACGCTTTCAAAATATATATCCTTTTCAAATATCTATTTTGTAATACTTTCCTAGATCTACGCGAATATTTGACATTTTAAATAAAACTATCCTTTCGCATTATTTCGCGGATTTATTTTGATTTTAAAATTGTGGCTAGGCACTGTCTGTAACAAGTATATAACGCCTTTGAGACGTCTAATACCTCAGTCTCTTCCGTGATCATGATTGCTGTATAGCATTCGAAACGTCGGGAACCAAAAAGCAAAATAAATTGGCGAAATAATCCTAAAAGATATTTTTATTTAAAATATCTATTTTGTAGCAGTTATCTACATCTTTTAATAGGTAAGTAAAAGGTAACTGTAAAATATTTCTAATCGGCATTTCACACGCTATTAATTTTGTTCGAACAGTTATTCACACTGATTCACAACTCTGGCCCGGCTTAATGAAGCAAGCGACAGCTGTGATTTACTAATACTTGACCGCTGGTGACCTCTTATCTCCATAAAGTACACTCATGGGTACTTGCTTGCAATTAGCGAGTACGTGTAAATTTATTTCTAACTTAGCATTGTTCTGTGAGGCTTAAGCTCTTGAATCTCGCTGCAAGGAAAGTAATGTTTAAGCAGTTTCGAGTGGAATTTACATGAAATAATAAAGAATTTGTTTTGACTAAAAGAACAGATTTCAAAATAATTTTAAATGTTATGAATATGTTCTTAGAATGGGATTTTCTTTTGTGTCTAGTTTTAGAAAAGAAGAGAAGGAAAAGAAAAGAAGAAGAAAGAAAGAAAATACTGCAGTGTTCTGATATTTTGGTAAATATTTTACATAATAATGTGGGTACGTTACATAAATGCATTTAAAACGTCAATAAACTATAATATGGAGATATGCCAATAAACTATAATTTTGTTTATAAAAAAATATAAATAAGAACTTATAAATTAATATAGTAGTATATTAAGATAATTTTAATCCCCATACGCATCATGCAAGTGAACCATTTTTGAGTTATCATGTTTTTTGGCCTTTTTCAAAATAAGTCAAAAATGCAACATCAAAAATTTATTTAAAAAAAGTATCAATTTAAATCTCATTTTTTCTTCCAATTCACAAAAACGATTAAACAATAGTTATTTATCAATATTAAAACAACAATTATCTGTCCAAATATAAAAATGCTCTCCCCTTGGGCTCCCCTACTTCTTCTACGATATGAGATATTTTCGCAGGTACTAAGGGTACTTTACGTACTGGATCTTCACAATTTATAATAATCGCTACACACGATACTACTATTATTAGTAATGTTGTCCACAGGTACGTTGGACGGACAACCGCGATATTTTAATTTTCCTATTACCGGATTTACCGGTAAACATCTCCAGTCGTGGCAGGGGATGCCGTACACCGCCAGTCTGCTCGTGACAACGGCTGCTGCAACCCAGTGGAAACGTCGGGAATAAGGTATATAGCCACTTACGAATTCACGCGTTTAAGTCCGGTAGTGTAATTTTATATTTATGGAATGCGATAATTTAAAAGGTATGTTTATAATTGGTGAAACTTGGAGTCATTGGAGCAAGCAATTTCTCGAGGAAAGATCACAACAAGGGACCACTAGCCCTCCAGCTAGAAGGCGCAATGAAATCGACAAAAAAAATTGTGACTTCCACACAAAGTCTTTATAGTCGCTAATTTGTTATAAATAACAGAAATTGAAGTCGTACAAACATCTGCGATTTAAATTTCAAATAATAGTACCAATTTAGTTACGAACACTGTTGCAAATTGCCTATTAACTGGTGCCTGATTGTGGCTATCTTTAAGTTTCTACTGAAGCCAACTTATACTTGCTATGGTAATGACGCCACAAGTTGGCAAGTTTGAACAAAACAGCCATTAGGGTCGTAGTGCAAGAGATTTGACAAGTTAATCCTTTATTACACAAAAGGTAGGGATAAATATATGTATGTATACATTTATGTATATATCACTCTATAAAAGGTCAGTAATAAAATATTTAAGTTGATTGTTGAGTTTTAATTTACGTTGTAATTGTTTGACCGAATTTGTTATGTGCTCAGATTATATATTATACTCCTGCGCGTTGTTTTAACTGCAAATGTTTTTGAAATTCATGAGTTATATTTTACTAGCTTTACCTAAAATATTTTTTCAGGCAAAGCTTTTTTGGCAAATTAAGCATTAGCTTAGTAGATTCGGTGAAATTCAGTACACAACTATTTGTCTATACTTAAAGCTTGAACAACACATAGGCACTAAGGATTAAGGAAGGTACCCGAGCAAAACGAGATATGTAGTATAACAAATAAAAGAAAGTCTTCCAAAGCTACAATCTTGTTTATCGCCTAAAATCAAAAGAAGAAAATCCAATCATCTGAAATAACAATTCATTTCTTTTCCTCTAGTAATGTCAAATTGCCATCGCATTAGCTTTGACATGTTGACTTTCTATAATCTATATTGCTAGTAGAAAGCCAAAATATAGGAATGGCATATTTGAATGTATCATGCAGTCATTAATATGTCATTCTCATACATTTTTTAGTGTTCTATTAACCACAATAATTGCTCAAATGGCACTGCTAGCCATTGAACAAAATAATTGAATTGAATTAACCAAATAATCGATTATAGAAATCAATTTGTCAACGAGAGCAAGTAATAAAAATAATAATATATGTAGATGTGAGGCAATAGACAATGTGTGTGATGTGATTATTATTATATTAATTTCGTATTATTATACCATTTGCTACAGAAATCTTTGCCCCACTCCGTGGGTTCTTAAAAGACAGCACCTCGTCTCCTCTACTGGTGACGAGAGAGCAGACTCGTTTTTCACCCAAAGAATTGGTATTGCCGTTCAGCGGAGCAATGCGACTGACTGGCAATCTTGCCAACTCAAAGTGGACATGACTTGTACAGTAATAATTAAGTGTATATTTGTTTTGTATATATAATTAAGGATATTTATAATTTCAATGTGTTTCCTTTATTAATAAAATATTTATGTTTCTTGCTAAAAAAATATAATTTAATGTTTCTATAAAACAATTTCCAACTAATTTCAAGAATTAGCATGATCTTACAAAGGGTGAATATAAACATTTTAAGAGCTGTCAAATTCCCAACACTTACTACAACAAATTTGACCCAGTTACTTCTTAATTAAAGTTACGAGGGATTGAAAAATAATAAACAAATATTCACTTTTTTACAAAAATTTCTAACAAATATTTACAATTTTTCGTTAAAAATTTGAAAACAATATTATGATAACCTTAAATAAACTAGAATAATAGGTGCGGCGAGTTTATACAGTCCTAAACTTTCACGACTTATTTGTTATTTTAACAATTGCTCAATGAACAGTTTATTATTAAAGGGAAATTATTGAGTTTGCTTAGTTTAATAAATTCATAATGGCGCTCGACCCTCGCTACGTTGTCTTAAACCACAAACATATCTTTTATATTTATTAGTTTTACAATGATTTTAGAAGAGAAGGAAAATATGTACATAGTACATTCAATATATATTACGTACATCAGAATTAAGTATGTATTCAGCCCTTTTTTTATCTTCCGCTGCTAGACTCGAGCCTCCCTTCAACACGAGGGAGATCAGGACATAGTCTACTATACTGGCCAAGTGTGGGTTGGCGGACTTCACGTCTTTCACCGAAAACCGGCTAAGTTCTCTCAGACATTCAGAATTTTGTACAAAATTCTCGTTTTTGAGTAAATCTTAGTCAATTACGAACGAGATTTTCATATGCATGTAAATGGTAAATAATTTCGTTTTTTTTTTACCGACTTCAAAAAGGATAAGGTTCTCAATTCGATTGGTATTTTTTTATGTACGTACACCGATTACGCTGAGATTTATGATCCGGTTTACGTGATTCTTCTTTAGTTTGATGCGGAGTTGTTGCCATTTGGTCCCATAAAAATTTAACATATTTTGGCCCTGTAGTTTTCATTTTATGAACATTTGTTTACGTGGACGATGTAAAATTATTTTAGTTTGTGTACGGCTTTTTTAGGAGTTTTCATTTAGGTTGATTATAATTATTACTATCCCGTGTCCAGAGAAATGGGTATTAGGCTACCTCTCTTTGAAGCAAGTTTGAGAAATATTATAACCAATCGTTACATTATTACCTACTGTAGTTTACAGAACAACCTACATATTTACAAACACTAAAAAGTAAAAAAAAAACTACGTTAAAACATCGACTTCAAAAAGTAAAAAGCATAAAATAACTTATTAAAGATTTAATTTAATACACCTCTTATACAAACCTAATACCTTTAATTTTAATAAAATACTATTATTTGTATGTTACCTATTGATAGGTTTGAAGTCGGTGCCTTTAGTATAGATTTCTCAGATCGCGGCGAGTGTAGGTGCCTTTTTTTTTAACTTTGGGAAATGCATTTACGCACGAGGTGTGGGACTCACCGGCGAAGCCAGTACTACCCACTAAAACCCAACAAAATCTTCCCCCGTCTTAATGGGGCGTCGAAGGATCGCTTACGCATTCAACTACGACGCCCCGACGGCAGGTCTGCCGAAGCAGACCACAACAACCACGGGGTTGCTCCAAGGTCCACTATGCTATTAGAGAAGTACCAGGAGCAACCCGCATGGTACACCGCCCTCCGAAGAGGGCCGCCTCCCACCGCCCACCGAAGCGGGCCTGGTGGCCCTGTGCGTTTCTTGGCTTCGCGCCCGGCTGGATTGACGGGCACTACTGAGCCCCCCACTACGACAAGGTGAACGCACGTTTGAGTGTAGGTACCTACTATTACATTTGGCTAGGCTTTGTTTGTTTGTTTATTCGTTTGTTTGAACGCGCTAACCTCGGGAACTACTAAGTGAATTTAAAAAAATTTTTTTAGCCCGTTTATTGAGGCTTTTAAGACTATATATTATCATGCTACTACCCAAGAGAGCGGAGCATTAATCATAAATGTCAAGAAATCGGGCAGATCTCCATACATTATTGTAAAACTGATGTTACTACTAACATCTAACATTTTAACACGAGTGTAACCGCGGGGCACAGCTAGACACAAAGATACTATTCAAAATTACTTAAAAATAAATATTGCACCTTTAAAGGTAGCTTTTTCATGATGAAGTTTATATACGAACATAAACAAAGAATAATGAAAATCGGTCCCCATTGGCGAAGATATCACGAAACGCACTCATAAAAAAACAACTTTATGCTCAAAAAATAGATGTCCCTTGATAGCTTCTTCTTAGGAATGTGTGTATTCCTAAGAAGTATAAAGTAATAAAGTTTAAAGTAAAATTCAAAAAAGTTTAAATTTTTTGAACTTAGTCCCATAACAGTAATAATAGGCTACTTGAAATTCAGCTGCGTCTGAAAGTTGGGAGATGAACTGAATGAATAAGGCCATGACGAAGGCGACGCTACGAGAACGCCTTTTATATTAAAGTAGATGGACTTTGAATTGTTGACGAACTTCCACTGCTAATTTACACGAAAACTTCTGCCCTTGAAAACACGTTACGGCTTATTACAACAATAATTTACATTGTAGGATATAAAACAGAATACGTAATACGAGATTAAATTATGAAAAATAATATTTTCATAAAAAGTGATAATAATTATTATATTATTTGATTTGTTAGTACTATGTTTTTTTAAATATGTAATATATTATTTTAAATAAAGCTATCTTTTCGGATGTTTTCGCGGATTTATTTTGATTTTTGTTCCCAACATTTCGAATGCTTTTACAGCAATCATGGTTACGGGAGAGACTAAGTCTTAGACGTCTCAAAGGTATTATTCTTTTTTTGCTAAATAGCTGTTACAGATGTCTACACACAAAATAACAAAATGAACTCAAAAAATGCAAAAATGGCACCAAATTGCCTTTATTATTATTAACATATAAATAAAATATAATATAATTAAATATGGAATATTATTTATTTAATTTTATTTAATATTTTTATTTAATTTTTTTACATTTTTTTTAGAAAAAAATATTAAATAGTAATTTTATTTAGTGTTGCCATTATTATATTTATAATCATAAAGAAATAGAATATAATTATTCAATCCATATTATTGTTCTATATGTAATTTAAAAAAAGTTAAAAAAATTAAGAATAATAATTTTAATTTAGTTTGCTATTTTTTTAATTCAAAATAATTAGTATAAATTTCTCAGAGATGATATATTTTCCCGCAGTAAAAAGTATCCTATAGGTATGTATACGAGTAATCACCTATCATCATACCAAATCAACAAAATCCCTCCAGTTGTATTACCATGATGCGGTCACATGCATACAAACAGACAAAAAATCTAAAAACTATAGATTCGGCCTCTGTATAGATAATAATGTCTATTTCAATTAGATTTTCCAAAAAATATTTAATTTACAGATTCGGCTTACTTAGGACTTTATTATTATGTATAGATGTCAAATATTCGCGTAAATCTAAGAAAGTATTATTATATTATTGATCCTGCTCTTAATATTTCATCATCAGATCGTCTTTTCTATAAGTTATAAGTTTACCATACGTGACAAGATTGATGTTTGCGTAATACTGTAGGTACTCTGGACCGATTTCAGCCACGGCGATATATCTCACTGAGATTAGTTATGTGCGCAGAAGATATTACATTGCCCAAGAATGCGCGCAAATACAAGTACTCTCTTTTCCTTTTATTACCAAATTCTAAAGGGTGACAAATTGACACTGCTTGTGTGAGATCAGGCGCAGGACCGTGCCGTTTAACGTACTGTTTGAGGCACGAGGGTGTATCTTCCCAAATATGGTCTGTCTCTCAAAATTTGTTATTAGAAAAGTTCAATAATTATACTTTGTCCCGACTCGGGATTAAAAAATTATTCAGCGGGCTATGTTTTTAGTTGGGCAACCGAAAAGTATCATAAAAACTTTGCGAATCTTTTTACCTATTTCAAATCCTATTTTTGTTATTGCCTATATCAATAAAGGAAAAGGTTATCAAAAAGGTCTCGTCTTGGACGTTGATGAATCAGTGAGGACTTCCTATCGATAGAATATAGATAAATAAAATCCTATTTTACTGATTTATATATCGTACACTTGGAAAGTCTCGCACAATAGATCGTTTAAGTGTCTCAAACTTTTATATTTGTGACTTTCAATATTTAATATAGATTTAAGATTTTGTTTTTTAGTTCACCCATTCGTATCTTACCAAATACAGCTGATTCTAATTATAAGTACGAGTGAGGGTTCTGGGACAGGAAATGAAAGCACGTCACTTTCACTACAGATGTTTTATTGATGACAGATGAACACTCGCAGGTGAGGAAAAACCGAAGAAAAGAAAAACCCTCCACCGTGAGACGAGTGATAATCATATTGAAAATGATTCGCACATGAGAATATATATAATAGAGGTTCGAGACTTGGGACTTGGACCTGCTTCGCTTAGTTTCAAACAAGCACGTAACAATAGAGGAAAACAAGTCTTTACTGCAAAGTACTTACAACAAGTATTGTTGACGAAATAAACTAATTATGCTAAGATATAAGAGATGTCTGTTTCTTCCTTAGATAAAACTTTATTTTCTAAGCCTTTATTTTGCAGTATCCCATTTCTTGTACAACCAGTTTCTTTGAGAGTTACAAGTGAAACGATTAAATATTTTGCTATATTTATACTTGGACTTACCTGTTTGACTGCAGTGCCTAGTTACTTTACTCAGGATAACCTACTTATCTACAAATGTATGTAAACAAAGCAGGTTTATAATGATGTGAAAATTGTTATGAACTGGATGTTGTATTATCTATACAGATAAATAAAATTGAAGTTTCTGTTTGTAATGTCAGATTAACAGCGTTTTACTAAACGCATATGAAATTATATACGGTACTTATAAGAAGAACACAATTTTTAAAATTTTTGTCTGTGTCTGTTTGTTTCGGATAATCTTTAAAACGGCTG
The DNA here is from genome assembly GCA_951806755.1 of Brenthis hecate. Lineage (NCBI taxonomy): Eukaryota > Metazoa > Arthropoda > Insecta > Lepidoptera > Nymphalidae > Brenthis > Brenthis hecate. The sequence continues at coordinate 117,584 of OX638278.1, forward strand.
TTTTGATTTTGACGGGACTTTCGCTAGAAGATAGCTGATCTTATAAGGAATAACATAAGTTATTTTTAGTTTAGAAAAAGAATTAGGGTTCCGCTCAAACAAATCTAAACGTACCTAGGGTAGTCGGTAGTCTATATAAATAAAAATGAATGTTCGTATGTTTGTCCTCTATGCGTTTCTAAACCATTGGTCCAACTGTGATGAAACTTTGATTGATCATTCTGTATATGCCTGCATAGATTCTTGGCGCAAAAAGATTTTTTGGAACGTTGTGTTCCTTAACCATTAGGGACGCACCCGAGCGAAGCGAGGATACATCGCTGGTGCATTATAAATATAGTATGAAATTGGTATATTATTTCCAAAATTTGTGTTTGTATAATTTATGTAATGAATAAAATCAGTGATCAGGCAAGCAGGATTTATAACTGCTAAGCAAATATGAATGAGACTTTTATCATTGTGTAAGTAATTTAAAAGGACTTGAGGAAAATTATGTTTTAATTAGTTAGTTATTTTAATTAGTCTTAATGCAAATTTTAATGTTTTGACTATTTGTGAATATTACATACTATTAACAGTTGTTAAATTTTAATCATTTTAATCTAATTAGTATCATCATTTAGATTAGACGAGGGTTACAGTTTATGGTTGTGGAATTACATAATATTAAGTAATATGCAACACAACTAACACATGCAGTTGCAGTCGGTAGATACGTTTACAATAATACTGGTGTCTGACCGCGACCTCGCATTAACTGTCCGCTGCTCGTATAACCCAAAAACAGAGTAAGTGCGATAAAGTAAAAGTCAAAAGTCTTATTTATTACTAGCTGCCCAGAGTCGCTTCGCTCGGGTTCGCCTCTAGAAAACAAAAACAAAACTATCCCACGGGAATCATACGTAATCGTTTTTTCGGGATAAAAAGTAGCTTGGGTTATTCTGCTGTATGAGCTATATTATTACAAAGTTTCATTAAAATCCATTGAATAGTTTTTGCGTGAGAAAGAGTAACAAACATCCATACATTTATACATCCAGACATTCATACATCCTCACAAACTATCGCATTTATAATATTAGTAGTATTGGATTAGTCCTACTAATAATACTAATAAGTTTATTACTTTTTCACGTAAAAACTACAGATCGGATTTTGATGAAACTTTACAATAATATAGCTTATACAATATACATATTATATGAACTACGCGCTAGTAGGATTTTATATTAAAAACAAGTAGTTTACCTGATAGGATTTCCCTTCAGCAAAAATGGAAGCTTAAAGAATAATTTTCATTTTTTTATTCACAAATTTCCATACAAACATTCATTCAGGTTGTCCTGTAGTGAATAAATATAAGATTTTTATTAATCGATTACTTTTACAGTCTAATGGAACGAAGCAAATCTTTAATTACCTAAAGATGAAACTTAACAAGTTTTTAGAAATATCCATTTTATTTTATATGTACTAAAATGTTCTACTTTGAAAACACCTGAATATGCGGGTCTACGCAATTTCTAAATGTTGAGCGAAAATAATCGTAAATTTTCATAACTATTTTGCTTTCCTATATCAATGAAGACAAATAGGTACATCTATCATACAATTTACGTCACACAGTTATCATACTTTGCTTGAATTGTATCTTCATATTTATAGTGCTTATTTAAATTAATAATATTTAAATTCAAATTGTTTGGTTTTTCTAAAATGGCCGGAGAAACGTCTTTAAATATTTAAAAGTCAAAATAAATACTTTTTGTCTCAATCGGTAAATGAACCTGCGAATTCTAGCGCAGTAACTTTGACCGCTTATATATATGTGACTATATGACCACTATTATAAATGCGAAAGTTTATATGTGCGTATGTTTATTACTTATAGAAACTGAAATGACTGGACAGATTAGGATAAAAGTTGAAACACAAATGGACCAGGAGTAACACATTGGTACACTAGGCACCTAGAGACGTACCCGAACAAAGCAAGGTTAAGTCGTTAGTATTAAATATTTTAACATTTAAGTGGATATAATAAGTTTAATCAATTTTGCGAAATAACTTACGGTTATAAATTTTGTCACTTTCAGGACTCTCTCTCTGGACTATTAAAGATGAATGGCCCGATCTTCAGAAATTATTATCGGCGGATTCGTTTTCATTTTCAAATATAAAAGGATGGAATTGGAAGAATTTATTAAACTAGTTTCTCCTCGTGACTCCTCGTGCGTATAAATTAAAATATTACAGAAATCGTGACGGATAACAAAAAAATAAATATGTCTGTTATTATCATAATTGATGTATTTATTTATTGTACTATCCTGCAATATTTTTGTAATGATTTATCAATTAATATAATATTTTGTTTATATGACGGCAGGTCTGCCGAGGCAGACCACAACGACCACGGGGTTGCTCCAAGGTCCACTCTGCTATCAGAGAAGTACCAGGAGCAACCCGCATGGAACACCGCCCTCCGAAGAGGGCCGCCTCCCACCGCCCACCGAAGCGTACCACCTCCCTGTGCGTTTCTTGGCTTCGCGCCCGGCTGTATTGCCGGGCACTATTGAGCCCCCTCACCACGACAAGGTGAACGCACGTTGGGGGGCGAGTAAGTTTACCTAACCTAACTTTCTAATATTCTCTTAAATCTCTTTCTAATAATTCTCTATAGTCGACCACTAAGGAAGATAATTGTAGGACGCCCTGCAAGTTGGACCGAAGATTTGAAAAAGGCAGTTACGGGATGTTATGTGTTTTTCGTTTTCGTTCAAGAGTAGGGTTGACAGTGGAGCGATCAGCTGAAAAAAGGTAATCAAAAGAATTAGTAAAATTCGTATAGAGATTATATTACAACTTGTGTTTTTTTTCTTGTACATCTATCTGTCCTTAAGAACTTGTTTATGTTTCGCTTCGACGTAACTGAAAAAACTTTTTTTTTAAAAGGAACAAACACTCTTCAAATGTGTTATCCTTTAAAAATAAACGGAATTATTAATTATAATTATTATATATTTAAAATGGTAAAATATTGAGTTCCGAATACACATAGATTGAATGAACTCAAATAAAAAAAATATATTAGGTATAGCCTGGTAAATAAGAATTATCTTGTTTTCTTATGATGCCTAAAATTTTTTTTAGCTCTGACTAGTGGCTACGCTATTCTTTTTTTACAGGTGAAAAACTTTGAACCTAAATGCCTTTAAAACACGATAGGTTTAGATTTAAAATAAATGGTTTTTAGCTAGGTAGATTAAGGTTCTCTATATAATAAAATTTTAACTGAGCCGAATTTGTATCTAAATATTTGAAAATCTTATTGAACAAGTGATTTCGATAATAATGACTATATTATCGATATAGAGGCCGAATCTATGATTTTTAGAATGTTGGTCTGTCTGTCTGGGATCTCATCACGAGAAAACCACTGGACAGACTTTGATGAAATTTGGTATGATGATAGCTGGTTATCCGGGCCAACATATAGGATACTTTTTACTGTGGAAAAATATCTCGTCTCTGAGAAATCTATACTAAACGTTAAAACGTACTTAGGGACGATCCCGAGCGGAGCAAGGGTGAGTCGCAATGTTACTGTTTCAATGACTAGACAATTCAGGTATAGATACTCATTTAAATCATTACATTTATCATTATAACTTATAATCGTTACTTAGTATCGCGACAGATTCAACTCATTTTGCAATAGATCTTATCAAGTAGGTAGTTAGATATTTATTTAATAAAGATATCATTGTCTATAATTTACGTTAAACATAACGGCAGCCATTCATAATATGTGCATTAAGATAAAGATTTCGCTTATACGATATACATATCAAGATTTTTGTATGCTTGTTTAAATATTTGCCACTATATCTTATTTGTCGCTACATCTTATCTCATATTATTAAATAAGCAATTTTTATATGTACACAATACATATATTTTATTACGTGTATCTCGGAAAGGTTTAATTTTTTTTACATCTTATCCAGAAAACACTATTTTACTAAACAAAGGCCGAGTGAACAAGTAGCCCAGGTGGCTACTGTATTAAGAATGACTATGTACTTAGTTACTTTTGGATTATAAATTATTTACCTATTATGTACTCGTATATTGTGTTAGGGGAAAGGGTTTCGACATTTTACTATCATTTTAATTTTTCTATGGTAGCGGCGGATAAGAAAACTAAACGTTTCTTTGATAGAGAACTATTTATAATTTTTATAATTTATCGATGGTGACGCTTTAGTGTTTAGCATCCTTTTTTTATGTTTTATTCCAATAAAAACACATTTTTATTGGAATAAAAATAGCCTATAAGATTCGTGGGTAAACTAGCTTCATATAATTGAAAGACAAAACCGAACCAGTAGCTTAAGAGATTACCCCTACATCCGAACTTACAAATATATATATATATATATATATATATATATATATATATATATATATATATATGTAATTTTCTTTACTGTAAATACACTATTTTATATATAAAACCTTAACGCGGTCAATTACTAATTTCTTACTTTAATCATGCCTTTGAGAGTTAGAGCTCATAAACTAACAGTGTAATGTATAAAACTTTTAAGCCTTTGCCTTGACCTAGTTAATAAAATGGAAGTACATAGATTTACGCAATTTTAGCTTAAAAGAATATGTTAAAACTGATTCATATTTTTATTAGTCCCATGTTATGCGATTTTGTTTAAAATGAGATAAAAAATCGCTAAATAACATTGAAGAACCATTGTCATACTAATGGACTACTATTGTACATGCGCTAGCTTCCAATTCTGTTAGAAATTTAGTGATCTACATATTGTATTGAAGATTGTATAATATGTATATATTTTATTTCCATCTTCAAACACTTATATAACGTCACTTTCAATGTATTTTGTTTTTTTTTATAATTTATTTGTGCAATAAAGAATATACATAACCTGATTCAAATAATCTACTCCAGAAAACTATATACAACCAAGAATATTATATACGGAACATATTACACGGCACTGTACGGTCTTCGGTGCGGTAATGACAGGATATGAAATTTTAATATTAATTTCATATCGGCTTTCACCTTCTATATGAGGGAATAAATTACTCAATGTAACTTGGTTGATAAATCTTCATATATTATGGAAGCTGGTTTTCTGGGTAACGTAAATAATATATTAGTATTTCTAATATAGTATCTATAGAAAATTCGTATTTATTGAAGAAGAAATTTTCAGTCTCTCCCGTGACCATGGATGCTGTAAAGCATTCGAAACGTCGGGAACCAAAAATCAAAATAAATCCGCGAAATAATCCGAAAAGATAGTTTTATTTAATAATGTCAAACATTCGCGTAAATCTAAGAAAATATTATAAGAAATTTCGATTTTATACATAGCTGGTATTAAATATTAGCGATAAAACCTCGCTTTGCTCGGTTATGTTTTCAATAGGTAAAAAAAGTTATCGTAACTTTAGGAGATACACACATTCTATTTCGGACTTTTTTGTGAAATCGTAAATTCGAATTTTGCGTAATTTTTAAGGGTTTTTGATTTTCGCGCTGGATCCCTAAATATTTCTGGAATAAAATATGACCTACAGTAGTCCTACAAAATCCTGTCTTTCAGTGAAATCGCCACTACAATCGGTTAAGCTAAAAATAACTAAAAATAACTACTCTTCACTTAATTTAACAAGCGAACGCGTTACCACTGGGCTGCCACTATCTGTTTTAAAGTACGAGTAAGCTCATTTCAAACACGATATATCGTGATCGCATCGTGTAAAGCCTATTTAATTACGAAGTTTGCTTTTTCTAGTAAGGCAGACGAAAGTTTGCTTACATGGTTAAGGAACTCGGATGAGTTGCATATTAGTTGCGTTCCAACTTCCAGCCACACACAAGTGTTAAGTGTTGTTCAAAAGTTAAGATATTTGCTTTGCACTACGAGATTATTAGTTAATTCTTTGTATATATATATATATATATATATATATATATATATATATATATATATATATATATATATATATATATATATACACTGGTTTTGTTCTATAGTTTGCAAAGTTTTCTTTAATTTATTTTTGTTACTAACGTCTTACCCTAGCTTCGCTCGTGTGTGTCTTAAGGTCCTTTTGTATTTATTTTATTAACCGACTTCCAAAAAGGAGGAGGTTCTCAATTCGTCGGAATCTTTTTTTATGTATGTTCACCGCTTACCTACTCGAAGACGCCTGAACCGATTTGGATTTTTTTGAAGTCGGTGCCAGCCGACAATATTTTAAGATATTAATATCTAATAGGTAATTACTATGTGTTTTACGTATCGAAATATATTAGATTTGCTTTTGCATCGGCTGGCGCCGACTTCGAAAATATCTGATTAGGTATCTATTCTAAATGAAAACCCACGTTTAGTTATTTTTACATTTTAGTGCCTAGAAGTCAGTTTTTTTCAAGTTTTTTTTTATGTCAAAAATAATATACGTAATATTATGTGTTAATCAGGTGGACTCAGAAAGGAAGACATTTTACAATAATTATGTTACAGAACCTGAATATGTCATTTTTATTTTTTTTTATCATATAAGATTTATGCTATCTGTCCGTTGAGATATAGCAGTATCAAAAAGTGACAAACACAATGACTCACAGACTTTATCATTTACCCTCAGGTTTACCCTCGGTTCGGTCGGGTGCGCCTCAAATTTTTTTTTCATTGTTAATATTCCCACATCTTCATTATACATATATATATATATATATATATATATATATATATATATATATAATATATATATATATATGTAGAATAAAATACATAGAATAAAATTGTAATGAATCGAATCTGTATATTAAACATTTTTTTTGGAAATCTTACAGAGGCCGAATCTATAGTTTTTAGAATTTTTGTGTCTGTCTGTCTATCTGTTCGTCTGGGAACGCATCACGAGAAAAGTACTGGACAGATTTTGACGAAATTTGGTATGATGATAGCTGGTTATCCGGGTTAATAATTAAGATTAAGATTTTTACTGCGGGAAAATATCTCATGTCTGAAAAATCTATACTAACCGTTAAAACATATCTAGGGACGAACCGGGGTGGAGCGAGAGTGAGTCCGTTGTATAATATAGTTGACGTTTCCACCTTCATACATGTTATTTTTACTTTATTTTACTTACAAAAATAACATCTTAAGTATAAGGTAATCCCGTGTAAAGTAGGTCAAACGTATCGTCGAGACTCGTGTTGCATTTTTCAAATGCAAATCGTCGCAACATTCGGCTTATTGCGCTGGATATGAAATTGCTGTGTTTCAATTTTATGTTACAGAAGATGATACTATTTAAAATTACTTAGCGAAAATTTTATATTTAAAGAGATTTTCTTGTTTTATTCCGGCAAGATTACGATGTTGTTGAGAAGATCAGTTATTTAGATCGACATTAATTCTATTTTTATAAATTAATAGCGACTCGCCCTCGCTTCGCTCGGATTCGTCCCTACGTACAATTTAACGGTTAGTATAGAATAGATAGACTATATTATGTGTTATATATATTATATACGTACATAAATATGATAAGTTTTATATATATCCCTTACTTGAAAAATTATTGATCCCACATACCATAGCATAATTCCATCCCTCTTTTCACCCCATTACAGGGTCTCAAACTTTCTTCATCCCCATTTAAATCGGTTTAGCGGATTAAACGTGAAAAGGTAACAGACAGACAGACAGAGTATTTCCACATTTAAATATAAATAAATATAAATATGTTGGGACATTAAATGAATAAATAAGTGAATTTATAAGATAAGTATGGATTTTTCAAACCATTCATTTCATCCATTCAACAAGAAATTGCAATATAATACACCGGTACATTGCGCAGGCGGAGAGAAAAAATAAGCAAAAATCATCATATTTTGTTTCACCATATTTATTTATAATACGTATACCAAAAAATGCATGAGACTATCAATCATGCTCGTATACATAATATGCATATACCTATCTTGTAGTAAATCTATAACTCTAAATCTAAACATATTATAGTAGTCCGTATAAATGCAGTGAGGCATTGAAAAGCAATAACAACGATATTGAAGTTTATTTACAAAGTATCGGCGAAACGACACAAACGAGAGATGGAATCAGAGGAGTTATTGTTGACGCAGAATTACTATTCAACGGCGACTCGACTGTTAGTTTGTTTATAGGATTGCAAATGTTAGTTGAAAGTTATTTCCTTGGTATTTATGCCTATGCATTTAAATTAATCAATTAATATTAAAAAAATAAGCTTTTATAACATATAATTTGAGTTATGTATTAAATGGGTTTGATTTAATTTAAAGTTTATATTTTATTTTTTAGTTATTTATTTGTATTATATTATATCTCAGCAAACCCTTTCATTTGATATCCATATCATGGTGTTGCATAAAAAAGTAAATTCCGCTATCTTTGGGAGTCCGCCATGTTGGATTTAGAATGACGTCACTTATTTAACTATGTCTTGTCATATAAACTAAACGCTTATGCACAGTTTCAGCTCAATCGGTTGAGGATAACTGTTTTAAAATTCGAGTGCAAGATTATATTCGAACATACAAACATTGCAAGTTAAATTAAAGCTCGTAAAAACAACCTATATATACTAGTAACGATCTGGTGGAATAATTATTGCATATAGAATTTGACTTGTAATAGATCAATAACTTTTCCTGGACAGGATTGTATTATTTTAGATGAAAATACTTCTAATCGAATTTTAGCTGCGGACCCCCCTTACACTTACAACTTCTTAATGTATATAATCTATGCATTATTCCATTTCATGGTTTATCTGTGTACTAAATTTCATTAATATCCGTAAAGTTGTATTAGCGCGTAGAGGTACACATACATACAGACAAAAACAAACTTTGGCATTAATAATAGTAGTCCGATAAGTATGCGTTCAACCTGGTGGAAGGGCATTTCACATGACTTGTAACAGATTAAGGGCACGATCGATGTGTAAGAAACTAGCGACTCACCCTCGCTTCGCTCGAGTTCGTGCCTAGGTTCGTTTTAAGGGTTAGTATTGAATAGACTAGATTTATTATACATATATAATATATAGATTATAACCTTTCTCAATAAACGGACTATCTAATGCAAAACGATTTTTTCAAATAGGACTAGTAGTTCCTGATATAAGCGCGTTCAAACAAACAAACAAACAAACGGCCAATTTCATTGTTCTAGGCTGCTACTAAAATTCTTTTATAATCCTTTAAATAAAACTCTTCGGATTCTTCTCTTCGACTTTTCAAATTTTTTTGCATATTTATTTTGATTTTTGATTTACTGCCATTTTGATTTTTAATTTTTTCCAACGCTCTATATGTTTTTAATGTTATTTATATCTAATAATTGAAAATTTATTTTGAGAACCCTTGGAAGAAAAATGTGCATATTGCTATTATCTAAACATAGTTTAGAATAACATGTCAAATATCTGCTTAGCTTACAAGAATATTAGCCTCAAACAGGAATCGACCTAGAGAGTATGACTCTCCAGATTTACCTCTTTAATTGACTAGACTTTCACATCAAGAGACTAAGTTTACCGCAGTCGTAATGTGACGTCTCAACGTTTATCATCTATGTAAATAGGTACATATTTTACAATATTTGCGTTCAAATTATATCAAAATGTTAAAACAGACGGCAGGCTGCTAGTGTGATTTTGTGACGCCAGGAAAGACGAGAGTGCAATGTCAAAGTATGAAACAAATTAAATATACAAAGTAAAAAACAAATATACAAGGTGTAAATTTAAATGAACCTTATATTTATGTTTATTATTAATTTTTATTATTGTGATTTAGTTCAAGACAAATGGATCAAAAAAGTATTCAAATCGAAAAAGGTGAGTGTTATATTTTTATATACATATTTGTTATATGGTATATGGTCCAATTGAAATGTTACTATGTAAAATAACTCGATTAAAAAATAAAGGTATTATGCATATTAAAATTAAACTATGCATTTTCAATTATTCATCCTAGTATATGGATCCTTACATGAATTCATACCTTTTTAACGTCCGTCATCGTAACTGCTGGGCACATGCCTTCACTTTCTTTTAGTTACATGCTAGAATATATATTTTACTTTAACTTATTATAGCAGAAACAATTTATCAACAGTTATAATTTGTAAAACAAAAAATAACATTATAAGCATTATCGAATAAATTGAAAGTTCTCGCAAAAACATCGGGTCGGATTTGAAATTTAGTAGAAGACATATTATGACCTGGAATAATAGGCTACTTTTAGACACCTAGGGACGAACTCGAGCGAAGCGTGGATAAGCCGCTAGTAATTCAATAAGATTATTCATAATATAATATTTTCCTTTTTTAGATAACATGAAATCAAAACTTCCAATGCAAATATTAGAAGAGGCGTTGACATTTTGCAAATTTGGGAAGTTTCATATAAGATTGTTTGCAGCAACAGTATGTTCCGCGTTTGCGTCTATGTTTGTTGTTACGACTTCATCTTATATTCTACCTGTAGCCGAATGTGACTTAAACATGAATTTGATGCATAAGGGACTGTTGAATGCTATGCCATTTGTAGGTAATATTAAAATATGATTTTTAGTGCTTAAGCAAGGTTATTCTTATAGGGTTGGATCAAAAATAGTTCGGGCATTAGCTATGTATGTATAAATAAAGCGGTGTCCTAATATTTCTATTAATATGTTATCTTCATGTAAGAAAATGTGAAAACATAATATTATAATAATGATAAAACATACGTTAATGCTATAATAATATCCTGCTGACCGATTTCGGGCACGACGGCCGATCTCACTGAGACTAGCCAGATGTGTAGAAGATATTATTATAGTGCACAAGTGTCTACTTAGACACAATTGCACTCTCTTCGTTTTCCTCTAAAAGTTTAATGGGACGAAACTTCGACATGAATAGTGAGAGTTTTGAGAGAGGCAACTCCGGGCTGCCTGACAATATTTTAACAGGAAAAAAACTCAGTATTTCAACTTGGCCCTCCTGGGACTCGAATCCAGGACCTCTGGATCTGTACATATATTGTGGCTAGTTTAAGTTAAAAGCTCTATATTATTTTAACATTAAATATTGTAAAAGTATAATATATCGGTAATATATTTTATTAAATTAAAGACGTAATAGGATGGAAATACTTGTTTGCTTACTTATCATAGACGTCTTTTGTTTGATAGTAAATATTCTTTAAAAATACAGCAGATATGAAAAGAGACTTAGTTTAATTAAAATATAGAGACATTTTCTTTTAATCATTATATCAAAATTTATAACTTTTCATAATCTTATAACATGCGTGTGCGCAGCTGTAACATTTTAAAATAAAAAAGTTTTATCATTTTAGGTCAAATAGGAGCAAGTTTATTCACAGGATTCTTAGTAGATGCATTTGGAAGAAAATTGTTTCTCGTTGGAGGCAACTTGGGTATTTTTGTATGTACAATAATAGAGGGTTCGAGTCAAACATATTGGATGCTGATGTTTATTAAAGTCATCCAAGGTATATCGTAAGTATAATAATATTATCTATACATATAATTAAATTCTAACTAGAGTCGAATCTGTACATTAAATATTTTTTGGAAAATTTTATTGAAATAATTATTATCGATACAGAGGCCGAATCTATAGTTTTTAGAATTCTTGTCTGTCTGTCTGTCTGGGAACGCATCACGAGAAAATAACTGAACAGATTTTGATGAAATTTGGTATGAAATGAGCTGGCTATCCGGATCAACAATAGGATACTTTTCACTGCGGGAAAATATTTCAGAGAAATCTATACTAAGCTTTAGAATAATATTATAATAAGTATCTATAAACAGATTTAAAATGTTTCTTATAACGATAAGGTACCGAAAAGTACCAGAGTATAAAAATAAAACGCTAATACTCGTCTAAGAGCCATCTTCCTAGTATCACATAAAAGTATACATATGACTGAAGAATCATTCCGGCGTTTCATCCTGCACGACTCCTGTGTACACTTCTTCGATCGATGACTGCATAGATTACTAGCCTATGGTTATGTAATTATCTCTGACTACCAAAAAGGATAAAGGATAAACTAAGGGATAAAGCATGAAGTTGTGTGTGTTTGCGTACGTGTGCGTGTGTGTATACAATGAAGTAATCATTCTACACATTATTATAGCGGCGACAGTAACTAACTGCAGTAATTCTTCTTCTTCTTCGTGCTCATTTCCTAATCACTTGGGGTTCGGCGCAGTATATCTTCTGTACTGCTGATAGGATTCGGCAAAAGTTTCACGACCGGCCGCCTGCCCTGACCCTCCTTGGGAATGCTATTGTCTCTCTTTGTCTGAATGGTATTGCGGAAGTCTTGTAATTATTATGCACTTTCATTTTTTTTGTCTTTTAAAACATTTTGTATACTATTACATAACTTTTTTATGTTATTTTCGGATACATTGTAAAATAAATTTTGATTACACCATAAATTTTATTTGACGTTGTCAAATTTTTTCTAAAAAAAAAAACTAACTGCAGTAATTATAAGGTTAAAAAAGTTTGTAAAAACTTTAATCATAACCTGTGAATAGATTAAACAGGAAAAATTTAAAACATTCTTATTAATTTAACATGCAATTTCACGAACAAAGGTATCGAATTTTAAATATCAGAAGATACGAGTACCTTAATTAACTTATAGGTATAATACGGAGTGTGTACACGAATTTTAAATTATAAACTACCCCAGGATGTAATGTATGCGTTCAGTAATAATTTATCAAAGAACGTCGCTTGGTAATTAAAATCATGTAGTTCCATATGTATAATATAAAGTTTTTTATTACCTTACAGATTAAGTTTGAGTTTCAGCGCGATGGCGACGAATATATCAGAATTTTGTCCTATAGCAATTCGAGATAGAGTGTTACTGGTGAATTCAAGTTTCGTATCATTGGCGATAGTTATTGCAGCAGCAATGTCTTGGATGATACTGCCTTTTAAATTAGATGTTGTTATATGGCCAGGATATTTCGGTAAGTTTCAATGATCTTTTATACATATAATAAAATAGTACAAAGTCAAACTGATACGCATGATGTACGGAATGTAGACCCCAAAACAATGGTTGTTGAAATTTTTGTCTGTATGTCTGTTTGTTTGTATATCTGTGTGCATTTCATGAAAAAAGTACTGAACAGATTTGAACTAAATTTTGTATAGTGATAACTTACTACTACATTGACAATATCTTTATCTACAGGAGAACTTTCATTCCCACGGGAAAATATAATAAACCTTAAGAGATATATCAAGACGATGTACTACAAAATTGTAGGTCTTAAATAAGTCTACACTCTACAGAATAGTCCGCAATAGAAAATGTATGTGTATTTCCTAAGGTACTCTCGCAGTAACTATCTTTCTCGATTAAAAACGCAAGTCACCAGCTTTCATGACGTATACTTATGATTACTCTTTCTTTACAGAATTACATGCATGGAACTTTTATTTGTATATGTGTTCAATATGGAGTTTCGGAGCTTTTATTATGTACTATAACTTACCTGAAAGCCCAAAGTATTTACTGTCGCATGGCAGAGAGACGGAAGCTTTAGAGGTTTTGAAAACTATATTTAGTGAGAATACAGGAAATAGTGGAGATGCTTTTCCTGTAAGTATTAACATTTTGGCTACATTTTTAGTTGATTGACGTAGAGTCGTGCTGATTTTTTTCAATTTTCTTGTTAATAGCTTCAAACTGCCATTTGAGCACAGATTACTTCGCCAATGTCACGCACTATGGAGATTGTTCGGTAAACAATATTAGTTTATAATGTGTTACATAACATAAAATTTTAAAGATACATGAGGTTCTGAGATCACTTTATATTGTCTATATGTTTGTTTGTCTCTATTATCATTTTCTTCCAATTTACTGGACGAAATTCATAGTTACGCGATACAACGAAGCATTAATAACAATACTTAAATTATATTTTTATTTATACACTTATTTTATTTACATTTATACTTTAGCTATTTAGAGAACTGTTTACTGCAAAATAACAACTAGGTTACAATATAGTTGCTTTTGAACTGAGCCAAATACAGCGTTGTTTTTGACGACACGTTTGGTGCTGTGCCAGCGGTCGCGGGTTCGAGTCCCGCTGGGGGCATTCATTTGTGTAATGAGCACGAATGTTTATATTTATAACATTATGTACATATGTACGTAACTTGTCTCTAGTTACGTTTTAAATATAGTTATTACGAGTGTACCTTAGGAGGTAGACTAATGTTTGATATTGCATACTTTTCTGTAGGCCTTATTAAGATCTACAATTTTCTAGCCCTTTTTTAACGTCCCACTCCTGAGCACGATCCTCCCTTCAATACGAGGGGGATCAGGCCATAGTCCACCACGCTGGACAAGTGCGGGTTGGCGGACTTCACATGTCTTTCGAAAACTTGCTAGGTTCTGTCAGACACGCAGGTTTCCTCACGATATTTTTCCTTCACCGTAAGGCAAGTGGTAATCATGTTAGAAATGATTCGCACATGAAAATCTCAGAGGTGCGAGACCGGGGATTTGAACTCGCTTCACTCGGTTTCCCAAGCGAGCGCGTTACCACTGGGCTACCACTGCCTATAGTTCTCTAGTATATTGTTTTAATGTATCTCTTAAGGCTTACCCAACGTAACGTAGCCATGTAAATTCCTAAGTACGACTCGACTGAATCAGTGATGGTGTTTTTCCCGAAAGAATTAAGGATTTTCCTGTAGTAAAATGTAAACCCCAACTTATTACTCGGGTCGACCTAAATGTTGACAGTTATCACTACACATAAAAACTTTTTAACAAAAAAAATAAAAACCGACTTCAAAAAAGTACTAAAAAGTAAAAAATAACTGATTGGTAGTTTTCATTTACTATACATACCTAATCAAATATTTTCGAAGTCGGTGTGCTTTGTTTTGTATCGGCTGGCACCGACTTCGAAAATAATTGATTGAGCCCAGCAGTGGGACGTTAAAAAGGGCTGAATACATGTAAAATTTAACTAAAAATAAAATAAAATTGATAAGAATTACAAATACTTTTTTCTTACAGATACATTCATTTAGTACTTCTGGAACACTAAAGCCTACAATTGAGCTTAGTTTCAAAAAGCAACTAGTCAATGCTCTGTTTGAAGTGAAGGAACTATTTCGTCCGCCCTTAGTATTTAGACTGTTATTTTTTTCCTTTATAACTTTTTCTTCATTAATTTCGTAAGTATTAATTTATTTAGCTATTACTCGTATAAATAACTTTTTTTTTTGTTAAACATTTTATAATATTTTATAAAAATATTTCAAAATTTATTATTTTTTATATATATATAAATAATATATATAAATATAAATTATAACACTATAATATAAATCTGATAAGAAACTATCTTGAGTGTACATACTAGAGACAAAAGCATTTATACATAATTTAATTAATATTACGTAATAACGTAATATTAATTAAATTATGTATAAGTAAACCCAAGTTAATAATTGTTTTGTGTTTTTTTAGAGTATTTTAAATATTTTTACCATGATTGCTTTAAAAAAACATTCGAAACGTCGAAAACCAAAAATCTAAATAAATCTGCGAAAAAATCCGAAAAGATGTTATGATGTTAGAATGTGAAATATTCGCGTAAATATAAGAAAGTATTATTTATTTAGACTACTTTGAATGATAATTTAACCAAATTATTTGTTATGCGATTTTACGCTTCATTCAAATCAAATCATTTTTATGGCGGCGGTAAACGGTTATCATTGTACGTGTATACATTTACCTTATAATTACTACATTTATCTTTTAAAGTAACCGGAAAACATTTCTTATCAAATTCTTTTTTTTATAACTTTGTATATATGTAATCTCTTACTAAATAGAAGACTTGTATATTCTTTATCGTATTTTCTGTTAAATATGCCCCATGAGATTAATCAAATATAAATAAACGATAATAAATTAGATTACATCCAAGTATGTAATATATACAAAATTACCCTTTTGGGTAAGTTAATTTCTATCAATTTAATCGATAGTTTATAGAAAACTAAAAATTTAATTGAATTAAGTATTATGAATTACAATAAAATATTTGTCATTTAACTTTAAACTATGCCTATTGTATTAACCTTTGTTTGGCAAACGTTTTAAAGAGATATATTTCTGCAAATTTCGAGGATAAAAATTAATAAAAATTGATGTTTTAGTTCTATTGCATATTTTCATAATTAGTCTTCCCGTATAAGGATAGCAATTACAAGCCACACGACGGATTGATACTCGAGTCATGTTCAAATTAAAATTGATTGAATGTTTTTACGTCTTTATAACTTCAATACCTCTTCTAGCTCAAAATAACATCAGATTTGTATACTAAAGTATGTTAAGTTTTAAATTATATGCGTTAACCAGTTCGACCATATTAAAATCTCTTTTTCATAAATCCATCTAAAATTTCGTCTGGGGGTTTAACTTTCAGCTCTATATAATTCGTTGTTTTCTATCAGCGATAACGATTGTGGAATGTTATCTTTTCTGAGCTCTTTTGATACGTCGATTTAATTGATTTTAAATAAAACTATGTTTTCCAATTTTTTCGCGGATTTATTCGATTTTTGGTTTCGAATACTTTACAGAAATCATGCTCACGAAAGAGACTAAGGTATTCGCCGTTTCAAAACTTAATTATACTAAATCTAAAGTATCAAATGAATTTGATTACAGGTTTACATCACTACGTCTGTGGTTCCCACAACTATCAACAATGATTGAAAATTACGATAAAAACCATGGAGGCTCAGCTCGGTTTTGTGTCATGATAACCGATTACATGGATAGTTTAAATGTTTCACAAGTTAACGTGTCTGATGTAATGGAAGCTGCAGTGTGTGTTCCGGTGAGTAAACACTTTATTTGTTTACTTACCCTCTATCCCCTACCTGTCTATCCTACAGATTTATCCTGGTTTCACTCGGGTGAGTTACTAGATGCCAAACAGTATTCTATACATTATTGTTCTATAAGTCTTTATTAGTGAACGTGTGTATTAAGTTTCATCCAAATTAGTTCAGCCATTTGATCGTGAAAGAGTGATAAACTTTCGCATTTATAAAATCTGAAAAAAAAAACTGCCTAGTATGTTTTTTTGTTTCTATTAATGCGGCTATGAACTAAAAATATGAAACTATGAAATAAATATTAAAAAATATTTTTTGAATTGTATAAGATAAAAATAACTATTTATGTATATCTAAGTAGTATTATGAATTATAAAATTATTATTATTTTATTTTTTTATTTATATACCATAAAATATATGTTATATAAAATAAAGTAACAGAATGTCGACATTTAGGATAACTTATCTCTTTAAAAGAGATTTCTTCCAGAAACCCTTCAGAGCTGAGAAAATAAGTTAATTTAGTGCGGTGTAGGTACAGTACAGCATTAAATTGAATTGACTTAATATTAAAATATATCAACTAAATATTATAATGATACAAAAAAATAAATATATTTATATACATTATTTGGAAGAAAAAATATCATACAAACACCAAAATGGTACTTCAGAGTCAATTTTACTAGAAATATTCATGTTAATTAGTACGAGTATATTACAGCAAAAGCTCTAATTATCAGGCATAAAATAAACAAGAAACTAGATAAGAACAAATAGTGCTAACTCATTTTTACTATTTACTTTTGCTGAGTGACAAGCTGAGTTGGTAAATTCCAAGAAGAGTTGATACACTCATCATTTAGAGCCAGGTTAAATTAAAATATTCCTTAAAGAAAAATCATAGAACATTTTCTCCTAATCCATGTACTGCTGGAAATGAAATATTATTGAATATGAGTTTATTATATTATATTAATTTCACAATATAATAATAAGCTTAGCAATGACAATTTGTATGGCTGCTTTTCGCATATTTGTATGGATGGATGTGGATTTTAACGGCTATTTTTATATATTTTAGTACTGGCGACATATTAATTTATTTTGAACTTATATATGATATTTCAATTATAAATGTATAATTTTTATTTTCTGAATATCAATATTTATCGAAAAATATCTATTTGTAAGATTTCACAGTTTTCATTAATTGTAACATACAATTTTCGTTCGAGAAATTTCATCTTTACCATAGACTATCCATTAATTTGATAAAATAGGACGGTATCCTCTTTTGCATTTTTATTTGGTTCGATTCCCGGTTCGGGTAAGGTTTTTTTTAAAAAAAACTTCAATACAGTTATTAATATTTTTTAAAATAAACAAATCTTTCCTCTGAGTAAATCTTGATAACTTAATTATTTAAAATACTTTTCTTTCATGTCCTATTGATTTGTCCATATAATTATCACCTATAAAACTGTAAGATTGTCCTCTCATTTCATTATTTTTAGTTCGCAATTTAACATAAAGATTACGTACAAAGTGTTTAATTTCAGAAATTGAGTGGATCACAAACGTATATAAATGGAATTATTTTAGGATTCATATCAATGGTATTTGTTGGAATCAGTGCACTTTTAGTAGACTATCTTGGACAGAAGATTTTATTGTTCATAATCTTATTAATGAGCACTGTTTGTTCGACGTCCTTGTATTGGACGAATGCGTCGTTGCAAATAGCAATGCTAATGTCTGCGACATGTGGACTATTACAAACAGCTGTAATGCTACAACAAAACGTGTTTGTCCGAGTTTTTCCTACAACATTAAGGTAATTCAGCACGTTTATTCAAATATTTTTTAATGCTTTAGGTATGTTAGATAATAATATATTTTTAAACAAAAATAGCTTATAAGATTAATCTCTTTTTGGCAGTCCAGATTAAATGACTAGAATAACAATAAAAGTAATGATTATGAGAAGAAAAACCATTTAAAGTCTAAAAGTTATAATATTTTTATTGTAGAAAGCAATTATTACCATAGTTATTGATTGGTTACCAGTACAAAAAAAACAACAAAACTTGTGGCATTCCCTGTTCTTTACCTGTACCTACCCTTCATATTTTTTATACTTGTTTTCGTTTCTATTTTTAGAGCTCTCGCTATGTCAATAATAATTATGTTTGGACGCATTGGATCATTAACCGGAAATATAATATTTCCATTGTTATTAGAAATAGGATGTATGGCGCCTTTTGTATTGACTTCCGGTATATCATTATGTAAGTAAACGTTCATATTTATTTTTCTATCTGTTTTTGTCTGTTGAACAGTTATTAATGAAAGTTGAAGTCAAGTGAATAGTTATTAGTTTTATTTTTTCTTATCAATTTATATCAATCGAGACGAGTGGTGTCCGTTCAATGTCAAAAAGTTAAATTTTACATGTATTCAGTCCTTTTTAACGTCCCACTACTGGCACGCGCCTCACTTTCTTCTAGGGGGATCAGGCCATAATCCAACACTCTAGCCAAGTGCGGGTTCAGGGGCTTCACACGTTTTTGGTAAACTTGATAGGTTCTCTCAGACATGCAGGTTTCCTCACGATGTTTTCTTCGCCGTAAGACAAGTGGTAATAATTTTGGAAATGATTCGCACATGAAAATATCAGCGGTGCGAGACCCAAGGTTTAAACCCGCTACGCTTGGTTTCCCAAGCGAGCGCATTACCACTGGCCTTCCACTACCTAATATTTTACATGATGACATAAAACTACGAAATGAGTACTAATTTGAATTCTTAGGATATTTATTTCCTATTAGTATACTTTCCAATTCAAAAATATCGCCTAAACCAGCTACGTAGTTATTGTACGATGCTATAACAAATAGACAAACAAAATTATTCAAAAATGGAACTTAAACTTACCGTCTACCTACACTATATAAATAAAATATATATAAAATTTTACAAAAAATGAATAATGTCCAGCTTAAGCTATATTTTTGATCGACCTCAAAAAGAAAGAGGCACTCCATTTTTGTGAATGATTTTTCGTGTGTTACGTGGTATCGCCACTCGGTAATTGATTTTAATGATTCTTGATGTGAAACGTCTATTGGCGCGCCTTGGCAGCAAAACCGACTCTTATGCTGTGACGGCAAACGACATGACTGCCTCTGTGGTGTAGTGGCTAGCATGTACGGCTGCACACCCGGAGGTCCTGGGTTCGAGTCCCGGGTCGGGCCAAGTTTAGTTACTGAGTCTTTCTGTATAGTAAGCCTCAGTAATAGCCCGGAGTTGGGAAGTTGGCGGTGTTTCACCCCCGTGCCTTGGAGAGCACGTAAAGCCGTCGGTCCTGCGCCTAACTCTCGTGTCGTCCCACCGGAGTATGAGAGTGACAGGAATAGAGAGTGCACGTTGTGTCTGCGCGTACACTTGTGCACTATAATATCTCCTGCGCAGTTGGCTCGTCTCAATGAGATTGGCCGCCGTGGCCGGAATCGGTCAGGAGAACATCACATCTACTAAAAATATTTACATATTTTCTATTTTATTTATGATTATATATACTCTGTAATTATTATTATTAAAATAATAAGAAAAATAAATGGATTTTATTAACGAAACTTTGTTTTTGGTTTTTTTACTCCGTATTTCGTTAAAGGTTTTTATTAATTATGAATTTTAATATCAACATAGATGTTTCACATTCGCTCGGCGTCCCGTGACGGACTACTTTTTTTATTATTGATGCCTCGCCCATGCTAATTGTAGAACATCTACCTCCTGAGGTTTTCCCTGGACGAGACTCTCAAGAGTCGTGTCTTCAGGTTCCTTAAAGGCCGGCAACGCATTCGCAACTCCTCTTATGTTGCAGATGTCTATGAGCGACGATTGCCACTAACCATCAGGTGGATCGTTTGCCCATTTGTCCCTTTCACTATAAAAAATAAAGCGAACATATGTGAAAATGTCTACCTTAAAGGTAGAATAATTGGTTTTAAAATAATATTGACGTCTAAGTATGTATGTTTTCAGTTAAAAAGTCAATTAGTTATTTTGTTAGTACAGCGCCATATTGTAAGTAGTAAGTAAATTTATTCATACAAATATTTGTTTCAGGTGTTGCCATTCTTGTCTTCTTTTTACCAAATGTTAACAAGGAAAACAAAGAAACTGGAGACAAATAAAAGAAATGTAAATAAAATAATTAAAATGAATACTTACTTGAATTTGATAAAAATCTGCTATTTACTTTACATAATCATTTATTTTTGATATTATTATAAATATAAGAAAACTATGTACATAGAGACTGTGATTTTGTTAAAAATGTAATTTCTAATTATTGTTATTTCATTTATGTTAATAAAATCCTATCTCATAAGATCTATCTTGAAAAAAAATATTTAATGATTTTAGGGAAAAAATGAATTTATAGCAAGAATATTTTCAACCGACTTCAAAAAGGAGGAGGTTCTCAATTCGACTGTATTTTTTTTTGTATGTTTGTTACCTCAGAACTCCGTCATTTATTAACCGATTTGGTAAATTTTTGTGTTGTTTAAAAGTCCGATTGGTCCCATTTAAATTTCAAAAAAATATACCACCCCTAAGTGTGGAAAAATAGCTAATGATGAATTTAACCTACTTCTAATTGTCATATTGACTTGAAACTTTGCAAGTGTTTCTATTTCCGTTAATAGTACAGTGGTTCGGTATTGTTGACCTGATCTGATGGTAAGGCCAGAAGGTGGATAGGTGGAACTCTTCAACGGCTAATAGTAGATACTTTGAGTTTGGGCTTATTTTGTTTGATTTGACAAGCCTAACACGTTAGAATTCTTACTTTGCTACTACTGTCTACACTAAAAAGGGAAAAATAAAAACTTTTTAACAAAAAAATAAAAACCGACTTCAAACAAAAGCACTAAAAAGTAAAAAATAACTGATTGGTAGTTTTCATTTACTATACATACCTAATCAAATATTTTCGAAGTCGGTGCCAGCCCATACAAAACAAAGCACACCGTCTTCGAAAATATTTGATTAGGTATGTATAGTAAATGAAAACTACCAATCAGTTATTTTTTACTTTTTAGTGCTTTTGTTAGAAGTCGGTTTTTATTTTTTTTTGTTAAATCTATACGTTACAATAAAATTCTGAGTTGAATCTGTACATTAATTATTTTTTGGAAACCCTTATTGAAATAGTCATTATTATCGAATATCAATAGAGAGTTTTTCGAATTTTGTCTGTCTGTCTGTTTGTCTGCGACCGCATCACGGGAACACCACTGGATAGATTTTGATAAAATTTGGTATGATGATAACTGGTTATCCGGGTCAACATATAGGATAGGTACTTTTTACTGCGGGAAAATATTTCATTTCTGAGAAATCTATACTAAACGTTAAAACGTGACTAGAGACGAACCCGAGCAGAGCGAGGGCGAGTGGCTAGTTAAAGTATAATATTTTATAAATTGCCATAATTTTAAAACAATACAACATTTGTTAAATTATGGCCTTGAGTAATACATAGGTAAGAGTAAGTAATAAAATTTGTTCAACCAAATAAAAAAACCCACAAACACACACAAAAGCCTACTAAAAAGGCACCTAGATACCTACAATCGTGGTCACAACAATCACCATTATTTGTACTCATCTTTATTTGTTGTTTGTACCAATTATGATATTAAAAGTAAACGACGTTATACAAAACATCATTTTGTTTGCTTATTCGA
This sequence comes from Brenthis hecate, assembly GCA_951806755.1. NCBI lineage: Eukaryota > Metazoa > Arthropoda > Insecta > Lepidoptera > Nymphalidae > Brenthis > Brenthis hecate. Next base: position 140,412 of record OX638278.1, read on the forward strand.
AGATTTTAATGGAATATGAAAGTTTGATATTCGCTCTCGTTCCCTGAATATAAAGAAGTCGTTTAAAAATGATTAACTACTTGTTGATTTATAATTGTGATTGATATTTTCACTAAAATATGAAATTTTCGATTCATTAACAATTTCTTTGGTAAAATGCTTATAACGGATTTTAACAAGGTATACTTATTCAATAACTACAAATATATGTTATTATAGCCATTAAAAGCTGTGAAAAGTATTATTATTATTATAGTATAGTATTCTATGTATGTATGTATATGTGTATTCAGCCCTTTTTTGACGTCCCACAGCTGAATACGGCCCTCCCTTCAATACGAGGGGGATCATGCCACAGTCCGCCACGCTGCGCTGCCCATGTTCGGGTCGGCGGACTTCTCATGTCTTTGGAAAACTTGCTAGGTTCTCTCAGACATGCAGGCTTCCTCACGATGTTTTCCTTCACCTTAAGACAAGTGGTAATAATGTTAGATATGATTCGTAAATGAAAATATCAGAGGTGCGAGCTGCTCCCGCTTCACTCAGTTGCCCGAGGGCGCGTCACCACTGGGCTAACACTGCCTTTAGTATACCATAGAACTAAATATATATGTATTTAGAAATAAAGTAAATTGTTATGAGTGTTTATATAACGGCCTATAACTTTCATAAAGTATGGCATAGAGGCATATTAGGTACTTCATAGGTAATAATTTTGGCTGAAGCATCCTAAAGCTTTGTTTTGCTTAGAATATTTATTTTTAATACATTTATTTTTAATATAAAACAATAATACTATCTTAGATTTACGCGAATATTTGACATTTTAAATAAAACTATCTTTTCGGATTTTGTCGCGGATTTATTTGCATGACGTTTCGAATGCTTTACAGCATTTATGGTCACGGAAGAGACTGTGAAATTTGTGCAAGTAGAGTACTAAAATGTAGTGTAAAGAATCATTTGACCAAATTATAATTACCTAATATGTAGTACAAAAGATTACCGAAATTGTGTAAAACTACAATAAAAAACGACTTATTTTATTAAACTATCAGTTCTAGTCGAAAAATCCTATTATTAAAATATGTACTATCGAATGTTAAATCGCGCTTGCTTCTTAAGGAAATCTCTGATGTGGTCATTTTTCATTGTATAAAGTATACTAACATTGAAAAATACAAGCTTTACTTCAAAGAAAATATACTTAACACTTATCGTATATTGTTCTAAATAAGAAAATTAAAAACAGTTTGTTGAAACCAACTTAAATCAAAGAAATGATTCAACAATCAAACAGTATTTGAAAAAATAAAATTATATTTTTATATGAATACAATGATAAAAAGATTTTTAGATTATTTATTCTCAATTGTAATTTATTTTCAACCGTGCTAACCTCAATTTTCTTCTTTTCTTCTCTACCGATTTTCCTACAAAAACGTAGTATAAATTATTTGTATGAAAAAAACTACGTGTTCATTTAAATAATTGCTTATACGTTGAAAATCTCTTTAGATTAAATGTAATTGATTTAATTGTATCAAATTGTTTCTGCTTTAAGATTTTATTTTATTCTTTAAAGAAATATATGTATACTAATATTATAAATGTGAAAGTTTGTGAATATGGATGTATGGATGTTTGTTACTCTTTCACACCAGAATAGCTGAACGGATCTGGATGAAATTTGGCACAGAGATACATTATAATCTGGAATAATACATAGGCACATAGGTACTTTTTATCCCGGAAAAATGTACTTTTTCCTTGGCGTTAGTTTTTGTTGTCATAGAGGCGAAACCGAGCGAAGTGAGGGTGAGCCTCTAGTGAGAGAATATTATCACTGCTAAAATATAAAAAAAATCGATATTATTTTGAATTCCTCAATAGACATTTAAACTATCATTTTCATCCACTATTATTATAAAATCAGTGATATCTATAGAATATGGGATATCTTATACTATACAATTTTTTAGCGGGCATAGTGCAGGAATGAACTTACATAAACATGGAATTCTTCGCAATGCATTGAATCAGATGAAATATGTGCATATATTTTCTAAAGTTGAATTGAATTTTTTCAATTTATTTTTGTTAATTTGTGGGCAGGCTGTCTGTAACAACTATGTAATGCTTTTGAGGCAATATCTTAAACCTTATATATTATTATCTCTCCTGTGACCATGATTGCAATGAAAGCATCCGAAACGTCGGGAACTAAAAATCAAGTCATCGAGCCGCTCGTCGAGCCGTCCGTCGAGCTGCTCTTTGAGCCGCTCTAGTCTAAGTTTGCGCACTCGCGTGTCCTGTAATATCTCCCTCGCTGATTTCTTATTGAGATAAACCACCGCTACCAAAATCGGTCTGAAGGATTTATATGCCACGTATTCATCCCTTATGAGGACCATGTCTATTCTCTACCCTATTCGAGCACAATTATATATATTTTGAAATATCCCACGCACTATCATATTTGAAACATATATTCATCCATATAAATAAAAATGAATCACCGAATGTACGCGCATAACTTCTGATCAACTGCACCAAATTGATTAATTCTTTTTTTATGTGTTTGTTTTTCAGGAAAAGTTTTGTATAGAAGAAAATTAAAAGATTTTTTTTTACTAAAATAAGATTTCTTTTAAATCTCATAATATGAAAAATGAGTGAGTGAAATAGTTTTTATCCCGGATATCATCTCATAAGAGGATGAGAATGGGGATGAAAGTTTATGCGAATATAGGGAAGCAAGCTAGGGACGAACCCGAGCGAAGCGAGGGTGAGTCGCTAGTTATATTAATAAAATCATTAGATGCAATATGGTCGCATTACAAATGACGTTAGAATCTGAGCCAAATGAGGCACTTACCTGTTTTAATTGTAGCTGGAGCGACCGTAAAGCAAAATTAATAGCCAATTAGTAATAAATGACAATTTTCCATAATACAAAAACGGTATGTGGCCTGGACATGGAAGCTAGCATTATAATTAATACTAGTTATTCACCGCAGTTTCATGCGTGTTTTAATTCATTTTTTGTAAATTCTTCTCACTTTTAATGTGTGGTGGTGATTATTATTCAAAAGTAATTACAGCGAGTAAACGAGGGTTGTTAGTAGAAACTTATATGAAAGTGTCATCCATACGTAATTATATAAACGTGAAAGTGTGTTTGTTTGCTTGTAACGAACGAAAACTTATACAATCTTCTAAAAAATCTTCACTTACAGATTCTGTTCAGGATATTCTTTTTGATACAAACGTATAGGGCCATTGAGTTGGCAGGTAGAGCCGTTAAGTCGTTTGATTTAATACCGCGGTATTCCCGATAGACGGTCACTGCAATGCGGTAGCGTTCACCTGTTACTGCATTTGTAAAAAACTTAATTAATAAAAGATTCAAATTAACTATCTCATTGATTTTTTCGTTTTGCTACTCAAAACTTGGTTGAAAATGTACAAAATCTAATATTTGTTATTCTATGACATAAAACATTTCAAGCCTTATAATGATAGTAAAAACCAATAGTATGGGGTTCGATTCTTAATAGTTGTAAATCAATCTTAAGTCGTATACTTTAAATACGATGATATTTAAGTAAAATTATGCTTTTCCTGTTTTACATCAAATCTTTGTGTAAATATGTTAAAATAAGTTGATTTTTTTCTCAAGAGTAAATATTTTAATAATATAATAATGATATAGCGTAAATTAACTGTATGTTTTGTATGGAGTAGGTATATATTAAACATAAAATATACCTGACCACCTTAGCTTATTACCTCAAAAGTCACAGGTTCAATTATTTAGGAAGAAAAGCAGTAAGCAGATTAGACTTCACACTAATGTCAAATTTTTCCACTACCGGAGATAGAAAAAAAAATGTGAATAAGTAAAAGTATTCTTTATTTAACAGGTATTTTTTAAATGCTTTTGAACGAGCATTAATTTTTTTTAAATAAACGTCAGCATATATATAGACTCTATGGATTGGGCAGAAACGCAAGCTACGAATCCACTGAGAAACTGTACGTTCAAAATCTTAATTTATTTTCTTCTAATTATACTTACTATTCTTATAAATGCGAAAGTTTGTTTATTACTCCTTCACTATGAAATAGCTGAACAGACTTGGATGAAGTTTAGTAAACAGATTGAATACTATAAGTAATAAAACATTCAAAAGATGGCGCTGAATGTAAATAATATTATGCATACTAAAGGCATCGATTGAGCAATACGAGCAAAGCAAAGCTAAGTTACTACATATTTATAAATACCATGTGGCAATCGTAATTAGAGTTACACACCCAATTATTTTAACTAATGTTCGCCCCATAGTTGAAATTCGACCATAATCTCATCATAATGACAACACGTTTGGCTCAGTTTGTAATGTCCCTACTTATTGTGCCAGCAGTCGCGGGTTCGAGTCCTGCTGGGGGCTACATTTGTGTGATCAGCACGAAGGTTTGTACTCCAGTTAATAGTCATGGGTGTTTATATTTATTATATGTACTATGTATTTAAAAAGTTATATCTGGTACCCATAACACAAGCCTCGTAGCTTACCATAGAACTAGGTGACGTTTTGTGTTAGTGTCCAAAAAAATTATTATTGAAAATTTAAGGATATTAAGGACATTATATGAATAGAATTAACCTATCTATATAAAAAAACTAACTTTTCTCTATATCTTAGAATATAAATTTACCAAAATTGAAAGTACTACTTCTAAACTTACTACTGCACTTAATATATGATAATGTCCTTAAAATAAAAAAAATAGAGCTTTTATCTATAGCTTTGATTCTTGAGCGTTATAGTGCCAGAGGGATTAATTCCGACGCGTATGCATCGTAATACGCGAATAGAGGTAGTTTCATTTGATAAATTTCATCGATTAAAGTTGAATTTGTACAGTGAGATTTCTACTTAAATTAAATATTTCAATTTGTTTATATGAAGAGTTAATTATGTACTATTTTTTTGTATCACAAGTCACAACTACTTTTTAGACTAATCTATAGGTACTAATATTATAAAAAGGCAGCTTGTTTGTTTGTTTGAACACGCTAATCTCGCGAACTACTTATCCGATTTAAAAAACTCTGTTCTGTTTATTGAGGAAGGCTATAGGCTATATATCATTTAATACGAGTATATAGTCTACCTATTCTATACGAACCGTTAAAACAAATGTAGAGACAAACCCATGTGAAGCGAGGGTGAATCGCAATTATCTAATAAAAGCATTAAAAAGCAGAAAATTAGAAAATTAAAACTTTATGGCATACTTTTATAGAAAAACTAGCAGAACCTGAGGCTTCGCTCGCGCTAAAACTATAAAAAAATATCTAAAAACTTTGAAACAAACTTTTATCCCCTATTTTACCTCCTTATAAAATGAATTTCGAAAAATGATTAAACACGTATTTATTTAATTTTATTGAAGAGCATACTAAGTTTCAAGTAATTCTGATCATAAATATTTTTTTGGATTGTGATTTCACGTGGGAATTAGATGATCTCCCGCGGTAAAAAGTGGCCTATGTGACTCTCCAGCCCTCCAACTATCTCCAGATAAAAAAATCACGCCAATCCGTTTCTCCGTTTCAACGTAAAAGCAGGACAAACAAACAAATACACTTTCACATTAAAATATTCTGTATTTACTATTTTACATATCGCACACCTAGATCTAAACAAGGCTAATTAAAAAATCTCATCTTTTTAGTTACGCATACCATCGGATTCCTTAACTTACTAGCTAGCGACCAATAAAACAGATACAATAAATAGTTACATTTTTCAATGCTAGGTGACACTAAAACCCTTTTTTGTTGTATGAAAGAGCCCGATTCTCTTCCACCAAAACAGGAACATAGCTAGTTATTGTCAGTATTACACCCGAAATGCATGTGCCTGTCGTAAACAAACTAGAGTTATTTTGAGTTAATTCTGTATTGCTGAGGTAAACCAGAAAATTATTAAAACATTATTAAACTTGTCGCCATTTTGATGGTTAGTGCTAAGTAAATTAAAGCAACATTTTGACTTGAACCAGTGTTCATAGGAAAGTGAGTAAAGTTTTCGTTTTTATTTAGAATTGTTGTTGTGTTGTTGAAACATTTTTAAATTTTTAGTTGAGTCTTTTTTGTTGAGTAATTTTTTAAACTCTTATATTTCTCTAAAACCCAATTTAAAATTAACTTTTTTGCTAGTGGTGATTGGAGTCTTTTCATCTTAATATTATTTTATTTTTATCCTAATCATTACAAAGCTTGTTGTGTTTTAATAAACATTTTTCAAGTTAGAGCTTTTTAGATGGGCTACGCTATATAAAATTTCACTATATCGAAGTTCATCAGTTCGCAGACGTAATTGAGTTCATCAAATCGATGTGGTGTAACAGATCAGATTTATTTGTTTAATTTTACTTTTTTTTAGAAAAAGGATGAATCGTGGACCATTTTTAGTAAATATGGTTGAGCAAGGAACACAGAAAATATCGGCCCTAGCTTACTGACTCAATATGAAAATATGCAACAAGATACTAGACCTTTATAACAAGAGCTTGAACCAATAATACAGAAGAAGACGGTACTAGAAAATAAGGAACAGCAAAAAGACTACATAAAGATATCATCAAGCATATCCGTGGCTGATAAATCTAATCCGAGTACATCTGAACAACTGAAGTGACAACCAATCCGAAGTGACGAAAGCGAAATTGACAACTCAGATCCCAATTTCGGATTTGTTCATAAAAAAAGACATCGTCTAAAGTCGTTCTTACTAGTTCAACGTTGTCTTCGTCCAGTACTAATAGTAGCAGCTCTATTAGCTCATCAAGTTCTGGTAGTTCGTTGGATACCAGATACCAATTCGCAAATCTTGAAAAGCAGAGACCTACGACACTCAATTTTATTTTAAGTTATATTTTTAATTATTAATAAAAAATATTGTCTGATTGAGGACTTAATTCAGTGTTTTCTTGCTAATTCCTAATAATCAGCTAATCTACTCCTACTTTTGGTCTCAGACCCTCTATTAGTCAGGTTATTATAAATACATTCAAAATGCTGTCCCTTTTAAATTTATAATGACTCTTCAAAAGAGAGACAACTAAACACTTAATTCACCAACATAGGTTCAACTACAAATAACAAAAAATAAACTTACAATTTGTTAAGCAATATAGAAACAACTACAAAAATCCAATTTTTAGATCTAATATAGAATTGAAACACAAGATTCCTATAACATCTTTCATCTATTTTAATTTAAAAAACATTGATCAATACAGAAAACTTCTGGAGTGCACAATTTGGGTTTCGGGATTCTGTAATCAGTTTTCCACGTTTTTTGAAAAAAGTGTTTTTTTGAGTTTATCGCTGTTTAGATCTAGGTGTGCGATATTATATCTTCTTATTATAATTATTAATAATTTCCAAATTACAAATACGTATTGAAAGAACAGAAAGTGTTACGTCATAGAATGTTAATATTTATAATGATTCCCATACATTTCTATAGATTGCTATTCTACACTACAACGATTGTAGACTCACATCTTGTCTAAGTGCCTAGAATACTCATTCATGTCCAACCCGGAAATGGAACTTCATACATGATTCGCAGACGTACAAGCAGACCACTAAGCCAGCGAGGTAATTTAATTAAAAATAACCAACAACTGCAAAATAATCAGAAAGAATATAGCAAATAAGATTCAAATTTGCGTATAATAATAACAGAACACGAGAAAGCCATTTCATTTAATTTTGCTTTCTCGAGTAAAAATATGTAGTTGTTTAAATAATGTATACACATTACTGTCTATTCAGTTATTTTAAGAAATGCCAGAACGAATGTAGGTGCATGATTCCTGAGTACTTATGCACCTAAAATGCACTCGTATTATACTCGTTTTAAAAATTTATTGCCCACTTTCAGTAAGAGAAATGCTTAAGAGCGGAAAGGATTTTATATATTTTCGTAACAACGAAATAGATACGAAAATACGAAAGTAGTCAGAAATAAATGCAAAAATTGAATGAATGTGACAGTATTTATTGTTGATGTTATTATATCTATATACTATAATAAAATTGTAACTGATTGCTGTCTGTACGTGGAAGATATTTGAGAAAAACTATTATTGGGTCTTTATTAACGTAATAGAACCTAAAACAATGATTTTTAAATTTTTTGTCTGTTTGTGCGTTTGTGCACGTTAATCTCAGAAAGGGCTAAACCGATTTGGCTGCGGTCTTCACTATTGTATTGTGGTAAGCTTTACTTAACATATAGTATTTGTTTTATTTCAACCGGTTCATAAATAAAAAAGTTATGTCAATTTAAGGAATCGCTAGTTCTGAATAAAAGTTAGGCGTTTTTAATTTTCGAGTTGTGTTACTGAGTTTTACAAACTATGTCCACTACGGTAGTAGTCACCAATTCGATACTTATGCTTTGCTGTTTTTAAAGTTTGACAATAATATATTGTGCTATATAAATGGTATAGATAGCTATTCAAGAGGGAGATTGCTCTGGTAAGAATGATCGTGCTTGGAAACGGAAGGAGTTAAAAAATATATACACTATGCCGTATTACTCGCACAGACTTAGCTGATATTAACATAATTTTGTTATTTGAAAGTTTAAATCTGATGTAACTTTAATAAAAATACTATTCATGCTGAGTAACAAAACAAACAACAAAAAGTACAAAAATATCTATTATTGTAACGTTCGATTTATTCAAGTAGGTATAAGTATATGTAATTATGTCTTGATTGGTAAATCTATCGCAAAAGTTCTATAAAATATACTAGCGACGCAACCTCGCTTCGCTCGGGTTCGTCCCTAGTTTGATTCCCCATACAAATTTTCATCCCCATTTTCACCCCGGGTTAAGGGATGATTTCCGGATACCATTCTTACCAAATTTCATATAAATTGGTCCAGTACTTTTTGAGTTTATTCGTTACACGTAATAGTGTATATGTACTCGTATAATATTATAATGTGACGAAGGTTTACAATACGGAAGTTTTCTTTAATTCGGGGTTAAAATAGATGTGAATATTAATTGTATGGTTTTCCATTTTTGAAATTAGAAAAATCGGTACTGAAAAATTTCGTGATTGTAATATTATAATAACTTATAGAATGTTCAACATTAAGCACTAAAATGGTATTTAAAACTTAAATAATTTTAACTGTAAGAATTTAAAGAATTTAACCTAATTCAAAGCTGAATTTCTTTACATTGAAAGTAGATAGTAGGTAGTGTACGCTGTTATTAAATAGTTTTACTTAGCAAAGACTCAAGAAACTTGAAGTTGTTTGCATATTTACTATAAAAATAGCATTTTATATAGCAAAACTAGTGACTCACCCACCCTCGCTCGGGTTTGTTCCTAGTTACGTTTGAACGTTTAGTATAGATTTGTCAGAGATGAAATATTTTCCCGCAGTAAAAAGTTTCCTATATGTTAACTCGGATAACCAGTTATCATCATACTAAATTTCATCAAAATCTGTCCAGTGATTTTTTCGTGATGCAGTCACAGACAGATAGACAAAATTCTAAAAAGTATAGATTCGGTCTCTGTATCGTTAATAATAACTATTTCAATAAGATTTGTCAAAAAAATATTCAATATAAAGATTCGACTTAGAACTTTATTATATGTATCGATAGATAGCTACATACATTTTTATCATTAAACTGAATTGTATAAGGCAAGGCGTAATTATTGTCACCAGAAATCCAGAGGAAAGCGATGCGCTTTCCAAATAAAAGATGCAATACTGTCTATGTGTGAGTATTTGTATATCTTACAAGGAAAAGTAGGTGAAGCCGTATATTAAATTAGTTTATGGTAGAGATCACTAAACATTAGTTCATTAAAAATATTGTTTTTACAAATAAATCAATATTTGAATATTACAAAGAAATCCGGTTAGTTTGTAAGTTTGTATTATTGAATACTACACAGTATTCAATAATACTTACTAGAAATACTAGAATAATATCGTTTATTAAAAATGATAGAATAGCGCACCGCAGCAACCAAGCAATAAAATACTTTCAAAGCTATGCAGTCGTCTTACATAGAGTGAGGAACCGCAAGCCAAATTGTATCAGGAAGGCATCCTCCACCCTAACCCAAGCTTGCATGCAGCTGCTGAGCTTATAAATTTTCTATTTCAGTCACATACTACGTAAATATATAAATAAATAAAAATAAAAAAAAGGTAATATATAATTATTATATGTATACATAGCGCACACACACGCATATGAACACACAAAAACACAATCGCACGCACACAGACACAGTAATACACACACGCATATGCCGTTCCCATTCACACAAAAAAAAATCACACAGTTGCCATTCTTGCATAGGTGCAAAATAATAAGTGACAATCAAACACATACGAATGTACAATATTATTACGGAAGTACGTAATATAATATTTTTAAACTATTTAAAAATAGTAAGATACTTATTATTAACTTTACTGTGGAAAAATTTATTAAATATACTGAAACTAAAATATATAAAAATGAAGCTTACACTCACTTCGGATATCTCGCAGGATATGAGAAAATTATATAAAATCCAAACAGTTTTAGAGAAACAGCTGTCCAGTGTTGGAAGACAACTTATACATTTATCAAAAGAGCGGCGTCGCACCATCATCTTACTTTATATTATAACGCTTAAAAAAGAATAATAGTTTCATAAAATACATTTTATTCAACAAGTTCAAGCTGAATAGTTCTTTTTGAATTGCTTGAAATATTTCAAGTTTTTGATTTAACTAATTTAAATTTTAATATTAAGGACATCAAACTTGTAAATTTTAAATTGTTTGAAATAGAAACCCAATAAAAAAAAAAATGATTTGACCAGACTCGAACTCATGACCTGACCAACACCCAGAATTATAAACCCCATTCCAACGAGGTAATTACAATTTTAGTATTTATTTACCCGTGGCTCGCTGTGTATATTTTATAACAGTTTTCCAAAAGCACTACACAGAATTTGGAAATATGATAGTAATGTACATTCTTCCCTAAAAAATATTGCTTTGCACGTGTCTGCGTGTCTGCGTGTCTGCGTGTCTGCGTGTCTGCGTGTCTGCGTGTCTGCGTGAAACCTTTCGAAAACTAATTATGTAGGTTGTAACTTGTAGGACTATATTTTTCTTCTTCGAATTAGTAAATAAATTGAATATAATTCTGCCATGAAAATATCAGAGAGATAAGAGGTTATTGTAGAATATTTTCATATTTTTGTTTATAATATTGAAGTAGTGCTGAACCTAATTAAATTTTCTTTTCCGCTCGTTTTAGTTCCGTTTCATTGTATTTACATTGCAAGGAGATAGTACAGAGCTCTGAACAGATTATCACACTCTCCTATCTATTTACATATGTATGATAAAAATGTAACTGATTGCTGTCTGTATATACAAGATATTTGAGAAAAACTATTATGAGAGTGGGGGAGGGGAGGGGGGGGGGTTGTCTTTGTTAACACAATAGAACCCAAAACAATGATTTTTATAATTTTTGTCACATCGCCATCATCATTCGTTAAATAACAAAATTAAATAAAAAAAAATTGAAAAATGGCACCAAAGTACCTTACAATATTTGTTAATTTTAATTTTTATCATTTTAATTAGTTTATAATTGAATATGGAATATTATTTATTTAAATAAATATATATTTTATTATTTTGTAGGTAGCTTGTCTGTAACAAATATATAATACCTTAGAGACATGTAACACCTCAGTCTTTCCCGTGACCGTGATTGCTGTAAAGCATTCGAAACGTCGGGAACCAAAAATCTAAATAAATCCGCGAATAAATCCGAAAAGATAGTTTTATTTAAAATGTTAAATATTCGCGTAAATCTAAGAAAGTATTATGTAAACTTGCACTAATATTTATTAAAACCAAAATTCTCACACGAAAATTCGTAGGTACAGGTGAAATTCCGATTTCTAAAGTATTTTTCGTATTTTGTACAAAATCTGGCACTAAATTAATTAGGTTGTTTCGCCGCAAAGCTGTTTCCACTGCACAGTTAGCGAAGTGAATCGAGGTCAATTAAAAAGCATAACTAACCATGATTTTTTTTTGTTTTTAGTGCTCTTTAACCGAATGGTAAAAGGGTTATGTGTGTAAGCGTATGTGCATTTGTACTATATATATATATATATATATATATATATATATATATATATATATATATATATATACTATATAAAAACAAGATACACAATTAGCGTCCCAAAAGTGTCCTCAACAAAAAACGCAAAATCGAAATTGTGCGTGTTTGTTTGAAATCGCTTTTGTTCATTGCTTTTCGGATGTTAATTGTTTCGTTTGAAAATGTACTTTATGTGGTGTGCGTAAGTTCAAATTTGTGTTAAGGCAATTGGAATATTGTACGTTTGAATTTTATTCTTTGGTTTGACTTAACATCGGCCGCCTGCCTGACATCAACCCTCCTTGGGAATATATAATAAATAATTAGTTCTAATATAGAAATTGCCACAGATAAATCTAATAAATAAAATAAATAATTATTCACCCCACCACTGATATAATGATATTTATTGTCAGATTACATATGTACCTACATATTGTGTTACGTTTATTACTAATTAAACTAGAAGAAAATATATTTCATTTCTACGTACCTACTCGTAAATTAATCCTACAAGCCATGCCGGTAATCTGATTACACGACGATCTCGGGTAATTATTTTCACGCTACAATGCGAATGTACATAAATAAATAAATAGGTTGGGGCATTAACACACAGCGCTCTCTAGTTCCATGGAAAGCTATAAGGCTTGTGTTATAGATACCAGATAGTTGATACACTACACGTGTTATATAACTTTAAATACATACATATTATAAATATAAAAAACCATGGCTGGAGTACAAACATTCGTGCTCATCACATGAATGTACGCCCCCCAGCGGGAATCAAACGCGCGACCTCTGGCACAGTTAGTAAGGTCACTACATGCTGAGCTAAAAGTGTCGTCAAATACGAGTATATATTATGTATGTAATAAATAGTTTGTATATACGTTTGTATATTTTCCTTACTCCTTCACGTTGAAACGACTGGAGGGATTTGTATGAAATTTAGTATGTAGATAGACCATTATATATAGTAGGTATTACCTAGAGTAACTTCTAGGCTACTGCTAGTACTGCGAGTAACAAAATTTGCAAATAGGTACCTCGTATTTGTATATATTATTATTATAATACAAAAGGCACGTGGGGACGCACCCGAGTGTAGCGAGGTTAAGTCGGTAATAATCCTTTACAAAACCGTTCAAATTATATTTGACAAAAGTTAATAAGCTGAAGTCTTATCTAACTAAAAATGCTTGAAATGTTCTCAACGATACGAAATGCGAAAACAAGAAGATCAATTTGAAAACGGTCATCTGTAATCCTCGCAAAATTTCCAAAGCGAGAAGTTTTAGCATCTGTTATATTAAATTCAGACAAAGCAATCTTGCTGTAATAAGCTAAATATTACAGTTTTAAAATATATACAGGAATAATTTCGAGCATGCTGGTAGTTTAACAACTTCATTTATATTTTAATACAAGTTTGCACTATACCTATCCTTCAGAGGTCATTTATGTTCAATTTTCAGGAAAAGTATTCTATATTGATCTTTAATATACCTTAATCGATTCTTGTAAAACAAGAAAAAGTCTTGTATCAGTATTACTAGAAAAATGATAGTTAATTAATGATAATGCCATATCTAAAATTTTCATTTGTTAAACACAGTAAATAGATTGATTAGCTAAAAATTTTTTTTTACTTTTAAGCAGCATTTTACATAATAAAGATAATTATATCAATTAAATACCGTACGCGTTCATAACACTTTTGAAGTGAGTTTTCCAAAAGAGACTTGTATATTACTTTTTAGAAGATAACATTAAATTACATTCTTAATCGTTAAAACATACATATTTAATGTTTTTATTAACAATAGTTTATAAAGGTCATGTTGGCCAGAAACTTTAGAATTGAGTTAGATAACGTCTTAACCTGAGGTGAAATGTTGACAGTTATTAAGTTAGTCCCAGCGCTGAATTCAAGTAACTCGAACATAGTTAGCAAGTTAGTTAGCAACATTTAACTGGACGACAAGTGTTATTTGAAAGTTTTGTAATAAAATTTAATTATTTCTGCATTTTAGTTTATTTTATATCTGTAGAAATAATTGCATCAAAAATACTTATGCATGCATTAAATAATATTTTTTAATTTTTTTATATATAAATACATATGTAAGTAGATACCATATTTTTTGTTCTTTGGTACTTTCTAAGCACTACTTACGTTAGGGGTAGGGTTAGGTAGAGAGTTGGTATAAAAATAGATTTTTTTCCGTATTTATAATAAAATCCGTTAGCTATTTTTAATTATTTACATTTATTTACTTATCACTCAGTATACAAATGTCATTCGTATGTATATTATTTTAAAACATTATTATTTGGCTTCATGTTTATTTCTATGACACTCTAATTATTTCTTAGTCTCAGATAATTTATACCATAAATAATTAAATCCATTTATTTGATAAGCCCATAACCACCTAACGACCCGTTGAAGATTAATTGCTTAACAATTAAAGCTAGTTCAAAGTTGGAGAAGTCATGGCTCTAAAACGATAATTAAACTCTTTTGTTCCTACGAACTTTGTTAATTTAATGACTGATCGAAATTTAACGGATTTCGACCAAAAATAAATAAAACTAACTCTTGCTAGTATTTATCTTGTAACTCAATTTAAATTGTTTTATTTAACTTACCTACGTATTAAAGCAGAATATTTGGACATCAATCGCTTATGTAATTCGTCTATTCGAAGTGCTATATAGCTTACATTCCTACACGACATAACTAGCCATTTGTAATTTGTGACTTTATAAAATGTCACACGTATAAAGTGTACCAACTATCTGGTATCCATAACAAAAGCCTCGTAGCTTACCATGGAACTAGATGGTGCTGTGTGTTGATGTCCCAACATATTTATATTTTATTTATTTAACTTTCATAATGTGGCGGTTTTTCATTTAAAATCTATTTTTGTTAAAAACACCGAAGTATGCCAAACGAAAATTATGAAGACGTTCGTGCCTCCGATATTCGGACAAGTAATGAATATTGTATAAGGGAAATTGTTAAAGAAGAAATGTTTATCTTTCATCTTTTTGGCGTTATATGCTAAAGTTGATAAAGGTAAGAAATTACATTTTTTATGTATTTTGGTACATTCTGTTTGTTTGAGTTGATGATTAATTTTGTCTTCATTGATAATAAAAATTATAAATAAATAAATAAAATAATAAATTCAAAATGAATTGTTATATTACTAAAACCCGACGCAAAAACGACGTGGTGTTATAAGTTTGACGTGTCTGTGTGTGTGTCTGTCTGTGGCATCGTAATCATCTCAGATAGCTCCCAAACGAATGAACCGATTTTGATTTTTTTTTCTTTGAAAGGTGAATTAGTCGGAAGTGTTCTTAGCTATACTTGATGAAAATCGGTCCAAGATGGTCGGGGCTTATTTAAATTTTTAATTTATCACTGCTACTATATTAAAAATGCGCATGGTTCTTATTACATAATGAAGCAAAATTGAAGAAGAGCCTTTTTATTTATTTTTTTAAACTAGATTTACCCCAAGACAGTATCATATTAAAACAAGTAAATTTTCAATACCTATTTGTTCATACAGATTTTCGTCTCAGAGCTTATTTGTCGAAATGGCCAATTTATCGAATGAGTTTTTAATACAGAATTATTGATTTTTAAATGTCAATACTATTGGTATTAAGTACATATTTTATTTTAAAATGCCGAAAAAATGTATTTTATCTATATAATATGTATGTATAATGTATATAAATCTTAGAAATGTACATTGCTACTTTAAAATACAACAAGTATTAGTGGTTGGAAAAAATAAGGGATGTTGGGCAAATATCATTATATTAAAATTCACTATCACTTCATATATTAAGAGTAATATGTAAGAGAGATAGAGATCTATACTAGCCACTCACCCTCGTTTTGCACGAGTTCGTCCCTAGGTTGCTTCCCCATATAAATATTCACCCCCATTTTCACCCCCTTAATGGATGACTTCCGGGATAAAAAATGTCCTTCCCAGGGTCTCAAACTATCTTCTTACCAAATTTCATCTAAATTGGTTCAGTAGTTTCGGAGTCTATGTGATACAAACAAACAACACAACAAATTTATTATCTTTATAATATTAGAATAGATTAATTATCAAAACCGTTGTGCGTGGGATTGGCACTATGCATGTCGACTCATTATACCGATACGTTTTCATCTCCCTGCTCCGGTGTAGTGGACACTCCATTAACCACTGCCCAGCTTACAGTTGAACTAAATTTACACGCGCGTACCCTAAATGTATTTATTACGCTCTAGATCAAAAGGAAAATCTAAATATAGGCACATTATTCAAATAGATTTTCAAGTATTTATGAATCGACAACTTTACCTTTAAATATATGTACATATATATGTCAGTATGAAATACCGTGAGAAATCCTACTCATGCGTATCTTAAATTATTTTTTATTAAAGCTATTAAACACAATAATACTCATAATAATTTCTTAGATTTACGCGAATATTTGACATTTTAAATAAAACTATCTTTTCGGATTTTTTTCACGGATTTAATTTTAATTTTGGTATCCGATATATACAGTGACTAAGAGGATTATTTAAAAAGCACATATTTTAATTGGGTTAAAATGAGAAAAAGTGTTATTTGTATAATCTTTTGGAAATTCACGTGAAAGTTGTTCAAAAGACAAAACAGTTCAGTAACGTTTTCTACTCTGTTTGTCAACCGTTTATTTTATTTAGTAGCTATTGAGCTTATGTGTTATCAATAAAAAATGATTATAGAAGAACGTTAGTACACAATCAGCGACAAAAAATATTCCCACCGAATGAGCGCTCATTTGAACATTTGAGCGCACTTTTTTTTGTGAAAACAACTTTAAGCCTTGCAATTAAGGTTCAACTTACATTGATTACCTAAACATATTTGGTGACAGTTTTAAGAGAACTTTTGCATGGGATTGTTTATCTAGTAATTTTTTGATTGATGATAAATATTAAACTTTAATTTTAATATGTATTAAAAAAAAGAAAACAAATCATTTTTCATAAATTAAATAACTTAAAGAAGATTCCGTTTGCTTTTTAAATTTACAGCGAAATTTTGCTCGCGTCGAAAGGAATAAATGTGGAAACGCAACAAACTAGACAGCTGATCTCAACGTTATGTTCTCAGCGGAGACCGTTTGAAATAAAAGTCAATATATGGCAATAACAATTTTTATCCCACCGATATACCTGGAGTTTGATTTTCATATTTTATTATAGAAATATAGCATTTATAGGTTATAATATAAGAAATATTATATGTATTACTATATAGCTAACTCTAAGGCTTTTTTGTTTTGTGGTTAATTAATAAAGAGATATAAATTGGATGTTTGCGCTTTAGTATTAATGTTTATTATTTCTTCGAAATTCGAATTGAAGATAGGTATAATATAAAATTGTAATTTTCATAAGACACGTATGTACTTTCTGCCATAATGATTACATTTTAAAAATGAATGGTTACGTTTTTATGTTAATAATATTGAACTTCTTTAAATAAAAAAAGAGTTGAATCAGCTCTTTAAAAGACAAAATATTGCATCTTAGGTCCCTCTTTCTTCTACTAAATGGATTTTAAGCCGCAGTAATTAAGAGGCAAAGAATGTCCTACCATAAAGAGTACGTTCACGCGACAACTTCCCGTCGTGCCTTTTTATTTTACTCGTACCATTAAAAGTCTTTTCTAACAAATCATTAAGCTTAGAGTATTAAAGAAATTTTTTTAAAGAAGTGATATATTCTTTTAACTGGCAATAATTTCTATGGCAATAAAGAGGGGTTCGATTCTAGCCAGGGGGTTAATATTTTTCTAGGGGTTACTATTTTATAAGTCTGTGTTCTCTTCGCCTACATTAGAATATTTTCTACATTTTTTTCATATCATCTACAAGCTTAGAATAATTAATAGACAACTCGAAGTCTAAAATAATTGCGTGATATGCTGTTGATGCTACTATTCTCTATTTTGCTATTCAGAACGTTTCCTTTCTTTAATATTACTCGTATATGTTACTAGTGACTCACGGTCACCGTCGCTCCGCTTGGCTTCGTCCCTACTTACGTTTTAACGTTTTGTATATAGATTTCTCAGAGATGAGATATTTTTCCGCAGTAAAAAGTATCCTATACGTTGACCCGGTTAACCAGCTATCATCATACCAAATTTCATCAAAGTCTGTCCAGTAATTTTCTCCTGATGCGGTCACAGACAGACTGACAGACAGACAAAAATTTTAAAAACTACCGATTCGGTTTCTGTATCGATAATAGTGTCTATTCCAATGAGTTTTTTTTCAATATTTAATATACAGATTCAACTCGGTTAGAATTTTATTTTATGTATAGACGTTTTAATTTTAAAAAAAATCTATCTATTATTTTTCTAAACAGCATTCTCGTGCCAACATTCACTTAAATTCGTCTGCATTTTTCTGCGGTGAAACACGCTTTTGATATTATCTCAACATCTGTGCCTTATTTAATTAAATTGTGACTTTTGCATATAAAATTAAAAAATATTTTGGACTTTTACCCTATTTTATCTATGGTAATGTAGAGAAAAATAAACTTTTGTTAAAGTCCTTTCTCATGTTTTTCTACTTTGAAGATTTAAGCATTCGTTTTATTGCAATTGTACTTAGTACCTATTATAAAAATATTTTTATTTTTTAAATCTAAACAGTTTCTTTGTTATTTTTTCAAATAAAAAAATTTTAGATCAATCAATTGAGGACAACTGCTTTAAAACAAACATCGCAAAAATAAAAGCTTGAAAAAATTATATAAAGTAATCAAATAAAATATCATAAGATGTTAACATCTATACAGCGCTTTCAAACAGACGTTTTATAAAAGTCAGGTAAAAGTAAAATTATCTGTTCCATCTAAGATAAGGTCTTACGTATTCAAGGAAAACGTAATGGAGCTTAAAGACGTCGCTCCACTTATAGCATAATGAGCATGACGATTCTCATTTATCAGATTGGTTTCTTGTTTTGCTTTTCTCAATCATATGTAATTAAGATTTTTTTGAGAGCATGTAACTTTACATATTAATAACGAGTTTATATCTCCAAATTTTTCCTTTGTAGGCTACTTCTGTTATTTATATTGCTCTTTGCAAATGTCGATATATAGAAACAAAAATAAAAGTCTATCCCACGGGAACCTTATATTTTTCCGGGATAAAAAGTAGTATATGTGCTATTTCAGACTAATTGATTGAGATTTATATTATAGTAGTATATATATATATATATATATATATATATATATATATATATATATATATATATATATATAGAGTTCAATTCTCTACAGAATATTTAACCATGGAACATCTAAGATATTTGGCCGGGTTGAATCACTACACTAAAATGAAGATAAATTACGGTGCTATAAAATACCCCTGTGGTTAGATTTACCCAGCACGTCCTTAACCCCGTGAGCACACTTATTTCTTGCATAAATGCTCTCACATGTATTAATAGTGTGCATATCTTTCTTGCATAAGCAAATAATTGCTAAACAATTTTGTTGTTGCAGTTTTCTGAGCGTTACATTATGTGCTTCTTCAAAAGGATTACAAGTTCGACAAAGCAATTGTGACATTTCTTATATTACGGTTGTATGGCTTTGATAACCATCGATTGCTAGATAAACTAGCTCATAATATTAATAAAATAAACAAAAAGATTAATGAACCGTGCAAAAATATCAAGTACTTAAATTTACAATTTAGTAGTTTGATTCCTTTCCTTATAAGGTAAAAGGTAAATCTCATAGATTCAAGTTCATGTCATTAAGAGAAGGTTGAGTAATCGATGAAAAGTTTTTACTGCTGGTCATTTAGAAATGGATCACGCCTAACACGCCTTCGAATTTCTTCTATCTCGCAGACTCCATAAATCAATTCGAGTAATTAAGACAAACGATCTACGTATATTTAACTAGTGACTTACTCTCGCTTCGCTAACGAATCCTTAGGTATGCGGATTCTGTCATTCATTCTAAAATAAGTAGCCAAAAGTACTCCCCTTAACATTAGCTATCTTTCAGTGAAAATCTCGTCAAAATCGGTCCAGCCGTTTTCGGTTACTGGAACAAACAGATAAAAATTTTAAAAATGATTTTTTCTTATAAGTACCGTATATATTTTCATATGTATTTAGTAAAAAGCTGTTACTTTAACATTACAAACAGACACTTCAATTTTATTTATCTGTATAGATAAAAAGTGTCTTTTCCGCTTATTATTTTTTACAAGGATCACGTCCCACCGACCGAGGAACGATAAATGGTCCTCTAAGCTCAGCTTTATTACTAAATTTTACTATACCATATTCCGTGAGAGCGGTTTGAAAAAGTAAGAAGTTCAAAAACTATCTGTCATATTTAAGTATATATAAGAGTGCGGCGGGCTTACGCTGCTTTTTTTTATATTCGTAAAAAGGGGAAAGAGGCGCAAAGGGAGGCCTTTTCATATTTTTTTGCATTGGGACCCAAAAATGCTAGTTACGCGACTGGCAGAAACGCACCCGAGCGAAGCGAGGGTAAAACGTTAGTATATGCACAATATAATATAACATATGACCAAACAAATGTTCACTTAATAATTACTGAACAAGTCACGTCCGCGTGGAATTGTGGCAAGAGTCAGCCTTCTTTAATGTATTTATGTTACATATGTACTTTAATTTCTACCCCCTGTTAAGCCAAGTAACTGCTGTAGGCAGCCGTATAAGATCTGCAAATCATGAGGATTCGATTTCTGTGTTGGGGTAAGAGTGTTATTGGGTTTTTTTTATCAGTTCTATCAGTATTTTTGGTCTAGAAAATTCTCAATTTTCAAAAAGTAATTAGGAAGCTCGTGATCGAGGACAGATTGGTCGGCCGTACGTCTCGATCTTTCTTCGATAATGTTGAATTAAGTGCCCTAACATTGTGCATAAATTTACATTATACTTTATTTAACTGCCTCGGTGGAGTGGCTAGCAAGCATGCTGCATATGCGGAGATCCTGGTTTCTATAATTTTGAATTGTTTTAAATAAATACATAGTGTAGAACATGACTGATGGATCAAAGATGACAGAGGGGCAGAGAACCTCAATGCCTATCGATGTTAACCCCTTATATAAAACACCATTAGATATAACTTCAAAATAAATATATATTTTTTTCTAATTTAATTTAAAAAGTAAACCTTTTTGAATACCGTTGTGAAGTTCCCTTGGATGATTAAACGCCTCGGATGAGTTGCAAATTTGGTGTTATATCCACTTATAGCTCGCGTCTTGCTTGTTGCTGGGAGGTAACAAAGAGCGACTGAAATTACTTCTGAACTTGGTCTCACAGTTACGTGCGAAGTTGGTTTTGAAGTAATAAATTATTAAATTTACTAACTTACTATGTAAGAGACTAGCCTTTTAACGCGATTTTGCTAGTATTTTTGGGAGTTATGCTATTTGTATATTTTACTAAGGACTTATCTTCGCTTAATGAGTGCGTGTCTTTTGCGCTAAAAAGTTCGTGCTTAAACAGTCCATGTATTATTCCAGGTCATAGTCTATCTGTATTCTAAAATTTTATTCAAATCCGTCAAGCCGTTACTGTGTAGAGGAGTTACAAACATACAGACATATACCAACTTTCGCACTTATAATATTACTTTTAGATAATACTTTTAAGACTGTTCCCTGCAATCCAGACCCCACCATCACCACCATCCAGTTAGAAATACTTGAAACCGTCAGATTAAGGTGTGGTGGGCTACTTATAGGCGGAATTAATTAGTAATTAGTCTACCACACCTTAATATGACGCTTAACTATTTGGAACTTATTAAAATACGAGTATTTTTTTTAAATTTTGATCGGCTGCCCTAGACGCACGACCTTATACAGAGAACTCATATATGGTGGAACTACTCAACAGAGGCCAAGGGGGTATCCCCTTATTTCAACCTGCTGTGCTTGAGTAAATCCTAAACCCCCACTTGGGCTATTATAATATCAAAAAAAAAAATCACACACTATGTATTACCGTACGTGTACTATTGTAACAGTGTCTATGACCTATGTACATATATAATATACATAAATGGGCAAAGACAAAACAGTTCAGTACCTTTTGTTCTTTTGTCATTCGTCCGTCTGTCCGTCCGATAACTGATAAGTGGAAATCAAATTTTATCTGATCATACATAATCTTTGGTTGAGGTAGTATATATCTAATACGTTAGCCTAGAATATAGTGTTGTCTAAAATTTTAGCCAAATGCAAAGCATGCCAAGCATGCCAAAGCAAGCATATTGCTAAGTGTTAGCGTGCTAATTAATCGTAGTTACACACACGGGAACTTGCTTTTAACGTTGGGAAATGCATTTACTATATCACCTGCACATATAGGTGGTTACGTGGAAAATCACCGGCTATAGCAACCAGACTTCCCATTATGACCCATCAAACCTATCCCCGTCTCAATAGGCTGTAGCTTATAATATTATACGAACATAAGAAGGCATTTATTTTGACATAATATTTTTCTATTACAAAAAAAAACTTGAAATTATCTTTCTAATATTTTAATAACCATAATATTTAAAGTGTAGGCGAATACAATGGTTTTTATTTCTATAGAATTCTCAAGTTTTTACAATAGGCTCGACAGATAAAAACAGATTTGAAAAGGATTTGCATTGATCACGCTTGACAATAATGTTTTTAAAAGAATATTATTGAATTGAAATTCAAGAATTAATAGAATCTTCTGTAATATTTTTGTCACTTTTATATAAAAATAATGATTTTGAACATAATTGTTTTTTTTTCTGATTAATTTTTGTACACATACAATTTCTAAAACTTAGTGTATACAATAAATAATAATAACTGTTGTCTTTTGGCAGTTGTGTATTTGCAGTGTTTCACTCCCGTGCCTCAGAGAGCACGTAAAGCCGTCGGTTCTGCGCCTGATTTCTCACAGATCGTGTCGATTTGTCGCCCCACTGGAATTTGAGAGTGACAAGAAAGAGTGATCTTGTGTTTGTGCGTATACGTCTTGTGTAGTATTATATCTTGTTTGTTTGTTTGTTTGTTTGTTTGTTTGTTTGTTTGTTTGTTTGTTTGTTTGTTTGTTTGTTTGTTTGTTATTTTTGTTTGTTTGTTTGTTTGTTTGTTTGTTTGTTTGTTTGTTTTTGTTTGTTTGTTTGTTATGTTTGTTTGTTTGTTTGTTTGTTTGTTTGTTTGTTTGTTTGTTTTTGTTTGTTTGTTTGTTAGTTTGTACGCGCTAATCTCAGGAACTACTAATTCGATTTGATACATTTTTTTGCATTAGATAGCCCGTTATTTGAGGAAGGCTATAGGCTATATATTATTATGCTACTTCAAAAGACAGCGGAGCAGTGATAATAAATGTCAACAAATCGAACAGACTTCCATACATTACTATAAAACTATACATATATTATTAAATAAATACATACATAGCGACAAACCGGGTTCGTAGCTGGGTTGCTTCCCCAAACCAACTTTCATCCCCATTTTCACCCCCTTAAGGGATGATTTCTGGGATGAAAACTATCCTATGTCTAAATATCCTATTTCCAGGATCTCAAACTATCTTCTTCCTAAATTTCATCTAAATAGGTTTAGTAGTTTCGAAGCTTATTCGGTACAAACAAAGAAATAAACGAAAAAAAATCTTTCCTCTTTATAATATTACAATAGACTAACTAAGCCTACTTATCTCCAACCATATGAATGTCAATCGACTTTTTGATGACCGACATCTACATTCTCCAATCGTGGCCCGATTACTGCGGGGTTCGTTCCATTTCAATCGATGTCATTTACATGCAAATTGGCCTAAAGATGGCTCCGCGTTGGTAGAAAAATAAAATATTTTTTAAAAATACATATTCCGGATCTGGGTGACAGGAAATTTTCAGTTTTAATTACATTTAATGTTTGAGTGTTTGTTATAAATCATCTTGCTATAGAATGTTCTGTACATTATTAAGATGCATTATATTTACTTAACACTTAGTTAATTAAAAAAATATACTATGTATTACTATGAATCGGTGTAACGAAACTTTAAATTTAAGAAAAAACGTCTAGGCTTAAATTAGTTATAAAATAATAAAAATAACCGACTCTGGGCGATTCCGGCCACGGCGGCCAATCACACTGAGACTAACCAACTGCGCAGGAGATATTGTAGTGCACAAGTGCATTTTCTATTCATGTCACTCTCGGACTAAGGTGGGACATTCGACTCTTACTCGTACCTTCTAAAATATACGATTTTTATGCTTAAAATTTTTATCTTAGCTGAATATCAGGACTGTAACTAAAATTGGGCGCTGAAATAATATATGCCTACGTCTTCGGGATGGGGAAATAGTAAGCAAACTTACTTTTTTGAATTTTTTGTATTGCTTTTTTAGATCTAGATCTAGATAGAGTATAACACTATTTTAAATAGAAGACATGAACACAGGTTTAAAAAATAACACAGACAAATTATATTTTGTGTTAGAGAAGTCATTATATATATTTTGTCTATCCATCAAAGATAAGTTAAAAAAATCATATACCACAACATTAATGGTAGAAAACGATTACAAGTATATTGCATTCACTTTGTAAATAGCGTCGTAGTGGTTTTAAAGTGCTGTGAGAGCTTTCATTTGCTTGAGATTTCAAGAGCCTACCATTATCAGATACTTACAAAACAAAATTTTCTAACCTAGAATTTTAGTAAGTATAAACTTGATTTAAAAAATCGCGCATTTTACGCGCACGCCGGGGTTCCATAGTATTTAACATTTTTATATTATGTATTAATATACATAATTAGTTACGTTAAAAGTAAAAATAAACCCAGTAATAATTAACCCATATTACGGTATTCATTTAATTGACGACATAAGTAAGTTTGTACGAGTATGTTTATAAAATCAACAACTTTAGAAACATAACTCAACAACTATTGAACTAAGTTGAAATAAAAAACTCATTATCATTTCCCTGCCCATTTCCCAAATTACTTGGGGTCGGTGTAGTAAGTCTTTCTCTTCCACTCTCCCCTATTACATCACCTCATCATTCACCCCTGTCTCTTCCATGTCCCGTCTCACACAATCTATCCATCTTTCCTTTGGTCTTCCTTTACCTCTCCATCCATCTACATTCATTTCCATCACTCTTCTTATCACATGCGTTTTATCCCTCCTCTTCACATGTCCTTCCCATTTCCTTTTTAACTCTTTTATCACAAACAAACTAGCAAATGCTATAGTTTTTTATTTCAATAAGGATACAACAAGAAATGAGTACATAAAAGGAAACTTGAAAGTAACTTATATAAATATATAAGTAGTGTAATTTAAAAAAATACCGACTTCCAAAACGAGGGAAGTTCTATGTTTGTCTGTATGTATTTTTAATTTTATATTGATTTCTCGGAGATGTATTCGAGAACTTTGCTAGTTTAAATTGTATTTTATTAAGTTAGATCCGAGGTGGCACAATATATAATTTCCTTGGACGTAGAGTTAACATTTTTGTTTAAATAAATCATTTCTTTTCATTTTAATTAATCAAGTGGATTCCATGACATATCCATAGCTTTAGAATACGCATTTCTTGTATAAATCACGGCTTACGTTTACTAGATATAAACGAAATAGAAATACATATTGGGATATTGCCCTACGCTATCGTAGTAGAGTATAGTCACTATGAATAAAGGCTATATGTTACATATTAACAGCTTCCATTCTGTTCTTTTAGATCAATCACACTCAAGGGAATAGAACTGTTACCGATAGTATGAACTTAACTTATAATAGCCAAATAACTTACTCTTATATAACGTAATAATAATAAAATTTAAACTTGCTTGCTTGTACTTTGTTATTAGCAGGATATTTCTCTTAAAATCGGTTACTTAGCTATGGGATTAAATTAATGGACTGGCGTAAAAATAGTGCCGCATAAAATCTAAATATAAATAGGCAAAGACAAAACAGTTCCGTACCTTTTTCTTCTCTGTTTTCAATCTATGTCTTTTTTTGTTCAGTAGCTATTGATGAGCTTTTTGTAATCAAAAAAAAAGTTTGGAAATAGCTTTTTTAGTTTTGTTAGGTAAAGACAAAAACGTTTAACATATTTTTTTGCTCTGTTGTCAACAGATTTTCTTTTCTTCTGGTTTAGTAGCCATTGATTGAAAAAAACATGATTATGATCGAATTTCGAACACTAGGCGAATACTACTACTACACGTATACATTACTGAAAAAAAATTAAAAACTGCTTGGAAATTTTCATTTCATTGACTTTATATTCTATTATATTCTAATAAATAATAGATAGATTAATTAGAAATGTCTCTAAACAATGAACGCATGTTAAAGTCGCAATAAATCTGTGCTGCAGCGTTGATATTATATGCAATTTATCACGTTGGGTACAGCGATGCACCCTTGCTATATATAGATTCTATCTTTCAGTTTAAAATTTTATAACTTGACAGCATATTCTTTTCAATAAAATCAATTGAAAAAATATATATTGTAAAGTAATCATAATTACAGCATCCCAAATTAAATATTTTTTTAACTATAGCAAAATTAATTGAATTATTTATTATTATTCTATTAAATTGTAAGGTAATTTATAATATTTCGCTGCCATTTTTCTTTTCTTACAAATCATTTTTAATGGCCACGAAATCGTGCCAGAATTGAACTCATCCCTTGTGTTGTTGCAACAGCTTAGTCTAGATATCGTGAACAGATAGATACCTTATACCTTATTTGAGCAGTAAGTACCATCTACTTAATAAAAATCCTATATTATCGTATTGTGACAATCCATAAACCTAAACATAACCTAATACAAGAACTCAATAATTATATGAGTATGAAAAAAAGGTTGTATGAAGAAACATCAGGAGTTATAATTTCGTTTGCTATTCAATAAAAATCAAATAATCATATTTTTACCAACAAACATAGCTTATTTTGATTGTAAATGTAAAGAAAATCTCCTAACCTATCAAAACATCTCAATCTATCCATCAGAACTTCCTAATATTACAGCTGGTATAGTATGCGTAAAACAACACGTGGAAAGCGGAACGCTGGAGAGATACTTGCGATATTATCCTAACCTAAATCGTGAGTTTGGTTTAATAATATTGACTTTGCTGCTTAAATTTGCTCGGTAAAAAAGAAAAATATACTAGATTTAGTTATCGTGGCACAGGCAGTGGTAGCCCAGTGGTAACGTGCTCGCTTAAGTATCAGAGTGAAACGGGTTCAAGTCCCGGGTCTCGCCGCTCTGATATCTGATATATGTGCGAATGTGAAGGAAAACATCGTGAGGAAACCTGCATGTCTGAGAGCACCTAGCGAGTTATCCAAAGACTTGTGAAGTCAAGTCACACCCCTCAACCCGCACTTGGCCAGCGTGGTGGACTATGGCCTTATTCTACTTATTCTATTCAGCCCTTTTTGACGTCCCACTGCTGGGCACGGGCCTCCCTTAATTTATTTATTTATTTATTTATTGACTTACCAACAAAAGTTACAATGGTTAACACATATAATCTTGGCACTAAACTTAACATGTTAATTGCACTTTTAATTACAGGTAAATACAGCATGATAATTATAATATTATTAATTAAGGTTTTAAGTGATCATATGGATTAAACTATAAACTTAAATTATTAAAAAGAATAAAAAACAATTATAATTATAAATTTCCAAATAAATTTCCAAATAAATAATGGCCTGATACGAGGGCGTATTGAAGGGAGGCCCGTGCCCAATAGCGGAACGTTAAAAAGGGCTGAATATGATACAGTTATCGTTAAAAAAATAAACTATAAAATTAAAATATTTAAATATATGTATTAGACTGATTATCTCAAACATCATAATATCTCATGTCTAAAAGAAAAACTGGTTCGTATGTATGTTCGTACGTACTATATTCGTTTTTTACGCGTTCTGCTATTTATTAATTTTTATATAAATATTAAATTACCATCCGAAATCAAAAATGCTAAATCCATATGTATAAACAAAAAAAAACATAAATAATAATAAAAACAGCCAGACTATGTATGTAAAACTAACGTGCGCCTACTATAACTTACACTAAACATTATTCGAGTGCTTAGTGATGTTTACTTGCTATTTTCACCATAATCGGTGTCGATTCTCAGGACCCGAGATGCAGAGCCCCAGCATGGCATCTACTTAAATATCAGTTGTTCTTTTTTTTGCCATCCCTAACGAAATTGAGTCAATGTGACATAGAAAACAAGTGAAACGATGGTGAACTCAAATAAAATCAACATTTTAATCGAGTTTAAAATCGTTCCCCACCCCATCGTTCCTGGTTGCCTGCCACTTAACAGTGGTAGTAGTTGTACTACGCAGGGACAATGGCTGCTAGTGAATATGGAACTGATAAAAATACACAATTTGGAAATATTACCTTGATAAAATAATTGCAAGTAAATAAATACGCCCACCTAATATTAAAGTATCATTTAAGTACAACGTACTTAAGCCGAGAAGTAACAGGACGTAACGGTGTGACGGGGGAGTTAGGAAAATTTCCATATATTAAGCTAAGTGCCAAAGTGGAAAGTTAAATTTAGTTAGGGTAGTTTCATACTACATACTTTTCTAATAGTCACACTAATAAATGAGAAAGTTTGTGACTTGGTGTGTTTGTTACTTTGTGCGCTGTAACTTCTCAACGAATTTTAGTGACTCGCAGAATGGAGGTTAGTTCCTTTTTTTATATTGGATAATGAATTTACGCGTATCACCTGCATACATACAAGTGATTATGTGGTGTTCACCGACTAGAAAAACCAGTACTTCCTAACCCCAATGGAACCTCCCCTGTTTTAATGGGGCATCGTAGAATTACTTACACGCTCAACTACTATGCTCCAACAGCTGGCCTGCAGAGACAGACGACAACAACGATGAAATCGCTCTCATGGACCATTCTACTATCAGAAAATTACTATGTGCAACCTGCCTGGTACACCGCCTCCCAAACTGCGTCTGAACGCGTCCCAGTGCTTTTCTTGGCTTCCCGCCCGGCTGGATTGCTGGATGCTAATGAGTGCTACCACCATAACGGCGCGAATACACATTATCCTGGAGGTAGGTCGTATCTTGGAATAACATATAGGTTACATGTTTTACACCTGTACCCTCTATCAGCTCTTTAGCGTCTCATCAATACGGAGCTCCTCACAAGAATTCAAGTTGATAATATCATTTTTAAAAATAGCTTAGGGATCTCTGACTTATTATATTTTTGTTATTTTTTTGGTTTCAATTATAGATAAGAACTAGCGACTCACCCTCGCTTTACTTGGGTTCGTTTCTAGATAATCCTCACCCATATCCTCCATGTACAGACAGCGATCAGTCACACTTTTATTATATGTATATAGAAGGTATCAAATATAGGAACGAATGTATGTAAAAAAATCAATAATGATAACTAAAAAAATATTATCACAGAACGAACTTAATTGTGAAATAAATTATCTTATAAAAGTAATTAAATAACTATTAACGTAAATATCATTTAACTTGAAAATCGCCTCTGTCGCAAGCTAAAAGCCAATTAGCACAAACTGTTGCTATCTCGAACTGGTTAGATCGTGACAGATAAAGATGCATGGCCATTTTCGATTCGCTTAGTGTAAAATGGTTGTTTGGAAATGATAGATTTCCTAACTTAAAACTCACTTAACTATAACTATTTGAAACACCGCCCACGGCTCACTGACTCACATTAATGCTGTACTGTACCTACACCGCACTAAATTTACTTATTTTCTTCCTTTCGAAGGGTTTCTGGAAGAAATCTCTTAAAGAGATAAGTTATCCTTTGTTTACATTCTGCTACTTTATTTTGTATAACATATATTTTTTGGTACATAAATCTATACATATAATAAAATTGTAACTAAGCCGAATCTGTACATTAGATATTTTTTGGAAAGTCTTATTGAAATAAACATTATTATCGATACAGAGGCCAAATCTATAGTTTTTAGAATTTTTGCCTGTCTGTCTGTCTGTTACTGCATCACAGAAAAACCACTGGAGGGATTTTGATGAAATTTGCTATAATGATAACTGATTATCCGGGTCAACATATAGGATACTTTTTACTGCGGAAAGTATCTCATCTCAGAGTAATTTCCTTAGTGCAGATAAGGAAAACCTTAACCTCTTAAATAATGTACATAAATGAGAAAGAAGGTGTGTAAGGCAACCTAATCATAATAAAAGTCTTATAACACTCTCTAGACGGGATATATGACCGTATTATGAATAACTAGCAATTGTATGCGGCTCCATCAGAACGCGTACGACGCCTATAGTCAATTTAGCTTTAAAGTGCTTTTCATAATATGATACTACGTAAACATTGAATATGTAAGTAGTGGTAGCCCATTGGTAACGTGATTGGTTGAAAAACCAAGTGAGCGGGTTCAAATCTCGATTCCACACTTCTGATATTTTCTTGTATAAATAATGTCCAACGATCGTGATGATGACTTGGTCATGGTGATTATTTGCTAATACGATGAGAGAAAACAGTGGAACCTTTAGATATAGGTACCTGTAAAAACTATTACCGGTAATTTAATTCGCAAGTTAGTTATTGTGTCAGTTGTGTCAGTTCGTAGTTTTGGTTTCAGTGGATTTTCGTGATGCGGTCACAGACGGACAAAAATTCTAAAAACTATTGGTTCGGCTTCTGTATCGAGAATAATGACTATTTCTATAAGATTTTCCAAAGAATATTGAATGTACAGATTTGACTCCATTAGAATTTTATTATATTCAGGTATAGATTTAGTTAATATGAAGTAATGTGGCGTAATGCATTCCTGTATTAAAACGTACTCAAACATAGCCTCGTACATAAATGTTATTATTTCATCGTTAGTGGGTAGTTTTGCTTGTTTATATGGGTGGACCTTTGAGATATAGCGTTTTTATTAAAGCAAAGACCATTTGTATTTTGACGTCACATTTGGCTCAGTGTGTTGTGACCCTACTTGCTGTGCCAGCGGTCGCAGAATCGGGGCCGGCTGTTCATTTGTGTGATGAACACCAATGCTTGTACTCCAGACATGGGTTTATATTTATAATATGTGTGTATTTAAAGTTATATATGTGTAAGTGTATCAACTATCTGGTATCCATAGCATAGGCATTGTAGCACACCATGAAACTAGATGGTGCTGTGTGTTAATGTCCCAGCATATTTATTTGTAAAATCCGGTATAAAAACTACTCAAGAAATCAAAATATCTTTTAAAACCATATTTTAAATAAATATATAGATTTTAAATAAAACTATCTTTTAGGATTTTTCGTGAATTTATTTTGATTTATGGTCCCGTCTCCGTGACCATGGTTGCTGTAAAGCCATTTGAAACGTCGGGACCAAAAATCAAAATAAATTCGCGAAAAAAACCGAAAAGATAGTTTTATTTAAAATGTCAAATATTCGCGTAAATCTAAGAAAGTATTAAATATATAGATTTTAAAATAATATCAGATATTATTGGATTACCTCATAATAAATAAAATATTTAAAAATACGCAAAACAGATGTAAGAAAATAAAAATACGCAGCATAAAAATAGAATGTTCGGAATATTTTCCATATCATAATCTCTATGACGAATCCAGTTATAGAGGTTACTTTGTCGGCTCGCGTTATACCCTCATTTGTATGATGGACATAATGCAGTTATATTAAGCCTACAATCAAACACCCGTTTGTAATTTTTTTTTTAAAACAAACCTATCAAAATATTTTTATTTAAAGAAATAAATAACTTAACAATTATATTCAATTTTGACAGTTGATATATTTTTTGACTGCCTCAGTGGTGTAGTGGCTAGCATGTACGGCTGCACACCTGGAGGTCCTGGGTTCGACTTCCGGGTCGGGCCAATTTTAGTTATTGAGTCTTTCTGTAAAGTAAGTCTCAGTTGTCCCGGAGCTGGGAAGTCGGCGGTGTTTCACCCCCGTGCCTCGGAGAGCACGTAAAGCCGTCGGTCCTGCGCCTTAACTCTCACCGGTCGTGTCGAGTGGTCGTCCCACCAGAGTATGAGAGTGATAGTAATAGAGAGTGCACGTTGTGTCTGCGCGTACACTTGTGCACTATAATATCTCCTACGCAGTTGGCTAATCTCAATGAGATTGGCCGCCGTAGCCGGAATCGGATAGGAGAACATTATCATCATATTTTTTTAATATTTTAATTAGATGCACTCTTAGAAGCCCCGAAATAAAAGAATTAAATTATTAAGATATCCATATCCTTACTTCCTCCGTACTTAATTAATATAATAAATGTGAAATGGTGTTTGTTTGTTTATTTGTCCTTCTTTCACGCTTATGATTGTGTGGAGATAGTTGGAAGGCTGGAAAATGACATAGACTACTTTTTACCATGGGAGATAATCTCATTACCACGGGAAAACACGTTCAAATACAACCCACAGCAACTCATCATACCTAGGTATACATAGCATATATATATATATATATATATATATATATATATATATATATATATATATATATATATATATAATGTGTTAAAACTTACCTAGTATTATTTTTTTTATTTTCATCTAACCGTTTCAAACTTTCGCAATTATAAGAGTAGTCCGATATACATTTATGTAATGTATGTATTCTTTAAATAATATATTTAATTTAATTCAAAATGGAATCAATGTTATGCGATTGATGTGATATTTTGATGACATCTTGCTTGCAGCTTGCATACTGTAGTCTCTCTAAATCAGAGCTTATGATTATGGTAACTATAACTTAATAGCTTTAAAGCTCATATATAGACATTGATGGAAATCACTTGTATGACTATAGGACAATAAAATATCTTACTACTGTAGGTATATCATACTAATATAATAAAGTTGAAGAGTTTGTTCGTTGTTTTTTTTTTGTCTGAATGCGTCAATCTCTGGAATGACCAGTAGGAAAATCTTTTGTATATTAAATAGCCAAATTCTCGAGAAAGGTTACATTACTTTTAGGACTGAAACAGTAATCCACAAATAGAGTACGAGAGAAATAAAATAAAGTCTTTAAATGTTAAGCTTTGTTTAATTTTAAAGATAAGGAGTTTTTTAAGATGGCTTGGTTTTTAAAAACAGCTCTGTGGTCAAGTATTAGATCTATATGACACAAACAAACTATTTTTTTTAATATTTAAATAAAACTTGCAAAATGACAATAAAGTAAATACAAACAGAAACAAGTATGATATAGATATTTTATATTTTTTGCAATATTTCTCAAAAGTTTGTAACAGAAGAAAAGTTTTTATCTCAATAAGGCGCAAAACAAGAAAAGAAAGTCATTTGACTGTAATTATATTCGCTGTATAAACGTTGCCTGGAGGCTTTAGTTTATGAAAAGTTTCTTTTGTCATTTTTTACCTAGCCAGAACTTTTCAAACAAAGATATTCTGATCTAGCTTCCCAGAAAAAATATTTTCCAATAGCTCACTGCCGATCACTGCTTGTAGACTTGTGGCCAAAAAAACGGTTACGTTTTCAATTAAATAAGATAGAATCACCACAATCATTTAACGTTTTCTGTTTAATATTCCTAATTACATTTTTTGTCTTCAGAAGTACCTATTTAAAATAATTCCATACAATTTTTTGTTTCGTGGCTTCTAAGAGTGTCAGTTGGGTACAACTTACTTCACCAAAGTCGCGTAGAATGGAGAAGACACGTTATATTAAGAATGACTGGTAAAAAATTAAAACAATATAGATTATCCCTATTCATGAATTGAAAGGTTAGTTAATACCTATAAAATTTTCAATGCAAACTTTTTAAAACAACTAAGGACCTACTAAATGTTTTCCATATAATTTAAGAAAAAAGGAACAGACCTAGTGAAATGTCTTATATTTATTTTATTAATCAAATTAATTCATGCTTTATATTTAACTTGAACGTAAGTGTAATACATAGTGCTATTCCATTGTTAGAGTTGAATAAATGTTGCTACAGTAACAATGATAGACACTTGTTTGCATACAACAGCAGATTGCGATAGCGGTTCCTGTGACATAGCGTTCTGTTCAATAGATACTTTTTAGTTCACTTAATGTAACGCTTTTTTACGTTAACGTTTGAAAGTTAGTTTCGCATATTATTGGTATATCTTAAATTATAAGTACCTGAGTGACCGAGCTTCAATCGGAGTTTTTGACCGAAAGTACAATTTTCTTTAAAATAAAACTTGAATAAATTCAAAAAAAGAGCCTTGGCCGCTTGACCATAATGCTTATGCTCGAGCGTGAGAAATTAGCGACCATATTTTGCGTGGAATAATGCGAAAGAAAACCGCATGAAAACTCGGAATCATGCGTTTTCCCCGACAAAAGACTAATCAAGGTCGATTTTTCGCCCCCGAAAAACCCCACACACCAAACTTAAGCGAAATCGTTAGAGCCGTTTCTGAAATTGCCGGTATAAATAAATAAATATACAAGAATTGCTTAAATAATAATAGTTTGGGAGTCAGAGGCTTCAACTGGCTTATGTGACAACAAACAATTGTGTCAATAAACAAATATTTATTCTATTCTAAAATTAAAACCTAAAAATAAATTAATAAAGATACTTTGTGCTAAAGCCATTCCCTTTCAAAATATAATCAAAATCGAATCAGTTGTTTTAATATTAAAATCAAACAAATAGACCGACAAGTTTTATTCGCATTCATTGTAATTATATTAATACACCTTACTATAAATTCCAATTCATTCCGTTCTTAACGTATGTATGTGGTTCATCTGAAAACATAAAATATTTTTAATTTAAAAAGGGCGTAAAAAAACATCTACAAATTAGAAGCCATTATCAAGAAAATATGCAAGTTACATACATTCATAGTAAGTATATATATACCTGAAAATAACAGACGTAATCCTTCATTCAAAATTAAAATATTTTATTCAGCATTAAATTATTACAATTTTTTACAGAAAGTCATGAGTCTACTACCAGTTCGGAAAGAAGAAGCCTCAGACCTGAGAAGAACTGGCGAAAGAAACTCAGCGTATCATTATCATCCATTCATTATCTTAGTAATCATTAGTACCTTAGATAATTATTAAATCTAATTAAAATTTAAGTGACACAAGGGAAGAATCAAGCGAAGTATCAAGTAAGAAAGTATAAAAATAATATCAACCAATTTGTTCATTTCTGAAATTACCACACATTATGGCGATTTTTAAGTATATTTAATATGTACGTTGCGTAATGGCGTATGTTTTTATCAGGTCCCTGAGGCCATAACTCATGAGCTCTGTTCCGTTCGTGTCAGATAACATAACTTTAAATATCAAGGAATGTGCTGAATGAAAATTGTCGGAATGTGTGATTTGTGTTTTAGATCTTTGTGATATTCTAACAAAATTATACACTTACAATAACTCTACGTAGATACGAGTAATTTAAGCAAAATATGAGTTTGGATACGTCTTTGAAAATTAGACCTATAATTCTAAAATATTTTTTTTAACATTTATTTACAATAAAGGATTTAAAATATACTTAATTATATTATGTTCAAAACAAATGTATACTTAATTATTATTGTACAAGTCATGTCCGCGTGGAATAGTACATTAATAATAGATAGTAAGTAATAAAACATTTTTTTATTACTTAGGTAAATTAATATTATAAATATGCAAAGTAATCAATTTTTCAATGCCACTGTATATTTCGGATCAAGACATTAAGACATTAAAATCTGCCAACAGAATAGAAGATTAGACCAAGAAGATGGCAGAGATAAATGACAACCTTCTCTGTTCTTAATTTTGCTTCTATATGTATTCATCACTTGACCTAAATACATACATATCATTCTCTTTTGAAGTCTGTTAAAAAATCTGAAATTTAAATAAGGCGAGAAAGTTGGTATTTGGAAAGCAACAAATTCTTCCATTACTTAAGTCGAATTACAAGTATGTTGACTTTTTCTAGTTGCACTACTTACTAGATAAATCAGAACAATAGTATGATATACCCTCCACGACCGCGGACACCCTAAGTCTCATTCTAAGAAATCAGTTAACAATAGATTTTTTAGAATTTTAATTAATTTCTTATAAATTTACCTGGAGGTGTTGATGTAACAGTATTCTTTTCATTATACGTCCATATCAAATATCACTTTTAGAAATAAAAAAAACAAGCAAGTAGGCAGATTAAGAATTATAGTATTTAGAACATGCTGGATATTTTCATCTAAAACTCATTATTGATCTTTTTTCGAGTTCGCTCCGACGTGTCTCATTTATTCTGAGACACGTTGGTCGTCTCACGACGTTTTCCAACCGTCGGACACGAGTCGAATTTTAAATACTTGTAAAACTTTGAGCTAGTTTAGTACTAGAAAGTTTTCTACAAAGGAAATTATCTAAAGTATAGCTATTTCAAAGCCTGCAATTTATAAATTGCTCTAAATTGTTACATGATAATTATAGCCCATTGACTTTTGCACTAAATGGACGGAAGACGTATATTCGATTACTGCACTGGCCAATTGTAATGATAGGTTAGTTTAAGACTTAAAATTCAGAAACAGACCTATTTATGCAGAAAATTTGTTAAAACCTGTTGAAGCACAGTACTTATACTTAAGTGTAATTTGGGAAGATAAGAATCTCAATGTTTTAAGAACGAATCGGCTTAACCTGTATTAGAGTTGTTTGGGGCGGGAATTGCGTTTTCGTAATAACCTTTAAGGATAAGACGACATGTAAAAGAATTCTCGTCTTCTATTTTAAACGTAGTAGTAAAAGTAGTTAAGCTCAATTAAAAATGATATCTTTTAACGCAAAATGTTTTTACGTACAAAGTAACGATGGTTCTAGATTGTTAAATTTTTAACATCTTTTCATATATGGCTTTCTCGAAATTGCTGAGAATAATAAAACTTTTTATGATATAATGATAAGTACCTGGGCGACCGAGCTTTGCTCGGAGTTTTTGCCCAAAAACAAACATTAAAAAAAACAAACTAAGAATTTGAATAAATACAAAAAAAAACCAAATTAAAAACTTTGTGTCCGACCGGGATACGAACCCAGATACCTGTGGTTGTCAAACTTGCGCATTGGCCGCTTGACCATGATGCTTATATCTGAGCGTGCGAAATTATCGAACATAATATTTTGCGTGGAATTATTAATTTATTGAAATAATGCAAAAGAAATCACAATAATAATAAAGCTGTATTTATTTATTCATTTATTTATTATAAAGGCTTACTAACTAAATTTACATAAAAACATTTATTTAACATTATAATTTTACCTATCTGTATAGAAATTTAATTTAGAAGTATGCACAGCTTTTTATAAAAGTATTCCATTAAAATTTTATTTGGTTAAGAGTATATAAGGAGCCATTTTAGTTGTACAATAAAAAAATGTCTATATCACATTGCTGAAATCTTATAATTTTTTAACTAATAATTTTGTAATCTGGAATTAAATTATTTTAAAAATCTTCATATTATTTGAAATGATATTGTATATATATAAATTATCATTAACAAATAAATAAATAAACAATCACAATAAACTAAATAATTCAATTGAGTAAATACTAAACATTTCACAATAATAAATATAAATAAAATTTCTTTCCATACATTAATTCTGACAATAGTTATAAATTAGGTATTTAATTTCATAATTAAATGTATTTATTTAGTAAATGTCTTTTTCATGTATAGACCCCTCTCGGTTATAAGCCTCTTTCAAAGTAGCCCTGCATAGAGCTCTCCGTTGGAGATTATGCTTGTATGAATGATTGCAAAGGGTTTCTTTTCAAATTTTGTTTCCAATATATAATTTGTTTCT
Organism: Brenthis hecate; assembly: GCA_951806755.1. Lineage (NCBI taxonomy): Eukaryota > Metazoa > Arthropoda > Insecta > Lepidoptera > Nymphalidae > Brenthis > Brenthis hecate. The sequence continues at coordinate 178,756 of OX638278.1, forward strand.
GATATGCCTATAAAGTTTATAATTTTATCTTTGTGTTCTTTTGATTTGTTGTAGGAAATGCTGCTTTTAATTCTAGAAGTTTTTCTGGTGAAGATATGTATACCTTTGTTCGTTGTGTCTGTTTTTCTTTGGAGGGTTACAGTCGAACTCCCCCATAGTGACCGGCCGTACTGGGGGATAAAGATGAGGAGGTTCCTACTGTGTTTAATATACTGTATCTTGCTGTGTTGTTTTTAGTTGTTCCTGGTTATCATGTGTGTGGTTGAAAGTTAATTTTGGTTTTTATAATATAAAGTCTTTAATATTAGCAGGTTTGGTTTTCTTTGTATGTTGTTTATTTGTTAGTTTTTGTTTATAATTGAGGTAAGGCGTTTCTGAAGATACAGGCAGACTTCTTTTATTTGAGTATTGGCGAGAAGTGTTCTTATTATTATCCACAATAATTAGTTTGTCATATTTAATGAAAGCTGTTTTGCTTAGGTTTTTTTGTTTATCTTCAGTTGGGCTTGTAACTCCTTGCGTTTGTTTAAAACTTTATTTTTCCTCTAGTTCATGATAGGATTTTTCACCTTTTTCTACTTCAAACATAACCAAGTTCTTGCGCCTAATATGTCTTACTAAATTATTTATTGAGGTACTTTGTTACTGGATTTTTTTCTCAAGAACTTCAATTTTTATTTCTAAGTATTTAAAATTCTCATTTAAGTATATTATTGTTGATTGTATTTTTAAGGTCTTCTTTCATTTCTAACATTTCTGTTTTCTGCTGTCTTATTTCTTGTTGTATGTTTATTAGCAACTTTTTATCTCCTCCATCTTAAGTGTGAAGTTGGAAGTAGAAAAGCTGATTGAAAAATAGCACCAATTATACCTAGTTGAATTGCAATTTTATACAGAGTATTAGTTTTTGAGGTTATAAATTTATGTTTTAATATTTTACGCTTTCACTTCACAAATTATTTTGTTTTATTGTCATCACACACAGAAAAGATGGTTTTGCACTGATAGTATCTATATGTTATGTTTGTCACTTTTGTATTTGTTTGGTAGGTGAATTTTTAAAAGCTTATTTGTTCTTCAACACATCTATACTTGGTGATGTTTACATATTGCCCATAGATTTTATCGATTAAAATTTCTTAAAATTATTATTAAATTAATTAAAATTTAGAATTTTTCTTTAGATTATTTCCACTTAAATATTTTAAACTTGATGTAAATACGGACACGATATTGACAGTTGCACAGTGGCGCCTCCCACCCACCAGAAGTGACAACTGACAATGCAAAAATTGTGAAAATGCAAAAGAAAACCGCATGAAAATTCGAAAACACGCGTTTTTCCAGACATAAGACTAATCTAGATCGATTTATCACCCCCGAAACCCTTTGTATACTAAATTTCATGAAAATCGTTGGAGCCGTTTTCGAGATTCAGATTATATATTGATATATATATATACATATATATATATATATATATATACAAGAATAGCTCGTTTAAATATATAAGATATGTCACTTGTAAATTGACTACAGAACAAAATTTATTTCAATTGACATTTTGCTTTATTGATTAATAGATTTAAAGTTGTATGGCTGAATCCAATTCCATCCTTTACCAGGCATGACTATGACCAGCCTAACACTTATGTATTCAATATAAATGCTGTGATTATTTCCTCTGATGTAATATATAGTAGTAGTAGACAGGGGTAGCCCAGTGGTAACGCACTCGCTTGAGAAACCGAGTGAAGCGAGTTCAAACCCCGGGTCTCGCACCTCTGATATTTTCATGTGCGAATCATTTCTAACATGATTACCGCTTGCCTTACGGTGAAGGAAAACATCGTGAGGAAACCTGCGTGTCTGAGAGAACCTAGCAAGTTTTCAAAAGATATGTGAAGTCCGCCAACTCGCACTCGGCCAGCGTGGTGGCCAGCCTGATTCCCTTCGTATTGAAGGGAGGCCTGTGCCCAGCAGTGGGACGTTAAAAAGGGCTGAATGGAAAATATAGTGCCTTTCAGAAATATAGCATGTACTGACTATAAAAATATTTATCTTAGCTTAAAGATAAGGAGGATAATTATTTCTTATTAATTTAGCTAGAAAAATGTAGCTATTATCTAATATACCAATTTCATAACTAAAAAGAAATTGGTTGTACCAAATTGTTTAATCTTGAGAAAAATATAATGCCAGCTGTAAAATAACCTGTTAATTGAATGGCGCGGCCAATTCACAGTTCAAAAGATCTGAGGTTAGCGTTTGACCTATATTGTTAGCTTTGCCATGGCACTGTGCTACTTCCGGAAAATCATTTTCTTTAGAATTCAGTAGACTCACTAAGACTTTAGCTATGAATTAACTTAATATGGATAATTAAATCAAAATTGTATTTTGGTTAGGTTCAGATAAAAAATAAAAAAAATATTTATTTGAATTTGTACACATGTGTATAAAGTCAAATATCTGTAAAATTAAAGCGCGTTGGCCTTTATGTCTATGTTACTCGATATCTCCACCAATTATAATCGATTCTTATGATTCTTTTTTTAATAAGTGAGCTAGCTGTACTCAATTTTGGTCGCATAATATAAATAAAAAAAAATACCATTACGGGTTTAGTTTCAAAATATCTATAAATATGTAGGTACTATATTTAAATTTATTTATTTGACACTCGAACTTAACTTCTAAATAATATAAATATCTTTGATAGTATAAATTTAAAAGTTACACCTCTTTTGTCATAGCTAGAGGAGATTTTTTGAGACACAGCGTGTAGCATTAAATGCGAATGTATGTTCTTTTTTAAAGAAATATTAATTAAAAAAGTATTTCTATCGACAAAATATTATTACTTAACCCCTTATAATACGCTTGACATAGTCGCCAGTAATTAAAATAAGAACTATCGTGTAACATACATCCTTCTTGATGTCAGTCAAATTTACATTAACAAATTAAAAAAAACAGTTGTACGAATGATATAGTTTCCAGTTATCAATTGCCACACTTTTGTATTTGGTCAGACTATAATTAAGGTGATAAACTGTTCAGATTTTTGTATCATCAAATTTCCTCACATATCTATTTTTGGCGCCAGATTTTTAGTTTTGGCTAGCGACTCACCCTCGATTCGCTCGGATTCCTCCCTAAGTACATTTTAATTTTTTTGAGCGGAACCCTAATTCTTTTACTGAAATAAAAGTAGACTAAGTTACTCCTTATAATATCAACTCCCTGCCAGTGACAGTCCCGACAAAATCGGCCCAGCCGTTTCGGAGATTAGCCGGAACAAACAGACTGACAGACAAATTTTTTAAAAATGGTGTTGTTCTTATGAATACTATATATAATTCCATATGCATTTAGTAAGAAGCTGTTGTGTTGACATTACAAACAGACACTTCAATTTTATTTATCTGCATAAATAGATGTACATATACATGATTCGCTATTTCCAAACTAAAGTAAAAGATTTGCCAAGAATCGTCTGTCCTTTTACAAATTATTTTTACATATCGTTTTGTTTTTCATTACTTTTTTATAAGATCCATTACTTTTATTAGATTTTAAACATAAAACGTCAAGTATGTAGGTACGTATTGATCACTGCTGGCATAATTATGTTTTGTAGTTAGTATATTAGGTAGAAGAATATGGATATTTTTGTCCAGTTATTTGTGTTTTTATTGAAAGTTGCTTCGAGTATTTACTTATTAACAGATTAGTGATTGATTAAAATCATTTAAAAGAAAAATTAAAAATAATTTATTTAACAGAAAACCTTAGTTAAAAGAAAAATAAAAACATTCATTTTATTTCTTTTGCATTTTCATAATCCCAACTAAGAAACTTCGAATTTAATTTATTATTCAATTTTTCAGGAATATTTAATTGCCTTATAATTCTATAACACGCTTAACGATACAAATAAAGCGACATAGCACGAGTGTAAGACAAAGCTATCACGCTTTGTGTAAATTTACCTGCTTCTATTTGCAATGGATTCTACCTCGAAGCTCTATGAAGTGTATAATCGAATCGTATTGTATCTTATATCATTAAAATACTGTAATACATTTATTGAAATTTAAAGGATAGAAAGAACTAGCGGCTCACCCTCGCTTCGTTCGGGTTTGCCTTTAGAACAATAAAGACAACTCTATCCCACGGGAACCGTACATTTTCCGGGATAAAATGTAGCCTATGTATTATTCTGATCTATGATATTATATATATATATATATATATATATATATATATATATATATATATATATATATATATACCTATAATATTGTAAATTTTCATTAAAATCTATTCTATTCAGTAGTTTTTGCGTGAAAAATTAACAAACATCCATACATCTATACATCCAGACATTTATATCTCCATATATAAGGATAGTATTATAGATAAAGTAATTAACTTCATACAACCGCACTATAATTTATTTAACAAAATATTTTTAACCAAGCCAGATAGGAGAGAACATTTTTATTTTAGTTTCAGGTATTATAAGTCTGTATAATTATATAATATCTGGCTGTAATAAAAAGGCAGTGGTAGTCTAGTGGTAACGCTCTCGCTTAGTAAACCGTGTGAATCGGGTGCAAGTCCCGGGTCTCGCACTTGTTTTCATGTGCGAGTCATTTCCAACATGATTACCACTTGTCATACGGTGAAGGAAAACATCGTGAAACCTGCACGTTGGAGAGAATTTAGCAAGTTTCTGAAAGACATGTGAAGTCCGCCAACCCGCACTTGGCCAGCGTGGTGGACTATGGCCTGATCCCCCTTGTAGTAAAAGGATGCCTGTGCCTAGCAGTTGCAAGTTAAAAAAGGGCTAAAAACTTATTTATGAATAATAAACTTTTGATTTTAATAATATATTTTTTTATATTAGGTAATATAATAGTAGTTAATTAAGTAGTCTATACAGATAAATAAAATTGAAGTGTCTGTAATGTCAAAATAACAGCTTTGCACTAAATCCATATGGATGTATACACGGTATAAATACTAAAACAACATTTTTTACAATATTGGTCTGTCTGTCTATCTGTTCGTTCCGGCTAATCTCTGAAATGGCTGGACCGATTTTGACGGGACTTTCACTGGCAGATATCTGATGTAATAAGGAGTAACTTAGGCTACTTTTATTTTAGAAAAAAAATAGGGTCCCACGAAAAAAATTTAAAACCAATGAAAAATTTAATAATATGCGATTCAAATAGGGAAGTTGTATACATACCGTAGGGACGGACCCGAGCGAAGCGAAGGTGAGTCGCTAGTCTATACTAATATTATAGAGAGGTAAATTTTGTGAGATTGTGAGTTTGTGAAGTTGTAGGGGGTAATTACTGGATCTACTAAACCGATTTAGATGAAATTTGGTAAGAATATAGTTTGAGAGCCTGGGAAGGTCATAGGATACTTTTTATCCAGGAAATCATCCCTTAAAGGGGTGAAAATGGCGATGAAAGTTTGTATGGGAAATCAAACTAGTTATATATATAAAGAAAATTATTCCATATCGTTTTAATGTGTTATAATATTAATATTGTCATTATATCTTTATTGCATTTTAAAATTTGTTTCTCCAGTGGCATTATAAAACAACAAAATTTAATTAAATTTTCAAAGACAACGGAGCTTCGGTGAAGTTCGCAGTTTTGTGTTATAAGTTTGACCGGTCACAAATATTACGTAATTACTCCGATACTCGTTGATAATAACTCAGATAATCGTATTACTTGAGTAATTCTTAAATTATTGAGTATTTCTACGTTGGCCATAATATTTCTAATCTTACCTTATTTTATTTGATGAATATTTAAAACACACAAAACAAGCATCTTCTATACCTATACTTTTATTGAATTTTATTATAAGGGAACGCTATCATCAAACATCGTTTTGTATGTAAAATAATATTATTTAACAAACAGTTTGACGTTAGGGTTTAATTAGAATATAGTTCTAATTACATTTTAACATCAATTTAGTTCTTAGCTTCTTCTTAGCTTATCGATAGAGAGCGCTCTGTCTGTGCAAACGGCGCCCGCTACTTTTAATCAAGTTCTTGTGGGATATTATTTAGTAAAATATTTCTCAGGAACGTATTTATGCGAAACCAAGGCATATCATTAGTGTACAAAACTGTGATAGGTTCTAACTTTAAGTTTCAACGGATAACTACAAACCATACAAAAGCAAATTAACATTTGGTGTTTTTTTTTCTGCAAAGAGTTCAATGAAAGATTTTGTCGGGCATCCATTAATAAAATGTAAATAACAAAATAAGATATTCTTTCATATGTAATGTAACAGTCAGAAATAAAATCACTATTAAATTTCATTGCACTCAGTATACAGCATGAGATCCAAGAGATAGAATGTGCGCTTATCGTTTTATAGGTTTCAATCAGCTGAAGTTATATGTTTTTGCGGTCGTGGGCAATTAAAACAAATTAAAGAGAGGTAGTGGTAGCCCAGTGATAGCGCGCTTGCTTGGGACACCGAGTGAAGCTGGTTCAAATCCCGGGTCTCGCATCTCCGATTTTCATGTGGAATCATTTCCAACATGATTACAGTGAAGGAAGATATCGTGATGAAACCTGTATGTCTGAGAGAATCTAGCAAGTTTTCGGAAGACATGTGAAATTCACCATCCAGCACTTGACCAGCGTTGTGCACTATGGCCTGATCCCCCTCATATTGAAGGGAGACCCGCCCCCAGCAGTGGGACGTTAAGAAGGGCTGAATACAATACACCGAAACCACTGCTAAAGGGTTGTATATTATTATTCTTCTTCTTAACTAAAAAGGTAACTTTAAAATTACTTTCAAATATAATATCACAAACTTTTCAGTCACATTTTGAGACATATTTTTGTTAAAGCAAATTTAGGTGAAAAAATATTTAAAAATCTATTTATCAAAATCAGATCACAATTATTGGTGGAGATACTTACGATCTAACTGTTTTTAATATGTATGTTAATATGTTCAATAAAATCTTTAAAAATCTTAAAAAAAAATACAAGAAAAAACGCCTACATTGAATATCTTGTTTTGGAAGTCGGTTAAAAAATAAAGTACTATAGTAATTCAATTATTCAGATACTTAACATTTTGCTGTAACAAGGGTAACATTTTATAGTGACGACGAAGTGTCCCGACATTATTCTTAGTAAGCCTAAATATTGCACTCCAAGCTCTTTTAAGCGTTGACTGGAGACAAAACCGTAATGAAATGTCACCAACTTTATAAAAGATGAGAAATGTTTGAAATATGTTCGAGTTGAAGTATTTTAGTATCCTATTCAGTACTAATGACCTGAATTGACTTTTGAAGTTATGTTAACATTGGTATTAGAAAGGTTTTTTTCGTATATGCTACTAACAACACACACTCGCTCCGCTCGGGTTCGTCCCTAATTACGTTTTAACGTTTAGTATAGATTTCTCAGAGATGACATATTTTCCCGCAATAAAAAGTATCCTATATGTTGACCCGGATAAGCAGCTATCACCATACCAAATTTCATCAAAATCCCTCCAGTGGAATTTCTGTGATGCGGTAACAGACAGACAAACAAAAATTGTAAAAATTATAGATTCGGCCTCTGCATCGATAATAATTCTATTTCAATAAGATTTTCCAAAAAATATTCAATGTACAGATTCGGCTTCGTTACAATTATATTATATGTATAGATGTGAAAGTTTAGATGTTTAGATGTTTGTTACTCAATCAAGTCAGAACGGCTGAACGGATCTGGATGAAATTTGTCACAGAGATAGATTATAGTCTAAAATAGCACATAGGTTACTTTTTATTCTGGATAAATGTACGGTTCCGGTGGGAAAGATTTGTTTTTGTTTTTCTAGAGGTGCACCCAAGCGAAGCGAGATTGAGTCGCTAGTACTATATAATTTATATAAAAGTAAAATATTACTATGAACAAATTTATATATTCAATAAATGAACTTCCTTGTATGTATGTATGTATTCAGCCCTTTTTTTAACGTCCCACTGCTGGGCACGGGCCTCCCTTCAATACGAGGGGGATCACCACGCTGGCCAAGTGCGGGTTGGCGGACTTCACATGTCTTTCGAAAACTTTTTAGGTTTTCTCAGACATGTAGGTTTCCTCGCGATGTTTTCCTTCACCGTAAGGCAAGTGGTAATCATGTTAGAAATGATTCGCACATGAAAATGTCACAGGTGCGAGACCCGGCATTTGAACTTTCTTCACTTGGTTTCCCAAGCGAGCGCGTTACCACTGGGCTACCACTGCCTACAACTTTGAACTTCCTTACTTAAATAAAAACACAATATTATAGTTATAGCAAAACTTTTGGTTACTTATACTAATTTTAATAACTATTAACTGTATAAAAACATTAATAAATATAACAGAAGACTCATAAATCTCTGCGGCTGCCTTAGTAGCCCTGCACGCGTGACACCTCAATTCCGACCACGTGCTCGGACCCTTGTCTCAGAAACAAACTGCCCGAGATTGTCCCAACTCGATTTGTCGCTTGATTAAAAGTATCGTGATTTAGGGCTGTTGCAAAAAGCCCTCCGTTTTGTAAGTGGACAAATTACCTATATTAAAAAGCTTTTAGTTGAAACTTTACACCCTTTTGCTTATGGAGTAGATTAAGAAGTTATGATACATCGGGCTAAGATACGAATAAGAAGATAAAAAATATATGGGAATGGCATAAAGGTCACGTTTACTCTGAGGATCCATCGACGAGCGTATATTAATATAATATTACTTTTTACTTACTTATTACTATTACATTACGTATTTACGTATATATTACGTATGTACATTACGTATTTATTACTACATAGATATATTATTTTTATATATAAAGACGTTATTGCTCACAATAGATAAAATATATAGTTTGACCAATTCCGGGCTGTGGACCAAACAAAGAGTTTTTAACAGAAAAACCCAATAGCTATGATTTGTACTGATCTACGACTTGAATCTAGGACTTTCAGACCTGTAGCCGTACATATGTACTAGACACTAAGCCAACGAGACAACTTATATGTATAATGCATGCGAAGCTCATTAAATATTATATTAAAAAAGTTTATTCAATTAGAACTAAATATCTGGATTTAGATGTTAAGAAATTGGAAAAGTTTTCACATTTTAATACTTAGAAGTTTTCTTTAAGTTCGCTAATTTAAATAAAGTTTAAACTAAATATATTGTATTTTAATAAAGAAAACACCACTTGGGAATTCAGGAATCCAAACTACTTTAATATTAAAAAAAATACTATGTTGTTTACATTAAAAAAATGATAGCCCCACAGGGTTTTTTCAGTCTCTTTTTAGGTTTAAGGATCATATTTCTGAGTTGGTAGTATTAATAATCGTTGAAGTATAAAATTATTAAAAAATATATTGAAATGATATATTTAATCACTATGCCATAAATTATAAGTATATCATTTTCAGATATTTTCAAATTTTTATTCTTCAACTGTTGATAATTTATTTAAAACATGTGAATCTTTTACTGTTTAATATCAAGATTTTTTTAATGATTTGATCTATTCTAATATTATAAAGAGTTCGTATGTAAGAGTGTGTATGGGATACGTACGTATTCTCTGAAACAAATCTGATTTTGAAAATTCATTTTTCCCATACAAATTTATATGATTGTCGAGTGCTATTGTTGATTTTTTATTCCGATAAAAATGTGTTAATTGTCGAAAATCATAATAACTTTAATTGAAGTCGGAGTAAATGGCCGTGGAGTTACTTTATTATGCTGGACCTACGAATAAATAATAAGCATTTATTCGTAGTGCTGGGCACCGAAATATCACGGTAATATTACATATACATTACCGTGGAAATACGCAAGTCAATAATATTTTACAATACTTAAAAGCTAATTTAAAATAAAAAGCTGGATGTATGCTTTGCTGTAATTTGTTGGACTTCTTGAAATAGAAGAAAATCTATAGGTACATATAATACATGCAATTCTAACTGAGTCGAATGTGTATATTAAATATTTTTTTGGAAATTCTTATTGAAATCGTCATTATTATCGATGCAAAGACCGAATCTATAGTTTTTAGAATTTTTGTCTGTCTGTCTGTCTAAGAACGCATCACGAGAAAACCACAGAACAGATTTTGATGAAATTCGATATGATGATAGCTAATAAACATATAGGATACTTTTTTTAACTGCCTCGGTGGTGTTGTAGCTAGCATGTACGGAAGCACACTCGGAGGTCCGGGGTTCGTGTCCCGGGTCGGGCCAAGTTTAGTTATTGAGTCTTTCTGTATAGTAAGTCTCAGTAACAGCCCAGAGTTGGGAAGTTGGCGGTGTTCCACCCCCGTGCCTCGGAGAACACGTAAAGCCGTCGGTCCTGCGCCTTGACTATCTAACGCCATAACTGGTCGTGTCGAGCAGTCGCCCCACCGGAGTATGAGAGTGACAGGAATAGAAAGTGCACTTGTGTCTTGTGTAGTCTCAATGAGATTGGCCGCCGTAGCCGGAATCGGCTAGGAGAACATCATCAGAATAGTTTTTACTGCGGGAAAACATCTCTCTCATCTCTGAGAAAGAAATCCATACTAACCGTTAAAACGTTCCTAGGGACGAGTTTAGTTTACAATATTTACTTAATTTGACTCAGAATGAACAAAAACATGTCGTATCGAAACTAAGAGGTAGAGAAGAGCTAAGGTTAGAAATGTTTAAGCTATCTTTTTATCACTGTTATGTTAAATTGAGAAAACACGAAAGAAATTAATCGATAAAATAAGATTAATATTGTATTAATGAAATTTGATATTAAAATTGCTTAATATTAAAACAAACAAATTAAAGAGATACAAATCATGAAACATAACTAATAATGTTATTACATCTCAATGTACTTGAATGAGGAGAACAATTTGCTTCTCTAAGCGTTCATTCGGAATAATCTGGATCGTAAAAGCTGTTCGAAACGAAATTTTACAGCGACAAGAGTTTTTATTTCACTCTCCATTCTTTCAAGCACTCCAGTTAAGTGTCCTTTCATAGAATCTATTTACGTTTTTCCACTGTGTGTGACAAAGGAATTTTGTATCTCGCGTATATAGTACTAAGTTAAAATAAAACTTTTAACATAAAAATGTTAAAATATACATTATCGAATCCGTACATTGAATATTTTTTGTTAAATATTATTGAAATAGTCATAATTATCGATACAGAGGCCGAATCTATAGTTTTCGCATCACGAGAAAATTACTGGACAGATTTTGGTATGATGATAGCTGGTTATCTGGGTCAACATATAGGATACTTTCTACAGCGTAAAGATATCTCATCTCTGAGAAATCTATAATACTAAACGTTAAAACGTAACCAAGGACGAAACCGAGCGGCGCGGCGCGAGGGTGAGTTGCTAGTATAACAATAAAGTTCAATGAGGTTAAAGTTATAAAAAAAATCAGTTTATCTATACTAATAACAGCGTTTTTTTTGTTCGGTTATACTGCGATAACTACTGAACCGGTCGGAATAATACTCATACCATAAGATGCAACGTGTTTTGGAGAAGGTTTTAGTATATGATATATGTGGGCGAAGCCGCAGGAAAACGGTAGTATATTATATAAGGTGTAGGGTAGGGTAAGGTATGTTATGGTAGTACACCTAGAATTATTTGATTTTTTTGCATTTATCTAGAATGACCTGAAGAATTTTAATAAGTTGTGATAAATTAGTATTTTTAGTTGAATCACCTTGGTTTTCCCCGTGACTATGGTTACTATAAAGCATCGAAAATATCTTGAACTAAAAAATCAAATTAAAACTTATGCTAATAAAAATATTAGGGTAATTACTGGTAAATAATTTGTTACATTTTATAATTTATATTATTTAAAATTGTATTTCCTTGAGCTTCAAAATGTAAATGAATTAATATTATTTTTAATTTTGTTCAGCGCAATATTCAGTCACAACGTCTATTTTCCAGTCTCCAGAGATGGGAGTAGGTAGCCTTCTGGGACCATAACTTTTCATTTAACCACTACATTCCTTTATTTTGCAAGTACCGCGTGCGAGAAAAATTACGTTGCATTCAAGGCAAAATTAAAATTTTCATATACCTCCCTCATAAAATTGCAATTTTACACGGCATCGATGCTTATATTGCTAAAACAATAAACCCTCTGTAGCGAAAAGAAGTTTGGGTACTATTGTGTGTTTTTGTTACTCTTTTGAGTTAAATACGAGTATATGTATAGGTAATATGCTAAGAGGATTTGTACAAAAAATATGTTTTATTTATCTTTGTTAATTTTATAAAGGTGAAGAGTACGTGTTTGTTTATTTGATCGCACTAATCTGTAGCAATACCAGTTTTTTTAACCAACTTCCTAAAAGGAGGATTTAATCAATTCGTTGGAATCTTTTTTTTACTCAAATTTTTTTTATAAATTCCTACCGTTTGTACTATGACTTAATATGTTAAAAAACTATTTAAGTTTTCTTGTAAATGACTTCAAATCGTGCCAGTTCAGCACAGATTACTTCGCCAATGTCATGTAGAATGGAGAACACGTTAAAAACCTAGTCTTTCCTGTGACCAAATTTGCAATGTTTAACAGCATTCAAACATCAAGAAAAAAATCTAAATAAAATAAAACTGCAAAAAATTCGCAAAAAATAGTTTTATTATTCATTCATCCCTTAACCCTGAAATTGTTATTCCTACCTTAAAAATCTTTAAAAAATTGAAAACACTCAATAATATATTATGTATTAATATTTTTTCGACCAAAAATGAAATGTATCTCACTGTGTAACTGTCTGTATAATTAGTTTAAATACTTCAATAAATAAATTCAGTATGTTCAGCAGAAAAAGCACTTTGGAATGATGAGAAAAAGCTCAAAAAAGAACTTTTAAATTATAATCGTATGTACAATACATATCACCAAACATGACCGTATAAACAAAACAAAAGTGCTTAAATATAATATATAGATTACATAATATATATTTCATAATGGTATTCAGAGAGCGGCTGTAGAAATAAATTGGATTTGCACCGAATAATCTCGTATGATATACGCTAGCAATAACGGCACGTGGACTCCAACAACTTGTACGGTGACTATAACCGAATTATAAATGGATATAACAATGAAATATTAGTTAATAAAAGTTCTTATAAAGTTATTATGTTTTCTTTAATTTATTTACCGTTGTGAGGTTTGGGTTCATCTCTTCTATATACTGTCAACCCCTAGAGATGTGACAAAGGGTTGGAAGCTTACATGAAAATGCTATTTTTATTACTGTAACTTACTATAACGAAAATTGAAAATAATCTTTCTAAGTAAAAAAAAAAAAGATTCAAATCCCATATTTTAAGCAATACCTTTTCTGTGGTTGAAAATAGAAAATTAGGGAATTTTCCATTTTAAGAATAACAAGCATATCTTATATATTTACTCGCGTAACCAGTTATCATCAGACCAAATTTCATCAAAATCTGTCCAGTGGTTTTCCGTGACGCTTTCCCAGAGAGACAGAAAGACAAAACGAAGACAAAAAATTCTAAAAACTATAGATTTGGCCTCTGATCGATAATAATGACTATTTTAGTAAGATTTTCCGAAAAATATTAATGTATGGATTCGACTCAGAGTTTTATTATACGTATAGTAATGCCATAAGATCGAACAAAAATAATTTAGATGAACTTAAAATATACCGTACGTATGATATGTATTTTGAATTAAATTGATATCAGCAGTTTTACTTACGGTCCCTTTTCAAGCTCAGTGAGTATTATTTATACGTTAAGAAGGGTTAGAGTTATTATACCGTATTTGAACTTTAGCCGGGAATTAAGAGTTATTGTAGCTTTCCCTTAGAAGTTGTCTTAGGAAATAATTTATTATTGTTAATTTTAGTTTAAAATATATTTTTTTTTGGTTTATTTTTAGTTAAAATTTTATTGCAAATAATATTTTTGGAAAATATTTGCACTAAAACAGTATATAAATAGATATGATGAAACTACATAGATATCGATCGATCTTGTTGTTTTTATATCTTGTACGAAGTGTTGTACGTATAATTTTTATTTCACTATTTTGTGAACTTTATTTACGACTTCATCTTTATTTTAAAACTCGCTTTCGATAGCTACTTATTTAATACAATGAAAAACAAAATCCTTTATAATAATATATTATTATGAACCTTATAACATACTGAAACCCGGAAGATGTCATACGAATTTCCTAATTTTTCGGGCACTTCCAATTTTTCCCCTTAACCTTATTTGGACTATTACGAGTATAAAAGCAGTAGAATAGTTACAGTAATTTGTAAAATTGTTTTCTTATTTGTAAAATATTTATATGTTTTATTTATATATATCGTTTCTCGTGGCACCAGTTGGCGCCACTAGCGAGTGAGGTCCTATCACTATCGTTGAAAAGTATGTGTCAGTGCGGCAGGGTCAATAAATTTAATATAATCATTATAATTGTTAGCGTGAAAATATTTCTATCAGGATTTTAAATAATTAATCAAAACCAAATAAATAAAATAGTGACTTTTCTTAACTCTTCTTTTAAACCAATCACATTTATTGTGCCATAACGTGTCTGCTATAATTAATGAGGAATGGCACAATCTTTACAATAATCATAAATATTACTGAGAACCCGCGATAAAAAGCTCGCAAACAGTAAATGTTCGGTATTATTTGACATGTCTAGAGACTTCACTTTACACTGGCGCCCTCTCGCGGCGTATTCAAGCGCGTTTGCCTCCATTGCTTTATATCTTACACATCAAATACCTTACAAAGGCAGCGCTACTTAGGGAAACGTAAGGCATATATTGGGCAATCTGAATTATGATTAATTTCTAAATTCAAGAATCAAATCTTATTATAATTGAAATATATAGCTTTAAACCATCCCGGTGCCCCAACTGCAAAATTTTAGGAAACGTAGTCAGTACTGGCAGTACTCCAAAAGGACGTTCCGCCGCGATACGTTCAGATTAATTGTAAGTACTTTTGCCAAATGACTTCGAAGGTTAGATTTATGTTTAAAATGTTATATTTTGCCCACTTTAAAATATATTAATTATTTATTATTACTTCCTTGTTTGGATTTTATATTTTTACATAATAATACTTATTGTATGGCGTTGAAAGCTTTTGTATTAAAAATTTACTATATTTTATAAAAATCTTAAGTATTTAAAAAAATATATATTTCTACTTGAAAACGTACTATATTCATGTAAATTTATGTAGGTATATGAATATGAATCTTTAGCATCTTGTGGAAACTGCTTGAATAAACGGAGAGAGATATTACGGTTAGCGTTTATTACGGTTTATATAAATATACTAGCATTGCCCGCGGCTCCGCCCGAGTTCAGATGACCAAAACCCAAATTCTTAGGTTTTACATATTAGTATACTCTACATTGCAGTTTTTGTATTTTACTCAGAAATGAGACATTTTCCCGCGGTAAAAAGTATCCTATATATTGTCCCGGATAACCAGCTATCACCATACCAAATTTCATCAAAATCCCTCCAGTGGGTTTTCTGTGATGCGGTAACAGACAGACAGACAAACAAAAATTCTAAAAACTATAAATTTGGCCTCTGTATCGATAATAATGTTTATGTCAATGAGATTTTCCAAAAAATATTTAATGTACAGATTCTGCTTAGATACTATTTTATTATATGTATTGATAATGCTTATGTATAACGGTACATTTCTTTCTTCCACGCAGCAAAGGTTCGACGTCATTTTTGCATAAATAATTAATACACATAATTTTTGGACTGAGTAAATTACATAACTTTTTAACTAATTTAAGTCTATGGATTTACGTACTTTTTCAGTGTTTTATTTCTTGACAATACTCTCGAGTAGCGCCATCTAATAATAATAATTATTGAAGTAAAAACTTCTATAGGCAGGTTTGGATGGGGAGTAAATTCATGTACATAAGTCGTCATCGACATGGTCACGTGACGTGTTAACGCTAACACTCAGAGTGCCGATAGATGTCTAAACCAGATAAATGTAAACAATTTTAATCTTACAAATAATTTAAGATCAAACAATTAATTTGAATATCAAAAATAACAACTGCTTGTTTATAGTTTTAAGTTTTGACTTCTGTCGGCAGTCCTCATGACTTATTTTTTTATTATTATTTAATATTATTATACTAATTTCAAAAAAAAAGTTTTGTTCAGAAACGGACTTCATTTATTACAAGCTTTTATTTAACTTGCAATGTTTGTATGTATGTTTGTTCGGGTCAAATCTTGCAACTGAAGTTTAAAGCTTTAATCCTCAGCCCATTGAGCTAAAATTTTGCAAACACGTTTAGTTTAGATGACAATGCATTTTTAGATAAGTGATGTTATTCTAAATCCAATATGGCAGACTCCCAATGATGGCGGACTATGTTTTTTTATGCACCCCTATGATATGGATATAAAATGAAAGGGTTTGCTGAAAAGGATACCAATACCTAAAAAAATAAAAAATAATCTCTAAGTTAAATCAAACCCATTTATTACACTACACAATTTATATGATATAAAAGCTTGTTTTTAAAATGTTTTTTAACTACCTACTAAACAAAACATATACCTATAGGTAAGTTTTTATTTTGAAATCGCAAATAGACATCTATTGCAATTTCATTTATAAGTATGGAGTATAGAAAAAAAGAAGTTTATATGAACATTATCTTTTTTAATACGATCTTTATGTACATCGTCTAACCTAAAGCAATAAACAGAACAATCGGCTAACATTTAACTGCTATCACGATGGCATCGTTTTGTCCAAACCGTAAAAAATGTGAAGCGATATATACGGCTGTAAAATATTTTAATAGGGCGTAAAGATGAGACTCTAAAGGCTATCTGTGAAAGCGGTTTATTTATTGCTTATGAAAGTATTTATACTAATAAAGTTATAGAAAATGCGACGAACTACTCCATAGTTTATACTATATGTAATTAAATATATATATATATATATATATATATATATATATTCATCCCATCCTGCTAATACTCTAAATGCGACAGTTTGTGGGGAATTAAAATGTGCTTAGGGACGAACCCGAGCGATGCGAGGGTGAATCGCTAGTACTACATAATATAGGATAGTGAGCTAAAACGACCTCATCACGGAATATCTATGGCTTTAAGTATTTGCCGAAGTATGACGTAACATCGCCAACATCAACTCCAGGCTGCTACTGAGAATCCTCTTAATACTGATAAAAAAAATTATGCACTAATTAGTTATCATTAAGTAGTAACATTATTTCCCAACCATTATTGTATTAAGTATTTTTTGTGTCATTATTTTTATGTCATAATTGTATTGGGTATTTTTTAAATATATATACAAATATATATTAAATCCTGTCCTGTTGTAAATAATGATCGTTTAATAGGAATTAATTATAAAGTCATCCAAAATAATTGAAAAGGAAAACGTACATTCAAAATATATAAGAGATAATATTTTAAGATGCTCTCAATCTGACGACCTTAACAACTTTAAGTGTTCTTCTAACTTCGAGGTTTATCGCACGCAAAATTCAATTTACTTATTTGACAAAGGAAATGGTAATGATATTTACTAAGTAATGGATGCTTTAATTTTATATAGTAGAAGTTATAAAAACTTCTTGGATTCTTGGAAATAAAGAAAACTAGAAAATAACTGTAATAGGTAGGTACGAGTATATTTCTATCGTTCGCGAGTCCGCTTGCGGTTAGAACGTTGATAAAAAAAATATTTACAAAATTAAAAAACCCGGCTGCGTAAAAAGTCAACTGAAAAGATGAAAACAAGTAAATCAATGAAGATAAAATTATGCAGTTGGAGACTTACATACATATTATGTACATGTTTTATAATAGCTGCGTGTGTGTATGTCTGCGACTACATAATGCTATGTTTTTTCGTCAACTTGTTTTCACATTTCATATAAACAAATTTTTGAATATATAACATGGCGCCAGGAATCGACCAATTTTATTTTTTATAATTTTTGATATATGTACCTACCCAGTGTCATTCTCACAATTAAGACGAATCTAACGACACCTCTCAAGCTAAAATCTATCAAGCCGTTTAGGCTACAGAGCGTGCCAAAGAAATATACATAGGTACATACATATATACACTCGAAGAATATAACCCTACTCAGAAGTAGTCGGGAGAAACGATCAGTGTGCTGTAAAAATGAATTGTGAAGAAGTATTTATTCCAAAATATTTTCCTATACTTTCACATTTGTATTTGTACAGTTCTATTGAATACATAATATGTAGATCCTAGAAAATAGTAAAAAAATTGGTTTATGAAAACGCGATATGATTTACTTGTAAGTTTTATCTTGATAGCAGCTGAAGAAACATCAACTCGAAGAGGTTAGAATAGTAATAATATTAGTTCTATAATAATAAATTCGACGAATTTACTCCTGGATGCTTATATAATAATAAAAAATAGTTAAATACACTGTTAAAATTATTTCTGTAATTACAATATTTTTACAAAACAATCGTAAAGCAAAATTACAAACTAATATATACTAATGCAAATTACAACTCAGATCAAGTAATTTTTCAAAACATGTAAGAAAATCACAAAAATTAATTATAATTTTACAAATCTTATGTATAAACCATACATGTGTTTTAAATTTTAATTTTACAAAACAGTTTTTCGGTTGCCCATCGAGAAAGTTCTTTATTTACAAGCATTGTTTACAATTCTATTTATTAGATTTTCAACTAAAATTACAAACTAATATTGTAATTTATATTCTTTTTACAATTTTTGATGTTTTGTAAAATTACAACAACTGATTTATTAAATTACAAAACTGTTTTAAAAATATACTTCCAAGACATTTTTGTAAAATTACCACAGGAATTTTTAACAGTGTATATAGATAATAGCTAATAAGTTAAATTTAATCCCTCCACGAGCGCGGACACGCCGGCGTTACAGTTAACAATAGATTTCTTAGAAATTTAATTAATTTCTTAGAAATTTACCTGGAACTATTATGACGTAATATTATAGTGGTGTACATACTAAATTTCTAGAACCTGTACAGTGAGCCCATAAAATCGAGTGTTAAGTTTAATTCTTGTTGCTTCCACATAGATGAAACGTAAGTCGTTCGTAAACTATAGATATCTCGCTGTTTCGGGTTTTAGGTGAATGGGGACCACAAAAGTGGGTGGATATCGTTCTATTTCTATTTTGCATGTAAATAACGTGAACAGCGATTTTACGTTTTTTATTGGTTTTAATAGTGTCGAATGTTTGAATAAATAAAAGCTTTTATGTTTCAAAAAAAATTGAACAAAAAATATAAGTTAGGTAAAGTAAAAAATAAATACATAAACACCTCGACAGCTGTAATGCTTAAAAAGAATTTCCTGAAATAATAAAAGAAGGTGAAACTTACTAGAAACATCTGTATAGAGCAGTGAACTTGAATAGATAGCAAGTGTGTGTGGTTGGTACTTGGTGATATTTGATTGGATCTCAAGTGGGTCTTCTTACAATATCCGCAAAGGGAGTGGGGTAACGGCATCAGGGCATAGCTCTCTGGTCATGAGTTCTTCCGATGCCCACTAATATGGGCGCGTCCCTAAAGTGGCCTTTACAGGAACCTTCAGGCATCAGAGTGGAGGAGACGCTGCCCGGGCAATCAGCCCAGTCTGGTGAGACCCTCAGAGACCCTGAGGGAGGCCCAGCTAGACGATCAGTAATCGTTGGCAGCAATTATTCTTCAGCGTCTTCAGATGATGGGATATATACTCGTAGGACTATGAACTCTTTTAAGTTCCATTTAAATGTTTTTTAATTTTATTTATTTTTAACTAGCTTTTTCCAGGCTCCGCTCGCTTAGTCTATTTATGTATAGTTAATTTCTGAAAAGTCTAAGTGTGATGATAAATAGCCTATATCTTTCCTCAAGGATTGAACAGTTATACAGCTAATTCCAGAGATGAACACTTTCAAACGAAATTTTAAGCTTATTATTCTTCGAGCAACAATAATTGTTGATGGAAGTTATTATTAGTATTACTACAAAAACCTCATGAATTCGTTCACATTAATTAATTAAATAATGAAATAAAGATGACGTTTAATAAATTTTCTGGCTCTATACCTATTTCATCTTAATTTATATAATTCCATCCAATTCCAAGTCCAATTTTGATTAAAAATTGTTTGGTTTTGATTTGTTAGGAAGGTGGCACTGAGCCCGAGGTCCAGACATTTTTTTTATATTTTTCTGTTTTCTCACATAAAAGTAACATAAAATAATCCTAAATATTCAGCTTTTGTGGAAAAACAAAGTCTGCCTTATGAGTACAATATAACGGTCTTATAAATTTATATTGTAGTGAAATTATAAAATACAAAATCAACAGAAAAATCTTGTACTACACGCGGAATTTTGATAAAATTCTATTGGATGCTCTATAGATATTCTTTTTGTTTTTGGGTCAATACATAAAATAAACTATATCATAATTCAGTCTTGGCACATGAAAATCTCAGAGGTGCGAGAACGGAGTTTGAACTCGCTTTACTCTTTTTGCGAATCGTGCTTCTAATACAATATTATTGAGATCTTTTTTATATAAATAATTTACGTCAAAATAGATATGATATAAAATAGACTTCCATTCGTTTATAGTTCTTGAGTTATAGGAGAATTACCTTTACAATTATAATGAAATATTAATATGTATATATTTGGCGACTTTTGTAATGTTTGTTTTTTCTGTCTGATTCATCAACCACTGTCAAAGACTTGGTATGTATTAGCTTCTATTACAGTTTACATGTACTTGGTGGACAACAAGGTGTTTTTAATTGAATCGGCGACATTATCTTACTAATTTTATTATAAATTGTGAAAGTTTAGATGGATGTATGGATGTTTATTACACAATCAAGCCAGATAAAATTTTGTACAGAGATAGATTTTAGTTTGGAGTACCTTTTATCCCAGAAAAATGGACGGTTCCCGTGGGATAGATTTGTTTTTGTTTTTCTAGAGGCGAACCCGAGAGAAGCGAGTAATAAATAAAATGATTGTTTTTGTTAAGTATACTGTGAATTAAAATTCACACCATAATGCCATTAACTAATTGTTACAAGTGCTTAGAATATCAGTTTAATCATATACAGGTGTATATTTTATATCCATTATCCTACATTAGTTGAACATAACAAGTGTAAATGACGAGGTGTTAACAGAATCTAAATCTAGACCAGGGTATACTGTTAGAGTTGATATTTCATTACTACTCCCGAACTGAATACATGCATTATTCATCGCCATGCTTTTCAATAATTCACGCCCGTTTGAATGGCGGCCTAATGCTTCAATATGAAACATGATATGACAAAATATTGATCGCTAATATGTGATTATATTTTACTAAACTAAATATCTTACATATATTATCATTTCTAACATGAGACCCATTTGTTTTATCATAAAGAAAAATATTGTAAAGAAACTTTCATGTCTGAGAGAACCTAGTTATTTCACACTAAGGAATAACATTAACAGAGTGTCACAGAACTTATAATGAAGCCAAATAATAGTAGTTAAAAATAATATAAAATGTGCTATAAAAATACAAATAAAATAATATTCATAGCTGTGAGAAGTAAATAAATGTTAATAAAGAAAAATAGCTAATGGATTTTATCATTATAAAGAAAAATAAATAAATAAGCTAATATTATGCCATCTCTCTTTCAAAGTAAAGAGAACTAAAACTAATACAAATAATATGATTTTATATTTATTTCATACTAGCATTGCCCGCGGCTCCGCCCGCGTTCAGATGACTAAAAACCAAATTCTTAGGTTTTACATATTAGTATACTCTTACAATGCAGTTTTTGTATTTTTTCTCAGAAATGAGATATTTTCCCGCGGTAAAAAGTATTCTATATGTTGACCCGGATAACCAGCTATCATCATACCCAATTTCATCAAAATCTGTCCAGTGGTTTTCTCGTGATGCGTTAACAGAAAGACAGACAGAAAGACAGAGAGACAGACAAAAATTCTAAAAACCATAGATTCGGACTCTGTATTGATAATAATGTCTATTTCAATTAGATTTTTCAAAAAATATTTAATGTACAGATTCGACTTAGTTACAATTTTATTATATGTATAGATTTCTTTTCAAAAATTGTAAATCTATAAGTATTATAAAATACGGTTGTAATAGTCATTAATTATAGATACAGAATCCGAATCTATAATTTTTAGAATTTTTGTCGGTCTGTCTGGGAACGTATCACGAGAAAACCACTGAACAGATTTCAATGAAATTTAGTATTATGATAGCCGGGTCAATAAATAAGATACTTTTTAATCCGGGGAATCTCTGAAAAATTGCAATCGTTAAAACGATACTAGGGTCGAACCCGAGCGGGGCGAGGGTTAGTCGCAAGTTAGATATACATATGAAACACTCAAATGCTAATTGTTAATATGAAGAAGACAGTATTCATTAGGTATGTTGAAAGTATACATATCTCCATGCATACTATAATTTAACTTATGAAAGTGAAGTTGCGCGACTTCAATTAAAAACTTAATTGTATTTATATTATAAATATCTAGAAATATTTTGAAATCATTAATCTTGATTATAATATCCTTAATTATCACTAACAAGCAAGGCCTACGCTCATCTGAACATCATACTGCAAAAACGCAGCTTAAATGAAAAAAAGCTGCCGCGGTTGGCTGCATTGCTGCGCGAAAGATAAATGACAAATGAAGATGCGCAATTCGTAATTTTCATCAATATTTATTGATCGAACAATCAATAAATATCCCGTATATTGAACCCTGGGTCATAAGGAACGCTCAATGTGAAACACAAGCTATATTATTACATCTTAGATCGATAGAATTAAATGTTAAAATACATACAAATGCTCGAATTTTTACTATGAAACCTTCCCAATATGACTAATTATAATACTAATATTACTAAAATTGCTAATGATGCGTATTCAAACGAACAAAATGTCTGAAACTATTAATTTCACCTTTTATATACTTCCCAAATATATCTAGTTCAAGTAGTACCTTGAATGAACAAAAAAGAAAAGTCACAAGGGAATGAAAAACAATTCCCCAGTAAGATATCGAATTTGTGTCTGACAAAAGACTCGAATTCTTTGAAATCCAGTCCCAATAGTTATTCTCTCAATACGTCTAACCATGCGGATGGTGTTAGTACGTGAGTTACAATTTTTGTTGCTTTTTACCGACTGTCTCATTACAGATAATATTTTAGGTTTTATATACATATTAGAGACTTAACTTCGCTTCGCTTGGGTGGGTTTGAGATTATTATCAATACTAATATTATAAAGAGGCAGAGTTTGTTTGTTTGTTTGAACGTCCTAATCTCAGGCACTACTAATCCGATTTGAAAAATTATTTTTGAATTAGATAGCCCGTTTATTGAGAAAGGCTATAGGCTATATATCATCCCGGAAAATTTACGATTCCCGTGGGATAGGTTTGTTTTTGTCTAGGGACGAACCCGAAGCGAAGCGAGGGTGAGTCGCTAGTATTATATACAAGTAGTACCTTCTTTTGGCAAATATTATTTCTTTATTACTAACAGTAGTAAGTAGCTTATGTGTTACTTCACATACACACGCATTTACATATAATATTTGTACAATTTATACATATATTTGTAGAATTGTTAGAAAATTTTTATAAGAATTTGTCTTTAAATAATTAATGAAAGTTATTGTGCCATGTTTATAGGTTGTTATAATATCACCAACTGGATCTAACGTAGTTGTACCTATAACAGATTACAGGGCGCCTTTCATAAGCACAAATAAGGTTTAAATTAAACCAATCGTTATCTAAATTAAACAAAATGTAAAACTAATGTGTTAATGATTATAATAAATTTTGTACCCCACAACATAGGTATTTAGAATTGATCGTATTACATATGTACAGCATATAATATACAAAACACTTTTCACTTCATGAAGAATTGAATAAAACATCGATCATTTTATATATTTCCAATAACTTTATTTGTTCTGTAAAAACGTCTATAATACGTAGAAACTCGATATTTATTTGATAGTTATCCTCAAACGTCTAACACGGGCGTGTAATACGACGTGGTAAAGGTTGTCATGTCGTAACGGCTCCATCTTTGATGATTCCACAAATCTATATTAGTTATTGTTTGGTTAAGGGAAAGAAGATTTTATTTCATATTTTGTTTTCAACAATACTGTGTTTTTGATATCAAAAACTGCGAGTATCTGATAAGATCAACTTGAATAAATATCAAAATAATGTGGGATATAAAACCATTTTTTTT
Organism: Brenthis hecate; assembly: GCA_951806755.1. Lineage (NCBI taxonomy): Eukaryota > Metazoa > Arthropoda > Insecta > Lepidoptera > Nymphalidae > Brenthis > Brenthis hecate. The sequence continues at coordinate 203,292 of OX638278.1, forward strand.
TAAAATTAAAAAACGCGCGTACGTGTTATTATACCCTCCAGGTATTATTTTTATTCAAATTTATATGAGACCATCGTTAAAAACTATTATTAAAAACGGTTTCGTAATTCGTAAAGATATCGCAAAACTTACAAAAACTATGCACGAATTTAGTACCTCCCCTATTTTAAAGTCGGTTAAAAAGAGGTTTTCTTTTCTATTATCTACTTAATAAAAACTTTAACAGAAACACTGATAGATAATGCTCAGCTAAAAGAACATTATTTTTCACTGGGAAATCCATCACAGCCTGCCGACTGAAATAAATTATAATCTTACTTACTAAAACCAATCAATCAATCAAAATATACTGTTCAAATAGCCTTTTACATGCACTTTTGAATCGTCACTTTTTACATTTTTTAAACTTAAATTAAATATTAGTACAGATACTAACGAATATTAATCCCACCGGAAGCTATCTCCTTTGCAATGAGATGGTGCAGGATAGCTTTTACAACACACTACAACACCCTAAAGCTCTGGGCCAACCTATAAGCATGAAATTTAATGAACTCATTAAATAACACGTTTGGCTCAGTTTGTAGTGATCGTACTTGATGTGCCAGCGGTCGCGGGTTCGAGTCCCGCTGGGGGCGTTCATTTGTGTGATGAGCACGAATGTTTGTACTCCAGTCATGGGTGTGTATAATTATAATATGTATGTATTTAAACTTATATATGTACGTGTAGTGTATGAACTATCTGGTATCCATAACACAAGCTTCGTAGCTTTCTATTGAACTAGATGGTGATGTGTGTTAATGTCCCAACGTTTGTATTTATTATTATTATAAATATTAAATATGTGCACAAGAGCATAGCTTACGATATAACGAACGTCTAATATGAGCAATAAGTAAGGATTTTCGAAACTTCACCCCCTAAATTGGTTAAGGGGATGATAGTTTGTATTAAAGCTCGCCATTTTTCAATTTAGAAATTTCATCAGGCTCACTCACGGCTCATTGTCCTCTAATCTGGACGCTATTTATTTGTCTTTCTTTAATTGATCTATGTTCAGTAATTACTGTGATATCATATAGTATTCTGATAAGAGTAATTTATCAATTATTATCACTGGTTGCAAATTATCAGGGCGTTTTTAATTCTTAAAAAGTTGCATGATACGTACACATAATATGTAAAATGACTTACGAATACACTGATAGATTTTGAATTAAATAAATTAAAAAAAATATTATATAGTATAGGTATATTTATGTAAATAGGTTTATTTATATATTTAATTTTGTTATTTTAACTTTAAAATCTATTTTTTTTCTCGATTTTGCTTACTTTGCGCACTTATGTAAATTTTCTGTATGACCTAAAGGTTGACTGCTACAGAACGCTAGTTTTAGTGTTATGTTTGCCTTTTGTACCTTTTTAGGATCATGTTCCCAAAGGCTGCCGTGCAAATTAAAAAAAATGATTTTGGTATCCTTCATGTGCAAGTCCGAGTCGCACTTGACCGATTTTTTAGATATAATATTTTGTGCAATAAAGTTTATTAAAAAAAGGATGAATAAAGTGGCTTTTGTATGATGTTCAGAAAAAAATATATAAAACGGCTAAAATAGGTTTATTTTAACAAAGAGCTTTGGAAAAATATCCTTCCTCTTAACATTTTACGATGTCGTAAAAGGCTACAGAGCCATTAACCTAGAGGACACTTGAATCACGTAAGATAACATTAATACCATACTTATTGAGCTCTATTGGATATTATTTAACTAAATTGTCCATTTTATGAGTCAAAATATGAAATAAATGGCGACTTAGACCAGTACAGTATCTATGTTTCTTTTTAAGCAAACTAAGTCTAAGTTTCAAAAATGTATTGATCTTGGAAACAGTTTAATGAATTTATAGGAGTTTACCTCAACTTTGAGCTTACAACGTGATAGGCAATAAGTTATAAGTCTTAACTTTAAACTTTTGAAATAGTTAAAAATGAAATAGATTTTAAATAAGACCATGATTGCTTTATAGCATTCGAAACGGGAACCAAAAACGGAACGGGCACCGACTTCGAAAATATCCGATTAGGTATCTATTCTAAATGAAAACCCCCGTTTAGTTATTTTTTACATTTTTTTACTGTTTTTATTTGTTCATTTTTAGTGTAGACGTAATAAGCAGTTAATTTGTTAGAAGAAACTTTTTTAATAACATGTTCGACTAAGCAATTTATTTAAAAAAATAATTTATTTGTGGATTTAAAAAAAACCGCTTAACCGATTTCGATAAAATTTATATGGGACCACCTGGGAAATATACCCATTGAAACAAAAAGAAAATATAAGTCGGTTCAGGCGTCTTCGAGTAGTCGCTGAATATACATAAAAAAAGATTCCGACGAATTGAGAGCCGCCTCCTTCTTGGAAGTCGGTTAAAAAAGATTTTATATCGAACGAACCGAACCGAATTCAGGTTTTGAATAAATTTAAACTAGACTGTTGCAGTAGCTGATAGAGATCATTTTTTTTAATATTATACAATAATTTAACATACATATTATTATATATGTCTAAAAAGTCCTCCTCCACGCTGAGTTTGTGTTTTTGGGGTTAATCTCAGAAATCATTGGACGGATTTCCATACGACTTTCCCTCAAGAAAAAGGATTGTCGGGAAAGGTATATAATTCATTAATAAATTACGAAAATAAGCTACCATTGAGATGATATTTGTTAATTAAGTTGAAAAAAATAGTCACTTCTGATAAATTGATACAATCTATTTCAAAATACTTTCATAGATTTACGCGAATATTTAATTGACATCTACATAAATGTACCTATAGGTACATATAATAAAATTGTAACTAAGCCATATCTAAACTTTTTTTTTGGAAAATGTAATCGAAATAGTCATTATTATCGACACAGAGGCAGAATCTATATTTCTTAGAATTTTTGTCTGTCTGTCTCTCTGTCTGTCTGCCTGTCTGTTACCGCATCACAGAAAAACCACTGGAGGGATTTTGATAAAATTTAGTATGGTGATAGCTGGTAAAACCACGATGATACTTAATATTTAGTTAATAACATACTATCGACCGCTATTACCTTGCATGAAGCGTAGCAAGTTTTCGAAGGCCATGTGAATTCCGCGTAGTGTTGTCCTGATCCCTGATGTTAAAAAAAGGCTGAATAGATATATGTGACTTTTCTCGCTTCGCTCGGGTCCCTAGATGCTACTCCCGGTCATAGCAGTCCAACCGTTCCAACATATATATAAGTGAAAAATAAACTCAAACATAGATGATTTTTTAATTTTTATAGTACAATTTAGAATACAAGAATTGGCTTTAAAATACAAATATCGTATAACTTTCAAAAATAGATGGTTTTTTATTTAAATCTAACTTGATTATCGCACGAAGTTGCATAGAGAGAGATGACAATCGGGAATAAATATGGAACCACTTTAACCTTCCTTATCGGTATCCGCTGGGAATAGCTGATACTAGTCATTGTCTGTGACTGCATTTGCATACATTTAATATGTTACTATCGCACTTTTTAGCTATCTGAAAGAATAATGGTATGGCGTAAGGTGTACAAAAATATATATAGCGTGGGGATAAACTAAAGTCTACTTAGAACGAATTCTAAGATTCAAATCTGGGCACCATTTGAAGAAAGAAAAGGAGGATGGTGTAATACCTGTTATTTTGTTGGTTGTGTGTGCCTTTTCCGCATTGAAATCGCTTCATCTCTACGTAGTGTAGGATCGACTTTAAATTTTGCCTAAGGATACTTTTTGATGAAATTCATTTTTCTATTTATATAAAACTAGCGGCTCACCCTCACTTCGCCCGGGTTCGCCTCTATGATAACAAAAACAAATCTATTCAAAGCAAAACCGTATATTTTCGGGATAAAAAGTAGCCCTTTGTGCTATTCTAGACTATAATCTATCTCTGTGCCAAATTTCATCCAGGCCTGTTCAGCCGTTCTGGCGTGATTGAGTAATATACATCCAAACATCCATATAAACTTTCACATTTATTATATTAGTGAGATTGTAACTAGTACTAGTATTATATGCAAATAACCCTGTAATATCCCTCTACAATTTTATAGTTTATCATTATTTCCATTTGTACGTATTACGTAGTATGCATATGGAAATGCAGTCGGTGTACGTATAAAGAATCGAATCCGCTACCTTTAACGTTGGTATACATATAGTTATGAAATAAATGTTAACATCATTACAAGAATAGAAAGTGACAGGAAAAAGAAACATGAAGCAATATTCTTTACATCGATTACTTTGCGAAACAATATAAAGCCGTGTTCATGCCACAAAGTTTGTGGGGGAGCGAGGGCGATAACGGGAAAAGTTTGAGGTCTATTGACTGTGTGAACACGACCGAAGAATCTCAAGAACGGTTCAACTTTGAAAGTGGGATTACTCTCTCGAAGCTGCTGTATGCGATAGCTTAATGTAGTTTGCTTAATTTATAATATAATTACTATAATTTTATTAATGCCTTTCGAAGGTGCTAGTTTTTATTTTTACTTTTTTAATGTTGACATATGTTACTTTTTGAATAATTGCCTAGTATAATATTTATATAGGGTGTAATGTGCATGTTTGTTCGTATCTATTTGTCCCATTTAATGCGAGTGTAGTAACTAAGTAAATTAAAACTTAAAACTGCATCCTAAAAATACTGTTATTTGGCAAAGATTGGAAACTCCAGGTAAATTTCTAAGAAATTAATTAAATTTCTAAGAAATCTATTGTTAACTGACACGCCAGAGTGTCCACGGTCGTGGAGGGATTATACTATTTCTATGTGAATACTTGACCTATTTCGCGTTTGTAATATAAGAAAATTTTTGTAAGTGAAAAATTCTATAGGCAGGTTTGGATGGAGAGTAAATTCATGTAAGTCGTCATTGACAAGGTCACGTGACGTGTTGTTGACTCAGAGTGTCGATAGATATCAAAACCAGAGAGATGTAAACAGTTTTAATTTATACATTTGAATGTAAGATCAAATAATTAATTTGAATATCCAGAAATAACAACTGTTTATAGTTTTAAGTTTTTACTTCTGCCAGTCAGTCTGGCAGTCCTCATGACTGGTTTTTTATATCAATCGATCATGACTGGTTTTTTATATCAATCGAATCAATCAAAGTTTTCACGAATGAATCAATCTCTTATAATCTCTTTTAAATTTTTACTATATATTATATTTATTTTTATTAAATATTATTGTTTCTATCATCGATAAATAAAAACTTTTTAACAAAAAAATAAAAACCGACTTCAAACAAAAGCACTTAAAAGTAAAAAATAACTGATTGGTAGTTTTCATTTACTATACATACCTAATCAAATATTTTCGAAGTCGGTGTGCTTTGGCTAAGTAATTAAAGTCTACCTATTAAATACATACCTAATCAAATATTTTTAAAATCAGTGCCAGCCCATACAAAGCAAAGCACACCGACTTCGAAAATATTTGATTAGGTATGTATAGTAAATGAAAACTACCAATCAGTTATTTTTTACTTTTAAGTGCTTTTGTTTGAAGTCGGTTTTTATTTTTTTGTTAAAAAGTTTTTATTTTTCCCTTTTTAGTGTAGACAGTAGTAGCAAAGTAAGGATTCTAACGTGTTAGGCTTGTCAAATCAAACAAAATAAGCCCAAACTCAAAGTATCTACTATTAGCCGTTGAAGAGTTCCACCTATCCACCTTCTGGCCTTGCCATCAGATCAGGTCAACAACACCGAACCACTGTACTATCAACGGAAATAGAAATACTTGCAAAGTTTCAAGTCAATATGACAATTAGAAGTAGGTTAAATTCATCATTAGTTGTTTTTCCACCCTTAGAGGTGGTATTTTTTTTGAAATTTAAATGGGACCAATCTGGAAGTATACCCTTTTAAACAAAACAAAAATTGTCCAAATCGGTTAATAAATGACGGAGTTCTGAGGTAACAAACATAAAAAAAAAAAAAAAACATACAGTCGAATTGAGAACTTCCTTCTTTTTGAAGTCGGTTGAAAAAGAATTAGATACACAATCCATGAAAAAGTTATCTTAAAACTGTCACCAATTTTGTTTATGTAATTATTCTAGTTGAAATAAATATACAACAATATAAATTGAACCTTTAATGCAATGCTTAAAGTTGTTTGCTACTAAATTAAAAGCGCACTTAAACTTGTGTATTTAGTACTTTTTTGATCGATATTTTAGTTTATTATTGTAAGGTTGCATTTTTATATATTGTTTTAATAGAAAATAATATATTTGATTAATTTGTAATGATTTATGTATAAGGCATTTACTTATGTGACCTTAAAATAAGAAAGGGCGCGGATATTCATTTGTTTTCCCGCGCTTTTGCTCAGAGAGGTCGGTACCAACCTGTAGGTCACTACGAATTGTTTGTAATACTGAAAATTATGATTATAAATTATGTAACTCACTGACGTTTATAAAAGTACTGAATATAAGAATATAAGCAAGGAATATCTCGAAGTTTTATTAGGGACCCTACACTATATTATAATAAAAGATGTATTATCATAGAACTGCATTCCCATCCAGCGGCAACTTCCGCACAGACCGATTATTGTGGCTTTTTGAATAATGATGGCAAAAGAAAAGAAAATGGTTGTGAGAGTTTACTTCGCCGACTTGTATTATTATACATTCATCTTTGAATAGTTATACTGCATACTTTAAAAAAAACGTATATTTGAAAAAAAAAGTTAAAAAAGAAAGAAAAAGAAAATGAACCTTTTTATAATAAATCTAAATTGTAAAGTTGTTGGCAAGAAGAGGCAATAAAAGGGATCTCCACATGATAAGTAAGTCCCACTAAAGTTCTTATCTCCAGCACTCGTCATTGGACTATTGCCAGTGAGGAATATCTGAGGGTGAATTGCCTATTACTACTTTATTCTAGGCAATAAAAATGCAAAATACTATGTGCAAATTTTACTGAATGCGTTGGTACGTCTCGTGTCGTCGTTATTGGAAGTGACTTTTGGAATATTAGCGATCAATTTGAGCTTTAGATGAAATTTTTGCACAACTGTAAGTCTCAATTTTCTTGCAACTATATCAACTTTTTTTGGATTGTATTATAAAGTATTTTCCCGTGGGAAATAGATAAGTTCCCGCGGTAAAAAGTAGCCTATGTTAGTCTCCAGCGCTTAAACTATCTCCACACAAAAAATTACGCTAATCCGTCACTCCCTTTCGACGTGAAAGAAGGACAAACAAAAAACATACTTTCACATTTATGATATTAGTATGGACATTCATTATTATCGATATTTCAGTTCGTAAAAGCAAAAATTTGAAAAAAAAAAATTTTCGTTTTCGTGAGTGTAACTTTGTTGTTATTGATGATATGAAAAAGTTGACAAAGACTTTTTTATAGGATTTTAAATGTACTACAAATTTGCCATTTAATATTTTTCTCTAACTCTTACAGTTTAGCTAAAAAATGCAAAAAACCGTAAATTTGAACTTCGAATCCCATATTAACAAATCAAAATATTGCAAGGTAGAAAGTTCAGAACGCAATGGAACTGTTTTGTAGTAACATTTAATACTAACAACGGTCCATTCATTAATTTTTTGTGTTAAAAAATACTTTTCGTCACAAAGTTTGTAGGACAAAAAAGTGTTAAAAAATAATAGTTTTCCCATACAATTTGTAATGGGAAAACTTAAAGTTCGTGGAGAAACCGCTTGAGAATTCGGAATTTTGAAGTTTCGCTTTTTATAACAGGAGTTGTTGTTGGGACATTTTTTAAAATATTTTGGGGTGAGAGCGAAGAAAAAAAATATCGGTCAATTTTTGGCATCACCCTATATATAATATATAATAGTATATAGCTGATATCTATAGTATATATATTATATATATTATAGATATATATCTAAAGATAATATATAAGATATTATAGATATATATATCTATATATTTATAAACGAGGCTATTCTTGTATATATAGCTGTATAGTATAATATGTATATAGTCAATTCTATAAATCTGATAATCTCGAAATAACGGCTTTCCAACGATTTTTCATGAAATTTAGTATACAAAGGGTTTTTCGGCGGGGTTATAAATCGATCTAGATTAGTCCTTATGTCTGGAAAAAACGCGAGTTTTCCGAATTTCATGCGGTTTTCTTTTGCATTTTCAACAATTTTTGCATTGTCAGTTGTGTCACTTCTGGTGGGTGGGAGGCGCCACTGTGCAAACTGTCAATATCGTGTCCGGTATTTGACATCAAGTTTAAAATATTTAAGTGGAAATCAATCTAAAGAAAAATTCTAATTTTAATGTAATTTAATATAATTTTTGAAGAAATTTTAATCGATAAAAATCTATGGGCAATATGTAAACATCCATCACCAAGTCTAGATGTGTGTGAAGAAACAAATGATCTGTTAAATAATTCACCTACGCAAACAAATACAAAAGTGACAATTGACACATACATCTATAATAAATACTATCAGTGGCACAAACCATCTTTTCTGTGCTGTGATGACACATAAAACAAAATAATTTGTGAAGTGGAAGCGTAAAAAATATTTAAAACAAGTTTATAACCTCAAAAAACTAATACTCTTGTGTAAAATTGCACAATTCAACTAGGTATAATTTGTGCTCTTTTTCAAATCAGCTTTTCTACTTCCCGACTTCATCACACTTAAGATTGGAGGATGATAAAAAAAGGAATATAAATTGCTAATAAACAATTCCACAAGAAAATAAGACAGCAGAAAACAGAAATGTTAGAAAATGATAAGGAGCACATTAAAAAATACAAATGCCAACAATTAATATAACTATAAATGAGAATTGTAACACTTACAAACGTTTTGAATAAATTGAAGTTCTTGATAAAAAAATCCAGTGAACAAATACCTCAATAAATAATTTAGAAAGACATTCGGCGCGGAAGAATTTGGTTATGTTCAGAGTAGAAGAAGGTGAAAAACCTCCTATCAATGAAACTAGTAGGAAAAAATAGTCTTACACTAACAGGAAATAAAAAAAGGAAGTCTGCCGGGATCTCCGAGAGAAACGCCTTACCGTCCATATTAGAAACAAAAAAACTAACAAATAAAACAACATACCGAAAACCATACCTGGTAATATTACAAGACTTTATTTTAACAACAACCCAAATTTAACTTTCAACCACACAATCGCCATACCATGAACAACTAAAAACCAACACAGCCAAGATACAGTATAATTAAACACCGTAGGAACCTCCTCATCTTTATCGCACCAGTAGCGGCCGGTCACTATGGGGGAGTTCGACCTAATCCCGTCCACAGAAAAACAGTACATACTAATGAACACAAGGTATACATATCTTCATCCAGAAAAACTTCTAGAATTAAAAGCAGCATTTCCTACAACAAATCAAAAGAACACAAAGATAAAAATTATAAAACCTTTATAGGCAATATCAGCGGAACAAATTATATATTGGAAACAAAAATTTCAAAGGAAACCCTTTGCCAATCATACAAGCATAATCTCCAACCGTAGAGCTCTCTGTCGTGATCTACTTTGGCAGAAGGCTTTTAACCGAGAGGGGTCTATACCGACAAGACATATTACTAAATAAAAATAACATTAATGATTATGAAATTAAATACCTCAATTTATAAACTATTGTCAGAATTAATGTAATGGCAACAGAAATTTTATTTATATTTATTATTGTTAAATGTTTTAGTATTTCTCAATTGAAATTAATTTAATTTATTGGTGATTGTTTATTTATTTATTAATGATAATTTATATATATTACAATATCTATTTCAAATATAATTTAAAGATTTTAAAAATAATTTAATTCCAGATTACAAAATTTATTAGTTAAAAAATTATAAGTTAAAAATTATAAAGTTAAATAAATAGTCCCTAACCAAAAAATTGAAGTTAAATTAAGTATAATCAAATAAGTTATAACAATACGATCTGTTAAAAATACAATGCTAAAAGTGTGTTAATTAAGTAAGAGTAATTATAATTTTACAAGTATAAGTAAGCAATGTATACAATACAATAAAGCTTTATAGATTATTATGATTTATCTTTTGCATTATTCCACGCAAAATATTGTATAATCGATAATTTCGCACGCTTCAGAACATATAGCAATTATGGTCAAGCGGCCAAATGCCGCACAGTTTTGAACAAACCAACAGGTATTCTGGTTCGTATCCCCCGCGCGGCGGGTCCTCCCCTGGACACAAAGGTTGGGCCGGTTTAAGTTGTCATTTGCTTTTTTATTGTATTTATTCAATTCTTAGCTTTTGTTTTTTTTATAATGTTTTTTTGGTCCTTAAAACGCCGAGCGAGCTACCGGTCAACCCATGTACTATTATATAGAATAATATCTTATAGTAATATAGACATACATGAACATGACAAAAATCGAATTCGCCTCTGTATTGATAATAATGACTATTTCAAGAAGCTTTTCCAAAAAATATATAATGTACGGATTCGACTCAGAATTTTATTATATGTATAGATTATCGTTTTAATTAAGGAATTACGATACAAATTAAGTTAAGTGTCGCTTAGGATAAGTAGGTGAAAATGAGTATAGTTGTGTTTGCTGTTTTAAATAAATATTTGCTTAAAGGAAATTGTTTTTCTTTAATGAAAATTGCAAACCAAGGATGCCGATAAATCAACTTGCTACGTTAGAAGGAAGCTGAGCTATCAAACTTAATATATGTTTTAATCGTGGGCATGGGCAAACAAATCCTTATTAAACAGGTGTGGCAAGTTTTTTAATTATCACTATCATTATTATATTTAACTACCGACCTACCCTCAGTTTGCTCGCGTGCATCCCTGGATACGCAGATTTTGTTCACAATTACATGAGTTTTAATTTTTTTGCGCGGAATCCTAATTGCTTTTCTAAAATAAAAGTTGCCTAAGTTACTCCTAATAATATCGAATATATGTCTGTGAAAGTCCCGTCACAATCGGTCCAGCTGTTTCGGAGATTAGCTGGAATATGGAACAACAAAAATTTTAAATGCTATTTTATTATAAGTACCGCATAGGTATATGTAGTACCGTATATAATTTCATACGCATTTAATAAAAAGCTGTTATTTTGACCTTATAAACAGACACTTCAATTTTACTTATCTGTATAGATACGTATGTATTTACTTGAGTAGTTCCGGCCTCTTACGACGTACTTCCTCATTTGAATCACCTTGAAAAATAATAATTTTCAAACAAAAAGTTTTATAGTACACATGATTTTTTATTATAAAAAACAGCTGAGAACTAGATAAAATTATCTTATCTGTAAGCTCGTCATTGTTTATTTGCACATAGATATGTGATTAGCATTCTAGTTAATAATTTACTCGTACATAGGTATAATAAAATATCAATAATCCAAAAATCTTCACAAGTTTTCCTATAAACTATAATAATACTAGGATTTCCATCGCGATATAAATAGTTTTTTGTATTATATTTCATCTTTAAATTACAATTTGCCTAATAAACAATACATTTTAAAAAGACTGACTTATATTGCGATTTATCACAATTAGTTTTGTATATTAGCACAAAATAGCTCATAAAGAAGATATTTTATATCTTATCAGTCTATATATTATAATATTATCGTCGCATTAGGCCATTCAAACACGCGTATACTTTCAATATGAAGTGTATTAAGACGCTACTAGTTCTATATGTGTTAACGACAGTGAGTGCTGAGTTATATGAGTTAAATATTGTGCATTACAATGATTTTCATGCAAGGTAAAGTTTAAAATTATATCAATTAGCTGACCCGAATTTCAATGAAGTTTATGATGTTTGAGTTCATACAAAAGTCCTATAGAAGGCTTGATCTACGAATACATCTTCTTATGTCCTTTAAAATAATGAAAGCGTTTTTTACTTCATAATATGTTATGTACCACGTAAGAGTTCATTGGCAAATACCTCTAAAATATGTGTCTAAAACACTGTGTACCAAAAAACAATATTTCCAAAATTTTATTAACATGCTGGAACGCAGAATTTCTAAATACCTATAAGTAATAAAGCACTTACATAATATTATTTATTTTGAAATAAAAGCTTATTTAACAAGAAGGCATAATGGCGTTAAGTGAAAACGTCATGAATTGTTAATATTTTAACATACGCACTGTCTCTAATTAAAATGTACGCGATATTGGCGAAGTAAATAATTGTGCCCAACTGGCACTCCTAGAAGCCACTAAACAAAAGAATTGAATTGAATTGAACTAATTAAAATTCAATTAAATTATCTTGTACAGTGGCTTCTAAAATTAAAATACATAAATAGAAGGAAACTAATAACTACGCTCGATTATTAATAGGTCTAATCTAGGGCATAAATAAATACTTTTTAAAATTACTTACTTTTGTGAAAATTTTCTTGTCTTGATAAATACTAATTTTTAAGTATTATTAAAGTAATGTATTGATATTTATCATCATATAATAGTAATATTTGATTATCTTAACCAAATGCGGTAAATGGATAATGACAGTCCAACCCTGATTTCGTGTTCCTAATAATAAATAATATATCATAATGTTATATTTCTACTAAAGGAAACAACTTAGTGTTATAATTTATATAAAATATTTATTTTGCTGATGTTTGTTTACATTTCCTTACGAAAATAACTATTTTATTCTCATGAATCCGCTAATTAAATGTACGTTCCCTGAGGCACTGTAGCTAATATTTACTTTTAGACTAAAAAACACACGAGTTTCAAAGTTAATTTTAAAGTACAACAATTAATAATAAACAATAAATATTTCAATTGTTAAGGGTTTTATTTGATATTATGGAACTATATATTATGTATGTATGGTATATGTATTAATGGATTCTCAATGGAACTCTCTATATTTATTTCGAGAAATTTTCACTGTTTAATAAATATGTCTATGGTGTACCTTTTTGGTTAAAAAAAATTAGAAACACAAATTAGAGGCTAAATTCGCTATTTTGGTTTTTAATATAATGTATATAGGTACCCGGGTTATCAAGAAGAATCTTACGGTGTATAAATCATCAAAATCGGAGAATCCGTTAAGTAATTACGCGGGACAAAGGATCGGACAGACAAGTCAAACACGTAACTCTAATTTGAGTTTCGTCGCAGTTAGGCAAAAAATTATTATTATTTACAAAAATGCTGATTCGTACTAGTCTAAACGATATTCTAGTTTGACGTAAGTCCCAACATAGTTATTAAATTTTATTAGATTTCTATTTTCTATTTAGTATAGAGAGATGAGATATTTACTCGCAGTAAAAAGTATCCTATATGTTGACCCGGATAACCAGCTATCGTCATACCAAATTTCATCATAATCTGTCCAGTAGTTTTCTCGTGATGCGTTCCCAGAAAAGCAGACAGATAGACAGACAAAAATACTGAAAACTATTTATTAGGCCTGTGTATAATGACTATTTCAATAACATTTTTCAAAAAAATATTTAATGTACAGATTCGGCTTAGTTACAATTTTATTATATGTATAGATTTTAAGCCGAAGTAAAAAAAATAAAATAAGAGTTTCCTATTGTAAAAAACTAGAATGTCGATAAGATAGTGTAATCTTGAATACTAAAGAATGATAAACTTAATCTTAATTTTGGTCATATACATATATGTCGATCAAGATATGACGTATCAATACTTATAATTGGATCGTATCTGTGTAATCTTTGGTAATAATTATGAGAGACTTATCTCTTTTCATTTATTGTATTAAAAGCCCTCTGTTGCATATACATGTGTTATATGTTAGACTAGCATTGCCCGCGGCTCCGCCCGCGTTCAGATGACCAAGGACCAAATTATTAGGTTTTACATATTAGTATACTCTTACTTTGCAGTTTTTGTATTTTTTCTCAGAAATGAGATATTTTCCCGCGGTAAAAAGTATCCTATATGTTGACCCGGATAACCAGCTATCGAATTACCGAATTTCATCAAAATCTGTCCAGTGGCTTTCTCGTGATGTTTCCGCATTAGACAGACAGACAGACAAAAATTCTAAAAACTATAGATACGGATTCTGCATCGATAATAATGTCTATTTCAATTAGATTTTCCAAAAAATATTTTATGTACAGATTCGCCTTAGTTACAATTTTATATGTTTAGATTAATATTCATCTTATGAATATGTCAGATTAATTCTCTAGGTAGAGTTATTTTGTGTCTTAAATTGTGATTGATTAATTGGGAAAAGGGACGGGCCCTATAGTGGGACACTACATACGTTGACACATTGGCCCCGTCCCATGTCAGGGAGACGGCGTCTAATGTAGGAGCTGTGGCGGAAAAGGCGGAACCACTGAAGTTGCTATCTAAGCAAAAAAAAAATTAGAACGAAGAATATCCCGAATTAGTGATGTCCAATTTCTTTGTATGGGATGAGGCATCTTTACTAGTATAGTATTATATGATCTGGGGTTATTTATTATAACTATCTGCTATAATATATTGTATATATATTTTCTTAATAAAGAAGATATAGTTGCTTTTAGATATTATAGAAAGTTTTTTAACTAAGTCATATAAACATAGTAAACTACTTTGAACTACTAATCTTCAATGCTATAAGCGTATACCAATTATTTCATCATCATAGTACACAGTACAGTCCTTTACAGTATGCCATTTGGTTATATTATATTTTAGGACATGCAAAATTGCAGACAAGAACTAGATATGTCAGAAAAGTTAAATATTTTTAAGTCCGATCAAATTAGACATAAAAATAGTGATCAAATTAGACATAAAAATAGTGATCAAATAAGAAAAACTCCAAGAGAACTGAATTTTGGTAGAGAACTTGGGTACATCAGTAGAAATAAATCGCTCGGTCGGAGTTTTTGTTATTTGGCATGTCTACTTTGACCGGACTGTTTTTATCATTTCAGATTTGTAGAAACCAGCTTGTTAGGTGGAGTTTGTAATCCTTCTGTAGCACCATGTATAGGGGGATTTGCTCGCTTAGCGACTCTTATACGCGAGGCGCTGGTAGAAGAACCGGATTCCTTAGTTTTAAATGGAGGTGACTCATTTCAAGGTACTATTTGGTATAACTTACTAGGATGGAACGCTACTCAGGATTTTATGAATATGGTGCATCACGATGCTCATGTAAGTATTGAATGACTTTTAGCTTATATACTAATTTTCTTGCCAAAATTATGTTTATAGGAGCTTTGTCCCTGTTAAATAATTATTATATCTTTTTGTTTCATTTTACATAAAAAGGTTTTAATATTTATTAGTATTTAAAAAAAAACTCGATTTTCATGCACATTCTATCGCTTAAGCTTTTAAATTTCTTTTACCATAAACAAAATAATAAGAAGCTGTAGATCAATAAGATGTACAGCCTTATAAGATAGCCACTACACCATCGAGTTATTGCAGTCATTATATTAGTAATTCAAATTCATTCTCTAACAGGTGCTAGGTAACCATGAGTTTGATAATGGCATTGATGGAGTTGTTCCATATCTTGAAACCTTGAAATCTCCAGTGGTTACTGCTAACATTATTGATGATGAGGAGCCATCCATACAAGGTTTATACAAACCTAGCATTATCGTTACAAAAAAAGGCCGAAGAATAGGAATTATTGGTGTAATAATAGCTAGTACTAATGTAAGTTTTTTCATGCAAATTAATTTATTATATTTAAGATTATTTTTATCATGCTACTATATTACTACTTGGTTATACGATGAAAAAAAACACCGAGAGGAAACCTTCATGTCTCAGAGAAACTATATAAATTTTCAAAAAAACGTATGAAGTCCGTTAACCTACATTAGGCGCATCGAAGAAAGGCTAGCGTCCAGAATTGGAAAGTTTTAATTAATTATTCTAAAAAGTAATAAAAAAATATTTTTCAATTTTCATAAAGTTTGAATATAATATTTTATCTTTTCATATATTTTCATACAATACAATTGACAAATATGTACATGAATTAAAAGTTACATTTATTGATAAAATTTCATTAAATATGACAATCTTTTATCACATTTTGTCGACCACGCCAGTTAATAAGTTGAAGCGGTAATGTTAAACTCATAATTATATTATATTATTAACGTAAAAAAAAATATTTTTGTTTCAAACATAAATAATAAATAAATTTATAGGAACTAGCGTCGACAGGAAAACTTAAGTTTACTGATGAAGTAGAAACTGTTAAAAGGGAAGCTGAAAAACTGAATGAGCAAGGAGTAGACATTATAGTAGTTCTGTCTCATTGTGGACTAGATATTGATAGGTGAGTAAGGCCTTAGCAGTAGGATAAGAATCGTCTGATCCCCCCCCCCCTCCCCCAATATGTGTTTTTCTTGTCGCGGGGGGTCATTAGCGTCCGGAAATCCGTATCGTAATCCGGAATATCGGAATCCGTCCGGTAATCGTAATCCGGAAGCATACACAAAGCCAAGACACGCTGAGAGGCGACCCACTTCGGTGTACCATGCGGGGTGGGAAAACAAAAAACAAACCTATCCCACAAGAACCGAACATTTTCCGGGATAAAAAGTAGCCTATGTGGTTACTTCAGACTATAATCTGTCTCTGTGCCAAATTTCATCCAGATCTGTTTTGGCTGAATGAGTAACAAACATCCATACATACTCAGAAACTTTCACATTTATGATATTAAATAATACGGACTTAAGTATATTTTTAGTTTAATTTTATTTTTTCTTGTGAATGTATAGCACATTTTATTTATTATATAAAATAGGATATAAAACAATTAAAGGACCGCTAGTGAAGCAGAAAATGCTCGGCTTTTTAGATAAGTACGTCCTAATGGATTTACCAACGTTATCTAAGTTTAAGGGATCCCCTAAGCGTGGTTATAAGCTAGGGATCCCATACGTAGGTGGTAGCTTAGGGGTTGTTGGTGAAATCGGGCATAAGTCTTTTATGAGTAAAAAAGTGCTCAACTTACTTTTTTAGTAACAATAATCATTACATACAGGCAAATAGCATTGCACGCTGGTCCATACATAGACATAGTTGTGGGTGGACACAGCCACTCTCTTCTAATCAATTCTGACCCTCCGGAAGGCGTACCTTTCAGCTCCGAAGGCCCGTACCCAACTGTAGTGGAGCAAGAAAATAGATCAGTGAGTGAATAGTGATAAAATATTGAATAACTATATAAATCTAATATTTCAAAATAAAATTTGAATTACTTAAGTCTAAGCTTTTAGAATTATGTGCAAAAATATTTTTTTAATTAGGCAATATGTACAATATACATACTCTATGTATGTATAATTTAAAAATATTATTATTATTATTAGGTACTAATAGTGCAAGCTGCCGCTCACACAGCATTTTTGGGAGAAATAAAACTATACTTCAATGAGCAGGGCGATTTAATAAGCTGGGAAGGACATCCTCATTTCGTTGACAATGATGTAGAACAAGGTAATAATACATTTATAAGAAAAATTTGGACAAGTGACGATGGTCAATTTAACAAAGATTAGTTATCCACGATGGAGATATTATTATAGTGGATTATTGAACTCGTAACAGGAAAATTTATTAAATTTTTGGTCATACTTGATATTACAATTATACGTTTGGCTCAGTTGGTACTTGCTGTACCAGTGATCGCGGGTTTGATTCCCGCTGGGGGAATTCATTTGTGTTATGAGCACGATTGTTTGTACTCCAGTTATGGATAATATGTATGTATGTATTTAAAATTATGTATATGTAGTATATCAACTATCTGGTATCCATAACACAAGCCTCGTAGCTTACCATGGAACTAGATGGTGCTGTTTGTTAATGTCTCAACATATTTATTTATACTTATAAACTCTCATACTAATATGGCAGTTGATATAAATAATATACATGATGGTAATTAATAAAAATTACATCGATATCAAATCATTTTAAAATTTGAAATTTAGCTGAGGCAACCCTAAAATCTATTACTTAAAAAAACTACGTTTAAAAAAAAACGTCTTCAAAAACTAAAAATTAGTATAAAATAACTTAATAAAGATTTAATTTAATACACCTCTTCTTATGCAAACCTAATAAGTAATACCTTTAATATTAATAAAATACTATTACTTGTATGTGCCATTATTGACATGATTATTTTGTATTTATATATTTATTTATTTATCTTTTTTTATTTCATTCTTCATATACAAATAATGTATTTAATGCTTCTACCAAATACTGGAATACATACATATTATGTCATTTGAGTAAGTAATACTTAAATTTGAAGAACCGTATATCTCAAGTGTTATTATTATTCGAGTGGTACTCGAACTTAGGATATCCGTGTACTTGTAGGCTTTATACCACTAGTCGTTAATTCAACGAGGCAGTCGATCTTAGTAATATTGAATGGAAAAGTTGAGTAAAAAGCTCATATTTTTAAGTACCTACTTAAAAAACTTTTTCACTAACTGTGCTTATGTACTTTTTCGTTAATGTTCAATAACTGAAAGAAGATTTAAAGAAATCAAATAACTTCTATCATATTTAAAAAAAATCTCTGTATTAATTTGATATTTGATTCCTTAAAAACTTGTTTTAAAATAAAAAAGTCGTTTTAAAATGATAAATATTTCAGCTCCGGATGTTCTTCAAAAAATAGACGAGTACTTGCCAGTTATAAGTGAAAGAGCAAATGAATTAGTAGGCGTCTCTAAAGTATACTTAGAGTCTGCCTGTGCCTGCAAAGAGTGTAATCTTGGTAGTTTTATTTGCGACGCCTTTATTGACGCAGTAAGTAAATAATATATAAAAACTTTCATTATATTCCAAAGAAACAGTGAAATTTCATTACTTTTTAATTTTCACTTAATTACCTAATAAATTTTGAATTTATTCATTGAGTTTCAATATCTAAGCCGATATTAATACTTTCTCAGGTTTACGCGTTCTTATAAAAACTATACTATTAAATATTTTACACAGATCTCTGTCTAAAATATTAATCTTGATAAATGTTTTATTTTTACTATTAGTGAAAGTTATGTGAAATAAAATCATTTAAGATATGTATGTTTTTCCTTCTTAGGTCATCGATAAAGCTGTGGGCGAGCAATGGGGCTACGCACATATGTGTCTCATAAATCAAGGCGGCATCAGAATCTCTATAGAACCAGGAAGTAAATATAATTAATTATCTTACTCGTAATCTTATAATTAATTATTATTATTATCAATCTGACAGCTCACTTCTTATACTGGCTTCGCTCTGGTGCATTCTTAAGAATTAATAGTTAAAGAAAGCATACAGGACAAACGAACAAAGAAATCTTCTTAATTTTTGGCCAGAAAGCTTCGGAGGTGAACGCAGTACAACAAGCCAAAGTTTTATTACAATCGCTTTAGAATTGCATAGAGTACAGAAATAAAAAAAAACATTCATTTTTATTTATATAGATATTTAAAAAAAATAAAAAGTATTGGCCAAATATATACATATATTTCATATATTTTACAGATATAACATTCGAAAGTCTACTACTGTCTACTCCATTTGAGAATAGAGTAGAAGTTTTTGATTTACAAGGGAAATACATATTGGACACTCTGGAATACGCTGTGGCTAACGTCCCGTGGCCCGGCGCGAGGATGGTGCAAGTTTCAGGTAAAACTTAAAAACTCTTATAGTGCTTTCTTAGATGCTTTAATAGGCATGTTAAATTAAAATTTATCGTTTTTTTGAGGGTTTATTGTTAATTCTTAACACATTTTTTTTGATAAAAAATAAATAATAAGATGATTTGTTTTGAATTTTATAAGTATAGTAACTCTTATTTATTAAAATGTTAAATTTGCAAGGTATATAATGCCAGTGCCAGTTTTTTTTTCTTTCAATTTTTTGTACAATTTTGTGAAAGGTAAACACTGTTTGTTATAATTTATTTGATTGTCACTCAGTGGATCACCTGAATTATAGATTATATAGATTTTTTACGTGTTATTAAATAATTAGATCTCTCTCGTTTTACTTCTATGAGCCTTAATTATAGAAATTGGGTACTCTTTTTGTTATAATTCTCTTTCAAGTCTCTTTTATTATTATTTTGCAAAACGTCGTCGTTACCTACAAATAAATAATTATTCGTAGGTGGTTACAGAGCACACAAAAAAATAGACATATGTACATAAACTATTCATAAAGGAAAATCGAAAATCATAATTCTCCTAGCACAATCATTTATGACCCATCAATAAATCTATACTTATAATAAAATTATTGTAACTGAGTAGAATCTGTACATTACAATTTTTTTGGAAAATCTTATCGAAGTAGACAGATTTCGATGAAATTTGGTATGATGATAGTTAGTTATCCGGGTCAACATATAGTATATTTTTTACTTTTTGCTGCGGGGAAATATCCTATCTCTGGAAATCTATACTGAACGTTAAAACGTAACTAGGGACGAACCCAAGCAGAGCGAGGGTGAGTCGCTAGTGTTATTATAAATATACTTCTCTTATATTTTATTTCCGTATTATCAATGAAAAGTTTATCTTCAAGGAGCGATAGACACAGCCATACGGCAGTACAAGTACTTGCGGTCTTATAAACTATGTAGCTAATGGTGACACATAATACACCTAGTATGCCAACTCGAACACTACTAGCTAGTTTGCAAGTTTGTAATCTTATTCGTCGTTTCTCGTCTCTCGTCTACCGTTACTGCCAATTTGTTAAACACCCTTAGATGTTTTAGGTTTTATGCGTACATTTATATTTATATTTTGGTAATGGGTGTATCACAGTTACTTTTATTTATGGTAAAAGAAAAAAATGGTGTCATATTCTATATGTATAATGTGTATATGTATGTGTTTATGTAGGTATGTACTCGTATGTATCAATGTATATGTCAATATATGTGTGTATGCACTTAAGTATGTACGTATTTGTTTGTCTGTGTATGTATTCATTGGTAGATCTCCTTCCTTCTCTCTCTCTTTCTTTCTACTCAAATGTTGCCTAATGCAATAATTGATTATGTTAAGAAGATAATTAATTAGTTACCTTATCGCAAACAGTGGTAAACTTTTACTACGTGTGTCAACGACGTAGAGCCAAGTTACGTTTTTAAGTGGCGTTTTTAAAGAGCTATATATGTGCAAATTATGAAATTGCAGGCGACGTTGATAGACGTACGGGTTATAAGTAAAATTTCAAACTGGTTCAATAACCAAAAAACTTAACAACAGTTTTAAAGTCGGCGCTTATTGTACCAAAAACGTTACCTAGACGCAAATTGCTCTTACTAAATGATAGATATCGCTTCCCTTATACCTAGTGTGTTTATCCCTTTATAAATCTTTTATATCATCTTTTTGCCAATAGATCCCATGAACATGGGCAGAAGTAGCAATTTTCCATGTTATGATATCTCAATAACACAGTTAATGTACTAGGTCCAAAAAAATAATATTTAAGCTTTTTATTTACAATAAAGAAAATTACAAATATATTAATTATATATACAACACAAATGTACACTTAGTTATTACTGTAAAAGTCATGTCCGCGGAATAGTGGCAAGATGCTAACCGCATCCCCCCGCTGAAAAGCAATTCCGATTCGTTAAGCGAAAAATTGAGCCAGCTCCCCTGTCACCAGTAGAGGCGATAAAACGAGGTGTAATAATATTTTGATTATTACCTATTTAATTTTTAACTATCTCTCGTATATATGGATAAATTTATAACTCTTCACAATCATTACCATCTGCTTGTAACGAATCTGTATCTGGACACAGGATTGCGAGCAGTATTCGACGGAAATCGAACCATGAACAACAGAATAGTCAGCGCTTCCATACGCTGTATTGACTGCGATGTGCCCCGCTATGAACCTATAGATCCGAATAAAATGTATAAAGTTATATCGCAAAGCTTTATTGCGGGAGGGGGCGATGGATTTACGGTAAGTTTTGTTCAATTCATTTTTGTTACTAAAATGATAAATTTTATCTATAGTTAATATTATAAAGAGGATTTGTTTGTTTTTTTGTTTGTACCGAATAAGCTCCGACACTACTGAACCGATTTAGTTGAAATTTGGTAAAAAGATAATTTGAGATCCTGCGAAGGACATAGGATAGTTTTTATCCTTGAAATCATCTCTATGGGGAAGCAAACTAGGGACGAACCCGAGCGAAGCGAGGGTAAGTCGCTAGTGTTATTATAATAAAGTACTACATATAAACAAATTATTGAAAATATTGAAAGTACTTTCAAAATAACACTTTATAGTTTAAAATATAAAAATAATAAAGCCATAAAGCAACTATTATAATGACAAAAATATTGTAATAACGATACAGAGATTACTTGATAAGTATCTCGGACGATTCATAATACTTATGAGCAAAGTGCCGGGCTCGCCACCGAGCCGCTTCTGATTCGTCTACAGAGTGTGCACTGGGCATGGGTATTTATAGTCAAATGACGTAGTGGGAGACATTGATAACAGTCAAATCATATTTCCACAAAAAATACGAAGGTAGTATTAAAAACTCAACAAAATATATTTAACCCCCCACATACATAGTTAAAATAAAAAAAAAAAAAAACCAGATAGCCACGGGCTTGATTTGATACAGCAATATTTGGGAAAGTAATATTTTTTATAAAAATTAGAATTATAACAGCGGTATAATTCATCATTGAATGAAAGATAATAAACCGTTCATAGTTAATTTTCATTATGTACCTTATGTATCATATTGTATAGTACAAACGAGCCCGTTCCTGTATATTTATTCAATATCTTTTGTGTTCAATTCTAACAATGTATGTACTTTTAACTAAACATTTTCCATCCATAAAAGTTCATTAGGCTTTTTATTTTGTTAATATGCCAGTTTCCGGTTACATAATATACTATATTCGTCATAAAACTACGTATGAGTAATTTACGATTTCGCACAGTAAAGCACTAAATGTATGTTACTGACACAACTCGATTCTAGGGTAAAGTAGTTTTGCCTAGTTTTTCCGATGAGTTATACGATTAGACCCTTAAACCTTTTTTTTACCTTTAATGTTGGGAAATGCCTTTATGCATATCACCTGTAGACCTACAGGTTGTTATGTAGGACTCACTGGCTCGAAAAGCCAGTACTACCCGTTTTAATGGGGCGTCGCTGGATCGCTTACGCACTTAACTACGACGCCACTATGGTAAGTCTACTTTTAGTTGCTCCACAGTCCACTACTCTGCGATCAGAGAAGTACCAAGAGCAACCCACATGGTACAACGCACACCGAAGTAGGCCACCTCCCTATGCGTTTCTGCCTACCTGACTACTGAGCCCCCTCACCACGACAAGCTGAACGCACATTGGTGGGAGGGGGAGGGGAGGGGGAGAACCTTAAGCCTAGGATAAACTCTTTCATCTCATACTAGACCTAGCAATTTTTGGTACGCCGTGTAGGAACTTCTTTATCGGTAAATAAACATTAGCTGATAACATAAATAAACATAATAATATTATTAAAGCACTAAATATATTATTAACATTAGACTAAAATTTATATAAATGCGAACACTGAACAGTTTGAGTATGAATAGATTTGTTATTTCTTCACGCTTTAATGGTGTCGGATTCTACTTGGGAATAGAGATTTATTACTTATACGTACGTATTCTGCATTAACATACTCGTATAGGTTACAATAATCTTATTGACGTACCGAATGAACATACGGACATAAGCAAAAATATGAGCATAACCGAATAATATTATGTAATATTACTTAGTTTATTGCAATTGTTTGTTCTTTTTTAACGTCCCACTGCTGAGCACGGGCCTCCCAATACGATCAAGCCATAGTTCGCCCACCACGCTGGCCAGGG
The DNA here is from genome assembly GCA_951806755.1 of Brenthis hecate. Lineage (NCBI taxonomy): Eukaryota > Metazoa > Arthropoda > Insecta > Lepidoptera > Nymphalidae > Brenthis > Brenthis hecate. The sequence continues at coordinate 227,336 of OX638278.1, forward strand.
GCGGGTTGGTGGACTTCACATGCCTTTCGAAAACTTGCTAGGTACTCTGAGACATGCAGGTTTCCTCACGATGTTTTCGTTAATCGTATAATAAATGGTAATTTTCTTGGAAATGATTCGCACATGAAAACATCAGAAGTACGAAACCCGGTATATGAATCTGCTCCACCCGGTTTCCCAAGCGATTGCATTACCATTGATATTCTACTACCTGTCTTAGCTTATTATAAATTATTATTTACAATGTTATATAATATTATATTACTTTTTGTCCTTCATCGGCTTCAACTATGTACTTATTAATCATAAGTGGTAAATTAGTTCAAATTAATTAACAATGGTATAAACCTTTATAACATCATAATTAACTCATTATTATAGAATAATAATGACTCGTTTTATATTTCCTATATTAGCATTGCCCGCGGCTCCGCCCGCGTTCAGATGACCTGAAACCAAATTCTTAGGTTTTACAGATTAGTATACTCTTACATTGCAGTTTTTGTATTTTTTCTTAGAAATAAGATATTTTTCGGCGGTAAAAAGTATTCTATATGTTGACTCGGATAACCAGCTATCATCATACCAAATTTCATCAAAATCTGTCCAGTGCTTTTCTCGTGATGATGGAATTCGTAACAGACAGACAGACAAACAAACAGACAGACTGAAATTTTAAAAACTGTAGATTCGGCCTCTGTATCGATAATAATTACTATTTCAATAAGATTTTCCAAAAAATATTTAATGTACAGATTCGACTGAGTTAGAATTTTATTATATGTATAGATTATATTTTTTGAATAAACTTAAATTATTTTACATAAACCAATAATATTTTTATTATTAATAAAACTTCTTATGATGATGCCAAGATATTGAGTTCACTTCGGTTAACAACAAACGTGCACCTGTTAATTAAATCGACCTTTATATTAAACAGCATAATTAAAACTACTTCATATACGAGACGATCTTGATGAGTTCTTAATACTACTTCAGGGTAGTCTTTTATCACCATTTATGACTTTATGAAACAATTATACGAGAAAGATAACTTTGGCGAGAAATACTATTATGATTGAAGTATTCTCCTGGGTTTAGTTATTAGCATAATATTGTATCCATAATTTAACCGATATTGCTTCAATGTTGACTTGAAATAATGAAAATGGGGTAAAAACGAATATTTCTCGTCTGTGAACTGTGCATTACTTCTTCTATAGCTTCATTTGCATTGTAATTATCTTTATTATAGATTTTTTGGCAAACTCAAGCTAAGTTCACGTTTTCATTGTGTTTATGTAAAGTTCTGACGAAAAGTTAAGAAAAAGCTCTAAGTATGATGATAGCTTTCTTATAGCATTTCCATTCATAGATTTTTTACTCTGATACATTATAATTTTAAAAGTCTTTATTTAGTTAAGTCCTAAGAATTATAATTTTTATCCATAAATAGTGATTATAATAAAAATTGGTCAAGTGCGAGTCGAATTCGGACACGAAGGGTTTTACCATTGTACGTGTACTTTTTATTAGTATGACTTTTACTCTATGTTTGTAGTATAGTATCGATTACGAACGTTAAAAAAATAGAAATACATACTCTGTGAAAATTTCAACTCTCTACCTATTACGGTTCATGAGATACACCCCCTGACAGTCGGGCGGACAGCGGAGGCTTAGTAATAGGGTCCCGTTGGTTCCCTTCGGGTACGAAACCCTAAAAATTACAAGAATAAATACAACGTAGTGCATTTAAATCTCTAAGCATTTATACAATGTCTGCAGTCTTTCTAATCGAGCTTCTATAATTTTCGTGGATAAATCAACTCACAAGTTAGTCTTAATAGCACTCAACACCTTGATTCGATATTTCTGGATATTTTTGTCTTACTAAATTGTCCTTAATTTATGTAATTTTACAATTTTAGCCACAATTTATTGCCTCTTTCTGATATTGCTAGTAGTTTTTATGGCATTTTTGTCTTAATGGTAAAAGAAAATGTTAAAGTATTTAAAAATATTTAGGTTATATCTTTTTACGTAAATATGTATATATCAGCTGTTTTTAGGTAAACACGTAATGTAATATTTAGATGTACAATTTTCAATATATGCATAGAGCCTGGCAATATTGGACGTAAAATATTATTTATTATTGGACATAATTTTATTTTAACGTTACTACAGTATTGTACTAAAATGTAGATCGAATAGAATTTTATAAGTAAAATAAATTGCGATAAAATTCCGAATGACAAGTAAAATTTGTTTTCCAAATAGTCCATTTTATTCATGCAGCTCATGCGTGACACATAACCATAACTTCTGACCTGCATTGATAAGTTTGAAAAATAATAGATAAATGAATGCAGTATAACAATTATTTAATATTATAAATATTTTCGATCGATCACAAACAATATTTCTGCACAGCATCACATCACAAGCAATATACGCTTTAACGTGTATTATTGTGATTTTAATTCAATTATTTTAGCTGTTATTTCACTTAAAAAATAAATAAATATGTTGGGACATTTACACATCACCGTCTAGGTCCATGGTAAGCTACGAGGCATATGTTATGGGTACCAGATAGTTGAATTAAACTTTTTTGACCGATTCCAAAAGAGGGGGACTCGGTAATATGGGAATACTTAATTTGGATTGTGAATATTTCATGACATATTTTCCAATTATTATTATAAATGAATGTAGTATATTTTTTAAATAATAAAAAAGTTATAATTCATGGTAAATTTAAAAGAAAATTGTCCAAAAATCTATTTAAAGTCCGTGTATTTTTTACTTAAAAAGTGATCATTTAACTTTTTCGTTATGATTCAAAATTTCTAATCTAATTTTCAAGTATTTGTTAGCATCCAGTTCAGTTACAACAAAATGATATTCATGTATGTAAATGGAGGGACCATAAATATGAAACTAGGAGGTGATCAAAGGGAACTTGATTTTCAAACACACATATTACATTAGTTAAAATTTTAATTAAAATATAATTAGTAAAATTATATACAACTAGCGGAACCTGCGGCTTTGCTCGCGCTAAAACTACAAAAAATCTATAAAAAGGTTTTCATACAAACTTTCATCCCCTATTTTACCCCCTTATAGGATGAATTTCGAAAAATGTTAAAATACATATTTATTTAATTTTATTGAAGAGCCTTAATACTAAGTTTGAAGTAATTCTAATCATATATTTTTTTTTGGATCGTATTAAAAAGTGTTTTCCTGTAGGAATGAGATAATCTCCCGCGGTAAAATGTAGCCTATTCACTCTCCAGCCCTTCAACTATCTCCACATACAAAATTACGCTAATCCGTCAACCCGTTTCGACGTGAAAGAAGGACAAACACACAAACAAACAAACAAACAAACAAACAAACAAACAAACAAACAAACAAACAAACAAACAAACAAACAAACAAACACACTTTCACCTTTATAATATTAATAAGTATGGATATTATAGCATATAACTATTCATGAATTTTTATAGTTTATCCCAAGACTAATATGTTCGAAATTTAAAAAGAAAACACATGTTTTCAGAATAAAATTAGTAATGATTTCGCTGATTATGTATGCATAGCATATAGAGTAAATAAGTTACGTTACACGGTTTCGCTTGGACGCACGTACTCTTTTGACGAAATTTTTCACTGTTTTGCATAAATGTAACTAAATTTTGTTAATTCGGTGCTCAATTTGCTTTTTCTATCTATCTATCTTTATAATCAGCAATACTAAGAAAACTTGAAAAATTAAGAAAATGCTTTCTTTTTCGAGCAATTACTTCTATTCAAATTTTTAAAATTTCATTATATTTATTTACCAGTTTTTATAGTTCATCAAAATCTGTTCAGTAGTTTTTGCATGAGAGAGTAACAAACATCCATCCATCCATCTATCCATTCTCACAAACCTTCGCGTTTATAATATAAGTAGGATATTAATTCACTAAAATATAATGAATTGAATATATTTAACAAAAAAGTACCCAATTTCTAAATTATTAGAGAAGAGCAAGAGGATGCTGCTAGTTTGATAAAATAGTGCAATTTGTATCTATGCAATTTCAGGTCTCCGAGTAGTATACGATGGTTCAAAGCCATTAGGCAATCGAGTACTAAATGTTACAATACGTTGTATAGAATGTGAGGTACCTAGATATTTACCACTGGAAACTGATCGATATTATAAAGTTGTATCTCAAGACTTTATTGCAAATGGTGGGGGAGGTTATACTGTAAGTTAAATAGATTTTTCTAACAAAACGTTATAATTTAAATTATAACGCTTATATTTCTGCGTGGAACTTTGTCCATATTATTACTTTTTAGTTATCGATCACTTCACAGGTACAGATAAAAATAGTTATTGCGAGTGTACAGATAGACATATAATGGCTATTGCGAAATTTTCTGTAGACCTTTTTAAGACACTACAATTTTCTTGTACATTGTTTGTATATATCTCTTAAAGTTTAGCCCGAGTAAGCCATGTAAATTTCAAAGGACGACTCGATAGAAACAGTCATTATGTTTTCTCACGGGAATGAAAGATTTTCCTGCAGTAAAAGATATCATAAATGATGACCCAAATAATAAGTTATCTCTACATATAATAAAACTGTAGAGTTCGAATGCCTGTACATAGAAAAAAATGCTAAAAACCAAGTTAGGGGGATGTAAGAAGAGAAATAGAACAAATCCAGATGTTTTTCAATTTTTTTTTGTTTCTCTGTCTGTTTGTACGGGCTAATCTCCGAAACAGTTGAATAGATTTAAATGAAATTTTGCATGATGGTACCTTATATAGTTTTTAAGTTTCTATAATTAACATATATGTTAGTTTTAAGGTATATATGCTATGAGCCTCTGCTTACATATTTAAGATCCTTATGTAAATATTGCCTGAAATAAATGATTAAATAAAAAAAAAAATATTCCCGCTCAAAATTTTAGATACTTTTCGTCCTGGAAAACTAAAGAGTTCTCGTGGGTTAGTTAAAAAAACTATAGTAACCTATACAGCTTAGTACAATACCACAATTTAAGCACCTAATTTAGTAAAATTTGGCATGCTGATACCTTATATTGCCGGTCAAACAACAGGCTACTTTTTATCCTGGAAAAATGAATGGTTCTCGTGGGATAGATCTGTTTGTGCTTTTCGAGCTTGCGAACTGCTTGCGAACACGAGCGAAGCGAGGGTGAGCTGCTAGTCACTACACAAAATTTAGTTAAAATCCGGTAAATACTTTTTGCGTGAAACGCACATAGGCATACAGACAAACAGACAAAAATTTCAACAACTACTGAAAACAATACTATAGAGCAATAGTTTTGTATAGAATAGGTAAAAGATCTATATACCTATTCTATACAAAATATATAACAGTCACTGTGTTTTTAAAATATATTTCATGTACAGATATCGCCTCGTTACAATTTTATATGTGTATACATTAATCCGCTCCAAACAACCGTAGCGTGAGTATACATATATGTAAACTACATGTGATAATAGCTTACAGACTTAAACAATAAATAAGTAATAAAATACAAAAATATTTTGTCAAATATTATAACTATAATAAAAAAATTAAATAAGCTCTTTAATTTTATAATACCTACTAGTATAGTTGGGATATAATAATAATAATGAACACTTTATTGCGCACCACACAAGAAATATATAAAGAAGTGAAATAAGCATATAACAAAAAAAGATGGTCAGCAGGCGGCCTTACCGCTAGAAGCGACCTCTTCCAGACAACCTTATATAACTAAGCTTATTTTTGTTAACTTCTTATATAAGCTTATTAACAGCTCACATTCAATTTAATCCAATTTATAAGAACTGAAGAACTAACTTTAAAAAGCTCTGGTATTCAACACAATTTTATTCAAACATAATGTTATGCTTCTTCCCATTTATACAAGGGTACCGAATGGTTTAACCCTTAAATCTATTCAACAGCTAAATTCAATAGTCTATAGTTGTAGGTTTGCGGTCGCTGAACGTTATTTCAATACGGAACACTACAGTAATGGGGTTAAAGAGGAACCAATCCCGAACCAAATTTACCGTCAAATATAACGTTAAAAGTAGGTTTTATATGATTTTTTAATTTCAAGAGACTGTCCGAATTTTATTATTTCACGGACTTAATAGACTTTTGGTAGAGATAAAAGTAAAAAAGTGGTTGCCAGAAAATTTACTGGCGAGCTAACTTTTTATCGTTCTCTAATTACGAAAAAACTTTCTTTTTTAAATTAGAGTAAAAAGTTTTTGGTTTTAAAAGTTCTATATCAAATCTAATCGACTCAGTCCTTACCCGAAGTATATTGAAAATAGTTGTTTTGGATTTGGCGTCTAATATATTAATTGTACTGTATATTGAAAATGCATGTATAAGAATATTTTGTATAACAAAAGGGGATAAATGCCAGCTCTGAAGTCTCGGAATAAAATTTCGTACCCGCCATACCAAATAAAATACTACTTTTGGCTACGCTTCCGCTACCACGAATCCCAGTTATCCCACGATAAGTCCCAAAATATATACACACACACATACAAACTGTCACATTATATTATAATAGGTTTTTTAAATAAATCAGCAAAGTATAATATCTATAAATAAATATAAATAAATATGTTGAGACACACACACAGCACCATCTAACTTAATGTAAGCTATGAGCTGTGTTATCGATACCAGACAGTTGATACTCTATACCTACATATATAACTTTAAATACATACATATTAGAAATATAAACATCCATGACTGAAGTATAAAAGCCCAAACACAAATGAATGCTCCCAGCGGGACTCGAACCCGAAAACACTAGCACAGGAAGTAGGGTCTGTACGTCGTCAATAATATTTAAATAAATATCACAATAATTTATCAACATACAGGCATATAAAATAATATATTTATTTATAATTAAGATATTTTCAGAAGTTATGGTTAACCTAGTTAAACTATCCCGGGTAGATGTTAACGGGTATTCGGTAGAATTTAATGAACCGATGTGTAGAAGCGATTCATGGAATCTACATTTCGGACACAATTTATGCTTTATTCAAGAGACGGAAAATTAACGTAACCACTGTTTGATATGTTCCGATTGTATAAAACACTGGTATATATTTTTAAAACTTTTTACTTTGTTTATTTATATTTAAAATTGGCTTTCACGAATATTGAATTTAAATATCTAAATATTAATACGTGAATAGAGAACTTTGTACTCTTTTTATGCATATTACGTTTACAAGGACAAGTATGAGCGTTGCTATAGTGAGTTTATTCTACTAGCTGCAGAAAGTTTAAATGTAATAAAAAACTGTATAAAGCGTAGTTTTTATGGATAATTTCTCAGCTTCTAATAGTTTAATGTAATCTTGGTGTTAGATAGTCTACATGAGTTTTAAAATAATATGATATAAAGCTGAAGGATTTATTTGTTTGTCTGCATGTGCTCTCTGGGTTCGATTCCCGGGTCTGGTCAAGTTTAGTTAATGAGTCTTTCTGCTTAGTAAGCCTCGACCCCGGAGTTGGGAAGTTGGCGGTGTTTCACCCCCGTGCCTCAGATGACCTTATCTCCTGCGTAGATGACCAGTCTCAATGTAACTTTGACAAAAGAACTTTAAAATTTAATGAATTATACTCGTTTTTCAACTACGCGACGATCACTGGTAGAAAATATCAGAAGAAACGTTTTTTCAATGGATATTTTACAGGTATTTTTCTAACTAAAATTAACGTTGCTAGTAGGAATTTTCTCGTTCAACTCCTATTTTATAGCTAGCATTGATCAGAAATATATTTGACCGAGTCTGATTAAGACAAACGACCGCACTATCTCGAAACTTGTGGGAAACGTAAAAGTATTGAAGAGTCACTAAGAAATCTCCCTATCCCGTACTGAAAACCGGGTGAAGCATATAAAGACGGTATAAATTGACAATAGAAAAAAATCCAGACGATAAATCTTAGTTAATAAGAATAAAGACTTAGTTTTATGGTGTCTTCCTATTTTAAAAATTCCATTCTGTATTTGGTGGTACATTTACATACAATGATTAAAATTAGATTTGTAATTATAATATTGTCTTTTTGCCATAAATTGATTCATCAGCCTACAATATTTTAAGATATGAATATCTAATAGGTAAATATGTATTTTACGTATCAAAATATATTAGATTTGCTTTGCGTCGGCTGGCACCGACTTCGAAAATATCTGATTGTGTATCTATTCTAAATGAAAACCTCCGTTTAGTTATTTTTCACATTTTAGTGCCTGGAAGTCTTTTTTTTTAAGTTTTTATACTTACTATATAAGATTACTGCGCTCTTGACTATGGAATCTAGCCTTAAGTAATATGTAAAAATAATGTAAAACGAAATTTCCAAATCGCATTGGTAATTACAGAGATTACAGCGCATTCCATAAAAAAGCTATAGTATTTTACAGTTTACTAGCAGAACCCGCGGCTACGCTCGCGTTCGATCTACGAAAAAAAGTTATACAGGGACTCACCCTCGTTTCGCTCGGGTTCGTCATTACGTATTTATATTACGTATTTATATAGTATACATAATATTGTTCATAAGCAAATACTAAAATCGCGATAAAAAAATGTGGGTGGGGGTAGGGGGGTGAAAAATACTTTACAACCACATAGTGATCATACCTACCAAATATACAAAAAAAATACATTTAAATAAGCCGAACCGTTTCGGAGAAGTGCGACCACAAGCACCGTGACACGAGATTTATATATATTAGATTTTTTCGTAAAATATAATTAATCAAAATAATTATTTTTTCCAGATGATTTCTGAAAACCGTAGAAACGTGGAAGTCGTAGGCGTTGACAACGTCGTACTAATGCAGTACTTGAGGCGCCAGTCTCCTCTCATAACAGATTTGGATGGAAGAATTCAAATAAGCAATCCTTGTATAGCAAATGAAGGTGCAGAAGAAGAGTAAAAGAATATTGAAATTAAATTGCAGACTTTTTTCGGGGTGTCATAATAAAAAATAATAGAAAAAGTATATATAATTTTTTTCAGTAATAACCTTTTTCATTTTGGGAATTATTTATGCATACCACCTGCATACATACAGGTGGTTATGTGGGACTCGCCGGCTAGAGAAGCTGATACTACCCACTAAAACTCAACGGTACCTCCCTCTATTGATATTATATATATATATATATATATATATATATATATATATATATATATATATATATATATATATATATATATATATTAATTATGTACATAATATTTACATTATTATTAAATAAATTTTTTTAAATAAATGTTGTCTCGTCTGAAAACTTTTGTCAATTAGTGTCCGTGAGACTTAAATTTTAATATTAAACTTACTATATACATTATTTAATATTAAAAAAAGAGTATTAATAGTTTTTAGGGTTCAGTAGCCAAAAAGCAATCAACCCTATCAAACCCAAAATCTAGTAAAACCCATCATATTGTGTCATACAAAAATATCTGTCAAAAACCACTAACCATCAGTTATTGCATGCATCCAATAATGAAGTTTGAATACACATCGTAATGGTTTCGAGATGATTATTTCCTACATGACATTAATACTCTAGTACTATAGCACTAATAGTGATGTTGAAATTGTCTAATTTTGCTATTTTAAATCATATTCTACATATATTATAATTTTTGGGCAGTGGTAGCCCAGAGCAACATGCTCGCTTGAAAAAACCAAGTGAGGCTGTTTCAGAATATGAAGGAATAAAAAGTAGCCTATGTGTTATTCCAGACTATAATCTATCTCTGTGCCAAATTTCATCCAGATCGTTAAGCCGTTCTGGCGTGAAAGAGTAACAAACATCCATACTCACAAACTTTAACATTTATAATATTAGTAAAGATATTAGGCACTTAGTGTGTGTGTATGTATGAGCTAATACAAAAACTTTTTTCATCTCTCTGACGAATCTCAAATTAAACTGTAAATTCAAATTAACCCTTCAATTCAGTTTTTAAATTAAAATAGTGCTTACTAGAAAACTATTTTCGCAATTTGCACCCATTTCCAATCAAAATCAAAGCCCATTGTTTGGTCAGCGACGACCGCGCTTACATAAAATTAGCGCCAATAAAGCGATTTACAATCATTTAAATATGAATCCATTTAAACTATACTCCTAGATATTTAGATTTTGAGGTAAATTTTATTATTATTCGGTGAAGTCTATTATGGAAGTTTTTGTAAGTTTGTTTTTAGGGTTCCGTAGCCTAAACGAAAAAATGTATGTATGTCACAGCTATTTTACTCAGACAATATTGGTGACATGGCTGTGTTAAATAAACGTAGGTGTCTCATGTCAACCGCTAGAGAAAAAAATGAATTTGAGGATGCATAAAAATTTTGAGTAATTTCACATAACTCTTTAAAATTGGGATAGATTTTTCTAAGCTCCTTTTTTGTTCATGCCAATAACTGCGAGTAAATATTTAACGTTTGGTACATGGCCCTCGGTATCCAAATCAGACTAGCATTTTTCTAATGTTATTTTTATGGTGTATATAAATTTTCATTTATACACTAGCGGCTCACCCTCGCATCGCTCGGGTTCATTTTTCTTATGTTTTAATACTTATTATCCTATTCCGGACTAAGTGAAATCCAAAAAATCAAATATAAAAATCGGTCCAGTTGAGTTTGTTTTATATATATATATATATATATATATATATATATATATATATATATATATATATATTCCTGAATAATGAAATATTAGTGGTTGTGTAAGAAAATTATTTATTTGCAAAATGATTCCGATTTGTTAAGGTACAAATTAATATATTGAAGATTTAGAAATAAGAAAATTATTTCAGTCTAGACATTCTAAGTCCTAGGATGAAACTTAGTTCTATCTGTGCTTAAAATTCGAATGAGATCTAATTAAAGCTAGCCAGCGCTGAGTTGAATTCTAAGTCGCCAAATCAAATACTGAAGACAGGTCTTATAAATTCAATTAAAATACTAAAATCATGTACTCATCATTATTATTCGACTAAAATAAAGCTATATTGTCGTTTTACTATCTTATTCTATCCTTTATATAGAATAAATAAATAAAAATTACATTAGCACATTATCATCTAGTTCCATGGTAAGCTATGACGCCTGTGTTATGGATACCAGATAGTTAATACACGATACATATATAAATACATACATATTTGACGACACGTTTGGCTCAGTTTGTAGCGACCCTACTTGCTGTGCCAGCGGTCGTGGGTTCGAGTCCCGCTGGGGGCATTCATTTCTGTGATGAGCACGAATGTTTGTACTCTAGTCATGGGTGGTTATATTTATATATGTATGTATTTAAAGTTTTATATGTGTAGTGTATCAGCTATCTGGTATCCATAACACAAGCCTCGTAGCTTACTATGGAACTAGATGGTGCTGTGTGTTAATGTCCCAACATATTATATTATTATATTATAAATATAAACGGCAATGACTGGAGTATTAACAATCGTGCTCATCACACAAATGAATGCCCCCAGCGGGACTCGAACACGCATCCGTTGGCACAGTAAGTAGGATCACTACAAACTGAGCCAAACGTGTCGTGATACCTAGGATGGCTTGGAATGTATATTTTGAATATAAATAAACTTTTTGTATATAATATCAAATATTAAATAAATTATTTATACCAACGTTCAAGAATGAGGGGCAACGTAATTTAAATGTGTATTTTCGTAATTTTATTTTAATACAAAGTTACAACAAAGCGTTACAGCATCAACATCTATAAAAACACTCCTCAGTATGGGATATTACAGAGTCAGTGTACCTACGTCCTACTTAATTAAAAATTATTGTTAATGAAGGTTTATCATAGTCATAAGTATTTAGTGCTAAAGTTATGGGTTAACTGATTTGCTCTTATCAGTTCGGTCACTTATAGAGTTGTTTGTGGTATAGTTGTAATCGTTACAGGGAGGCTTTAAGTGGCTCTTAAAGTTACATGATTTTAAGTTTTCTCCCTAATTTCCTTATCGAAGAATTATATTAATGATAATTTTATAATAAGTTTACGGAATAAGCGTAACTAAAACGTATTTTAAATAATAATAAATAAATACAAAAAACATTTTTATCAAAAATCAAAATAAATCTGTAACAAAATTCGAAAAATTAGTTTTCTTTAAAATGTCAAATATTTGCGTAGCTCTAAGAAAGTATTTCAGGTCATAAGTTTATCTGTGTACTAAAAATCAAAATCCTTCCAGCCCTTTCTATGTAAAGAAGTAACAAACATACATTTACACATTTATCGACCACTAGGCGAAGATCAGTATATTATAAAAATATATTGGGACGTTAACACACAGCATCATCTAGTCCCATGCTAAGTTACGAGGTTTGTGTTATGGATACCAGATAGTTGATACACTACACATATATAACTTTAAATACATACATATTATAAATATAAATACCCATGACTGGAGTACAAACATTTGTGTTCATCACACAAATGAATGTCATATTAATTCAACTTAGTACTTTCTTAAGCTGTTTGTTTAAATTGCCAATTTATTATTTTATTATAAAATAATACTTTCTCGTTTAAATTCGTAAACTTTCTCGACGTAATAAAATAATATTCTAAAGATGGATGATCAAATTTACTGTCAGAATAACAAAATGCTGCCAAATTTTCATTTTAATGTCTCGTATTTCAATTGAATTGTTGAAATGTAAGTTGATATTCAAAAGACGAATGCCTAATTAATTTTGTAAGTATGGTTTACCTAAAATATATTAAGTGTAGCTACTTTTTGAAATAAACTTGTTTTCTAAGATAAATCGATGCGGCAACGTTTGTATACAATAAACAATTTTAACTTATAATTTTGTTTTAAATACAAGTTGTATTTAAAAAATTTTCCTTGTCCTATGGTATCCTACTTTGAATACGAATAATATTTAAATACGATTTTTGTCCTGCACAAAATAGCTGTTCGTGCAATTTATAGTTTAGGTCCTAGAGTGTCATTAAGAGATAAGGTAAAGGAAATAAAAATATTGACTGTTGCTTCTCAGTACGTGTACGAAAATGTTATGTATGTTCGTAAAAATATAAAAGAATTTCCCAAGAAGTGTGACATGCATAGCATTAATACTAGGAGCAAACACAAACTTGTAATGCCTGTGACTCGTCTACACAGAGTCAGTAATTCTTTTTATGGACAATGTATACGCTTGTACAACAGGATCCCAGAAAATGGTCAAAAAACTTCTATCGCCAAATTCAAAAGAATTGTTAAAGAACGTTTGTGTGCTAAAGGCTATTATACAATTAATGATTTTATAGAAGATAGCACACCTTGGGAATGGAGTGATTGCCTCCAGGCTACTTCAATTTTATAAAAACATTGTAATTTATAATTTAACAAAAAGATAATGAAATAATATTAGTTTTGCTGAGTTTCTTTCGCCAGTTCTTCTCAGGTCTGAGGCTTCTTCTTTCCGAACTGGTAATAGACTCATGACGTTCAAATTTTTTTTTTAATAATTTAGCGCTGAATAAAATACTTTGAATTTGAATAATATTCTTTATTCCCTCATATCTTCCAAACCATTCAATGGATTTCTTTAATTTAGGTATCGTTAGATTCGTATCATTGGTGCAAGTTTTCTTAGATATGTCACATAAAAAAATGAAAATCGACGAACTATGTTAAGTGGGATATCGTTGAGTAGGTATTTAAAAATCATTTTAAGAGTTTCTTTCATCATTTTTCATTTTAAATAATAGTTTAGGACATATAATGATTTAAAGTTTGTTAACAACCATTCTCGCTACTTTCCTACTTAAAAATACTTAAAAAGCTGTAAATCTATACATATAATAAAATTCTAAGTCGAATCTGTACACTAAATATTTTTTGGAAAATCTTATTGAAATAGACATTAGTATCGATATAGAGGCCAAATCTATAGTTTTTAAAATTTTTGTCTGTCTTTCTGTCTTTCTGTCTGTCTGTCTGTTACCGCATCACGGAAAATCCACTGGAGGGATTTTGATAAACTTTGGTATGATGATAGCTGGTTATCCCGGTCAACATATAGGATACTTTTTACTGCGGGAAAATATCTCATTTCTGAGAAATCTATACTAAACGTTAAAACATAAATAAATAAATATGATATATATATAGAGATACATCTCGCGGCAAAGGTGAAACGTGTATGTCTCCGACTGCATAATACTATATTCCATCGTGAACTTGATTTCATCTTTTTTCATCATATATTTATTATCCATTTTTTAGTTTGATCTCCTACACACGTGTGTTCTTTTAGTTTTTTAATTATTATTTTTTAAATAAACCATTGTATTGTCATCGGTTCTTGTTAAACGTGCAAAGTTTCAGTTCAATCTGAAGTTTTGTAGTGGGTGAAAATCGCGTTCAAAGATTCCGTTACATAGATCCACGTGAAGCTAATAAAAGCGTGTTAAAATCCAACAGAATAGCTTTTACAAATTATAATCAGTCAATCGTAATATTACTGTTATTTATTTGAAAAACTTTTTAGATCAACTTAAAAATAAGAAGGCATTACTCAGTTCAGCTCATCTTTATTTTTTTTAATTATATAATAAGATCATTTCGCAGTAAGATCTAGACCTACAAGAAACAATGTTCATTTTTAAAGAGATTCCCTTAATATTTTGTGTTTGATTTGATTTATTATTATTTATAAAAATATCTGCTATTAAAACATATTTTTAGTATAATTTAGTATATGATATGTACATTTAAAAGTTAGGTCAGACGGGAGGACCTAACCTACAAAGGTGTGGCAGTCCTTTTTTCATCTCCCTAGGGAAATGAGGTCCTTGTCAGCCATCAACGGGTTTGAACCTTCGTTGTTAGATTGTTACTATATCCTACAGCGGCGGTATTAAAAGCGGTATAAAAATATAGTGATAAAAAATATCTATCAAAATTACAAAGAGGAATTATAAATGTAATCTATACATATAATAAAATGCTAATGAGTCGAATCTGTACATTAAATATTTTTTGTAAAATCTTATTAAATACGTCATTATTATCACGAATCTATAGGTTTTAGAATTCTTATCTGTCTGTGACTGCATAACGGGAAAACCACTGGAGGGATTTTGATGAAATTTAGTATGATGATATTATTTGGTTATTCGAGTCAACATATAGGATACTTTTTACTGCAGGAAAATATCACATCTCTGAGAAATTTATACTAAACGTTAAAACTTAAGTAGGGACGAGTGGAGCGAGGGTGAGTCGCTAATATGTAATATTTAAATTTAATGTGCTATTCAGTTATATTTTGGCATACCACCATATTATATTAGATTTCTGCTATGTAGTTAGCTCATAAGCTTTTTCTTGAAATTTCATCATAAATAAGAAAATTAGCAAGCTTTTGTTTAGCGAATAAAGACATGAGATTCACTGCTTGCTATTAAAAATTAGCACTATAAATGATGTATTATGTTATAGCGTAAGCCGATACTATTTTGAGGTACAAAGAACTGCACAATAGGATGCTGATCCTGAATTTGCACTAAAAATGCTTTAGATACAGTATTTGTATTCCATGAGAGTTTGGATCGAACGGAACTCACGTTGGGAGGTGTAACTTTTTACATATCTTCCTATACATACTCGTATGGTAAAATTCAAAGAATCGAATTTGTGCGTTAAATATTATTTGGAAAATCTCATTGAAATAATCATTATTATCGATACAGAGGCTGAATCTATAATTTTTAGATTTTTTGTCTGTCCGTCTTTCTGTCGGTATGTTGGTCTGTGACCGCATTACTAGAAAACCACTGGACAGATTTTAATGAAATTCGGTATGATGATATCCGGGTCAACATTTAGGATTCTTTTTACTGTGAGAAAATATCTCATCTCAGAGAAATCCATATTAAACGTTAAAACGTAAGAACGTTATGAAAATAAGATTACGTAACGCAACACCTCCCAAGTTTTGTATAACCGCTATTTCTTATTTTTTATTATTTTTGTGTGCTAAAGGCTATTATACAAGAAATGATTTTATAGAAGATGGCACACCTTGGGAATGAAATGATCGCCTCCAGGCTACTTCAACTTGATACAAATATTGTAAATTATAATTTTACTTTAAAAAAAGATAACAAGTCAATATTAGACCCGCTGAGTGTCTTTCACCAGTTCTTCTCAGGTCTGAGGCTTCTTCTTTCCGAACTGGTAGTAGACTCGTGACGTTCAGTAAAAATTTGTAATAATTTAATGCTGAATAAAATATTTTAATTTGATTTGTGTAACTGATACACGATTTAAATAATCATGGTAACTGTATAATTATTAGATATAACAAACCTCCATACTCATTATTATTGCTGAAGTACATTTACCGATGTAACGTCTTTTCGTGCGGTGTAAAAGCAATGGATATAATAATTTTTTTCTTAAATATTGCAAGTAGCCTTTGAAAATCATAGCCTAGTTTTTGATTGATTTAAAAATGTTGAAAGTACACAATTCGGTAATATATTTTTGTATATGTTATGCAACATCTTGTGAAATTGTGAATTAATATTCTAGATCTTTTCAAGGGTGTAGCAAACCAGGTATTTTCTCCGCTACAATATGAAATTGATATCCTTTTAAATTAGATATATCTGCAAAGAACTTCACATATCTTTCGAAAACTTGCTAGGTTCTTTTAGACATACAGGTTTCCTCACGATCTTTTTCTACACTGTATGAAAAGTGGTAATCATGTTAGAAATGATTCGCATATGAAAATATCAGAGGCGATTTGAACCTACTTCACTCGGCTTCCTAAGCGAGCGCGTTACCACTGCGCTACCATTGCCTCTATATACTTATATATAATAAAATATTATGGTAATATATTATCAGAGTTATAATCAGTTAAATAATTTATTATCATGAATAAACAGTAATTAAAAGTTTCCCCCAACAGGGAAATGGAGCTGTCAAGAGAAAGTTCCTTCTAAAGTTATTAAATCTTACAATTTTCTTAACGTTTTTCCTTCCAAACAATTATCTTGGCTATTTCATTCACCATAGTTAACACTTTAAGCAAAAAATGCTTTACAAAATAAAAACATGACCTCTATGAGTACATGGTCTTGAGTGTTCATATTTTGCTGATATTACTCAGTCAAACATCTTTATATTACTAATCCTCGCTCAATAGTCCAAATTGGACCATAATAATTTTTTATTGATAACTCTAAAGCTCACACACCTAAGCCATGCTAAGTTTTAATTTAACATTCGTCAAGTTGGTAGTAAACATTTCTGTACATTTTTGAATTTTCAATAACCTAAATTTACTTTGGCGGAAAAAGGCATCTGTATTGTGTATGTGTGTGTTAGTAAGCCGAAAATCGAGAAGAAATACCCGGAAGTGAAAAAGGAGCGAAGTGATAGTGCAAATTAAATTATTGGTGGAAAATTGTGCTAAGTGGCTGAAATAAGCTGGTAATGCGCGTGAGCTCTATGACTCTCATATTTGTAATAATATTAAAATATCATGATCTACAAAATAATATTTTCTCCATTAAGGACCAAATATTCTGTAAAATCATTAAATATTTGCGTTATATATGATAAAATACTATAAATGGTCTTTCCGAACCGCTACGACCTGGCCACCTTCAAGAAGAGAGCGTATTCCTTTCTTAAAGGCCGGAAACGCATCTTTAAGCCCTGCGGTGTTGCAGATGTCCATATAATCGAAGTTGCAATTTTACCTCGCGACATTAATTTCAATAAATGAAAGTATCCATTTGTATAACGTTGTGATCCTTTAATAGCTTACCCGACCATATTATTGAGAGACATATAACACTTGGAAAAAGCACAATTATTGCTTACTATTTTACTCCTAATATTCTTTAAGAACTTTTAAATAAATAAATATGTTGGGACATTAACACAGCAATCTAGTCCCGTGCTAAGCTACCAGGTTTGTGTTATGGATATCAGCTAGTTGATACACTAGGTACACATATATAATTTTAAATACATACATATTATAAATATATACACCCAAGACTGGAGTACAAACATTCGTGCTCATCACACTTATGAATAGTCCCAGCGAGACTCGAACTCGCGCCCGCTGGCACAGTAAGTACGGTCACTACAAACTGAGCTAAACGTGTCGTCTTTAGGTAACACCACTGTCTCAAAGTGAATTAAATTAGCAAGCCCATTAGTATTTCATAGGCTGCCAAGATTTATTTAATTTGAAACACTACATAATTTTTAATTTCTATATAAAACCTATAACTTTCTTTTAAATAATGCAAATACACAACAGAATTGAAATTATTTTTTTTATTTTCTTAAATTATTATTACATCTTGTTCGTTTAATTAGAACTAAATAGTATGAGATCAGTATGTCCCAAATATAGCGTACTTCTTAAAATATTATACTATCTGATTATGTATAAAAATCTATCCCACGGGAATCGTACATTTTTTCGGGATAATAATAGCCTTCCTCAATAAACGGGATATCTAATATAAAAAGAATTTTTCAAATTGGATTAGTACTTCCTGAGATTAGCGCGTTCAAACAAACAAACAAACTCTACCTCTTTATAATATTAGTAAAGATAATGCTCTATAGATAATTGATCTTTGTATATCGAATGCTGAATTGACTTTATTATTTAATAATGGATAAATATTGATATGTTTATCTTATGGTAGTTTTAAATACATTTACATAACTTACAGTTGTTGTTTTTCTATTAATAATTATTAATAAAAATATAACATGATGACTAAAACTTTTTATTACTTTAGATTTTTACTTAACTATTTATATACTAGCGAAAAGAAAAACAAATCGAGAACCGTAAATTTTTCCGGAATAAAAAGTAGCCTATGTATTATTCCAGACTATAATCTATCACTGTGCCAAATTTCATACGGATCATCAAAGTACTCGTATATTAAATTTATTTAATAAGCACAAATAACTAGTGAAGTCCGCCAACCCGCACTTGATCAGCGTGGTGGACTAAGACCTGAACCTGTCACATTGAGACGTTAAAAAGAACTATCATATTACTACTTACAGTTGGTAAAAAAATACATAATATACTTATGAAAAATTGAGTACTTTCTTCCATCTGAAGTTGGTTAAAATACTCACCGTATAATTAAATGTCTGGTTTTGACTTTCATGTATTATAACTTTGTTATAAAAAGCATTCCAAAATATGTTTTATATAACACAAGTGTAACGAAACGAAAAACAGAGATTCGGGGCAAATTCGGCAACGTGAAAACCTCCACGTACATTTGTTTTAATGGATTTGCGCTAAATAAATACGAGATATAAGTATTGTGACACGTACGTAATACATAAACAAAATAAAAGTATTTGTCTGAGATTTTCAACATATCGAAAATGTATTTATAATAATACTAGCAGCTTCGTCTCTAGGTACGTTTTAATGGTTAGTATAGAATATATATATATATATATATATATATATATATATATATATATATATATATATATAATATATATATATATATATATATATATATATATAGACAGAGTTACTTTCATATTTATAATATTAGTATGCATTATGACTAAGCCGACAGAGCTGCATGGAAATCCTATTAAGACATAATACAATAACTACAGTACTACCCATAAACTTCTAGTGTAATCTCTTCTTGAACAACAAGAAAATATTCTCACGCTAACTTTAAATCCTGAATAAAACATGGGATTTAATATTTCTATCTAATGAAATAACTTCAATTATTCCGCCTTCGCTAAGTGGAAAATATATACTTTGTAGCAGTTACTGCGGTATCATTTATTACGGCGAACGCTTTGCTGCAAGTTTTCCCACTTCCTAGGTACAATTTGTTGTGCATTTCTAAATAAAAATATTGTCTTTGAAATTTTATTTATATGAAAATGTAAAATAGGTATAAGCTAGTGCTTTTAAGTATATTTGACTAATTTTCGAATTTTTTTAAATAGGTTTAGATAGTTTTAGATATTTTTTGTACGTATTTCGTGACGTTTTTATAGGTTATATTTAATGTATAAACATAATATTATACAGATGTGTTAGATGTTATATATGTCAAATGTACGGGTCTCAATTGAATTTTGCTCATGATACATACTATTTGCATGGAACACATAAATATTTTTGTCAAGGTTTGTTTACAATATACGAGCATGTATACTAGCGACTCAACCTCGCTCGGCTCGGGTACGCTAGTTACGTTTTAACATTTTACACGTTTTAGTATAGATTTCTCAGAGAGCAATTTTTTAACAGTATAAAGTTATACTACACATATGTTGATCAGGATAACCAGTTATCATCATACCAAATTTCATCAAAATCTGTTCAGTAGTTTTCTCGTGACGCGGTCACAGAAAAAATTATATCGATAATAATGACTATTTTAATAAGATTTTCCAAAAAATATTTAATGTATAGATTCGACTCAGAATTTTATTATATGTACAGATTGTGAATATTTCCTAGATCTAAGATACGGGTTTATTTATTTAAATTTAGTACACAGATATACTGCGACCTAGAGTAACACAGAGACCACAGTTACGCTAAGTTTAGACTACGACACAAATTGCGACATAAATGTGAGACATTAATTTCTATACTGTTCATACTTTTACGAAATTTTAGTGTCTGAATAGTGTTTGTATATAAATGTACGGAAATTGTATCCCAGCTGTTTGACCTCCTTGTTCTACGTGAAACTCATTTTTAAGTGCCATACGCGATGCGGTGTATTGAAAACGTCGAACCTGTTCGAAAACTTTTTAAACACGCGATACACATGAACACAACGTGTTCACACAGCCGCTAATACGACACAAGCTATTGTGTCACAATAAATTCCACCATTAATACACTCGGTGTATACACTGAGTGTATCGTGTATAGTGTCTTACTCTAAACTAGACTTTAGGCACCTAGGGACTCAAGGACTTAACTTAGTACATACATATTACATGCATATTAGCTTGCAGAACAAATATTAACTTTTACCCACTGTACTGAAGTGAGCAAGAAGCTAGCTGTAAAAAGGCAAACTAACGCCATAATAATTTAATATAGCGTCATTTTATGGAACACTTTTTGCATGAGATTGAATAAATATTTAAACAAAAATTAAAAAAAATAAATAAAGTGTAGTATCTATCACTAAATTTGCACTGTACCGTATCAAACGAGTAAGAGTCCAGAAGTAGGTCGGCTGGAAAATGCAATCACCTTTGTTAATTCAGTTGAGGTTTATGCTATACGACGTGTGGTTAAGTTATCTGGTGACAAATAAATTTTTTATAGAGATCTTTATGATTAGAAAAATTTACTGAATGGCTAACGTGATCATTTACGCTGAATACTGTAATTTTAAATACTAATTCTTTCATATTTTATATGTATTAACAATCTCTATATCTACATAGAAAAAGCCAAAGCTAATATATGTATGTATGTCTACACTAAAAATGAAAAAGTAGCAAACTTAAAAATAAAGAAAAAAATAGTTTTTATTATATATATATATATATATATATATATATATATATATATATATATATATATATATATATATATATATAAACCTTAATAAAAACTGGTTAGCTTTCAACTAGACATTAAAAAATAATATGTTTAAATTAAACATAATACTACATATTCGTAGTACCCACATACTACGTCTACATAAAGGTTATTTAAAAAGTTTCCACTAAGCGAAAAGGAGCGAACTGTACCAAGATTTTTTATCTTATATATGTAACTAGATCTATAAGTGTAGCGGGCTAATTTAGTTTTATTATATTATTGAGTAACTACTGTCGCTTACATTTTTTGTTCTCGATAAAGTTAATCGAAAAAAATTTGTTATTTTTATAACTTCTGTTTTTCCTTCGTAATTATTGTGTCCTACGGCTGTTTTAAGTGAAGTCCTGGAACGGATAGTATGTGAGTGGCAAATTTCAACGCCTCACCGAAGGCGTAATATTCACCCGATCTCACATTGTTCACACATAAATATATATCCTTGAGGGTATATTACGATGCGATTAAACGAAATACACCATGACCATTCATATTCTCTACACAAAACTGTCTCACAACGGTAATATTAATGTCTTTCTGACTGATTGCCAATGCAGGCAATTTCACTGAAACTAGCCATCTACGCAGGAGATATATATAGTGTACAAGTGTATGCGAAAATACAAATGCACTCTCTATTCCTTTCACTCTCATAGTACGATTGGATGACAATTCGGCTCAACGAGTAACACAATACATAAGGCACAGTAACACAATACATAAGGCTTGGGACCGACGCCTTAGCATGCTCTCCGAGACACGGGGCTGTAGCGTGAAAGAAGAAAACCCTCCCAGCCTGGAATTCAAACCTAGGCCCTTCGGATTTGCAATCGTAGATGCTAGCCACTAACCCAATGTGGCAGATAACTGAAACAGTAATATTAATAAGCTATGTATACATACAAATCAACTATTTAAAGCAAATTCATCTTGACCTCATGTAACGATACATCACCAAACGTCAACGAAAATATAAATAATATTTACTGCGTAAAATAGATGCCCAAAAAATATCTTCCGAATATAATATTCGAATGTTTGAATATCGCGCGACTCGAATACGAAAGCCGACTTCTGGGTCATAGAGTAATTTTTAAGCAGGTAAATCACTACTATTATATATATGAAAGTTTTATGTATATTTCTTACTATTTCACACTTAAACATTTGAATGAATCGGTAAGAAATTTAGTTTCACCCATTGACTATCACCTCATTAACACATAAGGTACTGTTAAAAATATAATTTGACAAAAGATGGCGCTGAGCGTTTGCTAAAAGATGACATAATATATCAAATATATGTATACTAGCGGCTTACCCTCGCTTCGCTCGGGTTCGCCTCTAGAAAAACACAATAGAGATCTATTAGTTCCAACGGAAATCGTTCATTTTTCCCGGAGAAAAGTAACCTGTTGTTTGACCGGCAATATAAGTTATCAGAATGTTAAATTTTACTAAATTAGGTGCATAAGTTGTATAAGTTATTATAGTTTTTTAACTATTTCACGGGAACTATTGAATTTTCCGGGATAAAGAGTATCTAAGATGTTGCCCAGGGATATAAGATACCACCATGCAAAATTTCATTTAAATCGGTCCAATAGATTCGGAGATTAGTCCGTACAAACATACAAACAGACAGAAACAAAAAAATTGAAAAAATCTGGATTTGTTCTATTTGTCTTCTTACATCCCCCTGACTCGGTTTTTAGCATTTTTTTGCTATGTACAGACATTCGACCTCTACTGTTTTATTATAGTATAGATTATACACTTAAGGACGCATCCGAGTAAAGCGACCGGCTAGAAATTACTAGGAATTTGTATTTGATTTATTATAGACATACATACGTATGTACATGGTCAACTAAAATTGTGAAGATCATTTAAAAATTAGAGTAGATTTGACCTTGTTGTCTGACAGTTCATTAATCTGCAAACGACTTATGACTAGCGATTCGGTATTCCGAGCGAGTTGAGCGAACTTTTCGATCTAACTCAGAATAATTTCATTTGTGAATAATTTACTTGGAACCCGAGCCGAAACCCTGCATTCCCTAACTAATTACTATGTACTAGCGTTCGCCTCGCGGTCGAAATTAGACCGTAAACATTATTGAAAATTTGAGGAAACATAAATAGAATTTAGGTACCAATCTATATAAACAAGACTAACCGTTTCTGATTTTTTTCATTGATTACACTTGTGGTATGTTATTCGAATACAGCCCCGTGATATTGTAAGAAATGAAAACGAATGACAAAAACTCCGGGTAATTATAATTTCACTTTTGAAATTACAATTTAATGTTTTTTACAAATTTCCTGTAACAAAATAAATACATTATACATACACATTATGTGTATTGGACGATTGTTTCAAACCTTATGAGAAAACGAAATTATAGTAAAGAAGTATTTTTGGAATATACTACACTACAAGATATCTTCAATACATATAATTTATATATTAGGTATTTAATTAGTATCTTTATCAAGTATAACATGACAGTACGAGTATATGCCAGGTCAATTAGTCAATCCATACAGCAACTGTCTAGTTCACTACCTTTGTTATATCGACACCTGCGAAAAATAACATTGTAATACAGTATTATAGCAATATTGAATTAGGACTTTAAATATATGAGGACATTTTATTTCTATTTCGAAATTATCTCAATTCCGACTTACAATGTTATACTTTGCAGGTTAATTCGTACTTCTTTTGTTACAATTTAGCAACTCCCACATTATAATAAATTTATCTATACATATAATAAAATTGTAAGTAAGCCGAATCCGTACATTAAATATTTTTTGGAAAATCTTATTGAAATAGACTTTATTGTCGATACAGAGGCCGAATCTATAGTTTTTAAAATTTTTGTCTGTCTGCCTGTCTGTCTGTCTGTTACCGCATCACGGAAAAACCACTGGAGGGATTTTGATGAAATTTGGTATGGTGATAGCTGGTTATCCGGGTCAATATATAGGACTTTTTACCGCGGGAAAATGTCTTATTTCTGAGAAAAAATACAAAAACTGCAATGTAAGAGTGTACTAATATTATGTAAAACCTAACAATTTGGTTTTTGGTCATCTGAACGCGGGCGGAGCCGCGGGCAATGCTAGTATTATATAAAATTCAAAGTCCTGACTGACTTATATATCAACGTACAGCCTAAGCTGCAGGTCTTAGAAACATGATATTTGGAGGATGTACTCTTTGTGAGGTATAGGTAATAGGTGTCCACTAAGAAAGTGTTTTTGAAATTTCACCTTTAGAGTGTGAAATGAGTGGTTGAATTTTCTATGAAACTTTTTATTCTTTTGGTCGATTACTCGAAAATTGGTACATATACTCTTCAATTAAAATTATAGGACACGTATATTTACTTATAACATAAAGCGAAAGAATTTGTTTTTTTGTAGTTTTAACGCGAACGGAGCCGCGGTTTTTGCTATTTTAAGTAAAATCTAATCAAAATATTCTTTACTAGTGACTAATTAAAATTCTTTTAAGATGGGGTGTTTTTTATTTAAAGTGAAAAAATGAATTGCATATAAATATATTATAATATTTAATTAAAACACCATTATGTACGACATATAAATGGTATTGTAATTGAGTTATATTTTAACGAACTATATTCACAGCATTGTATGTTAAAATGAAAAGGCATCGAGGCATAAAATCCTTCCACTCGTTATCAGATATATGTACCTTTTCACAACCTCGAGAAAGTATGCCATGATATGAAAGCAGTCTCCCCAAAAAAAATCATGTTTTCTTTAGTTTTTGATGTAGTCTGTTTTAGTTTTTGATGTACATTCGATTAAAAATAATGTTATGAATAAGCTGTATCGGTGGTCTAGTGGCTAGCATATACGGCCGCAGATCCGGAGGTCCTGAGTTCAAGTCTTGGGTTTTCAGTCTTCTGTTAAGGAATTCTCAGTAGCAGCCTAGAGTTGGGAAGTTGGCGGAGTTTCACATTCGCGCCTTAATTCTTACCCGTCGTGTCCAAGTATAGGCCTTCGGGACTTCTGCCTTCAGACTTTGAGAGTGATAGGAATAGAGATTAAAGATTGCCATTGTATCTGCGCGCACACTTGTGCACTATAATATCTCCTGCGCAGTTGGTTAGTCTCAGTGAGATTGGCCGCCGTGACCAAAATATCTGATTAGGCTGGCGAGAGAATGAGATAGAATACATTACCATGTTGCATGGTAACCGTTGTTATTGTCTGACAAATATATAATAATATTTAGTTTATCTTCTACCATGTGTGAATTGCACATAAACACACTTTTTTTAAATATAATACAAACACCGTACATTGGTAAAGACCAAATGTTTTGGGCGAAGAAATATTAAAATTTAGTGGTAATCATTTAAAGTAAACGGTACCGAAGGAAACGGTCAGCAATATAATTAAATCAGACTGTACTATGATACAGTTACAAGTAGTCTAGTTAACTAACGAGATTGGCGAGTGTTGCATGGAGAAGTTGCCTTTGTTAATCCTAAATATTCACTAACATATATATGTATTTCAAGTATAATATTCAAGTGTACACTCGAATCAGTTATTAGTTTATTAATATGTATAGACTAAAATTGCATATATGCATAGATTGAATGAGTAAGTGCGCCACAAAATTCAACACTTGACTTACATTGTTGAATCCAATTAGAAGCCTCATTTTAAAAATAGAGGAAGCGGGATCAAATTCCGTGTCTTGCGGCTATGAGACAATTATGTAAGCATCATACTTTCAAGTAGAAAATATGATGCTATGACAGTGACTAAGTGTTACTTGAGGTAATCTGCACGTCTGAATAAACTTGATCTCGTTACTATTTTACTAACCATATAATGTAATTAAAAAAAGTACTTCATGACCTTATATCCTAGCGGATGGCATATTTAATTTATTTAATATAACGTCAATTAACCCATCACTTGCGAACGATCAAGACGCTTCCAACGATACCTCATTTGTCAAATTATGATAGTTTAGAAGTTCGGAAGATGAGCATACATACAAACCGATCATAATCATTTCTTTGCTTCGCCGTAGTCGGGTCAAAAATAATATGTCATTAAACAACAACAGCTATTAGTGAGCTCAAATATAGTCAAATATAGTGAAACAGCTGTTCATTAATTTAAGCTATGCTTACGATTTCTCATGTACTTCGAATCTCCATTTGCTTTGAGAGTAAATATCTGTTTAACACAAAACATGAATAAATACTATTGTGTCTTGACTATGCCTGAATGAATGAGTTATAATTTTGAAAATAAATAAATTGTTTATAATATCCTGCCTAGCGTTGGGAAGTTTGCAATGTTCGACTCCAGTGTCTCGAAGAGACGTAAAGTCGTCGTTCCTGCGCATAATCTCTCAACGGTCAGAAGGAGATTGTGTAACATTAATAAACGTAAATATGCTCGGTAGGTAAAAGATTTTTTTTTAAATTTACGATTATTATAAAATCAGACATTAGGTAATTAGTTTCTATTGCCATGGGTCAAAAGGGTGAAATTTATTTAACAATTTAAACAAAAAAAAATATTAAAAATAAATTTTACATTTCACATTACTTGACATATTTAGTTTATACATATTTATCAAATGAATATCAATAAGTATATACAAAAACCCAAATAAAGCCCAAAGAACAGTCCGTTTATTAAGACTGTCAAATTCCTTTGTATGAGATGAGGTATATATTCTAGTACATTACTGTGTAATTTGTGGTATTTATAACTCCAAAAATATAATAAATAGTAAAATTATTAGAAAACGCGACACAGTTCAGTTTTTACAATAAATCCTCAAACCAAGTTTAATTATTTATTTTAGCGTCCATAGCCATCTAGCTATAACGTCAATTACATCTGCTCTAACGTAGATATATATATTGAACATTGGTCGTGTGACATTGATTGGCTGGGATTTTGATGAGGGTTGACATATACTTATCACGTACGTAACGACTTTATTCAGAGAAGTTCAGATTTAACAAAGGACTCTTATTATACTCGCACCAAGTTTGATTTTTAGACTATGTATCTTTTTCACCCCCTGATAGGGTTGTTTTTGAAAAATAACGAAACACGTGTTTATTTATTTGTTGACAGGAGTTATTCAGCGAATTTTCGAATTGTTACATCTCTCTTATATCATTTCTTCATACAGATTTTGAACCCCATTTCACCCATTTAGATGTAAATTCAACCCAAATTTACAAAAGTCCGTTCATAGCGGAAGTCTATGGAATAACATAATCTATATGTCAAATTTCAATCCAATCCGTTGAATTGTCAATATCTAAAAGAGGCCAAAACCAATGAACTTAGTTTCCTCAAATTGTACTTCGTTTTAATTCACATCACGAAAAAAAGACAGTTTTAAAATATATTTACAACATTGAATTGTAAATATTTTTGTATTACCTGAAGCGAATAATTTGAATTCTACGAGTATATTGTTAGAGTTTAATACGGTCATATGCAGTTTTCCTTAGGATGTATAAAAATTTCCATTTATGAAAGCTCTTGCAGTCTTTATGTGGTATAGTTCAAATTACATTTGAATATTCTCAGCATTCATAACTTAAATTTGTCCAATATATACTTTTCTTAGTTGGAAATAATTTTTGTTGATAACTAATTATAATAGCGTTACAATTTTGATAATAAGCGTAGTTCCCATGGCTTCATCCGCGTAGTACATTATTGTATTTCTATATCATTATAAGTTATAGTCTGTGTGATCTAATGTATAAGCTATGTTAGTGTAAAGTTTCATCAAAATCCGTTCAGTACTTTTTGTGTCATCGCTGTCATCATTATAGAATCAAAATAAGTTATTCCTATACAGTTTTAATAATTCATATAATATTTTCCGGGTAAATAATATTCTATGTCAGTTTTCTGTAATACATGCAATTTTTTACTCATTTTTCTTGACATAATTATGATAATTACGTTTGTATTTAGTAAGAAATAAGTAGATGTTCAATGCACATATTAATTTTGTTTCTTTGTTTGTGTGTTTGTTGGTTCGTTCTTTCATTTGTTCGAATGCGCTAATCTCGTGAATTAATTATAAATCCGATTTTAAAAATTCTTTTGGCATTAGATATACCGTTTATTGAGGAAGGCTATAGGTATATCATCATGCTGCTACCCAAGGGAGCGGATAAGTAATATAATATATAGTCTATCTATTCCATACTAACCCTTAAAACATACCTAGGGACGTACCTGAGCGAGGCGAGGGTGAGTCGCTAGTATAAAATAACGAAGGAACCGGAAATAACGAAGCATAGATTTATTTTTAAAACTAATACTCATATACTCTAACCTATATTTCTTACTATCTTAGGATTTAAAGCTTAATGTCACTAAGATTTTCATTACTTGAGAAGTAAAAGATTTTATTATAATATCAATAATGTTATTGTAATTCGAACTCTATATCGGCGTGTTAGAGTACAATTTTCTATTTCAATTGCAAGCAAGGTGAGCTCTTACAAACAATAGGATCGAAAGATTATACATCATACAAAACGCAGTTCGTGGCAGCTCTTTAGAGTACCTAGGTAGTCTATATAAGTATAAGCACTGACTTAGAATTACGTTGAAATGAAAGTCATGTAAGCTTTCCACAGAATTATAAGGTGGCGGAAAACACCTAATGTGTACTGACAAAGACATTATTTTATACCTTTACTAGGTACATGGAGTAGATAATATAAAACATTCAATGTATCTCTTCCTGTATTTATTGAAGTAAAAAAGCACACAAAGTGTGATAGGTACTTTTTAGTGTTTCCTTTGTTATGTCATTTCGTAAGTTTATGATATTTAGATCACTATTGAAGGATTACGGAACCTTACGGGACGCAACAGCATATAAGGGTGTATAAAAAAAGGCAGTGGTAGCTCAGTGGTAGCGCGCTCACTGAGAAATCGAATAAAGCGGGTTCAAATCCCGGACCTCGCATCTCTGATATTTTCATGTGCGAATCATTTCCAACATGATAACCACTGGCGCTACGGCGAAGAAAATATTGTGAGGAAACCTGCATATCTGAGAGAACCTAGCAAGTTATCCAAGTCATGTGAAGTCCGCCATACCGCATTTGGCCAGCTGGTAGACTATGGCCCGATTCCCCTCGTATTGAAGGGAGGCCCGTGCCCAGCAGTAGGACGTTAAATAGGCAGTACAAATCATAGTAAAATAAATAAAGAGATAAAAAGGCATGAACAATATGTCTGTGGTGTGTTACATACTCATAAAAAAATCTCCGTTTATTGAATTACTAGCTAAATGTAACATACAGCAGTATAGAGCATAGATGTATTACTTATTTCTTAAGTTTTATTATTCAGTCAAAATTTCTTTACATTTTCTTGCGACTGGTTACAAGTTTTTACACTATTTAGGTGAAGCTTGCGTGTTGTAAAATGAAATAACTAAGCGCAATTCCAACGTTATAGAAATTAAAAGCTCTTGTACATATCCGGGTAACATAATTTTATTTGAAACTTAATTATATTTATTTAAGTCCTTTAAGTTTTACGTTTAGCAATTAATTGATAAAAAACTCTTTTGAATGAAAAAGTCTCGACCTTGAAGGAATTGAAACCAAATATTATAATTTTGAAGAGCTCCAAATAAGCGTATTGTAGGAAGAGAGTGATTACATTGTAGCGCTTACGTATAGCGAACGTTTATTTGCTTAATACTTTCTTAGATTTACGCGAATATTTGACATTTTAAATAAAACTATCTTTTCGGATTTTGTCGCGGATTTATTTGCATTTTTGTTTCCCGACGTTTCGAATGCTTTACAGCATCCATGGTCACGGGAGAGACTGAGGTGTTACATGTCTCTAAGGTATAGTTGTTACAGACAGCCTACCCACAATTAACAAAATGAAAATTTCACTAATTACCTTACAATATTTTAACTTTAAACATTTTATAATTTTAACAACTATACCTTAGAGACATGTAACACCTCAGTTTCTCCCGTGACCATGAATGCTGTAAAGCATTCGAAACGTCGGGAAACAAAAATGCAAATAAATCCGCGACAAAATCCGAAAAGATAGTTTATTTGTTTGTTTGGTTGTCCTTCTTTCACTACAAAACAGAGTGGGGGATTGGCGTAATTTTTTGTGTGGAGATAGTTCGTGGGCTGGAGAGTGACATAGGCTTTTTACCGCCGGATATTATCTTATTCCTACGGGAAAGCACGTTATAATACAACCCAGAAAATCATTTATGATCACAATTAATTTAAACTTGGTATTATTCTCAAATAAAATAAATGTTTTAGCATTTTTTGAAATTCATCCTATAAGAAAGTAAAATAGGGGATGAAAGTATGTATGAAACCTACTTTTTTGTAGTTTTACCGCGAGCAAAGCCGCGGGTTCTGCCTGTATTCCATAACCTGTTCATATGTTTAATACATTTATAACTATTAAATATAATTAAATTTCATAAGTTTCACTTAACGCTATATTACATATCATTATCAAATATACATATAAAATATTATGATAAATAATATATAAATACAAGTAAGACAAACGTATAACCTACCAATAAAATCAGAAGGTAAAGTACTTAAAAGGTGGTCATTTGTATTTTTTATGTATGATCTATCTATGTTTTCGCCTATTGTGAATCGATTCTCACTTTTTTAATGAATTGGTTAGTTTTCTATCTTATATCTTATATCTTTTATTTTATATCTATTATTATATAGAGGTAAAATTTGTTTTTTTGTTTGTTTGTATCGAATAGTTCGAGACCCTGGGAAGGACATAAGATAGTTTTTATCCCAGAAATCATCCCTTAAGTAGTTGAAAATGGGGGTGATAGTTTGTATGGGAAAGCAACTTAGGGACGAACCCGAGCGAAGCGAGGAAGAATCGCTAGTAATATATAAATTAAAAAAAACATCCCTAATAGAATGATATACCCATATTAAGTACATCTTTATTAGAAAATACTCATTAAAATTCGTCCAGCTATTCTCAAACGACAGGAGATTAAACACGTAACACCCTTTGATGGTGTAATAAAATCTTTAATAACATATGCCAGTATATCTAATAAAATAGATTGTACTAGTTACGTTACGTTTAAGCGAATAAATAAGTATTCAAATCGACTCCAAAAAGGAGGAGGTTCTCGATTCGGATGTTTATTTTTTATGTATGTTCAGGCATAACTCCGTCATATACCTATATGACTGAGTTACGTCCAAAATCATGTTTTGTTCGAAAGAGGTAACCCCAAAAAAATCAGTTATTTTTTTACTTTTTAGTGTCTTCTTTTTAGAAGTCGGTTTTTAATTTATTTTTAAAGTCTTTAAATTTTTACATTTTTAATTTCGTTCATTTATGAGAATTTTCTACTATCAACTGGTACACATTATTGTAAGTAAATGTGTGAGGAATAGAGTTTGTATGCAAGAAAATATTTATTTATTATAAGCCTGTAGTGTCATCACTGCTCCCTATCGTTCGCCACAATAAGCCATTCTCTTTGGAAGGAGTCCAACTCATCCCGCCACCTCCGTCTCGGCCTACCACGCTATCGTCTGCTGTGTTGGGGGATCCAAAATGTTGTTTGTTTGGCCCAAAGGTCATCTAACATCCAGATGATGTGACCAGCCCAGTCCCATTTCAGCATGGCCGCTTTCCGAGTGACATCCGTATTCCGTAATTTGAGTTCTGGAACGGATTAAGGTATTCTTTAATTAAAAATAATATTTAATATTAAAATACTATTAAAGTAGAAAACATTTTTTTATAAGGACACACTCTTAGAAAAACAAGATCTTTCAATTAGTGAAAACTTTTTTATACAAAAGCACAATATTATTATGCACTTGTATCAGCCTAAAAGTGTAAAATGAAAAATGTACTTAACTGTTACTTTCTTTTACTCTTAGACGTATTAATAATATAGACAGAGTGTCATAGAACTAAACATGAAGCCAACCAATAATGTCTTAAAATCCTACTAATATTATAAATGTGTTAGTTTGTGACGATGTATGAATGTTTGTTACTCTTTCACGCTAGAACAGCTTAATGGATCTGGATGAAATTTGGCACAGAGATAGATTATAGTCTAGAATAGAACATAAGTTACTTTTCATTCCGCAAAAATGTACGTTTCCCGTGGAATAGATTTGTTTTCTTCTAGAGACGAACACGAAGCAAAGTAAGGGTGAGCCGCTAGTAATATACATATAATATTTTAAAATAATACAAATATTAATAGAATATTCATTACTGTCATAAGTAAATATTAATAAATGATAATAGCTAACGGGTTTTTAGCATAACATTAGCCTATATTAAAAATGTTATGGTTATCTCTCTTTCAAGGAAAAATGAACTAAGTAATGCTTAAAAATCCAAAAAAATATAGTATTATTTTTATTATTGATTATTATTATTAAGAATTCACATTTTCTTCCCAAAAATTGTAAATGAATGACTAATTCGTACATACAATTTCCCTTATTCTTCAAAGCAAGTAAACGTATGGTAAAATCGAGACTACTCCCTCCGCGACCGCGGACACGCCGGCGTTACAGTTAACAATAGATTTGTTAGAAATTTAATTAATTTCTTGGAAATTTACCTGGAGGTGTTATAGCATAAACAGCAAATCATGCTACTATTTTTGACTTTGACATTTATTTTGGCCGATTCCATTTACGTAATTCTTTAGTCCGAGGTTCTACTTTAAAAAAATTACCTACTACTAGAAAGCAAGTTAATTTTTACTCGAAACAATATTGTTAGTACAGACCAATAACATAGTCGTAACTTGAGTTATTTTTAATTAAAACGTTGAAATCCATTCATTGCGAAAGACTTTAATGGATCATAAATTACTTAACACCAATATCGTTAAAATATTGCCGGAGAAAATTTTTATGCTTCATAAAAATGAAATTAATGTAATCATTTAATCAACGAGCGTGATTCAATGAAATAAGTGTCTGTCAGTGTCTAATATGACGGAGTTTACTGATTCGATTCTCAAAGAGAGTATATACAGGGTACATATAGGTAATTCGACGTATTCCCGTTAGGAGGTGATAGGGGTAACTATTTACGATAATTTTAACCCCCATATGCAATATGCACAAGTGAAGCATTTTTGAGTTATCATGTTTTTTGGGTTTTTTTCAAAAAAGGTCAAGAATGCAACTTCAAAAATTTATTAAAAAATAGTATCAATTTAAAACTCATTTTTTCTGCTGATTTATAAAAACGATTAAAATACTAGTTATTTATCATTATTAAAACAACAATTATATCGGTCCAAATTTAAAAATGCGAGACGAAAATCAATATTATTTTAATATTTTTTTGAGATTTTTTCTACTAAAATGCCTTAAAACAAAAAAAACACGTTATGAAACTTGGTTTGCAGATTATTTTAAAAACATAGCCGTTTTCTTAGCTCGCCAAAAATGCATAACAACTAGGAACTTATTTCAAAGAAACTGAAAAAAAATTGATCACAAAGGAAGCAGGCCGAAATTCGTATTCGAACTAAACTAAAGGTCGTTCTTTAAAATTTCCATAAAATTAATTAAAAACAATGCTCAATGTAAATAAAACAAAAACGGCAGACAGACAGACAGACAGACATTTGTATATTTTGATTTATTTAACATTTGGGTTTTTTCTAATATTCTGCATTTGAACCTATACAACTTGTTATGTGATGACCACCATCTATAAATCACCAGCTATAAATTCTAGAACTACTTATTAAAACCCAACTGAACTTCTCTCGTCTGAATATCTTACGCAGGATCCCTTACGCACTCAACCACGACTTTTAGATAGATGGCATACTGAAATAGACATTAACACTGAAGCATCCATATCAGAGACAGCTTACTCTTCTCACTGTCTATTCTGCTATCAGAAAAGTATCAGGATCAACCAGCAACTTGAGGACCGGCAAAGGTTGCTCAACACTACTGAGCCTGGGGGACATAATATTCTCGAGTGAGCTTAGTTCCTAGTACGTCTTATAAATATGTTAAAACTAGAATAAAAAGGCGATAAAACTAAAACGACAATGTTTCATTTACAGCATTAGCAAGCATTTAAAGCCTTAATTTTTCTATTCCCAAAGCTACTTAATTAAAATATATACGTAGAAGCTTTTATGTTTCATATTTCCACAGTCTTTCCTTATACAGTTTCTTAGTTCAGTTATTATAGCGTACAATTAAGTTGATCTTGATCAAATTTTCTTCGTAGGCAATCTTTTGATAACACGGTTAGTTAAATTAACCTGTCATGACACGATGTTTTCCGTGTACTAACTTGCCTTCAAAGGTTCACAAAATTTATTAACGAAAATGGATTACCCATTATTTTTAATCTTAATCTTGACGCGGTAAAACTGTTAGCATTCCTTTTTCAGTCCAATATAATATGTATATGTATGTTTAAAAAAGTATTTCATTTTATATAATGTTGTTAATTTTATTTAAAGAAAGATAGTTTAGGTCTTGGATTTTTTTTTATTACCAAATAATAATCATGTCTACTCTTAACTAAAATTTATAATTAAAGATACTTTAAACTCGTCAATATTAACACTAATAGATGCTTAAAAATTTGTAAAAGATAGAAATATCTTTTACAAATATGCTGCTAGCATAGCATTTATTACACACCATCGAAAATAAAGTAAATTCTTGGCGCTTCAAATTTGGTGACCATTTTTGGTGCAACATTTTCTTAGAAATGCCTCCCAACTTGTTTGGAACATTTTTGATGGTGTGTAATAAATGCTATGCTAGCAGTCTTATAAATCATCTAATTATTACCCAAATATTATATATAAAAATCAGCTTTTATACTATGACGTAAGTAGAATTATGATTTCATGAAAAGGGTGTCAGCAAGGGTTTGCCACGATGTTAAGTGTCTGACATTGAATGACGTGATTTTTAATAATATTCTGAAGGTAATACCAAAAAATCACACTTTATTATTTGACGAATTTAGATCGGTATTTTACACACCTTTAGTACCGTGTACCTACCAAAGCCACCATAGCCTGAACTTCATAATGGTCCATCGTTCTTATCTGTGTTGGGAGCATGCGCTGACAAACTTTCAGCATTTATAAAATGACGAAGGTCTGGCGTTCACGGGCTCTTCCTCTGTAAAGTATTAAGCCCTTTTTAATGTCCCACTGCTGAGCACGCGCCTCCCTTTAATACGAGGGAATCAGGCCGTAGTCCACCACGCTGGCCAAGTGCGGATTGCCGGCCTTCACATGTCTTTCGAAAAATTTACTAGGTTCTCTCAGGCATGCAGGCTTTCTCAGGATGTTTTCCTTCACCACAAGGCAAGTGGTGATCATGTTCGAAATAATTTGCACATGAAAATATCTGAGGTGCGAGACCCGGGATTTGAAGCCACTTCACTCGGTTTCCGGGCGCGTTAGCACTGGGCTACCACTGCCTTTTTCTTAGTAAATATCGGAAAGATATTCAACAAAGTTCGCTATTTCTTAAATAATGCAAAATTCCAAAGTTGACTTAAAAAGTACATAATGACAACTTTACATAAATGAAACTAAAGTACTTTTGTTTTACAAAATTCAAAAAAAATACACTACTCTCAGGCTTCTGTATTTAATATAAAAAGTTTATAAAAGTTAGTCGCGCACGAAATCACTGTACGAATAAATGTAGGTAGTAGAAAAAATGAAAATAATATTTCTTTCTTCTGAATTATAGGGATGGACGAATTATTGGAGAAATTCGGTAACTACAGTCCTTTGCAAAAAAGCATATTACGATACAATTTTTTCGAGTAGTTTTGTACTGAAAGTTGAAGAAATAGAGATTGTATACAGGAAAATGACAAACTTATTATTTTATTAAAGAAGAAGACGTTTGATACTACTTAAGAAATACTTATTGAAAAATAAGATTTTGTTTCATTTAAGTTATGAAATTACTCTAGTATCTTTCAATTAGTTTATTAAAGCAGTTCACGTATTTAAATAATTTTGTTATACATTTTACAATTTGTTATATTTATTACAATATTTATTTAGTGTTAGTGAATCATAAGACACCAAATCTTGTGAGATCTATACATCGTCCACGGTGGCCAATCTCACTAAGACTTGCCATGTGCGCATTTTCATGTATTATAATAGTACACAAGTTGCATGGTAGCACAAGTGCATTTCTTTGGTAAACTGTAACAGGAGCTACTGAGAATTACTTGACGGAAAACTCTCAGTAACTTATGCCGGCCAGATATGCTTAGACCAACCCGAGTCTCGAACCCAGATCCTCCAGATCCACAGTTATACATGCTTCCTACATACTAAGGAGACAGGCTTGTAAAAACAATTAAAAAGGAATAAAAACCATCAGAATTTCATCAACTTTTAATTGGTTTGTGCAAATCTTGGAAATGATACGAGATTTTATTTGCTCTTTCCTCATTTTCTTTTATTTACAGAGTTTATTTCTCGCTTGACGTATGGGAGAGACCTACAAACATTATTACAGGGTATGTCAACACACATTCAGATGATCATTTAGCCGTGAAAGTTATTGTTATAATATTCCTTATAACATGTTGCTGATGGCGGCGCTGCCAGCGCGATTAGACAGACTTTGCTTTTTGGACAAATTTGACTTCCTTTAGAAAGTTCCCAAAACCTTATAATATTAAATGAGTAATTCTTATATATATATATATATATATATATATATATATATATATATATATATATATATATATATATATATATATATATATATATATATATATATATATATATATATATATATATAAGAATTACTAAATATGTGTATATGTATAAATTTATTTCACGTATCTCAAAAACGGCTCTAAAGATTTGGATCATTTTTTTTATTTAGATTTTACATTAGATTCCTGAAAAAAGTATTTTTATATATTTTCCGAAAGAACACGATTTTACGAAAATAGATACTATATAGTCGCTCCGGTACTATATAGTTTATAGATTCAAAGTATGCCTGAAAAAATATTCACTTATGTATTCGAACAACTTCTATAATAACATCCCAATATATGTACTTCACTATCTTATACAAATAAGCAGTAAGAGTTTGCAGTGCTCTTTTATAATCTTCAGGCTTTATTCAATAGCCAAATGTCTGACAACACGTTTGGCTCGGTTTGTAATGATCCTACTTGCTGTGCCAGCGGTCGCGAGTTCGAGTCCCGCTGGGGGAATTCATTTGTGTGATGAGCACGAATGTTTGTACTCCAGTCATGGATGTTTATATTTATAATATGTATGTATTTAAAGTTATATATGTATAGTGTATCAACTATCTGGTACCCATAACACAAGCCTCGTAGCTTGCCATGGAACTAGATGGTGCTGTGTGTTGATGTCCTGATATATTTATTTTATTATTTATTATTTTGTTTTAATAGATAAAACAATTCGACGTTGTACTAATTAAAAATGCTCAGGAACATAATTTCCAAATAAACTTATCAATCTGATATTACCATCACGCTATTGGTAGGACATATTTTAATAGCTGGCTACCATCCAACAGCGGAGAATCACCCAATTTATAACGGGACACTGGAAAATTGTCCTCATTTAAATTCACCACGCAATAAACACGTGATTTACGTGTAAATTTTCTTAAAGGCTCGCAATTTAGTTTCAAATTGCCTTTTTAATGCCGCAAATTGCTGAAAGCTAGCATAGTGTCGACGTACCGAGAAATATGAACGTTCAAGTGTAGATAATACATTACACAATGTTTCCATGTGGGGCTTAGACAAAATAAAATTGTTAGTACAATATTTTATTTTTTGTTGCACTTTTTACTATTACAACTACGACTGACGTAGAGCTAAATGTGGACAAAGAATGATCTCTATACTAACTATGAATATCACTATTTCTTGGGTGTCGCAAGAGCAAAGTGGGTTCATTCCAACCCTGTAAGAGTTGTGGGCAAGTTCAGATGTCTGGGATTATTATATTATTATTATAAATTATTCACCCTTACATGTATACCATTATTAAATATTATAAATGTGAAAATTTGTATGGATGTATGTTTGTTCCTCAATGATGCCAGAACAGCTAAACGGATCTGGACGTTTAGCATAGAGATTATAGTCTGTAATAGCCTATAGATTACTTTTAATCCCGTAAAAATGTATGGTTTCTTGTGGATATCCATACTTACCATTAAAACGTGCGTAGGGTGAGTCGCTAGTTTTAAATAAATAACATCATAGAATGTATCATGATCAGTTGAATTCTACGATATGACAACACATAACAACGTAAAATTAAAAAAAAAACAATACTCCGTAACATATTTTTTCTGTCTGCCTTGCATGATAAATATTATGATGTTATATTTTTTTGAACATATACGAGTATTTTTATGCTACCTAATCTCTCTTTAGAAATGCCAGAAATTAAAAAATATCTGCTGACGAAAAAGTTAAAAAAATAATTATTTATTATTAATATTAATCCAGTTGTTAAGAGGTACTTAATGGTATTGATGTTTTTTTCCATTTTCATGTTCATAGTTATTAGCTATAGATTCTAATAATAATATATATATATATATATATATATATATATATATATATATATATATATACATACATACATATTTTTTATATATGTATATATATAAATAAATAAAAAATATATGATATGTTCCATTCCATTTGACAGACGTATATGGGCTACCGACTATTTTATTTTTTCAGGAAGAAAGGCTCTCATAATATTGAGGGTATAAATATTACACTGGAGATTGGACTTACATTGGAGCAATTATTTCTTAATTAACTCAAGTAGGGTTTTAACATTAAAATTTCTTATACCCATTATTATATGTAAAGAAAAGGTGCTTTCTTTAGTGTTTAAGTGGTACTATTTATTTATAGCTTTGAAGTACCTACTTTTACCTTACGAAAACAGTTTATATTTAATCTTAGGTAACTAAGGAAAACGAAGGCAAATTAAATATTTTTAAACTATATACCTATGGTACGTTCTTAGGTACCATATGCTTGTTGACTTTTTTTTTTCATCTTTTTTCTCAATTTCTTTAGATTGTTATGGCCATCTGAATTTTACAGCGATTACTCGAAATAGTTGGCACTATACTGTGCGCTGCCATTCGACTGTGTTAAATTTATTATTGCTAGTTTATTTTATCAGATAAGTAAAAATCGTGGACTTTTCTTTATATTTCTTCAAGAGCACTTAATTCTTTCTCTCTCGCTTATACAACTTACACCATTAAAGTCAAAAAATTACTTTAAATACACCTTTTGCCGGACAAAAAAATATTATAGCTCATTTAATTTACACATATTTTCTTTTAACGTTGGTAAATGCATTTACGCACGAGGTGTGGGACTGACCGGCGAAGCCAGTACTAACCACTAAAACCCAACAAAAACTTCCCCCATCTTAATGGGGCGTCGCAGGTTCGCTTACGCATTCAACTACGACGCCCCGACGCGACGGCAGGTCTGCCGAAGCAGGCCACCAACCATGGTGTTGCTCCACTGGTCCACTATGCTATCAGAGAAGTACCAGGAGCAACCCGCATGGTACACCGCCCTCCGAATAGGGCCACCTTCCACCGCCCAACAAAGCGGGCCACCTTCCTGTGCGTTTCTTGGCTTCGCGCCCGGCTGGATTGCCGGGCGCTACTGAGCCCCCCCCCCATCACGACAAGGTGAACGGACGTTGGGGTAGGGGGGGGGGTCATCTAATTTACACATAGTATTTTATATATTTTATCAATTGCTTTCCCCGTGCGCCCCCGTAATAGTTTATCTATTATTAAAAACCTTATCGATATCCCTTTATTAGTTTGTAAGACAAACCTAACCGATTTCTAGGGCATATACGTTAATATACTTAAGTCGGTGACTTCAAATGTATAGAATTTATAAAACTGACGTTGGCAACTTCAGAATAAAATGTTTGCAAACAAACGTTACAGACGATTGTGGAGGTAGAATCTTGTAGATTTTTAAGTTGGGCATAAACTGATTTCTATCCACCCAGAATTGAATTTCACTACAAAAATACTTTACCATCGGAAGAAAAGAAGGATTTCTTTTCAAACAACGTAAACTCTTGCATAATTCAAGAACTCTTTCACGATAACAGACGAAACACTCAGAAGGGAATGGCATTTAAAATGAATAAAATTTAATTCAAATGTTTTATTTTAACGAGGTCATATAAATACTCTGTACGAGTAATAGCTTGGATTTCTATTCATAGCTGATTTAGTATAGATATGTGTATTTTTAAGTTTCTTAAGCTAAAACCACTATAACTGTTTTACATTTTTTAATCATATAGATTGTATTTACTATTTAATAATAAGAATATCCGACTGACTGATTCGGCCACGGTGGCCAATCTCATTGAGACTAGCCAAATGCGCAGGAGATGTTATAGCGCAGAGACAAGTGCACTCTCTATTTCTATCACTCCCGTGATCTGGTAGGACGAGTACTCAATACGACCCGTCATAGTTAATTCACACAACCGACTACTCTCCCAGGCCTGGGGGTGAAACACCGCCAAGTTTCCAAGTTTGTGTGTAGGGAATAATCTTTGAAAATACACCTTTTAAATAATATATTTCACTAATAGAAAACAATGTTACCACCGGGTTGTTGGCTATTTTTTATTTCGGAAAAAAATATTTGTTATCAGATATTATAATAACTTTAACGTGTGCATTGTGTAAACTTTAAAGTGGTTATTGAATTTTTTTATCGGCGCGGCGTTTTAATTAAGCTTGTAAACTAAAGAAATAAAATGTATGGTAAAGGACACCTAGGAATACATAAGAGCGAAGAGAAGATCTGAAAATATTCATCTAATATAAGAAGGTCTAATATATTTATATACACCATGTACATATAATAATATAGATATGTTAGGACATTAACACACAGCACCATCTAGTTCCATAATAGGCTTGTGTTATAAATACCAGGTAGTTGATATAATACACATATATAACTTTAATTTCATACATATTATAAATATAAACACCCATGACTAGAGTACAAACATTCGCGCTCATCACACAAATGACTGCCTTCAGCGGGACTCGAAGCCGCGACCGCTGGCACCGCAACTAGGGACACTACAATTTGAGCCAAGACATACATAAACATAAATAAGGAATTGTATTGTTAAGATTTATGCCAAATGATTTTAAGGCTATCATTCACTGTGGACACTGACGATGATATATAAGAGAATGCACGTGAAAATATTCGTCATAAAACTGTATGCGAACATTGAATACATCAGAAAAATGTAGTTATTTTAAATATATTATATGGATATACTCCATTGAAAAAGTTCTATATTTTTATTCATATACGCGAGTAAAAAGCATTTCGCAAAAAAATATTTGATGGAAGTATTCTATGTCGGCTGATGCCAATAAATTATCTATGGTTTTCCTTATGTCTATAGACATTTGGCATGAGCTATATACAGATTATGTCAAATTCCTATCTGTAGTAAG
Organism: Brenthis hecate; assembly: GCA_951806755.1. Classification (NCBI taxonomy): domain Eukaryota; kingdom Metazoa; phylum Arthropoda; class Insecta; order Lepidoptera; family Nymphalidae; genus Brenthis; species Brenthis hecate. The sequence continues at coordinate 269,815 of OX638278.1, forward strand.
GAGCAGGGCTGCCAGGTCGTATAATTGGATACGAAAATTGTTTAATATGGTTATCTTATGTGTAACTATTTCATTTTAAGTTATTACGTATTATTATTATTGATTTTTTTGTATTCGGAACAGACTATTTCTCAAAAGTTTTGTTTGTATAATAAGAATCGATTTGGTATAATTTCAGTGACCCAGCGGTATAATAGGTGTGCCATGCGGGTTGCTCCTGGTGCTTCCCTGATAGCACAGTGGAGCAACCCCATGATTTTTGTGGTCTGCTCCTGCAGACCTGCCGTCGGGGCGTCGTAACTTGTAGTGGAATGCGTATGCGATCCTGCGACGTTTTCAGTGGGTACGATGGTTTTAGTGAGTAGTACTGGGGCTTTGACGGTGAGTCCCGCACTTCGTGCCTAATGCATTTACCAACGTTAAAAAATGGTAAGGAGAACTCTCTTAAGGTTTTTGAGTAATTTTAATAACGTAAAGTCATCCGTTTGAATAAATTCTTTATTCTTCTAAATTACAGTATTACAGAAAAATCGGTAATCAAGTTACTGTAAGTGATATTCATCCAAAATTTCAAAAATCTTAAATTTCATCCAAATCTGTCCAGTCGTTTTGGTGGGAAGGAGTAACAAACACACACACAGACACAAATAATAAATACCCTTATTTATAATAGTAGTAAATTATTTTGTTAGTTTACAAATATTTATTAACAGAATACGGCTATACAAATGTATTTTTGCGCTTTTTATTCACATCGTAATGATCTGTCCCAAGCTATGAATATCTTACTAAGAATTCTCTAACAAAATATATCCGAGGATTTGTCGAGCTTCATGCACAAATACTTTGTCATAAGATTAGGTGGATTTTGTTTTGTTTGATATATAAAATGTTATTATTTCATGCGTCTTGTGTGTTCCCGTGATATTTGCTTACTGAGTTTCAAAACAAAATATATGTGCTTTCAGCCATTTTTAACGTCTCACTGCTGGGCACGGGCCCCCCTTCAATATGAGGTAGAGTCAGTCCATACTCGCCCTGGCCAAGTGTGGGTTGGCGGACTTCACATGTCTCTCGAACACTTGCTAGGTTCTCTCAGCCATGCAGGTTTCGTCACGATGTTTTCGTTCACCGTAAGACAAGTTTAAGCAGTGCTAGAAATGATTCGCACATGAAAATATCAGAAGTGCGAGACTCGGGATTTGAACCAGCTTCACTCGGTTTCCCAAGCGAGCGTGTTACCATTGGGCTACTACTGCCCCAGCACCTGATTCAATGTCAACTTTCCCCCATTTTCAATTATCTAAAGATGCAGAAGCATTTTGTTCTATTGTTTCTCCATGTGGGGCCCAAGTTGACTAACTTAGTGAATCAAGATGTCTGTAATTTTTGGTTAAACGAGATTATAGGGAATTTTTATTTGGACATAATACATTTTATTTGATCTTAAAAATATATTTCATTTAATATATTATAACGACTCGTACTTTCAGGTGAGGTGTATTCTTTCCGGTTACTCTAAATAATTATATTCTCTCAGTATAAAATACGTAGTCGATATCAAAAAAGGACATTTAAAAAAATTTCTCCTGAGATGTTAAGAATGAGTCAAAACTTATACGGAAAGTTAACTTTTATAAATATAAGAGAACTCCTGGGATTTCTCTAGTTGTAACACAAAATCTACTTACGTAAACTGTTCATCTCTCAAATCTAAAATATTCTCATGAATATATGCTGAAATCTAGAAAATGTTATGCTACACTCCACCTTCAATTCTATTTTCGTCACGTAAATTCCATATGCACTCGGACATTGGAAAGTCACGCAGTAGTACAGACTCCGCTGTATATTCTTCACAGTCAAAAGTAAATGGGTTTTAGATAACAGAAATGGATTCAGCAAGCTATTATCAATATATAAACATGTAAATTTTGGTCGACGTGTTTGTTAATGTGCAATTCTTCATGATGAAACGGATAAACATTTGTAAATTTTAAGTGAAATTAAGGATAGAGAAAGCTTATATTCTGACTTAACGTTGAAACGAAATCACTAGTACGCGAACAGCCGCGGGGAAGAACTGGTTTCAATTTCAATGAATATATTTTGTACATACGAGTGTAATCGAAGCTGAAGTCGAATTTTTTGTCAGTTCCATAACGATCCGTCAAATAATATGATTGAGTAAATCATCAATTATTTTTTCTAATGGAAACAGCCGACGCGTATTTTTTGTGCACATTATTTTCGATAAAGCGATGCTATATAGTGTCATGCCTGATTATAGAGCCCCTTTTTTAATTTGTTTTACAAACCCGTCATAGTGGGGCGTCGCGGGATCCCTTACGCAGTCTGCCGAAGAAGATCACAAAAACCATAGGGTTGCTCCAACAGTCTAATCTGCTATTAGAGAAGTACCAGGATCAACCCGCATGACATACACCCACCGAGCCTCCTCCCACTGCGTTTCTTGGCTTTACACCCGGTTGATTGTAGAGCCTAATGCATGCAGAATTATAACAGATTTTTTGAATTTATCTTAAGTTAATTTTCAATAATTCTATTTAAAATATTTTATTTTACAATGTCGCACATAATAATCCAATTTTGCTAAGTGAATAACATGTCAAAAATATATCAAATTCGACCTTTTAACTCTATTAAAAAGTTTTCCCTATGCATACTTTAGAATGATGTTATTAAAAATCATCATACAGCTCTTAATGAATTCATTAAACCACAAAATCATTATATTGAATAAAAGGAGAAATAATAACGTATTTCATCAAGAAGACAATACGACCATTGAACTTAAAAATTATTTCTCAATTGCATTTTATTTCATGAAAAGTTTTTATAATAGCACCAACAATATCGCGGAAAGATTGCAGCATGAGAAATTAAAAGTTTATTAACGAAGCGAAACGGCCTCCAACGCGCATAGTCTCTTGTAATGAAACGGTTGAAATATTCCTTCATAAATTTATTTCACTCGACTGCCCTCCAGAGTCGAATTAACGCTTTTTGTAAGTTTTTATTAAAACCATTAGCTGGAAAGTTGACCTTCCCATCCCATCTCTGCGTCGAATATGTTTGATAAAATTGTTCATTCCCACAGCTGCAATTCTCGTTAAATTAGATTGGTGTTCAAAAATTTTAATTGTGTGGTGTTTTGTTGAAGAATGTTTGCAACATTAATAAATTAAAGTGACAAATTGCAAATAATTTGGATGTTACAGATACTAATAATTAAAAAAAATGTACAACTATAATATACTCGTAAATGTATTATAGTTATTTTAGTTAAAATAATTTAGATATGATTCATACATGATCATAGATGACTAATTATTTTTATTTACTTTACATTATAGTTTACATTACATCTAAAGATTAGACTAACAAGATTAATTATCACAAATTACTAAATTATATTATAGTATTACTAATTTATTAAAAAAAATAAGGAGCAAAATAATTACTTTAATATGGTAGTTATTATTTCAATTCTCGTTAATTATAAATAATAATCTTATTAAATTAAAAATGAAAGAAAAATCGATTAATCAGTAGCAAGAATACTTAAATATCTCACCTTTGCTAATTTATTGAGGTTTCTGCTATACGACGTGTGTCTTAGTTATTAAATAAATGACACAAAATATTATACACATCTTTATAATTAGAAAATTGCAATCTATGACTATCGTGAAAATTTGCATTTTTTTCATTTTTATATGTATTAACTATCTCTATAAATAAATAATACCTGATACTCGTCGTATTGAAGAGAGGCGAAGCAGTGAGACGTTAAAAAGGGTCGAATACAATATATATAATAGTACGAGATCCCGATGTATGTGATGGATCCTTCATTCTTTTCCAGACGAATTTTTTTTAAACTATAAAACATATTAACAAACACGCCTCAGGGGGATTGTCACCAAAAATTTGCTCTATTGCTCCAGGCCATTTTTAATTAAAAAAATGTTAATTGTTTTTTTTTAAGTACAAGACCTTTTTTTCTGCGATATTACCTGATATCCAGGTATGAACATGTAAATTAAAATAGTAATTGCTCGTATCGTTTTTAGGGTTGATATACCAAAACATCTCCACACTGGTTTTTTATTAAAAAAATAACCTGGAACAAAGTTTTGGAGATAACCCATATTTTGTGGTTTAAAAAATATATTTCACCATAAAAAGAATGAAAGGTCCACCACATATATCAGGATCCTAGACTATAAATAGGAAAAGACAAACCTGTTCAGTACCTTTTTCTCCTCTGTTTATCAAGTGATTTTATTTTAATTTTTGCTTAGTAGCTCTTTTCCAACTTTAGTGTCATCAATAAAAATAACGATTATGATCGAACTTCCACCACTGGGCGAACTTCTTCTCCCTGCCCATTTCTCAATCACTTGGGGTCGGCGCAGTACATCTTCTGTACTGCTGAAAGAAACACTAGTTATAAATGACCATTGAATAATTCAGGGCTTCTCTATTAATTATTCGTTTTTATTCAATATTTTTATAGGAATATTTTTGTCAATAGCTTTAAAGGTATACATTATGAACTGTACAGTCTGTTGTAGATATAGTAACATTTTTGTTTTTTTGACTCCCTATCGCAATCAAACTCGAAACTAAATTTAAAATGATTACGCTTCATTCTTGAAAAAAAAATCTCTTGTGACCAACAAACTTCTATACATAGGAATAATAAAATTCTAACTGAGGCGAATCTGAACAATAAATATTTTTTTGGAAAATCTTATTGAAATAGTCATTATTATCGATACAGAGGGCGAATCTATAGTTTTTAGAATTTTTGTCTGTTTGTCTGTCTCTCTGTGAACGCATCATGAGATTAACGGTTATCAGGGTCACAACGTATAGGATACTTTTTATTGTGGGAAAATATCTCATCTCTGAGAAATAATTATAATATACTAAACGTTAAAACGTAACGTAAAGGGTGAGTCGCTAGTTTTATTATATTATGAATTCAATCTGTGACGTCTTATACATACGATGCCACACAAATAGTTTACAGACGTCCATGTTGTTTTTAAAAAGTTATCGCGTTCTTATTTCAAGTATGTAATACAAAATTGATATGAAAACTAGCGGAATGGCTAGACGGTAGACCTAGTTCGTGACAGTTCCACATATATTGTAGCGCAGTGAGGTGTTAAAGAGAGATTATGCGTACAGTACTTGCCCTACAAACGAGTTTTAAAATAGTAACCTAAAATCCTAGACTAAGGAATAATTAGACAGAGTGGAGTCGAACTAAACATGAAGCCAAACTATAATGTTTTAAAATAATTTACAAATATTAATAGAATACTCATTACTGTGATAAGTCAATAAATGTTAATAAAAAATAGCTAACGGATTTTATTATAATAAAGAAAGAAAATAAAAAAGCTACTATAATGATTTCTTTCAAGGATAAGTTAATTAATGCTTAAAACCGTAAAATACAGTATTAATTTTAATATTCATATTTTCTCCTCAAAAATTGTAAATTACCAACTAATCTATATAAAATTTCCCCTATTCTTTAAAGAAAGTAAGCAGTCTATATGATGAAATCAAGAATAGTAGTAGCATAAACAGCAAATTACGCTATTATTTTTAACTTTGATATTTGGCAGGCGCTGTCAATACAATTATTTAGTCTGAGTCTAAAATCTTATATTAATGAAAATGTATTAAGTTTATACTTCATGAACCCGTCGCCTTCACGGTAGGGACAATAAGGCTAAGATAAATTACGTAAAGTGTATTGTTTATTAACAAAAGAATTTTTAATTTAATACCCATTATACAAACAAAGACGTATGACTTTATAATAGAGTAGATGATGTTTGGCAGTTTGGATAAAATATATGCATATATTAAGTCACGATAGCACCTGCCTTATTAAGATAAAGATAAAGGTGGTTTTGCATAATATAATAAATAACATTATACTTTCTTAGATTTACGCGAATATTTGAGATTTTAAATAAAACTATCTTTTCGTATTAATCCGCAGATTTATTTTGATTTTTGGTTCCCGACGTTTCGAATGCTTTATAGCAATCATGTCACGGGAGAGACTAAGGTTTTAGACGTCTTATGTTACAGATAATGCCTACCCATATCTGTTTTATTTAAAATAAATAACATTGTCTTTAAATCTGCGAAAAGTGTTACGTAGTGTGACAAACTTTAATAACGCGCTATGTTTGAACTAGGCCAGAGGTCCTTGTTTGAATTTTTATGACATTTCGAAACGATAGGTAGCAGGTTTTGAAAAAATATCTTTATGAATTCGTTGTCGTTTCGAGATGACATTAAAAATCGTATTCAGAGTACATAATACATATGTCCAGAATATAGTCAAAAAGGAACTCCAATCAGTTTTATCAACACGAGCGAAAATCGGTTACATATTATCTGCCTTGGTTGTGCAGTGGCTAGCATGTACGGCTTCACATCTAGAGGTCTTGGCTTCGAGTCCCGGGTCGGGCCAAGTTTAGTTATTGAGTCTTTTTGTATAGTAAGCCTCAGTAACAGCCCGGAGTTGGGAAGTTGGCGGTATTTCACTCCCGTGCCTCGGAGAGCACGAAACTGGCTCTAATTGGTGGAAAAAATGGACAAACATACAAATACGAGTAGGTACTTTATTAAGTATAGATTTTATATTTTATTCTGTTTACAATTAGAAGTATAGGCAAGGTAATGTAAATTAGCCGTTTATATTTCTTATCTTTTACTAAATAAATAAAACATTCATGATTTGTAAATATTTTATTAAAAATGTTCTTATATCACAATATTACTATTAACATTATTATAAACGACGTACAGTCAACAAAAGCACCGATATGTAATAATTTTTTTTTAATATTACAAATTAATAAATTATTACATGTATACAACATTTCTAGATACAAAATCAAGGCACACAAATTAAATGAAAAATTAATTGTTTGATTTTTTTAACACATTCATTACGTTATAAGACAATTTATATTTTTATATTATATAAAACTTTATAACATTACTTAAAATATTAAGTGCAGCTTTACATTATTTTACAAGTGATATGATGAAACAAGATATTTTACACAAAGATTTTTCTTTATCTAATTTTTCAATCATTTATATTATAAAGCTATAATTTGTATGATATCATTTAAATTACATAACATTCATCGTCATACACACATACACTATTATTAAAAATAAAATAATTTATTTTTTATATGATATACACTACAAACTGTTTTTTTTTTCAGTTACAGTATTCTAGGTTGTGTTATTATAATATAAGGGTTGTTTTTCAATTATCAGAAGTTTAAATAAAAATAAATAATTAATAAAAAGAGGGATTCTTACGTAAAACGACTTTATTGTTCTAGATATGTTTTTAGTATGTGCTAGATATGTTTATTGCATTCGATAATGTGTACATATTTTTTATATCTAGTATGAAATAATTATGCTACGAATTTTTCCATTCTAGATAGTATGATTTTCATTTTCATTTCAAATGTCATTAAAACTTCTGCTATACAGGTATTCTACTCCACCTACTACCACTTGAAATGGATAGCCACTACTAGTTTAGGAAAAGGCGAGTGAGTCCCCTGATATTTTCATGTGCGAATCATTTCCAATATAATTACCACTGTTTAAGGCGAAGAAAAAAATCGTTAAAGTAAGTTTTCAAAACATATCTGACGTCCGCTAAACCGCATTTAGCTAGCGTTGTGGGCTGGTGTCAGGATCAGGCCTTAGACCTGAACCCTCGTATTAAAGGGAGGCCCTTGTCCAGCAGGGGTTAAAAACTTAACTCATTTGGGTAGATTGCTGACAAAGGAGAAATAATTTCTATGTTTTCCACGACAAACATCATCTGACATAGAGAAAATTTCAAAATATAAATAAATTTTATTGTATATAATATTACTTGTATGTTTTGTGTCAGCTTATTTTGTATACACATTAACGAAGTTTCGTTAACGTTAGTACTTAAACATAACACCTAGTAAAGCGGGCATAAGGTAATGTAGTCGTAAGAAAAGTATGGTAAGTAAAAAAATTAAATCTATTAATATATTTAAAATATATTAATATTTTATTATTATTGTAAAATTATTATATTTGAAACTAATTTTATTCCATTTTTTTATTTTATTGTTGTTTCTTTTTTTTTATTAAATGAGTGTTAAAATAAGAAAAAAATATATATTTAAAATTATGTTATTTGAGTTAAGAGTAAAACATAAGTATTTAATAATTAATAACTATATTCATTTAGTTATGTGAATTAAAAAAATACAACCAATAGTGCCCGCGCACAATTTTTTTTAATTAAAAAAAAAACAAAAATGCTTTATAGCACCTAGTAAAATTATGAATGATATTTTTTGTCAACCATACCAGCTCATTGTGTAACAAAATGTATGTCATGTAAAAGTTTGTTCTGGCGACAAAGTTCTGAAATAAACACGTGCGCATTAAGTTGTTTACAATATTTAATAAGGTTGGCTATAATTAAAAGCCGTAGTTTAAAAACATATTATACACGTTTTGGCCCGCAGCTTCGGTCGCAGGACGTCGATAATAAGTAGTATATAAGTTTATTCATGCTACAAATGTTTGCTCTTCCAAATCCCACTTAAATATGTTCAGCTATTATAGCGTGGAGAAGAAACAAACATACAGACTCACTTACTAATAACATTAGTGTAAGCTACTATTACTTACTTCACGGAAATGAAAGATTTATAAATCTTCAGCCTCAAACCTACCAATTGATTGATTTGAAAACGTCTTTGCATTTTAAGAAAGGTTTGTATATTTATATATATCATGATTATTTGTGTACACAAAATGAACCAGATAAATGGAGCCGCGGACAAAAGCCAGTAAAACATATTTAACCGACTTCCAAAAAGAAAAAAAGCAAAAATGCAATAAAAACATATTTTAGTGCAATTTTTCCTTTCGTGGCTAACTTCAGATTTTTGATTAAATTTTCATTTCAGACTAATTTAATCGGACTGACTATTATAATTGTAATATCATCTAATATGTGATATCAACAATATACTCATATTATAGGTATATTCATATATAATACTAGCGACGCACCCTCGCTTCGCTCGGGTTCGTCCCTAGCTTGCTTCCCAATATAAACTTTTATCATCATTTTTAACCCGTTAAGGGGTGATTTCCGGGATAAAAAGTATCCTATGTCCTTTCGAGGGTCTCAAACTATCTTCTTACCAAATTTGATCTAAATCGGTTCAGTAGATCCAGAGATTATCCCGTACAAAGTCACAAACTCACAAACTTTACCCCTTTATAATATATATCTTTATAATATATAGATCAACGATAAAAGCCATCAAGTATCTTCATAGCTCGAACGTTCAGGTATACCGTGTATTAAATCAATTTTGCTATCTAATGAAATATAAGACTTAACATTATAGAAATAAGGTGTATAGTAGCACGATTTACTTGTATGTGTTGGAAAATGTTCTTGTCATTATCGACAAATTAAAGGAGTCTCTTAATAAATATTCATATATAATCATAATGGTTAACTCAATCATGTTGTTTTGTGAACCAAAGTGATCGAATGCTTTGTAAAATTAGTAGTAGCTTTCAGTATCATGTCTTTGCTTATAATATATTTAAAGTTAATAGCTTTAAATATATAACTGTTAGTATGGAATAGATAGACTATATATTATACATACTATATTGATATATAGCTTATATCTTTCTAGCCCTATATTTTTCAAATTGGATTAGTTGTTCCTGAGATCAACGCGTTCAAACAAAGAAACAACATAAAACAAACAAATTCTGTCTCTATATATATATATTATTAGTAGGTATAGATTAAAAAAGAGAAAATTCCTTTATGTATTTACACACGATTTCTAATTGTGTAAATAAAATAATGTGTTCCGTCACATTATGACGCCACACTATGCCTGAGGTACATCCCTCGCAGAACAGACGTTCGTTGGGGACGAAAGGTTCTCGAGTGGCGGCCACATACCGGAAAACGAAGCGTGGTCATGCCTCCCACAAAGTGGACCGACGCTTGGTCAAAGTCGTTGGAGCCCACTGGATACAGATGGCACAATACCGGTTGTCGTGTAAATTTTTTGGGGAAGTCTGTGGCCTGGTCTGGGAGGCAGTGGGCATGTCTGGGCTGAGACAACGAAACAAAATAATAAAATAAAATTCTCTAACATTGCAATAGCCAGAAGAGGATCACGTCATTCCTAAGATTCGTTAAATTAGTTATGATCGATTTTATCATCTTCTGCTAAATCCTTTATTGGAATACCTTTAGCAAATATTTGTTATTTGTTTCTGAATGACTTTAAGAAACAAGGAGCAATTTTGATGTTTGATTGTTTGTGTGTATATTATACGATATCTTTAAAAATGCAGAACCGATTTTAATTATATTTTTTGTGATGAACAAGCTGTATCTCAAGGGAGGTTCGATATAAATTTCAAGAAAATGTTTCAACCCTAACTTAGAATTCTAATACTAATAGGTTTAAAATTAGTTATTTACGATATGTGCAAGAAGAATTTGTTATGATTTCTGATTATTTTACACTAGCATGCAACCAATTACATAGATAGCCTAGAAATATGATATGCGAGTCTATAAATATACGTGCACAAATCTATTTAAGAAGTCACATCTAGATATAAGTTTAAAACGTTATCATATAACTTACTTAAAACATCTTATTTTTACAAAATTCTTAATATATACATTATAATACTATACAGATTATACATTTTTTTTATATTAAATGATCCTTGGACGGTAGCAATTGTCACTGCTTTAAGGATCGTGCATTTGAAATACTGGACAAGCAAGTTTGTTGTTTTTAAGTAACACTATATATTTTTTCATATTAGCTCATTTAATGCCAAAAATATGATCATAAAATGAGGCGAGTAGACAAAGAAGTATGTATCTTTGGATTTATTCAACCAATAGCTTTGAAAATTAATTAATTTTTTTGAATCCGCTGAAAATCCAAGTACTTCTGAGATTTTCATGTGACCATATTCTATATTTAATTACCATTTGCTAATACGGATAAGTAAAACATCGTGAGGAAACCTGCATATTTTATATAACCTATCTAGTTCTCTAAAATATGAAGTCTGTTAGCCCACATTTAGCCTAGTCGTTCTTACTTTGAGACGACCCCTGTGTCCAGCGTGAGATGTTAGAAATGAATAAATTATTGTTTCAATAATTATTAAAAATATAAAATTCTACCAAAAATTCCATCAATTTGCTCTCTAAGAATGCACGTTTAATAGAAAGAGACAAGAAATTTAAAAATTGTTGATATGGTTTCTATTTCATCTTAAACATCTCAAAATAAAATTTCACGAAATATTTATCGTAACTTGAATTGATACACAATTTTATTATTATATACATAAATGTACGTAAAAATAGCTGTATACATAAAGTGAAACACACAATATTTCTGAACCAAAATTTGCTGTATAACAATTTTATGCACTAAGTGTGAAATAAAGTCAAAATTTGCATACTTAATTTAAATTTTCACATTATTCAGGCAGTTTGTTACAAGTAACAATTTCGTCAAAGTAAACATGTAGAAAGGTCGTTCAAACTTCATGGCAGTAAAGTTCTAAGTGTTTACACTACGCCCACTAACCTAATTAACTGCTGCGTTTTAATTATATAGATCCAGCTCTAGGAAATTAGATTTTAAATAGACTAATAATATTATGTGTTATTTTAGACACGTTGGGTTGTATATCTGCGTTGTCTACGACATAGACTACAGGTTCGATGCATGTACTAACAATATAATAGGATACGCGAAAAAAAAGGTAATTAATAATTATATACATAGAACATACACATATACATCGAAATCGAATACGATATATGATTATGATTAGATCCGAATATGTACTTCGGCAATATGTACAACAGATACGAATCAAACTATCGAATACAACTTGCTCGATTGTAATTTGATGGTGAACTCGTTCTTATGCTTTCGCTTGAACTTCTCATTAAAGACAAATAACTATAAAAAATTAAAAAAATATTTCTTTTGATTTTGTTTTGATTTTTGTTTTCTCAAAATAATTTAATTATACGTATGCAGAATCTTTTTCAACTATTTCTTATGTTTTTAGAATAAATTTAATATGAATAAGAAATCATATACATGGGCTTGAATAATTATATAATCAAAAATCAGTAGGTACCTATATTTCAAAGACTTGAATTAACAAAAAAATATCATTAAGTTTTGCCTGTGTAAAGTAAATGATATCAGCATCTTACAAAATTTGTCTCCTCTATCCAGTATATAATTATGATACAGCAAAAATTATTAAATAATATTATCAAAATTTGAACAAGTAAACAAATTTCGACCTTATTGTTGTGCATATTTGTTTAAATACAACATTAATATATATTAAAACATATTTCATTAAAACCACCTCGCTTATTTTTGTCAGTTTCCACACGAATTGTCCTAGAAAATATATATTAAAATTTTAAATGACCTCAATTCGATTTTAACGTCACTTTGGCTTGTTTAAGTCTAATATTCTCGTCAAGCCGAAATACGCTCGTCAAGACTTGTGACGACAATTTATTAATATTAATTTTGTTCCCAGAAAATTCTTGCGTTATCCAGCCTTTCTAACGATTATTTCATTCTAAATAGGTCACCTCACATCTCCGTGCCATGTACTGAAGATGAAGAGAAGTGATGTGAATAATAGACTCATGTAGCTGGTTGTTGTCTTTACACCGCTTTGAAGCTCAGCGAGACTGGAACCTACGGAAAGAAAAGACTGGTTAAATAATGAAGTATATAAATATATTATAATATATATATATATATATATATATATATATATATATATATATATATATATATATATATATATATATATATATATATATATTTAATTATTTATTATAGTAAGTACAATTTCGTTGATAGCAACAATCAGTCATAAAAATAATTTACTTATATTTAAATAGGTAAAGACAAACAGTTCAGTACTTTTTCTCTTCTGTTTGTAAACCGTTTTTCTTTTTCTTTTTTTTGTAGCTATTTGCGAGCTTTAGAGTTATCAATAAAAAATAGGTACGAGTAACCTTTACGCGCCGTTGAAATACAACTTCTTTGGCAAATATCGCAATTAATTTAAATAAATCAATAATTAAATAAGGCATATTAGGCATATTACAATCACATACTTATAAAATATCATATACGGAAAGAATATAATACTATATTTTTTGTCAGACAATAATACTGGTTACCATGGCAACAGTTAGTCACAATAGCTTTTATTTAATTTATGCACAATCATCCCACAATAATAAATATTCATTTTTAGTACCTAATAAGTTTTTTTTACCGAGTTTAAAAGTTATTTCACATTTTATTTAACATAACATATTATTCATTTGTTATTTTTCACTTCTGTGTAATGTATTCTATCTCATTCTCTCGCTGGCTTAATCCTATATAATATTATATATTAATGTGTTTGTCTCTTTCTTCATATTGTATGTTTCACATTCTGTTTCATCGAGTTTCAAATCACAACGATTCTAAAGAAGTTACACGTCAAAAAATTGAATAACAAATTTTTGGTCTTTTTTTATAATGATTATGATCCAATTTCAATCACCGGACGAACACTATTAATGACAAATTGGACTACTATTATAAAATACGTAAGTTTGTATGTGTGTATGTGTGTTTCTTTTACCCCATCATTTTAAAACAGCTGGGCTGATTTGGATGACATTTAGTATAGAGATTGAGTTTGAATTAGGAGTAGGGCATAGGCTAATATTAGAAATAAAGTTTGCCAAATATTACGCTGCCTGTACATAGGTACATAGAAAGAACTAAATATATACGATATATTACTTATCTACCATACTTTATCTTCTTCAATTCCAAAAGAACCAGAGCGGGACAAATATCTATTATATTTTATAAATATCCATCTCGTTCAGCCTCGTTAGCCCACTCGACTTTCTACAATCGCTATCGCTAATAGAAATCAAAGAATATAGATATATCACTGACATCAAAAACGAGCCTTATCACTATTACTAAAAAATTTGTATGTACATTACGCAATATAGTAATATTTTTATTAAATACGCATAAACTTAGCAGTAAGAGATTTTCAACAGCAAATTTGACATTAAAGGGTAATTTTGATTTCGAATTGTATATTTATATCAAAATAAATATAAATAAATATGTTAAGACATTAACACATAACACCATCTAGTTCCATGGTAAGCTACGAGGCCTGTGTTATGGATTCCCAGATAGTTGATACATTGCACAAATATGTAACTTTAAATACATACATTTTATAAATATAAACACTCATAACTGGAGTACAAATATTTGTGCTCATCACACAAATGAATGCCCCCAGCGGAACTAGAACCCGCGATCGCTGACACAGCAATTAGGATCGCTACAAACTGAGCCAAATATGCTGTCAAAAAGAAATTATTATTTAATATCAAATAACGTATCATTTGGTTTAGCCATAGCTAGAACCCATACCCTTTAAATACTATGTTAGTTACGTATTTAGCACATAGAAGTCGGTTCTAAAATCTTCTGAATTTACTAGTAGTTCTCTGTTGTTTTCCGGCTTTCTAATCTGCCTTACCATGTACAGCACATCCTGTGCATTCTGCCTTGTCATCCGGTCTATTGTGACTGTGAAAGGACTAGTTAAGCATTGTTTGCCTGCTCCTAATGACTGTCGGTCTGTCATTAGCTATTTTCGACACATATTTACTACTTGTGATTAGCTTTACTCATTTCTAAATGCATCTATTTGACTAGCTATATACCCTCGTTTCGCTTGGGTCTCTAAACGACTTTTCTTTTCATAGTTTTACAAGCGACTCCCCTAACTTTGCTCGGGTTCGTCCCTAGGTGCGTTTTAGTGGTTAGTATGGAAAAAATAGACTATATTATATATACATACGTATAATGAGTTGTTGTGAGTTGTATTATAACGTGTTTTCCCGTGGGAATGACATAATCTTCCGCAGTAAAAAGTCCTAGGTCACTCACTAGCCCACCAACTATCTCCATATAAAAAATCACGCCAATCCGTCACCCTATTTTTACGTGAAAGAAGGACAAACAAACATACTTTTACATCTATAATATTAGCATGGGTATGGATTAATTACAAACAGAGCATGAATTACCCCAGGTTGTAGTCTATCTGTTTAATAAAGTTCATTCAAACCCGGCAAGCTGTTTCAGAGTTACATATATACACACAAATTAAAACAAATTCACGTACACTCACAAAGTTTTTGCTTTTATAAGCGTAGTATACGTTTTGAGGAAAAGTATTTTGAATACAAAATTATTTTATATGTTACACTTCCGAGCTACAGCTATATGTATGTAATTTTATCATACCAAGGAAGCTTTGCTAAGTTCAACTTAACTTCCGGTTGAAGATTTGCTCTCTATTATCAAGCAATTTGTAATATTAGCTTTGAATAAAAATACTTCTAAGTCAAAAATGTATGCAACAATTTTAGTATAGCTTTTTATTTTAAAGGAAGTTACGGATGTTTAGATTTATTTTTTATATACATAACGATTGGTTTGTACATATTATATAAAATTGAAATTACAATATTTTTAAATAATTGATAATTATTATCTACACTAATGTTTCATAAACGTGAATAGTTTTTTTTTATTCGAATGCGCTAAATTCTGGAACAACCAGTCGGATTTGCATTTTTTTTTGCTTTTCATAGCCCAATCCTTGAGGCTATCTAACATCATGCTATAACTTTTAGGATCAAAACTATTATATCTATACATAAATAGAATACGCGAGCGGAGCCACGATAAAAGCTGGTAGCAAATATAAATATAATACGATGAGTGGTAGTAGGTAACTTTTTTAGACATTCTTGAAATTAATTTATTATTTACTAAATATAGCCAATCTTCTGCAATAGTATATGAGTCCCACTTTATATAAAAAAGCGTATACTCGTAGATGGCAAAATTTAACTACTATACTAATAATACTAATTTAACGACTAATTTTGAAATAAAACAAATTTTTGGGATGTTTCCACGGATTTTTTTTATTTTTAGTTTTCAATGCTCTACTTCCACAATTTAAGATTTTTTTATGCATTGCAATGCATTTTTTATTATTTATACGAAAAATTTAATTAAATGATGACAATCTAAAAAGATATTTGAATGATTTGAAATATAAACGGTTAGAGATTATTATGATTTATGAGTAAGACTTCCTAACTTTAGTAGCTTTCATAGAAGTCGCTGGATACTCGAGAACCCTACATTTACATGGCTTTAAATTTTGCGGAGTTTGCCTTTATATTAAATTTCGACATGACAGCCCGTTATATTTTAAGGGGAGTATAAATTATCGTGATTTTGTAATAGAAAACCATTCAAATATTTATCTATAAAATATATATTTATTTTTGTATTTATTTAAAGCAACCGTTATATAGAGGTAATAATTATAAAATATACTATAATGTTGATAAAAAAGTCAGTGATCTGAGAATATATGTATATCTATGCTAAAGATAGCGGGTTTGATTCTAGCTTAGAGTAAACATATAATAAAGAGATCTAATAAATAACATTTAATAAATATCAACCAATTACTCGACCTTCTATAATATTATAAATATTATTTATTATTATATATAATACTTTATTAGATTTACACATTTTACATTTTAAATAAAACGATCTTTTCGGATTTTTTGTGGATTTATTTTGATTTTTGATTGGGAGACTATAATTTCAGACATCTGAAAAACATCAAAAAATCTATATATATAATATATGTATAATACATTATATATAGCTATATATTATAGTCGTTATAGATTGCACCTACTCACAAAATTATATAATGATTTTTAAAAGACCAAAAAAGCAAATGGATAGTTCTATAAATATCTTTAATACATTTTACTTTACTTTAATATCCTCGGTGGTGTGTTAAAAGTGCATTTTATAATAAAAGCTTATTATGGAAAGAACAGCCAATTTCGCCATTACAGAAAACAAAAGTTAACGCCCCGTGTCCGGCCTCAGGTTTTACGGCCTCGATGTAACGAGTAAATATTCCGCTACAAAATTAACTTCGAATACTAAAAATTCAATACATTAGCGATTTATACTTTTTGAATGTAATTGTATGTTATTGGTTTTTTTTTCGATTTAAAGTTAACATCATGGAAGAAAATTAATGAAATAACATAAGCTGATTTTAATTAATAGTTATGGAAGAAATGTATAACAAGTACTTATCGTAACATAAGTGGTAATCATGTCAAAAATGATTCGCATATGGATATATAGAGAGTGTGAGACCCCGGGTCTTTTTGGTCAGATCCACTTCACTTGGTTTCCCAACACAAAAAGGCAGTGGTAGCCCAGTGATAATGTGTTCTGACGACTGAGAGAACCTAGCAAGTTTTCAAAAGGCATGACGTGAAGTCCGCCAACCCGCACTTGGCCAGCGTGGTGGACTATGCCTGCTCAGCCCATGCCCAGCAGTGGAACGATAAAAAGGGCTGAATAGAATAATATTAAATATTTTTTCCCTATATTAAAATATAATTTAAAATTGCTTCACAATTGGCAAATATAAGACACAAACATAAACATAAATTTACTAGTTTCGTCTTTTTTGTGAAGTCGGTCAAAGTACAATATTGTTCAAACAAAACAAAACATACAATAAATTAATGAACTTTTTGTCCCGAGAAGGAAAAGGGTTAGAGGGCAAAAGAAGAGCTTAAGATATTTTAACGGATTTAGTTGAAAGTGACGTAGGTTATTTTTATCCTGTTTCATTTATTATTCACTAAATAAAAAGTAATTATTATAACTTTTTTGGGAAACCCCAATAATAATATTATGCAAGTTCTCGGAAGAGGTGATTTATTCTAAGTACAAAATATCATGATACAGGTAGTTAGCTTATTTCCGCTAAATGTTCTTTAATTACGGCCTTCTTAGTTCTTACAGCCTTACATCCAACCTTCCTGGATGTTTTGTCTTTCTATTGGTGAAACCGTAAACTATAACCGTCTTGGCTAAACTGCATGAAAATCTGTACAGTAGTTTCTGAGATTAGATTGAACAACCCCAAACTATGCTCTGCCCCTATATTTCATTCATAATATTATTGAAATATAGGTTTAAGTATACCGTAATATGTAGTATTTTTAAGAGAGATATAGAGAATGAAGTGTGAAATTAAGCTTCTGAATCAAATAAAATTACGTTTACAAGATTCAAGAACTGGATTTTGAGTTGATTTATAGTATGTAATGTGTTGTCTTACGGTGAAGGAAAAACTTCGTGAGGAAACCTGCATGTCTGAGAGAACCTAGCAAGTTTTTGAAAGACATGTGAAGTCCGCTAACCCGTAGGTACTTGGCCAGCGTGGTGGACTATGACCTGATCCCCCTCGTATTGAAGGGAGGCCCGTGCCCAGCAGTGGGACGTTAAAAACGGCTGAATACATACATACATACATACACGTAATATGTTTATAGCTTAAAAATCTTTTATAAATATATTATAATTTAATTTTAAGAGATCGATCTATCAATACGATCTTCATAAATAATATAAATTATAATTATTTATTAGTATGTAAATAAAATTAGTGCAAATAGCTTGTTTTGATTTTTGATGCTGATTTGAATTCATTATGAACACACGTAAGTAAATGTTAATGTGGATTTAACAATGTTAATTGCTTTAACTAACAACCAAGCCCTAGTTAATTTGCGAAAGACATAATTAATTATTGATGCAAATTATTATAATTAATTAGCTACATAATTATTACTTGTCGATGCGTGTAATGTTTATTTTTGGCTCATATGGATAAATATACTATTTAATAATTATTATTATAGATTTACCAATAATAGATCAAATAAATTACTTAATTTTTATTGTAGTTCCAAATAAACATAATTTACTAAAAAATTTATAACAAAAAAAAATACGTGCACAGATATATAAAAGAAGAAGTTATAAAAATATGGAAGATGAACAAAGTATACGTTGTAAGGTTAGTGCTATCCATATCCAGTACGGGCGTTATACCAAAGTATTTGCTGCATTGTCTCCGTGGTTCAGATTTACACACTAATGCTTGCATATGCAAAAAGAGACTATCCCGAATACATTTCGCCTACTACGAGAGTTTCTGTAAGACGTTTGACGTTTATTCATCAAACAATAGGTATCTAAAGATGATTCGAAACGTTGGATCTCAAAAATTAAAATAGATTTAAAAAGTATTCGAAAAATATTGTCATTTGAATCGTTTTAAAATATTAAGTATTCGCGTAAATCTAAGAGAATATTAGTTAGGTTCTGGCAGATATTTCCTAAGGATGTTTGACTTCTACGAATTATAATCACATTAATATTTAATCAATTTCAAGAGATAATAAAAAACGATTCGCATATTAAAATCTCGGAAATGCGCTTTTTTGGGTTCCGTAACCGAAGGCTGCCAACGGAACCGTATATAAGGTAAAAGTCATTTTAATAAAAGGTACATGTACGACGGTACGGAACCCGATTTTCTTCAATCTTATTTTGATTTTATCAATTGGCTACCATTACCAAAATTTAGTTACGAAATTACCGATCAAAATATTAGTCGTCAATTTACTTTTTAATTATTTTGTTAGTAATATATTAAAAATTATCACATGTATGTACTGCTAATAACTTTTAAGGAGATATCATATTGATTGATATAAGGGTTATTTTTTTAAGTATTGAAGTATAGATATTATTAAAATCGATCTCCTAAAAAACTTCAAACTATGTAAAACCCTGAAGGATGCATAAAAATTAAATGTATTATACGAGTATTACGACTACTTTCCAATAAAACAAAATATACTGTCTTATTACATACTTATAACATGTCATGTAATAAATTTATATACACATATACAAGAATTATGCGACACAAATAATTTTTATTTATGAATGACGTAGTATAATATGTATTATGAGGTCTTATTACGTACAATTTAATGTTGTTTTACTCTTCGATAAAGAGTCTTCGGTATGGGATTACTACATCGAATAAAATGACCAAGATATGTTTTGTATAACAAAGAATAGAAAAATGAGGTATGACGGCTGTCCCATAATGATTTATACATTACTCTTATATTATTTAGAAAAAACATATTGTTCTACTTCACCGAGCGTTTTTTACACCTCTTGCCCCAAGGGAAGCATGTGTTCTTTACCGTAGGGTAACTTATGCCCCTCTGAGGACCATAAACTATTTTTATGGAAAAAATGAAATCAATCCTTTGTGAAGTAACAGAAGGACAAACCAATAAACGAAACTTTATTATATAATATTTATAACACGCCCCATGCAACGTAAGAAAAAAATAGTCGCGTGTGTTTGTGTATATGTTAACAGCTGTTAGTATGTGCGGTTATAGATTTTTGGATGGTAAGTTCGAGGCTTGGATCGGATAATAGCAGTTATTGGGGTTTTCTGTTAAAAAAAATTCGAAAGCAGCCTGAAGTTCGTTTTGTTTGCCCCAAGTGGATGTGTCTATTGTGACTGTGATCTATTGCCTAGGAGAGCACGTAAAACAATCGATTCCACGCCTGATCTCTAACCGGTCGTGTAGATTTACCGTACCAACGGACTCTTAGATTGAATGAAATAGAGTACACATGTGTTAGCACACACATGAACACTACTACTGCAGTATTACTATCTTCTACGTAGATTTCAGAGAGATTGTTTAGATGTATGTATTCAGCCCTTTTTTAACGTCTCTCTTCTGGGCAAGGGCCTCCCTTCAATACGAGGGGGATCAGGCCCCACTACGCTGGCCAAGTGCGTATTGGGAGACTTCACATGTATTTGTCAATCTTATTTTATTTGAGATTGGTTGCCATGACCGAAATTCTGCCAGAAATAATTATTATTCCAAGATATATACCTATTTGTCATAAATAAAAAATTGTCACATCTCTCTAGCCCATAAACTACTACAAACACATGCAAGGAACTTTACTAATTCCTTTTGAGGTTAAAGTACGAAAAACTAACATACACTTTTGCTAATATTATATATATTTTATGATAATATTATATAATAAGATTTTTCTAAGGAAGTAAAGAATATATTTTAGTAAACACATAAAAAATAAAAGACTGGTCACTTCAAACGGGAATGTTAAGAAGCGACTACTATATTACATTTTGTTTGTAAATTACAAATATATTTGCATAGCAAATAATAGAGTATGTTTGACACGTTTATTTAGAAATCATCTATACATATAATAAAATTGTAACTGAACCGAATCTGTACATTACATATTTTTTGGAAAATCTTATTGAAATAAACATTATTATCGATACAGAAGCTGAATCTATAGTTTTTAGAATTTTTGTCTGTCTGTCTGTTACCGCATCACAGAAAAACCACTAAAGGGATTTTGATGAAATTTGGTATGGAGATAACTAGTTATCCGGGTCAACGTATAGGATACTTTTTATCGCGGGAAAATGTCTCATTTCTGAGAAAAATACAAAAACTGTATAGTAAGAGTATACTAATTACTAATATGTAAAGGCTAAGAATTTGGTTTCAGATGAAGAATCATCTGAACGTGGGCGCAGCCGCGGGCAATGCTAGTTTTAAGTATGTATGTACTTCAGATGGATGTAAGAGTACATACGAATGCCAGTTAGTAACGAGTGTCATGAAATTCATATCGGGAGCCTCATTTAAATAACGCGCAGATTTCAACTGTTTGCAATGTAATTGTTGATTCTTGGTATCGAAGTGATATAATTTATTCGGAGCTCAATTTAATAGTTGTAGATGCCGTAAACTCAATTATTGTTAAAGAACTTATGTTTTTGGAGTTTATATTTTGTTTAAAATTTCATGGGTTTAATTTTTTTCCGCGGTATTATGATTCTTTTTTAAGAATAAAAGTAATCTAGTTACTCCTTATAGCATCAGCTATCTGCCAGTGAAAGTCCCGTCGAAATCAGCCCAGTTGTTTCGGAGATTAGCGGGAACAAAACAATAAATAGATAGACAGACAAATATTTTTAAAATTGTTTCTTTTTTCTTAAATTTTAAATTACAAACATATACTCCAATTTTATTTATATGTATAGATTCATCATCATGTCATCATAAAATTAGTTGGACTACTATTATGAAAGCGAAAGTTTGTATGGGTGTGTATTACTCCTTCACGCTAAAGCGGCTGGACGAATTTAGATGAAATTTAGAACATAGATAGTTGACGATCTGGACTAATAGGCTACTATTAGTCACTCAAGCGATCAAAATAAAATCGCGAAAAAATCCGAAAAAAATATTTTGTTTTACTTAAACTTTAGTCAGTTATTACAGAACATGATCCTGCAGAAGCTGTATATAGAACGATACATACATATATATAATGTATATCTTAGAATCTAGATGTACTTGCTAACATAATAAGTACTTTCTTAGATTTACGCAAATATTTGGCAAGTTGTAAATATTATAAGTACAACAACAAGTTTTAAACAAAATTAAATAATAAGTAGGTATTTAATATTTATTTTGTAAGTACATTCAAATTAAAATTATTAAGAATGTTTGAAATAAAAAAATATTGTAAGATACTTCGGTGTCATAGTATTATGTATAAATAATATATTACTTCTATAATGTATTAGAATGATAACTAATATTTGGTACGTTTTACAATTAGGCGAGGTTTTTAGGGTTCCATATTCAAAACGCTAAAACGAAACCTTTTTAGTTTTATCTTGTCCATTCGCCGTAAGTCACAGTCATTTTACTTGAAGACTATGAAGCTACATTCCTGAAATGAAATCTAGTAGATAGATGTCTCATGTGAACCGCTAGACAATTCTATAATACAATTACAAAAAGAAGGAGTCGTGGGACTCCATACATATGACTGAGGATTTTTTTTTAAGTTTTCACAAAGACGCTTGCAGCATGTCAGAATAGAATAATCTTTTAAATCTAGATAGACATTTTATATTTTTATTTCCTCAAGCTACGTACTTAAAATTACAAAAATAGGAATAAAAAAAAACTACCTTGTAATACGTGAACTCTAGCTACAGATTTCATTCCGAGTGGCGCTTCGAGGGCGCAGGTGTAATTGCCCGCGTCCTCCACTTTTAGATGCGCTACCTGTAACAAAATGCTTATTGAGATACCACTAAAATGCTTAAAAGTAACATTTGACTTTAGAAAAATACAATGCTTTAAACACTCCAAGTGTTTAGACTTAGCTGCTATAATATTGAAAAAAAATATTATTGTATTAAAATTTTAATACAAAAATTATTTTGTTACTACAAGATACATTATTTTATTTTTTATTAGTATTCAACCCTTTTTTCGACGTCCCACTGCTAGGCAGGGGCTTTCCTTCAATACGAGGGGGATCAGGCCATAGTCCACCACGCTGGACAAGTGCGGGTTGGTGGACTTCACATGTCTTTTGAAAACTTGCTAGGTTCTCTCAGACATGCAGGTTTCCTCACGATGTTTTCCTTCATCTTTCAATAAGTATATAAGTAATAACGTTATAAATGATTCGCACGTGAAAATATCAAATGGGCAAGACCCGGAATTTGAACGCGCTTCACACAGTTTCCCAAGTTAGTGCGTTACCACTGGGCTGGTGCCTTTTAAGTTTTATTAGGTGTATTTGTTATTAACGATGCAAAAAATGGGTAAGATATTTTAATATAAAATATTTTTTTCATATTATGAGGTTAGATAATTTGCTTAATATGGTACGTTACGTGTGGGTTAGCGGTGCGAGGATGAAAGGTAGTCTATGTCGGTTTGATGATGCAATCTATGTCCATGCCAAACCCCATTAAAATCTGCTCAGCGTTTTAAGCGTGAATAAAAAGTAGACAGACGGAGTTGTAGCAAATTTTATAATACGTATGTACGAGTTTGTTATAATATATGTTAAATATTTACAAACAAACCTTTTTTTTTTAATAATAATGATAAGCATGTTAGTTTCCCACGACATTTGGAGCATTTAACAACGAAGCTCATAATTATCTATTGTATTTTTAGATGACTACAAGAAACTTGAAACGCGTAGAAAATTGATCGTAGTGTAGTGACTTAGATAACATAAAATAATATTATTTCATATATAATAGGTTAGAGTTCAAGAGTATTCTTGGCTTGTATTTAGTTGAACTAAATTATATGAATCCTTAAAAAATTATAACTTTCTCTTTAGATAATGGAAAGTTAAATAAAAGACTTTAATATTATTATACACTAGCGACTCGCCCTAGCTCCGCCCGGGCTCATCCCTTGGTACGTTTTAACCGTTAGTATAGATTGACTCGGAGACCCGGATAGCCAGCTATCATCATACCAAATTTTATCATTATCCAGTCATTTTCTCGTGACGCTTTCCCAGACAGACAGACAAAAAATTTAAAACTATAGATTTGGCCTCTGTATCGATAATACTATTTCAATAAGATTTTCCAAAAAAATATTTAATGTTAAATCGATTCACCTAAGTTAGAATTTTATTATATGTACAGATTTCAATAACTTGTACCACCACGCTTTTGCCCGACACTACCTAGCGTCACACTACCATAATTTATTATCTTTTCAGCTACGAGTACAAAAATACCAGTGTTTGATAGACTTATTACTATATTTCTTAGAATTTTCCAAACACTCAGCTTTATAGAAAATGATATAATTAACAAAAAATCGGACGAATACATCGAATGTGCAACCGATATTTTAAAAATATTATAACATCTTATTTTTTTACAAATTGAAAATTAACATGCAAAATAGGTGTATGAATATTTGTAACTTTAGCTCAATCACTTCATAGAAAAACTTGTTATGCTAAAGATGAAGTGAAACTGAATAATGTATACAATATCTCTTACATTCTAAGGCTACGTACTCTAGTACGTATTTCGCAGTATACATTCATTTTCTTTCTCAGTGACACTTATGCCTCTTATATATTCCGCCATTCAATTTAGTCAACGAAATGAGAGGTGCAAAAATTTTAGCCTTACACGTACAAAATTTCATAAACCGCTATATTGCATAATATAAATTTTCCCGGAAAGTTATTGTAATAAAAAATAATGTTTTACATTACGAAATTAATTTTTACGCGAGCGGAAAATGTTATCTTTTCAAAGAATCAAGTATATTATCAGTAAATTATACTGTTCAGGACAGGACTTATCCGTACCATATTAAATTCTTTTAGATTTATGTTAATTTAAAACAAAAATTTCATCATAACGTTCACTGTGGGGAAAGAAAACTTATGATCAGAGCGATTTTATTTTACTAGAGCCCCTCATTTTTTCTAAACTGATACACAAAAGTTACATGTCTAGTAATTTTTATTCTAGTATTTTTAACCATTGCTTGCCAGCGGTCGCGGTTTCGAGTCCCGCTGGGAGTATTCATTTGTGTGATGAGCACGAATGTTTGTACTCCAGTCATGGGTTTTTATATTTATAATATGTATGTATTTAAAGTTGTATATGTGTAGTGTATCAACTATCCATAACACAAGTCTCGTAGCTTACCATGGAACTAGGTGGTGCTGTGCGTTAATGTGCCAACATATTTATACTATATTTATGAAAAATAAACTTACTAATAATAAATAAATATAAATTGTATAAATATAAATTGTATCTAATAAATATTATAAATTGTTATGTTGAATGATTTATAGATTTTTTGTTTTGACCTTAAAATAAAACGTCCAACAACAAAATAACGGCACGTGATTCAAATCAAAAATAACATTTATCTAGATTTTTACTAGCGCCTTTGAAAGTTGATTCAAGTAAGTTTTGATTTGAAACACATTTTAACATTTTATATAAAATACATATAGCTGACATTTATTCTCTGTCTAATAAGTATCGTCAATTTGTCTATCGAAGTGTGAAACACTTTTGCAAAATCTTTTTTACAGTTATGTACAGCTATTATCATAAAAGAAAATTTCCATTAAATTTATAAATTAAATTTTGTTACAAAAAGTATCTATTGATTATCCTTAAAGATGCCACATTACATAAAAAACTACTTTGTTTAAATGAGAGCACAATACTCTGCCTTGTTAATGTCCTGCTGCGCCCAGGCTCCCCTGCAAAAGAAATTAAGCCATAATCCACCACAAATAGCCAAGTGCGGGTTGGCAGACTTCACAGGACTTTCGAAAACTTGTAAGGTTCTCTCAGATATGCAGATTTTTTCACTTATGATGAACCCAATTCATTTGATTTTCCAATCGCTCACCACTTCGCTACCACTGCCAAAGCCAATTTAAGACTATCAATAAATTCGCATTATAAATAATATTTACATGAAAATATTCTATCCATACTGGTAGTAGACTTGATCAAATGGGGCTATTTGAATAAATGTCCAGGGTGGAGAAGGCTTTTGCATAACACTAGCACGCCCGTGTCTCGTTACATTTTAGCAATTGGTTGTGAACATAGGCAACTGGGCGAGATTGTTAGTTAGGAATATGTTAAATTCTTGAATATTTAGGGATTTTATAATTTTAGTTATATTATGTACTTTGCTTCATGAAGGGTTATTATAATTTTTATCTTATTGTTTTCATTACCTGTTATAATTATTGCGAGATATATATGCCTATAACGTAATTATAAGTCGTGTTTAAAGTATATTTGAAAAAGATGTAAATAATTTAATATATTATTTACATATTTTTTTTTAACTTCTGATAAGCAAGTTAGGCTATAGCGTAGCACTTTGACGTTTGCATGCACTCTGCAATCTAGTTTCGTCCCGTCTGTCAAATCGTCAATCCATTTACCCGCAGCCATCTCACATTGGAGTGTCAATGCATGATTTACACTCGAAAGTTGCCTAATTTATGAGCTCGCCTTCCCATATATTGAATTTTCGGACTACGAGTATATCTTCGGTTCTGTGTATTCCAATGATTTCTTGTATAATCGCACTTTTCATGACTCTAAAAGCTCTAAAAACCTCTGAACTGTTCTCTAAGTTTATTTCATGATTGGAAATTAGTAATGTTTTTAATCATTAAATGAATTAAAATATCAATTACAATAACTAAGCTATGCAAAGTAATACTTTAATCCATATTAGTGACGAAAATTTACTAAGTGAGATGAATTAAAAGTATTTCTCCTTTGTATGTAATTAGAATTTGTTTGATACATAAACAAACTGACAAATATCTTTTAAAAAAAAAATTAAATATATTTAATATAATTATATAATATCGCATATCTTCATAAAAACTTTACAAGTTACTTCACTAACACATGAATTTTATACTACACTTTTCATATATTATAAATATCCAAAAATATAATATTCATGAAATTGCCCAAAACTCGCGTAGAATAGAAAAATTGTGTTACTACTAAATCTTTACGTCAAAAGTTCTAAATATAATATAACGTACAAGCGCAATATGCCTTACAACAGGATATACATATTTTTCTTCCTGAGTTCCTTTTCCTTTTATGTAATACTAACGAGTCGTCTTTTGAACGCAGTAAGCTTTTGGAGATAGTAATTTGTTTTGCCTTCGTCGCAAAATCTCATATACACACATTGCTCACTAAGATATTATATGTACAAACATAAGAGATACATCTTTTTTATAGAAAAAAGGTGCAAATGGCAAGACAATCTACTTGATGTCAGTGACGTCTGCAAAATAAGATGAGTTGGTAAAGCGTTGGCGGCTTTTAAAAGACAGAAGATTCGATTCTCGAACAGCTCCATATTGTAGCATTCAGAAAAACTTCAGGAGGAAAATCGTTCGAAAATTTACAAGTGAAGCAGAAATAAACATTAGGTACATGCATCTGTGGGTTGACAATCATCTAGATTGTGAATGTTTGTACTCCAGTCATGGGTGTTTATATTTATAAAATGTATGTATTTAAAGTTATGTATGTGTAGTGTACCAACTATCTGGTATCCATAACACAAGTCTCGTAGCTTACCATGGAACTAGATGGTGTTGTGTGTTAATGTGCCAACATATTTATT
Source organism: Brenthis hecate (assembly GCA_951806755.1). Classification (NCBI taxonomy): domain Eukaryota; kingdom Metazoa; phylum Arthropoda; class Insecta; order Lepidoptera; family Nymphalidae; genus Brenthis; species Brenthis hecate. The sequence continues at coordinate 298,136 of OX638278.1, forward strand.
TATTTATTATTGTATAGATGATATCTAACCCAATGATTGAAACTTTTATTAACTAAATAAAATCAACAGTGTTATTTCAAATAACTTAGCCTAAACAAGCTTTCTTACAATAATTAAAACACGTTTTTATGATAACATAAAAATGAAAAATCAGCCAAGTACGAGTCGAATTATCACACGAAGAGTTCCGTACCAACGTACAACTTACAATTCTTTTTATTAATGTGACTTTTAGTCTAGTACATAATATATATGTAGTATATTAACTTCGTTGACAGATCACGAACGTTAAAAAATATTTCAGGAGTTTTTTTTTTATTATTTTTGTACTAGCATTGCACGCGGCTTCGCCCGCGTTCAGATGACCAAAAACCAAATTCTTAGGTTTTACATATTAGTATACTCTTACAATGCAGTTTTTGTATTTTTCTCAGAAATGAGATATTTTCCCGCGGTAAAAAGTATCCTATATATTGACCCGGATAACCAGCTATCATCATACCAAATTTCATCAAAATCTGTCCAGTAGTTTTCTCGTGATGCGGTACCAGACAGACAGACAGACAGACAGACAGACAAAAATTCTACAAACTATAGATTCGGCCTCTGTATCGATAATAATGTCTATTTCAATAAGATTTTCCAAAAAATATTTAATGTACAGATTCGACTTAGAATTATTTTATTATAGGTATAGATTATGGCGGTAATAAACATGCATACTCTGTGAAGATTTCAAGTCTTTACCTACTTTACAGTTCACGAGATGCAGGCCTTTGAAAGACGAACGGACGGACAGCGGAGGAATAGTAATAGTCTTCCTTTGGGTATAGAACCATAAAAACCATAAAATAAAATATGAAACGAATTTCGCCTTATAAAGTAAAGGATATTTCAAACACGTATCAGTAATATTTTAAAGTTAGACTCGTTCATTTGACTGGCTATACGAATTTACTGGTCCGCCAGTGGATACAATTGTCTAACATTTTATGAAAACTGAATAGCTTTACTTTTGAAAGATTTGTCCCACATTTCAGGTTTGAAAATTCTATTCGTCATTTTCAGTTTCATTCTTATGTTCAATCAATTTTCCCTGTTAAATAAACAAAGAGTATGAAAAATTCACAACGCGTTTGTCTGTTCGCAATCAGTATTTATTTATATGCTTGGATATTGAGGAAGGCATTTATTATATAAATAAATATGTTGGGAAATTGTTATTTATTTGATTGGTTGATTTCCGGGATAAAAAGTATCCTATGTCCTTTCAAGGGTCTCAAACTATCTTCTTACTCAATTTCATCTAAATCGGTTCAGTAGATCCAGAAATTATCCCCTGCAAAGTCACAAACTCAAAAACTTTATAATATTAGTATTGATGAACGTGTAATAATATCGATAAGTTACACAATATGTAAACGTGTAATACCGTCGACTGTTGTAGTCATAAAGTCTAACATAGAGATCAGTGCATCCTCGAATATTATGAATGGTGAACTTAATCTCATGTATGTAACAGTGTTTATTTAATTCACATACGTTTTCATAATATGATTTTAATTCTTTATCTATACTAATATTGTAAAAAGTCTAGTGACTTATCCTGGCTTCGCTTGAATGCGTTTCTAGGCACGCGGATTTTGTTTACAATTTCATGTGTTATATTTTTTTTGCACGGATGCCTAATTCTTTTTCTTTAATAAAAGTAGCCTGAGTTACTCCCTATAAAATCACCAGTAAAAAAACCCGTCAAAATCGATCCGGCTGTTACGGAAATTAGCCAGAACAATCAGACGGACAGATAGACAGACAAACGAATATTTTAAAAACCAGTTTTTTCTTATAGGGACTAGGTACTATATTAATTCGCTTGTATGATATAAAATAAATACGAACAAGACGATTATTATGAATATGGAAGACCAAAGGAGTCATGCAGAGATCGTACTTTGCGTGACAAGATACCACATAAGCAAAAGATATAGCTTGAAGTTATATAGTAATAATAACAGTTGTGCAATTGATAACGTCGAATTGCTGTTCTATTCTGCTCAGAACTTTTGTTTATGCACACTCTTACGCACTATATCTTCTACGCAATGTATTATTGGCCGAAATCGGTCACGAGGATATTATTATGCACGTACATTGAATAAAGCATGAAATTTCCATTTAAATAAAAAATGCAGATAATAGAAAAAATATATGTGAAATAGCAAATGAAAAAATATGAAAAATATATTAATTTTCGCTTACTTTAAGAGTGTATTAGAATTTTCTATTCTTCATGCTGTTGGTAGAGTTTAATTATTTTCACAATATTTGTTCATTTTGCAAAATGTCCAGCTTGCAGCGATCAGCGTCACTAACGATCAAACTTTCACGCCACGATGTTGGTCCGCTTCGAATAGTTTAAGGATGAAAAAATGCATTACGAGCGCTACCTTTAGGTTTTTATATTTAAAAAAGGGGGCATTTTATTATATTTGAAATTAATAACAGTGTAGTTTTATCAACTTCTTTCATCTCGAAGCAGATTTTTATTATATACCGGAGAAAAACGCTACTTTTATTCCCGATATAGGTATTGTAGTAAGATGTGTAATGAACGAAAATTCTAAAGTCGCTAGTACACTATTAAATTTATACGTTATTCCGTAACGCACAGATAGTTGAACATGTGTGTTTATTGTATCAAAAAAATGCACGTAATTCTCAGATCAGAAAGTAGTCTATACATATAATAAAATTGTAACTAAGCCGAATCTGTACATTAAATATTTTTTGGAAAATCTTATTGAAATAAACATTATTATCGATACAGAGGCTGAATCTATAGTTTTTTAAAATTTTGTCTGTCTGTTTGTCTAGGAATACATCACGAGAAAAGCACTGGACAGATTTTGATGAAATTGGTATGATGAAAGCAGGTTATCGGGTCAACATAATATGGAATACCTTTTACTACGGGAAAATATCTCATCTTCGAAAAATCTAGGACATAAATATTAGCTGATAGAAACAAAATTTTATGTTTAACTACACATATTTTATCCAAACAAAGGCAATAGAAAGATTGAAATTCTGTACTTGTGGCTTAAATAATTACAGTGACTTCTGTTACATTTCGCCATAAAGGAAATGTTTAAACCGCAACGAAATTCGCGTATTCGTTGTATATTCGCATTTCCAATGCTGCTTCTTTAAGCGGATGAATGCTTTAACCAATATTTAGTACACTATTAAATCAAAAACATCGCTTAATTGAAATCCACTCAGTATTATCATTTTATTATAATTATCATAATAGCTTTTATGATACGTCCTATAATTATCATAATATATTTACTTTAGCTATTCTCTGGTTTATAATTATTTTCTATAATTATTTTGTAGTTAAAATAGTGTCTGACATGGATCTTTTTTTTAATGCTGGCAAATGCATTTAAGCCTATCACCTGCATAGATACAGGTGGTTATGTGGAACTCACCGGCTAGAAAAGCCAGTAAAACCCAACAGAAACTACCCCGTCTTAATGAGTCTACTACCCGTCTTTATGACGCCCCGACGGCAGGTCTGCAGAAGCAGACCACATAACCAACTAGTTGTCACCTAGGTCCACTCTGCTATCAGAGAAGTACCAGGAGCAATCCGCATGGTACACCGACCACCGAAGTAGGCCACCTACCATTGTGTTTCTTCGCTTCAGGTTCGGAGGGTCTGACATGGATATCATGGATGTAAGAGATCGTGGGTTCAATTCCAGCAATTCTGGAGCTAATGATGCTATCTATAATATTATTTATATATAAAATAACATATCTGAAATCAAATACCGCAAGACCATATCCGTTACATCACACATCTTCCGGGGACTATCATTATGACAAGACATGACAAAAGAACTGGCTCGTTTTTCGACTAAAGAATCAGTTCGGATGCTAACATTCTTGCCACGCTTCTACACAGGCGTTATCTGCACAGTAATAATTAAGTGTACATTTATTTTGTATATATAAATAAGTATATTTTATGTTATGTTTTCATATTTCAACATATTCACTCTTCTTGTAAACAATACTTACTACCTTTTGATGTCATTATGTATGTTGGTTAACAAATTTAACCCATGGGAAAATCTTTTCGGGATGATGTTAGCCTATAGCCTTCCCCAATAAATGGGCTATCTAATACAAAAATATTTTTCAAATCGAATTAGTTGTTCCGGAAATTAGGGCATTCAAACAAACCAACTCTGCCTCTTTATAATATTAGTATAGCTGGGTAAAATAAAATGGATAAATAATATTATTGTAAGAATTATTAATAAAAAAGAAATATTAAAAAAAAACAACCTTTATTAAAAATATATAACTCGATAACAGTTAAAATAATATCGTAGTAAAATTAAATAACCATTTTTCAAGTGAAGCATAATTTGAATAACCTCTTAACGGTCGTTGAGTAAAAGGTAGTAGGGTAGTAGCTTATATTATATGATTCCTATTACATACACTATAGAGTTGAAATTCAAAGAAAAAATAATTCTGTTTTTTTTACGCAATGTACGTAAAATCTGATAGGTCCTACTTGTGCTCCACTCATTGGTTTTGGTACCCATTGTAGTAATTGAATGAAAAAGAAAATATTGTTTATAACTTCGCTCTTGGCCTTATTACAATTAAGATAAACATCCTATCTAGATATAGCTCAATAAGATAAAATTAGTTTATGCTCAAAGAAATCACTTAACTTTTTGTGTACTGTATGTACATAAATAAAATACCACCCAATATATTTCTGTTGTGTATTTTCTAATAAAATGGAATCTTACATTGAATTGCTGTTGAAAGCCTACTTTCTTATGCTTCATATTATTATTACTTATTATTTTATTTCTAAGATTTTAAATTAATATCATATTTTTTGTATATATTGTTGTTTATAAAGCAGTAGCTGCTCACCCTCGCTTGACTCGGGTTCGCCTCTAGAAAAACGAAAACTAATCTATCCCACGGGAACCGTACATTTTTTCTGAAATAAAAAGGAGCCTCTGTCCTATTCCAGACTAAAATCTATCTTTGTGCCAAATTTCATCCAAATCTGTTTAGCCGTTCTGGCGTGATTGAGTAACAATCATCCAAACAGCCAAATATCTATCAAAACTTTCACATTTAAAATATTAGTAAGATATTTACATATCTTACTAATATTATAAATGTAAAAGAATCTTAAGAAATACAATAATTTATTAATGAGATTTCTCTTAAATTTTATTTATAGCTGGATTATTATATTTTAGGGAATTCCGTTCCTTATAGTAACTATATATACGGTGTAGAGATGACGTTATTTTTTTATATTATTCTTTGTTTTAATTAGAATATTTTATATATATTATTTTAATAATTACTGAAAAATCGGAACAACATAGGATTATAAGGAACAAATAATAAATTGGAAATTGGAAGGTAGAGATTGCATTTCAACAATTAAATAGCAATTATATTTCTTTAGACCAAGAAGTTGATAATCTGAAAAGATTTTGCAAATATTTCCATTTCAATAGGTCCTCAAATTGAAATTGGTTTAACTTAAATAGTAATAATTTGTAAGCTGTATTAGTCCAATCGGAATCCGGTTTGGGAACAAAATATCGAAAACCTAAATTTTTATGATTTTAAAATGTTAGCAGGTATATAAGGAATAGAAATTCGTAAAATGCCTCGCATGCCCAGCTAGCCCCGAGAAATGGGGGGAGAGAAGCGTTGAAAAATAGTTTTTTTTCAGTTTCCGGCTAATTGTGACGTTCTATCGAAAAATGTTTTCTACCAAAGTTGTAGGTCAAGTAAAAATGTACAACTTTTATAAATAACACTTTTTACAATAGTTTTCGAGATATTTGCAGAAAACTCGGTTTTTAACTTTTTCTTGGTTTTTTATTTTTAATTTCTAGAATAATCTATTGATTTGATCTTGAGGTTTGAAAAGAGCATTATGATGCACTTAGCTTACCTTATTAAATGCACAAATATTTTGTGGCAACAAAAAAATAATTTAAGTTAGCCACAAGATCTGCAAATTTAATAATTTTTGATTTCATTGTTTTCTTATTATATTAAAAAATAATACATATTTATTCGAATTTTATGTATTTTTTCATATTTTTGCGTTGTTAAACATGGTTCTGTAATGTTTTTAAGGCTAATAAAGTATGCTTACTACGTGCATCTTTGTCGGCGAAAATAAAGCTATACGAGGACGTGACCAAGCTAACGTTATTTGTCTTACAAAAGATTAAATTAGGCACAAAATATACCAGCTAAATTTTCCTTCCAGAGAATTCTTCAGACGAACAATAGTTTAAATGAAATTTTTCTAGTACTACATTTTTACTAAGATAGGATAATGTATTTTGTTTTTGACAAAATATAGGGATTCAAAACTTACTATATATACAATGTAAAAGTATATTAACTACGCTGCTTTTGAAAATAATCAACTGTGAAAGAACTTTTAAAGTAATCAAAAGATTTTAGAGTGAGATAAAGCGTATATGGATCTGCTTTTTTTATTAAAATCTTCTAATATATAAAATTTCCATGTCACAATGTTAGTTACCGTACTCCTCCGAAACGGCTTCACCGATTTTTACCAAATTTTATATGCGTATTCAGTAGGTCTGAGAATCGGCTAATATCTATTTTCCATACCCCTAAGTGATAAGGATAAGGGTGGTCTTCCCAGACCCCACCCCAGGGACGAACCCGAGCGGAGCGAGGGTGAGTGGCTAATAAAAATATAATAATTTTTTAAGATAAATTTTATAATTTATTTATCTCTATAGTAAAAATCTGTCGAAATTTATCTAATTCACCCCGTACGAGGCACGTGTAAATCTCAACTTATGACTAACAGATGAAATTTAAAAAAAATCTTATTTTAGATTTCATTACATTCAGAACATCGTAGTCATTTGTAAAAATATCAATAGTGGTTGACGTTAGTCAACCACTATTGATATTTTTAAACAATACAGCTTAAACTGTGAAGTCTAACAGAAAGTAAATTTTATTTAGAAAATCCTTTCATAACGTAAGTATTGGTCCGCCGATAATTATTGAATTAATATGTACGAGTAATTCACAAATTCGATTCAGATACTAATTCTTTATTGATAAATGTATGTATTAAACTCTTTTTAACGTACTACCAAGCCTCCCTTCGATATGAAGGGGATCAGATCATATTCCACCACGCTGGCCAAGTACGGATTGGCCGATATATATGATGCTCGAGAGCTAGGTAGTTTCTCCAGACATGCAGGTTTCCTTACAATGTTTTCATTCACCGTAAGACAAGCGGTAATCATGTTGAAAATGATTCGCACGTGAAATCATCAGAGGTGCGAGACCCAGGATTTGAACCCGCTTCACTTGGTTTCCCAAGCAAACGCGTTACCATTGGGCTGTTGACTGCCCTTGTTAATAAATAAAGGCGAAATTTTATATTAATGACTATCGTTATCTATCCACTATAATTGCTCATTGAGCGAAATCACGAAAACAACACAATTTATTAGGTCTATTTATTGTTAATTATCAATTCTTTATATGGGATGTTTAATTAGTAACAATTAAACTAGTTCCGAACAAATAGCAAACACGATAATCGGAAAATCCAATAGAATGTGCAAATTTAAATTTGTTTGATTCGCACTAAATGCATTCAGCGCGACCCATTTAAATGGTAGTAAATTTATTTTGGCATCTTTTCCCAATTTGCTCGTCGGATAGTGTATTTAATTGTTTTTTTTTTTTTTTTAACAGATTGACGAATGTCATCATAGTCATGGCACGTAGTTTGAAATGCTAATTAGTCAGTACTGTACAAGGTTACCCTTGATTTCTGCTACGCTTATAACGCGAGCGAAGCCACGGGCAATAAGTAGTAAGGTTATAAAAGACAATGGTTTCGTGCCAAAAAGAAAAGCCTAACATGGTTTTTGAAAGCGGAATATCAAAAAAGGATTTTGTCAGTATGTTTAATTAGACTATCTATTTCGACGAATATAAAATTCTTACTGAATCGAATCTGTACATTAAATATTTTTTGGAAAATTTTATTAATATAGTGATTATTATCGATACAGAGGCAGAATCTATGGTTGTTAGAATTTTTGTCTGTCTGTCTGTCTGCGAATGCATCACGAGAAAACCACTAGAGAGATTTTGACGAAATTTCGTCCGGATCAGCATAAAGGATACTTTTTACTGCGGGAAAATATCTCATCTCTGAGAAATCTTTACTAACCTTAAAACGCAGGGACAAACCCGAGTGGAGAGAGGGTGAGTAGCTAGTAAAAAGGTAAAATTTGTGACTTTATTAGGTACTTGTAGTTTATTATATTGTGAATTTATAGGTATATGTAGTGTGGTAATCTCTGGAACTGTTATCCAATTTCATAAATCCTTTTGCTGATGGATTTATCTTCGAGTGTCATAAGCTAAAAATATTTGTTTTGGATGTTTTAGCTGAGCTTTCACCGTTTTTGTTAGCAAGTTGAACAAAATATGATTGCGACAATATTTTAAGCAAAATATTTATATGATAAAAATAAATTATATATACTCTTTACAGTATGTATTTGGAAATGCACCTAGTCACGTGGACTAAGCAGCGGGCAAACTTTATATTGTAAAAATCTGAGGATGAAACTAGACACAATGGTGTCTCAGGTGATGATGATAATGATATTATTTAGACATAAGACACACTTTAATTTCATATAAATTTAATTTTACTGTTATTTTAAGCCACTTTAGTTCTGACCGTTGCACAATAATATTGATATTCATATTTTGTGGGCGAACTCAAGAGCAAAGGCTATCTAGCATAAAAAAACGAATAAAACATTGACAATTAAATATATAAAATACGAGTACCTGTAGATGACTTGTAAGAGTCAATAGGTCCGTTTCAATCAGAACTCCGCCTCGTATCTCATCCAACGGCGTCGTACTGTTGCCTCTATACCAATGCAATTCCGGAGTAATTTCCCTGGTACTCAGATGCAATACCGCGCACTTCAGTGATAGAGTCTCGCCGCTTTCGAGAAAAGCCTCTTTGCTCATTTTTATTTCAGGCGCTGGAACAACAAACTTTATTAGTTTTGATATTAATGCTGCTACAAATATTGAAGTTTTAGGTTTTTGAAGAACCATTTAAAATAGTCAAATTTGTACATATTATGAGTCGTTTTAATATTTTAATTGTGTGTATGTTATAAATAAAGATTTTAAAGATATTATTCTGACTTAGCCAATTTTAATACGGTTTTGAAATACAAATGGAATATTCAAACAAAAATTACGTAGCCAACTAATGACATCTGGAATTAAAGAATATAGAATGGAAGAACGGCAAATCAGTTTTAGCAAGGCTTTCATTGGTGGCTACTTTGATCATCAGCGACATGTATCCGCTCCGATCCGTAAGAGAAAACTAAATTAAAATATAAAAAAATTGTTTCTAGGAATTTCTATGCCACAAAATTATTTTATAAATTGTATTTTTCATTATTTGATCAAAAACACTTTCTTAGATTAGTCAAACTATAAGAAAATTATGACTATTATTATTGTTATATTAAAATCATAATAACTATATAAAATATAAAAATCTTACTAATATTATAAATGCTTGTGAGGATGTATGGATATCTGTATGTCTGGATTTATAGATGTATGTATGGATGTTTGTTACTCTTTCACGCAGAAACTATTTAACAGATTTTAATGAAACTTAAATTAGTACGTACTATAATAGGTCATACATCAAAATAATATATATGCTACTTTTTATCCCGGAAAATGCACGCTTCCCGTGGGATAGATTTGTTTTTGATTTTCTAGAGGTGAACATAAGCGAAGCGATGAAAAGCCGTTAGTAAATTATAAATAAAAACTAACTTATTAAACCTATTATACATATCATGATCACTCAAAAACTATTATGAAATTTATGACTACGTAGTATAAAACAAAGTCGCTTCCCGCTGTCTGTCTGTCCCTATATGCTGTTATATACAATAATTATTTATCTGTGTCATTGTCAAGTGGTTTTGTAATCTATGGTTGTCAGTCATATATAAGTAATAAATGAGTTGCTACAATTTTTAAGCAGTTTCAATTATTAAATATAACATGGCGCAGCCGTCGAGAAGTTGAGAATAGTAATTTTGTAAGTTCATAAATATATCATTTCGAGTTTCGTATAATTATGGAGAATAAAGTTAAGTTGTTACCCAACTTTGATCTGCGAGCGAGTGGTGCCGCCGCAGAGTGGCAAGTATGGCGGACATGTTTCGAGGATTATCTAGTTTCAACTAGGCAAGATGGGGCAAGTGATAAAATTCGCCTTGCTTTGTTGCGAAATATGCTGGGTATGGAATCTGCACGAGTTTTGCTAACCTTGCCGATACCAACAGACAAGGCAGATGTGTATGAAGCGGTTATGAACGCCATAGATAAATATGTAAGCCCCAGAGTAAACCAAGTGTTTGAAAGGTTCAAATTCAATGATAGAAAGCAAAAAGAAGGTGAAAGTTTTGACCACTTCCTCACAGACCTAAAACAATTGTTATTAAATTGTAACTTTAGTGACAAGTCAGAGCCAATTGAGGATCAATTACTGCGAGACAAAATAGTACAAGGTGTCTATGACAAGCACGTTCAGGAACAACTACTGCGCTTGGATGGCTTGACATTGGAGAAAGCTGCAAATTTCTGTAGAACATCAGAGCAGAGTAAACTACAGGTCAAAGAAATGAACCCAACATGTGAGGTTGATGCAAATAAATTTAAAAAGAAACCTAAGTCTACAGGTAAATTTAAGTGTCGCCGATGCCAGAATCTCCATGGTCCAAGGGAATGTCCAGCTTTTGGAAAGGTGTGCAAGAAGTGTGGATTAAAAAATCATTTTGCTATGAGCTGTAGAGTGAAGAAAAATGTTAAGTTAGGTGTCAAAGTGAGAGTAATTCTGAAAGTGGTGATGATAATTTGTATTGTAATATGGTACTGTCCCAGTCTAAGTCCAAGTCGGAGTGGGTAGAAACTATACTGATTGAGAATTTACCAATTAAGTGCAAATTAGACACTGGCGCGGACATTAGCATTATGCCGTTAAGTATTTTTCAGCAGATTAATGAAAAGTTAAGTTTAAAACCTATAAAAACAAATATACAGTTGGTATCTTTTGAGGGCAGTAAGGTGTCACCTGTGGGCATGGTAAATTTAATGTGTAAGTATAAAAATGAAAAGTGTTTTGAAAATTTTGTTATTGTTGATTGTCATTCTATGTTCCTAGGTTTACCTGGATGTATTTCTCTAAATTTAATCAAGAGAGTACATAGTGCTGAGAGAAGTCCGGTCTCATTGAAAGATAAGTTTGTATCTGAGCACAAAAATGTATTTCAGGGTATTGGTAAGTTACCTGGTACTTTTAGTATAACCACTAAGCCTTTTGCTGAACAAATTTGTCATCCACCTTCAAGAATACCTAATTGTCTTTTAGATCCGTTAAAGTGTGAACTGAATAGACTTGAAAATAGAAAGTCAATTGTAAAGGTTGATAACCTAAATGAAAATGCTTGTGTTAACCGTATTGTGTTGGTAGAGAAGCCTAACAAAAAGATTAGACTTTGCTTAGATCCATCTGATCTAAATAAATATATTATAAAAAAACCTAAGTCTTTGCCAACACTAGAAGAGCTTGCGTTGAAGTTGAATGGTAAGAAATATTTTTCTGTGTTGGATCTGTCAGAAGGTTTTCATCACTTAAGTTTGGATGAAAATTCATCATGGAAATGTTGTTTTTCTACTCCTTTTGGTGTCTATAGATATTTAGTGTTGCCCTACGGGTTAATGAATGCACCCGAATTGTTTCAAGATGTACTTGAAACCCATTTTAACAAATTCAAAAATGTAGTTGTGTGGGCTGATTATATATTAATTATGGGAAATTCAATACAAGAACATGATAAAGCTTTAGTAAGTGTGATGAATAAAGCTAAGGAGATAGGAATTGTGTTTAATGAGAAAAAGTTTCAGTATAGACAGCGCGAAGTGAAATATGTGGGTCAAATTTTTAATGAACATGGTATGTCAATTGATAAATCTAGGGTTGAGTCATTGTTAAAGTTAAAAACACCAACTAATAGGGATGAATTATTGAAAATTATTGGATCATTAAACTATGTTAGACGTTATGTTCCAGAAATGGCAGAGTTAATGTCCCCTCTGTGTAAATTGTTAAAAAAAGATGTAGAGTTTTTGTGGTTACCTTTACATGATGAAGTATTTGCTAAATTAAAAGAGAGAATTTGTTGTGCTCCAGCACTTTGTCCATTTGATACTAAAAAGAAAATTATATTGCAGTGTGATGCATCAAGTAAAGGGTTAGGTTGTTGCTTGTTCCAGCCAGATGATTCTGGTAATTTAAGATTAGTAGCTTGTGCATCAAGATCTATGAACAATGCTGAGTTGAATTATGGTCAAACTGAAAAAGAGTTGCTTGCAATTTATTTTGGTACTCAAAAATTTCATAAATATATCTATGGTTCAGATGTTGATGTACAAACTGATCATAAACCCATTGTATCTATTATGAGTAAACAAATAAGTAAGATTGGATCACCTAGACTGAAAAGGTTAAGATTGAAACTGTTAATTTATAACTTAAATATATACTATGTGCCTGGTAAATATGTACATTTTGCGGATATGTTATCTAGAAATAGTTTGAATGTAACTGAGGTTGACAAGGAAATGTTGCAGATGGTACATACCATTTCTAAACATTTACCTATGTCGGATTCTAGAAAGGCTATTTTCCGTAGTGAAACAAATTCAGATCCAGTTCTGTCAAAAGTATGTTATTATTTCTATCATGGGTGGCCTAAGTAATTAAATAAGACATTGAAACATTTTGCTAAACTAAAAAATCAGTTATTTATTCAAGATGGATTTTTATTTTGTGGAAACAGAATAGTAGTTCCAAATACATTGCGTTCATATGTTATCAAATTGGTACATGAAGGCCATTTGGAGATCATCAAGTGCATTTTTAAATCCCGACAATTATTTTATTGGCCAAGTTTATCCTCTGATATTCAGGATTTTATATCTAAGTGTCAGACTTGTGAAAAATTCAGACCTGCTAATGTGCATGAGCCATTAGTACCACATGATATACCTAAGTATAGATATTATAAGGTAGGTATGGATATCATGGAATATGCAGGCCAGGCTTATCTAGTAGTAATTGATTACCTATCACACTGGATAGAGGTAAGGCCTATAAAAGATAAAACTTCAAAATCTGTTATAGATGCATGTCAAGATATATTCAGTCGACTGGGTTACCCCTGTATAATTATTGCAGATAACAATCCATTTAACTTTCAAGAGTGTCGTGAATATTATTAAAAAAAAGACATGGATATTGTTACCAGTAGTCCTCATTATCCCAGAAGCAATGGCTTAGCTGAGAAAGATGTTAATATAAGTAAAAATTTGGTGAAAAAAGCTTTTGAGGATGGTAAGGATTACCGTGACTTTCTTATGAGTTATAATAATAGTGTTTTGTCTGGTTTATCTGTCTCTCCTTCACAAATTTTAAATAGTAGAAATCTAAGATCAGGTATTCCTGTAACTTCATCATATTTAGAACCAAAAATTGTTACAAATATACATAAATTGTTAACTTTAAAGCAAAAAACTACTAAGCTTCAACATGATAAGCATTCTAAAAGTAAAGAAGTAGTGTATAAACCTGGTGATAAAATTGTATACAGAACTGATAAAGATAAACATTGGAAAAAAGGATTTGTAGTTAAGGAAAGTAAAGAACCTAGATCATATTGGATTAGGACTGATTGTAACTCTAAACCATTTAGAAGAAATAGCCATCACTTGAGAAAGTCTTTTACTGATTGTAATTTATTAAAAAGGGATTTTTTGCCATTTGAATATAATGAGGAGCCTAAAGTGTTGCCACCAACCAAAGTGTTGCCACAAACCAAAGTGCTACCTTATATAACTAGGAGTGGGCGTACAATCAAACCCATACAAAGGTTAGATTTATAAATTTATTTTTTTTTTAAGTAAATAGTTATTTAGTATTTAACTCTCTGCTTTCATTTTAAAGGGGAGGTGTTTTATACAATAATTATTTATCTGTGTCATTGTCAAGTGGTTTTGTAATCTATGGTTGTCAGTCATATATAAGTAATAAATGAGTTGCTACAATTTTTAAGCAGTTTCAATTATTAAATATAACATATGCTTAGATATTTAAAACTACGCATTGGATTTTGATGCGATTTTTTTTAATAGATAGAGTGATTCAAGAGGAAGGTTTATTTGTATAGTACATGCATATTATAGTACAGAAAAGTCGAGTAATTCAAAGATTTTATTTCATACTAACCGTTAAAACGTACATAGTTTTTAATAAAACTGTACACAGACAATTTTGCAATTTCATACAAAGGAATATTTTAAAACTATTATTTTAACAAATAATTTCATGATCCAACTGATAATTAAATGAAATTGAAATTCATTTTTCATTGTGTAAATAATATCAGAAACATTTACTTTATCCTATAAAATAAATAATAGCCACATTATATTTTATGCAAAATAATAGATTTATCAACAAACACGCTATAAATATACAAAAACAAGTTAATATAAGGATATTATGATGACACGTTTGGGTTAGTTTGTAGTGCTCTGTAGTGCCCTACTTGCCGTGCCAGCGGTCGCGGGTTCAAGTCCCGCTGGAAGCAATTATTTGTGTGATGAGCACGAATGTTTGTACTCCAGTCATGGGTGTTTATATATATAATAAGTATGTATTTAAAGTTATATATTATGTTTAGTGTATCAACTATCTGCTATCCATAACACAAGCCTTGAGCTTACCATGGAACTAGACGGTGCTGTATGTTAATGTCCCGACATATTTATATTATCAATAAGACATAAGTTAACTACGTCTACGGGTAAAAACGTAGTCAGGACTACTGATAAAATCGTTTTTTTTTTAAATAATACTGTTTAAATACCAAACTTATTGTACTCTAGAGGGCGCCGTATTGATTTTAGTGTGACGTCACAAAGCCAATAACTAGCGGACGATTAAGGTGCTTTTAACAATACCTCATCTGTCAAATCATGATAGATTAGACGATATACGGAACAGATGAACACACATACATAGATACGTACATACCTAACTGATATAATATAATCAGCCCTTTTTAACGTCCCACTGCTGGGCACGGGCCTCCCTTCAATACGAGGGGAGTCGACTGACTGGTGGCGTGGTAGACTATCACGCTAGCCAAGTGCGAGTTGGCGGACTTCACATGTCTGTCGATCTGCTAGGTTCTCTTAGACATGAATGTTTCCTCGCTATTATTAAATAAAACTATCTTTTCGGATTATTTCGCGGATTTATTTTGATTTTTGGTTCCCGACGTTTCGAATGCTTTACAGCATCCATGGTCACGGGAAAGACTGAGGTGTTACATGTCTTGAATGTATAGTTGTTACAGACAGCCTACCCACAATTAACAAAATGAAAGTTGCACCAATTACATTACAATATTTTTTAACTTTAAACATTTTTATAATTTTAATTATAATTGAATATGGAAAATTATTTATTTAATTTTTGCTATTATTTTTATAATTATTACAATTTTAAAAATATTAATTAGTAATCTATATTTAGTGTTGCCATTATTATATTTATAACCATAAAGAAAAATATAAAATATAGTATTAATTATTTAAGCCATATAATTTAAAAAGTTAAAATTAATTAAGGATAATAATTTTAATTTAGTTTGCTATTATTTAAAAAACAAATTACAAAAATGAAAAATTTCATTTGTAAAAGTATATATTAATAGTGTTGCTTAGTAATTTGTTTTTTAAATAATAGCAAACTAAATTAAAATTATTACCCTTAATTAATTTTAACTTTTTAAATTATATGGCTTAAATAATTAATACTATATTTTATATTTTTCTTTATGGTTATAAATATAATAATGGCAACACTAAATATAGATTACTAATTAATATTTTTAAAATTGTAATAATTATAAAAATAATAGCAAAAATTAAATAAATAATTTTCCATATTCAATTATAATTAAAATTATAAAATTATAAAAATGTTTAAAGTTAAAAAATATTGTAATGTAATTGGTGCAACTTTCATTTTGTTAATTGTGGGTAGGCTGTCTGTAACAACTATACATTCAAGACATGTAACACCTCAGTCTCTCCCGTGACCATGGATGCTGTAAAGCATTCGAAACGTCGGGAACCAAAAATCAAAATAAATCCGCGAAATAATCCGAAAAGATAGTTTTATTTAATAATGTCAAACATTCGCGTAAATCTAAGAAAATATTATGTTTCCTCGCTATGTTTTTCTTCGCAGTAAAACAAGTGGTAGTCATGTTGGAAATGTTCGCATATGAGAATATCAGATTGCGAGACTCGGGATTTGAACCCGCTTCCGTCAGTTTTCCAAGTAAAAACGTTGCCACTTTGCTACCACTGTCTTTTAAACTATAATAATAGCTTTAATTAGCTTAATAATACAGCTCTTTTGTAACTCTTCGTAGTCGGGTAGCGAAAAAGTTCTATTATAAAGTCTAACTATACTTTTACTTAAGTACTTACGGTGTACGACAAGTTGGAATCGCCTCAACATAGGCGGATGGGTGGACACGTGACAGCAATATATCCCGGAGTCCTGCACTTTGGCGTCGGACAGCGTAAGCTTCCAAGTTTCACCCGCAACGTCGACTTTGTACCTATGTGTAATATATATTAGTTTCTTACTACCATTTATTTCATACTAGAGATTTTTTCTGGTTTCGTCTATGTAAAGTATACATATAAATTGTGATACAATACAAGCATCTAAATAAAATAAATGCTTTGTGTTAAACCTACTAAGATTCACAATTTATACAATGTAATCAGTAATTTTTTATATTTTACTAGCATTTACTCGCGAGTCCGCCCGTATTTTATAGGTCGTAGTAACATAAGATGCCTTCCTCAATGAATATGATAAATATAAAAAAGAGTTATTTTAATTGGACCAGTAGATCTTGAGGTTAACGCGCTAAAATAACAAACTATTCCAAATATATTAACTAGCGACTTTTAATTTTTTTAAGCGGAAACCTAGTCCTTTTTTTAAAATAAAAGTAGCCTAAGTTACTCCTTATAATATCAGCTATCTGCTAATGTAAGTCCCGTAAAAATCGGTCCAGCTGTTTTGGAGATTGGCCAGAACAAACAGACAGACAAAAAAAATTAAATGGATTTTTTCTTTTAAGTACCGTACATACCTACTTGTATATTCATTTAGTATAAAGCTATTTTTTTAACATTACAAATGGACACTTCAATTTTATTCATCTGTATAGATATAGAATTAGTACAAAAGAATATTGACGGACAAATGACTCGTAATAACGAACATTAAGTTTGTGGGCTCAGACATTTGGAATTGTCAAGAAATGTCCCGCGAGCAGCAATAGAAAGATTTTTTAGAATTCCATTCTTAAAACAGTAAATTAACGATTTTATTACAATTGCAACTATTCATAAATAATGCTTGTTTTCCTTTGTTGTTAGTTAGGTATCTATTTGATATGAAAAAATATGTTCCAGTTGCAACCCTAGGTTCCTTACCCATGTGTTGATCCAATTTATTGTTTATTTGTATACTAAAATCCATCTAAATCCGTCCAGCCGTTTTAGTGTGAACAAGTAAGAAAAATATAAACACACATACGCATTTATAATATGATGAAATAAAAGACATGAATAAGCTATGTCGGCTACGACAATATTTTAAATTTAATTAATATTACTAAATATTTTAAAATACAAACATAAGTTACCTAGAATCAGCCGTGTGTGTTTCCAAATCAACAGTGAGAAGTTCTAAGTTTTCTTCATCAGACACCCTGATCCATGACACCTGTTAAAAATGTAAATACGTATAAGATTTTAAATCGCTTTTTGCAATCACATACTTTCTTAACTAAAAACACAATACAATAAAATATATTGTTATAATAAATACACACGTTTATTAACTCGATTTTATTTTTATTATAATGTTCTGTATCAGATGAAAATATTAGGCAGTGGGCATATTCTGAGCCCATTCATGACTTTTAAGGAGTAAACTGTCACGGTCACCGTAAGGCTCAGGACCGACCGTGTTCTTGAGCTTAATAACTGAATTTAACCCTACCCGTGACTCGAACCCAGGACCTCCAAATATGCAGCCGTACATGCTCCTACATCACCGAGGAATAGTTAATTTTATTATTTTTTAATAAAACCTTTGTCTTATAGCACGTACTATCTTCTAACACACAAAGTTGCAAAAGGTGCTACGTATTTATTATGTACTAACCGTTTTATCTCTCAACGAAGATACCCGGCAATCAAATAAAACAGTTGCACCTGTATCAGCGTCGATAATAGCATCTGAGCTCATGTCTCCTTCAAACGATGGCGCCTTAAATCTGTAACAAAGTGTTTTATTATTGTACAAACAGAAAACCCTATGGCATTACCATTGTTTATATATTTACACATAAACTTAATTTCAATTTATATAGATTTAATATCAAAAATGTCCATTTTTAACCCACGACGCAAAAACGACGGGGTGTAATAAGTTTGACGTGTGTGTGTATGTGTGTGTCTGTCTGTGGCATCGTACCTCCTCATCGTAATTTATCACTTCTTTATTCATATTCTTACGTGTTTAACCCAGAATTTACAAAAATATTTTACTTCTTCGCTTTAATTATAATGGTTTTTGTGCATTTCACAGTTCTAAACCCAGAATAAATTGTCTATTAATCAGTTTCATTAAATTATGTATAAAAAGGAAACTTATAGCCTATAGCTTCGCTTATGAAAGTATATTTATTTAGATAAACCTAAAAATAAACTAAAAATATGACTCTCTTGAAATTACCTACATATACTTATTTTGTACGCATTTATATTCGAGCGTATAGAAGCTTTTTCCATTTTATGAGATGTTAATCGTAGTTACAAGCGATTAAAGTCACTGATGTTTACTACATTTTACATTTTTTAGTGTTAATGTATGAAACACTTAAATAAAGTAATTCAATTCAATTCTTTTATTTCGTGGCTTCTAGGAGTGCCAGTTGGGCACAGTTTACTCCGTCAATGTCATGTAGAATTCATAAAGTAAAATATTCGAAATTAAATGACATGACGGACGATGACAGCATCTGTGCTAGATTTTTTTGTCGTTAGTAATTCAAAGACCAATATCACTTTTTTAATGTATAAGATATCATAAAAAAGAGGCCATAAAAATTCTACGAGACGTTCTCCAAAAACGTATTGTTAAATAAACAAACACAATTTGAATTTTTTTTTATTCCAATTTCTAGAATAAAGCAATTTTGATTTATATTTAGCCAATTTCTTCATTTATACGTGACTGAATTATGTAATCTTTACAAAAACATTAAAATATATATGAAAAAAATATGTGTGTGTACTTATGTACATTGTACACACGTAAGAAGTTATACTTCCTTGGCGTAATGGAACAAAAATAGCTAAAGATTTCATCCTGTATGTCACAATTCTCATCTTCATCATGTCGCTTTTTGGCTGTCGGTGTACGCGAGTATCGTAAAAATTTTACTCTCATATTTTTTTCCAAACGTGCCAAAAAAAGTACAACTTCAAAAATACAAGAAGGTAAGGTAAGTTGTTAATAAATTAGCGTAACTAAAACTAATAGTACTTTATTAAATTAAAACTATGAAAAAAAACTATAAAATAAAATTCAAGGACCACCTAAATTGTGCAAATATGAAAAATTTCAAGGTCCTATATTTTGTTGTGGTTATAACTTTTAATTATTACATCGCGTGACTAATAACTATGAGTCCGTTTCTTAATAGCTTGTTCTCGAACATTTCCGTTCATTTAACTAATAATAATATTTAAATTGTTATTGCGAGAGTTTATAGTAATAGTCAGATTTAATACGAAATTTCTGATCCAATTTTTTTATTTAATAAGGCTTAGAGTGAGTATAAAATCGCAAAATGCTGACAGATTCCGGTGGAGCTTCAGGCGCCATCTTGAAAAATCTGTTTTGGCCGATATCTCGGAAACTATGCACTTTAAAGCAAAAGTTATTGAAACTATTTTATTAGAGAATAAAATTTCGCATCTACGTGTAATACACACACGTAATGTTCATCCGTTGTTACATGAAAGTATAAGCACAAAATAAATAATCCCAAAAGAAACATTCGTCTTTATAATACAGAAATATAGATTAATATCTATGTATTAACATAAAAAATTAACATCAAATGCTTAATATAGTTACAAACTGGGCTGATTCAGGTCGGAATTTAAAGCACGTCATTTACACAATGGACGTTTTATTACTCAAGCTTCAAGAAAATCACTTATAATTCACTCGCGGTACTCGCGCACTACAATTCGTTCACGTACACTCGCGGTAGACGCATAGTATCGTCGTAGTTCAGAAACCAAACGTTGTTTTCTACCATTAATTTCACTTCGCTGTGTGTAAATCCACTTTGTACCTCTAAGTAGAGTTCAACACAAAAAGAATGAGTCCTATCTAAAAATTGAACGAAACATTTTTAAATGTAAACGTCCACTTGAAGTTGGAGATGATTTTCCGCCTCTCGAGACATACAACATAATTTTCTTGGAAATAGCCAAACATTTCAATGTCATTTTTTTATTTATTATATGTATTTCGAAGATTACATTCCCTTAGTTTCATGAAAATCAAAAGATTATTCTAGAAATTAAAAATAAAAAACCAAGAAAAAGTTAAAATCCGAGTTTTCTACAAATATTTCGAAAACTTTGATGTTATTGTAAAAAGTGTTGTTTATAAAAGTTGTAGATTTTTACTAGACCTACAACTTGAAAAAAAAAACTATTTTTCAACGCGAAAAAAAAACGAAATTGAATTTGAAAAAACTATTTTTCAACGCTTTGCGTCCCCCCATTTCTCGGGGCTAGCTGGGCATGCGAGGCATTTTACGAATTTCTATTCCTTATATACCTGCTAACATTTTAAAATCGTAAAACTTTAGGTTTTCAATCATTTTTAGATGTAGATGGATATGAATAAAAAATCGGAAATACAAATAAGCTTAAAGTCCTTATGACGTATTAAAAGCTATTTTTTATTTACACGTCTACGACACAAGTAGATTCGGATTAAATATTTTTGTACTTAATTTCAATTTAGTAGCAATCCCTTATAGCGCCTTTAACTATGATCAAACGTTTATATTTTTAAACATTATCATTAATAATGGATGTCGAATTTACCGACCCAATTTATATTTTTTCTTGTATACTACAAAATAATTACGTTTTCTGTTATTTTATTTTTGGTTCTATAAATAAAGTATACCTTATGAAGAAAACTAATAACGAAATTGATTGAAATTATTTTAAAAACATTCATTATATGTATTTTCATATTATTTGTTTATATAATTTAAATTTTTGTATTTAATAGTATTTTTAGTATACATGAAAAATGTTTGAACAATATTCAAACGTTTATGTATGTTTAGTTAGACTTTTGGACAGATTTTTTTACATATAAAGCTATACTAGTGACGTGCCTCGCTTCGCTCGGGTGCGTCCCTAGGTCCGTGTACATACCATTCATATATTTTAATAGGAAGATCTTTTTAAGAGGAATAATCCTGTAATACATTGTTTTCATATAACTTTATTAGGTTACGCGACGCACGCCTCTAAAGCTCCCAGTCGGTATGATTTTTTGCGAAATCTTCAACATTCATCGTCTTGTATTCAGCCCTTTTTAACGTCCCACTGCTGGGCATGGGCCACCCTTCAATGCGAGGGGGATCAGGCCGTAGTCCACCACGCTGGCCAAGTGCGGGTTGGCGGACTTCACATATCTTTTGAAAACTTGCTAGGTTCTCTCAGACATGCAGGTTTCCTCACGATGTTTTCCTTCACCACTAAGACCATTAAGAGTGGTAATCATGTTGGAAATGATTCGCACATGAAAATATCAGAGGTGCGAGACCCAGGATTTGAACTCGGTTCACTAGGTTTCCCAAGCGAGCGCGTTACCACTGGGCTACCACTGCCTTTCATCCTCATTTCGTCCAATTTACACAAAACCCTAATGAATTACATACATACACATAAACCTTCCTCATGAATCATTCCATCTATTTTACAAATATTGCATTTATTTTACAAATATATAGTGATATAAACTAACTTATAGTTTACTTTTCTGATTGTAAAATAGACTTAAACACATTTACATATTTTTTTCATTTATACTATTAGTAGCATTAAAAATAAGGAGAAATAAAAATAGAAACAAAGAAAAAACTTTTAGTGTTTTTGTGATTTTTTTGTCCGAATTCCGAAATTGATGTCAATTAAATTAAACAAAACTTTTACAGAGCTAGAATCGTAAATAGTCGATGTTGAATTATACCTTATTAATATAAATGATTAAAGGTAATACGAAGATTGCGACAAATGGAGCAAATTGAATGCTTTAGAAACTTTAGAAACTCACTAAGTACTTTATTATTGTACGCAAAGTTATATTCTATTTATCTTGGAAATAATTACTGTATTAATAATACTATATTGTTTCAACCGACTTCAAAAAGGAGGAGGTTCTCAATTCGACTGTATGTTTTTTTTTATGTTTGTTACCTCAGAACTCCGTCATTTATCAACCGATTTGGACAATTTTTGTTTTGTTTGAAAGAGTATATACTTCCAGAGTATATACTTGCTTTGGCTAAGTAATTAAAGTCTACCAATTAAATACATACCTAATCAAATATTTTCGAAATCGGTGCCATACAAAGCAAAGCACACCGACTTCGAAAATATTTGATTAGGTATGTATAGTAAATGAAAAGTACCAATCAAATATTTTTTACTTTTTAGTGCTTTTGTTTGAAGTCGGTTTTTATTTTATGGAATAATATATTATGTACCTACATTCTTACTTTGCTCATCTTGTTATTGATTTATTATTCTCCCCAGTACGTCCCTAGTTTTATTTTTTTTTGGGCGGGACACTAATTCTATTCTATTCTAAAATAGAAGTAGCCTAAGTTACTTCTTATAACATCAGCAAGTGAAAGTTTTTAAAAATCAGTCCAGCTGTTTTGGATATTAGCCGGAACAAGAAGATAGACAGACAAAAAGTTTAGAAGTTGTTATTGTCCATGTAGTAAAAAGGTTTTATTTCGATATTACAAACAGACACTTCAATTTTATTTTTCTGTATGTATATTTTCGCAAGGCATGTGAAGTACGCGAACCCGCACTTAGCCTCATCAAGGAATACGATCTCCCTCGTATTGGGAAGGCCTATGTCCAGCAGTGGGATGTAAAAAAGGCCTAAATAGTTATAAAATTTAGCATTTCTTATCTAAGGATTTAACGTTTTTAGTTTTTGTCTACTTGTGTCAACAACGAAAAGTGCTAAATAGGTAGACATTTTATAGAGTGTAGATTGTCTTAACAAAAATAGCATGTCAGGACCATGCTTAAGATTAGAAATGCCACTGAAGAAAAAAAAGATTAGAAATCCAACGCTTTGTAAATGTATGACAATCCATGACTAGAATACGAGTAGTTATTGGTAATCTCTAGTGAATACGAAATAAGCAAAACATTTGGCAGTCAAGCAAACTACGAAAGAATCAACATTTCTAAAACAATTTCGAATTTTCTATAACTAGAGTGATATTTGTTTATAAATTTAAAATTGACGATACGTTGAGTGGGAAATAAAATTTCGGCCAAGATCTATAAAAAAAACTAGGTATTGAAAAAGTTAAGTAGACTGAAGTGTTAGTTATTACAATTTAAATAAAACAATCTTAATACTTTACAGTTAGTTCATATTGTTTCAATTTTACTATGTAAATATATCTGTCGGAGACGAGTCATAATCACAACTAATCGGGACGCGAGCGCCACCTTTTTGGGCTCGACAGAGTCTACGTCGTGACACTCGACCGGGCTCGGCTGAGTTACGCTTGGTCGGTCGCACAGTGAACACTAGTAGAAACTGTCTTGAGTTCTGTATTGTCTACACGTGGTAATATTGAAGTGAAGTGCTGTGTAACTAGGTACAAAGTGATTATTGTTAATTTGAAATACAACTTTGATTGCATCGACTTTCATTTGAACCAACACTTCCCATATAACGCCCACTGTATAAGTCATGATAAAATAATGGAAAATAATAGAGAAAATTAATGATGCTTCGATATACATATTATATAATGTACAATATATAATATAGATCGCAAATACTTTCTTAACATCTATCTGCGTGAAAGCGTTAGTTATTCGAGCGTGAAATTAACTGCAAGTACTATGTTATAGTACCTATTACTTTTCCTCGAACAAGCCCTTTAGTGCTCTTTTACGTTACAAGTTCTTATACAGTATGCATAAGTTAATGGAAAGGCGCTATTATACAGTGTTTTTTATCAGATGGTAAAATCATCTTGGTACTATTCAATCTACAGACTTGGCTATTTGATATTAATTTTAACTTAATACGAATAAAATGAAGTGACCTTATAAGGGTTCCTTTTTCCCTTTAGAGGTGCGAAACCATTAAAATAACTTTTAATTAAAGTAGAGAGAATAAGAATTGTTATACAATTTTATCCGGAATGTTTGTGTCACAAAATACATTTCTAACCTGCCCTCAGATAAAACCTAAGATTTGGCATGAATTTAAATATCATAACTTAGAAATGCTGATTCTTTAGTAATAAGTAAATATCGAGTTTTAAATGCACTAACTTATTAATAAACGCAGATATGTCATATTTGTATTTTATAATGATTAATAACAATACTAATAAAATATGTCCAAAAATCAATAATTTTCATAAAGTAAGATTATTAAGATTCAGAATAAATCAAGTTCTCTGTTATTCCGTGGCAGCTTCAATTGCTCGGTTTCAAAGTTCATAGACTAAATTAAACCTAAAAATTTGAAAAAAAAAATCTAAATCATCTAAGGTAGTATTTCTTTAAAAAAAAATTAAGTTATTCATCTATATTAAGATTTTATAGAGGTAAAGTTTGTGAGTTGGTGACGTTGTGAGTTTGTGAATTTGTGAGTTTGTGACGTTGTAGGGGGTAATCTCTGGATCTACTGTACCGCTTTAGATGAAATTTGATAAGAAGATATTTTGAGATCCTGGAAAGAACATAAGGTACTTTTTATCCCGGAAATCACCTCTTAAGGGGGTAAAAATGGAGATGAAAGTTTGTATAGGAAAGCAAGCTATTACTATAAAAATTAGAGATCATTTGTCTAATTCTTAAAGATAATGAAGGATGTTTAAGTGATTCGAATTATTAATTATTATGTAAACACTTTATCAAACAAAATATTTAATTTTTAGAATACTGTGTTATATTCTTACACAAATCTGTCATTTTATAAATAGTTCCCAAGCAATAAGTCTCTTTGAATAGTACTGTACTATATATGAATGAGGCAGAATATAGGAAAAGAAACAAGTCTAAAACGAGTTACGTACAAAGCCTGTCCTCAGAAGTAAAATCGTCTTAGTTCAAAAGTTACTTCCGTAGAAAGCTTGAATATCGATTTTGTTTCTATATATAACTTCATCTTAAAGTTTAACCTATTAAACTATTTTGTGAGAACACTTCATACTTAACACCTCTTCGCTAGGTTTTGACTATGGCTCTGCTCACATTGACAAAGAAATCTATTACAAAGGGATAGTGTAATATTATTATAATGTCTATTTGACCAACTAAGTTATCGCGGGAATCTCACTGAGACTAGCTCAGGGTGCGGGACATATTATAGTACAAAAGAGTGTAAACGCAAGTGAATTCTCTATTCTGATCGCTCTTTAATAACGATTTGAAAAAATAAGATTCCTTCACCGTAAGACAAGTGGTTAGCATGTTGGAAATGATTCACACATGAAAATATCTGAGATGCAAGACCTGGGATATGAACCCACTTCACTCGATTGCCCAAGCGAGCGCTTTAGAACTAGACTACCACTGCCTATCCTACCTACATATGTTGCTTTATCAGAACATGTAAATAAATATGAGTGATGCACGTCATGAAAACTTTTTAGTCATATCTATCTATCAATTTACATTAAAAAATATTTTGAAGTCCAATGCAATATATGTTATTTTCTTGTTTTCCTAAACACCTATTATGTTTTTGAAATATGTTTTTGTCGATAAAAAAATTGTATGGATTCATATATCCTATGGGTTATCTATACATATAATAAAATTGTAACTAAGCTGAATCTGTACATTAAATATTTAATGTACAGATTCGGAATTATTCGGCATTCGGCATTACCCATATATAGGCTGAATCTATAGTTTTTAGAATTTTTGTCTGTCTGTCTGTTACCGCATCACAGAAAAACCACAGGAGGGATTTTGATGAAATTTGGTATGGCGATAGTTGATTATTCGGGTCAACATATAGAGTACTTTTTACCGCGGGAAAATATCTCATTTCTGAGAAAAAATACAAAACCTGCAATGTAAGATTATACTAATAAGTAAAACTAAGAATTTGGTTTTTGGTCATCTGAACGCGGGTGGAGCCGCGGGCAATGCTAGTTTTAATATAAAACATTTTTATTTCTTAGGTACAACAGCCTAAATATAATCCTATAATCAAATTATAAGCAAAAGAAACCCTTAATAAAACAGTTATCGGTATTGAAAATTTAAAGATAAAAAGTTACCAAGATAATAATTCTTCTCTCTGATTATAATTCGCTTGAATGCAAAAGTACATTTTCATGTTGCAGTTTAATTGTAACCTCGTAAAAGCTATAAAAAACCCTCTTAGCTTAACAAATTAAGCTTTAAAATCTTTATTACTAAGAAATATAGTTTGTTTACAAAAATAATTATTAAATGCGAAATTCAAACACCAACATTAGTTAAAATGTATTCCAAACAACACTGTTGTAGGCATATTGATGCTTTAATTGACTTCAAAAAGTAAAAGCATTCAATACCGTTAAATAATGATTCGTGTTTTAAATAAAACTATCTTTTCGGATTTTCGAACTACGTATATATATATATATATATATATATGCATTTTGGTTTTCACTCTGGCAATATTATGTTTCCATGCACCCTACGAGTAATCCAGATTCTAGAACAGCGTAATAGAAGCACTTAAGTGTGCACAAGGAAGTAAGTGTATAGCTTAATTATTGCTAGACCACGAATTTATGTATATAACACACAAGTTAACGAAGTATCTTAAATATGTTAAAATTTCATAAGACTATTTTTATTAATAAACATAATATTTAATTTTATGCCCTTTCAGAGAAGATAGGCATCGTATGCATATAATCTCTAAATAGAAATATGCTAATGCTTATTTTATTTACGTGTCGTCCAATTATAATAATAATAAAAAAACAGTATACGAAAACTAATCCATTAACATCCCATAAGTTTATTATTTTTTCTTTAATGGACACACACACGACACGACGCGCGCGCGCGAGCGCACACACACACACACACACACACACACACACACACACACACACACAAACACACACATACACAGCTACATACACACAAATACCCAGAGATATGATATTTCTTCTTTCGCCTCCGTGGTTAGTTTCCGGGAAATCAATTTTTAACATGCCGGCATGTCGGGAACCGTTCAAGCGTTAAAAACATATATTATGTATATTCATACAAATAACTATAAAATAATTATAATTAAGTTCCTAAGACAACCACTTACTTATCATGAAAATGCTTATTACTCGTTGCATACGAATCAAATATGTAATTGAGCATTGGTGAGTCGCTTTTGCCCCGTCTAGCTGACACTCGACGGGGCTTTGTCAGCGGCACGGTGAACACTGTGGGGGCCATTGTTGACCCGAGATACGTAGCATCAGTGTCGGGTGCTGGAACAATATATGGATTAACTTTCATATTTTGTGACTGACTGTCTTGTTTAAATAGAAATTTTAATCTTAAAGCTTAAAGCTCAGCCAATTTATAAGGGAGAGCTTTATAGTCATTGTTTTATGGAGGAATTTTAACGGACAATACTGTAGCTTTAATTATGTCTATTTATATGCTTACAAAACAAATAAAAATAAGCTACGGCTAGTTTTGACTCTCAGTAACATAGAATTTTAATGCGATTGCATTAATATTATGTATAACAATGTATTACAAAAGTAGACTCCTACGTAAATAGTACATTAACTTTTATGATACAATTCATTTGTACCAAAAACTTTCAAACATTATTATTAATTATACTTAAAAATATGTTCTTTCATTAAGTTTATTATATAAGCTTATTATATTTAATTTAAATCGGTAATTTACTTCGTATCTTACCTGTGGCATGTAAATGGGGGGTGACCGCCCTAGAGAGCAGAGTCATGAGCAGCACGATGCGGTGCATGCCGCTGCATCCT
Source organism: Brenthis hecate (assembly GCA_951806755.1). Lineage (NCBI taxonomy): Eukaryota > Metazoa > Arthropoda > Insecta > Lepidoptera > Nymphalidae > Brenthis > Brenthis hecate. The sequence goes on from OX638278.1 coordinate 326,851, forward strand.
ACCCGCTCAGCAGGCACTCTGAAACAAGACATACAAGAGTTCAACACTTACTACTACCCCCTTAACAATGATTGCTGTAAAACATTCGACATGTCGGGTACCAAAAATCAAAATAAATCCGCGAAAAAATCCGAAAAGACTGTTTTTTTTTTTAAAATAAAAGAGTTTGTTAAAAAATAAAAATTATATTATTATAGTTTTGTTGAAGGATCATCATATGTTTATGACTTGTACCAGAGATATTCAATTGTGTATTTATAGTAATTTAAATGAAATTTAGTGCGTATATTTAGTAGTAGAGTATGACATCGAATAATACATACGCTGTAATTTTGAGACAGCTAGGGACGTACTTGAGCGAAGCGAAGGTAAGTCAATAATTATTATTATAGTTACAAGAAATAGTTATAAGTTAGTTATAAGAAATAGATAAGTTGTTTACACAGATTTATCTATTTTATTTAAATAAATAAATTAATTTAAGGATATACAATTACATACTGAATGTGCTGAATTTAAGCGCCATCATTGTACTGTTTAGTGTTAGTCTATCAAAAGAGCCATTTCATATTATATATTCATATAGACATAATATCACTTACATGAAATACGTACATATATATTTTCATATACATATTATGTTGGTAGTAACAGATCGGTTAAATTATTATATAGAAATAAAATTTATTTGTTTCTATCTTTTTTGAGGTACCACGACTGTTCGGTCTGCACAAATTCTTTTACTAAACAAAACTTCACTAACCAAATTCATTTATTGAGCTTAAAAATATGCATAAAAGTTTGAAATACCCCCTAACTTCCATATACTGCCCCCCAACATATTATAACGTAATGCTATTAAAACTAAATTTTCAAAGGGGCGCAAAAGCTTTAGTCCGCCGCTTTACCCAGATTGCATATTATACCAATATTAGTTATAAAAGAAACTTTGTTTATTATGGTAGAAATAAGCTAACTTCCTTTTCAATATTCTAACTTAACTATATACTATTCAAGATATAGTTATTAGTAACTCATAAAGGCTTTATTGAAAGCACAGGTCATGTTAAACTTAATGTTTCCTTTGAATATAGGTAGATGCGCAACTTATATAGGATGGATAATCGACTTTCATCACCATGTGTCTTACTACCATTAAAATTGACTATTTTTAAAAATGGTGTACGCTCCCTATACTAAAAATCGAAACCCTATAAAAAATAATAGGACCGCTGAGAAGTATGATGAAGCCTTATTAATCATTTACCCTTTATTTCATTTTTTATCGTTTTCAAAATCTTTAAAAACATAATCATAATAATTTCAGCAACTATTAGGCCGCCCCACACACCCTGCCGCCCTGGTTCATGGATGCCACTGTAGGGTAAATACGAACGACTAAGGGTAAAGTTTAACGTGATCTGTATAATAAATAAAATATATTTCATATTTATTAAAATACTAGCAGAATCCGATGCTTCGCTTGCGCTATCCAAACATCGAATATGTTTGGATGATATGGATCATTATGGTGTATGGACACCACGTCACATTCATCCATACACTAGGAAAAAGAATTTCGATAGATGTTAAAATATGAATTTCTAACGCTTATTGTTTTTACCTTCTTACACGAAGTATCCATGTTGGTATAAAAGTTAAACGCGTGAAAATATATTTAATTTATTTCATTCTTTGCCTTCTACTTGTTTTATGTTTCACTTGAATGTTATTGTTGTTTTAAATTGTTTGAAAGCTATCCGAAATACAAAGAACTTCAGAAGAAATTATGTTCAAGCATGTTCATGGTTTTGTATAGAAAAATTAAATGTTGAAAATTTTGTTTCTATACTAACATAATAAAACTGAATATTTTTGTTGGAACGCGCCTATTTATGGAATTACCAGACGGATCGTAATTGTTTTTTGCATGATTATATACAATCATGCGATTAATCTTGCACCCAGAAACTATTTTTAAAAGACACTGCTTAAAACTTAAAGTAACTTTAGTCAGTTTACTTCCCATAAAAAGCAATCTATGTAACATATTTGTCGTAGGTTGTTAGAAAGTATGCCAAGAATGTGTAGGACCACCATTTCTCCAAGGAATATTAGGAGCAATAGAATTGTTGACATTCAACTGTGAAACTCGTTTAATATAGACGTACTTCAGAAGTCTTGAAAGGCTTTTGTGTATACCGAATCAAGAATCAACTTTAGCCATAATATGAATAGCATTTATACTACTTGCAGAATCTGTGACTCCAATTGTATTTCATTAAATAAAGGAAGAAAAAGTCTAACTTTATCAAATTAAACATATATAATAGTGAGTGTAGAACGTCATTACATCAAATAATCTGAATTAAAGTTAGGAATTTTATTTTATCAACAAATTTCCTTTGTGTCTTCTCCATTCTACATGACATTGGCGAAATAATCTGTGCACAACTGGCACGCTTCGAAGCCATTTACAAGAAAATTTAATTAAGGAAAATTATCAAGATAGTCAATGATAAAATCAGTTAAAAGAGTGTTACGAGCGAGAAAGGGATAGAATACTTTTTTATAGTAGAAAATTTCGAAATTTCTATTACTATTGAAGTGACTGTAGTAGTGAACTAGTGGTGAAATTAAGCGCTCAATGACTGAATTAAACCGTTGGAGTACATATACTGTGTACGTGAATAATTGACTCTCGTCTATGTCAAAACCGAAGCTCGTAACAATATTAAAAATCATACACTAGTTGCCAGACAAGGGAATTTTCATACAATATTTAATGTATTATCTTCTTAACCATAAAGGAATAGACATATATTATTTATGACTAAAACTACATTTAAAATATATATTTTAATAAATTATATTAATAATTTCAAGAATGATTGTCTATGTGTCTATATTTTGTACACAGTATGTAACCGTCAACGTATTTCATGTAAAAATTTCGTTTTGTAACTACATATTTTACTTTTATATTTATATTTTATGATAGAGGGAGCACCGCGTTGGTTGTTGTGGTCTACATCGGCAGGTCTGCTGTCGGTTTGTCGTTGGCTAAGTGCGTAAGCGATCCTGTGGTGCGGAGTTCAATTAAAACGGGGAAGTTTCCATGTCTTATCCATTCTACGTGACATTAGCGAACTAATCTACTGGCACGTTTTGAAGTTATTAACAAAATAATTGAATTTAAATTCATTTAACAACATTTACTTTTGCCAATATACTGGCACGTTGCCATAGTCTTTAAAAATTGATATTGTTTTAATGTTTAAACATATTCATAATATTTTATAGACGTCAGGATTATTTAAACGAAATGAAATTCAGCATTGTCACCGAACAATAGATTGAATAGCGATTATTATTTGAATGGTTGGCGTTAAAATGAAAAATTATTACAATAGCGATGAACTTTCATTATAGTTTATACGCATTCTACTTTTTTAGTTTAGGAGTTAAATATTTTATGTATGTAATCAGTGTTTTTTTTTCATTGTAAAAGTTAATAAAAATAGGACTGGTGCCAATCTAATTTGCACATCGAGGATTGACTAACATAAAACATTAAATTGGTTTGTTTGTACGTATCTTCTTCAAATTTTCGTTATAGTATTTTGTAGCTATAATAGTTTCTGGGTAAAATAGCTGTACATACAGACTGACGAACATGTTGAAATTATGCGGGTTCCATTTCAGCCTTTTCGCTACGGAACCCAAAAAATGATATGCTTTTTGTTAGTAAGCGCATCACTGTTTTTTTTGAAATAGTCCAAAAAAGGTTTTTAGGGGGAAACAGAAAAGTTACAAAAATTGGGAAAATTTGGGAAAAGCTTTTTTTTTCTATGAAAGGATTTAGGTATGACGGCTGACATGTTGTATTAAATTATTTTCTTACGAAGTTATATTGTAGAGAGATTAACATCTCTACAATATAACTTCTTAAGAAAATAATTTGAAGTTTTACTTCAACAATGTTATGCCATTAGAATAGAGAAAGATTTCTTTATATTTTAGTAGTTAATTAAATATAAAGCAATCAAAATAAGAAATTCGGTCAAATATGGATAAAACTAAATGCGGTTTTAAGTTCCTATACGATGTAACCTATTGAGGTAAATATGGCATGATTTTCTGGAAAATCTTCTTATATTTGTTTTTTCAAAAACATATATTTTTGTAGATGTTGATATAAAAAATAAATTAATATAAAAAAAGTATACGTAACGTATTTATTCGTATTCCTCTCAGCAAACCCTCTCATTTGATATCCATATCGTGAGGTGCATAAAAAAAACATAGTCCACCAGCTTTTGGAATCTGCCATTTCATCTAAGCTAACCATGCATTGTCATCGTGCATTGCAAACGTGTATGCAATATTTCATCTCAATCGGTTGAGGATAACTGCTTTAAAATTCGGTTGCAAGATTTGACTTGAACAAACATACATACGAACATTGCAATTTAAAAAAAATGCTCGTAAAAAAGACAAGTAGGTATAGGTGGGCAAAAAAAAATTGTAACAGAAGGTATACATACATCCAATTCATAGTCTATCTGGGTACTAACGAAACTCAAACATATATGGTTTTGTGTATTTTTCTAAGAGTTAGATTTACCGTTCTATAGAAAATATTCTAAAATGTATGTTTTTTCTTAAAAAATTGTATTGTAAACACAACGGAGCAGTGAATCACATTTTGTTTTTATATTTCCTTGTTTTCCATTTGCGTCGAACATTAACTTCCGTATACATTAGACTTATGAAGAATAATACTTTCAGTGCTACATTTAAATATGTCTGCGCAAAATTGTCTGACCTTATGACATTTTTTATGAAAAAAAAGTTGAGTTTTTTTAAAATACATTGCTCTTTTTAATCCTCGGGGCTCAGAAAAAATATTAGGTATTCTATAATCGTTAAAAAATAGTAATTTTTAAAATTGTATTGAAATAACTAATTTTATCTTCAATCATAAAATCATAATATGATTCCCATATATATATACATATACTATTAATATATATACTACGATTTCAAAGATTGTAAAATGTCATCTTATCCAATCCCTTTTGGCCCTTAAATTAGGTGATTTCTACATTCTATATAGTTGATAGAAAACTAGATAATATAATACGATAATGATGTATTACTCTGACCACGCGACATAACGCATAGATATGCCATTCCTATACACTTTTTAGCATTTAATAAACGATAACAATTATCAAATAAAATATCAAATCAGAATAATACAATTTAATTATAGTACTATCTATTTATATTAAAATATGAGAGATTGAATTTTTCATTTCATTTTACATTCCAAAGCTTGAAGCATTCTGAAACTATTTCTCGCAGGAAGATGAAACAAAAGAATTTTCAAATATCGTATCTATTTTTCGCCTTTTGTTATTGAATTTTAAAAGATTTTATTATTGTCACACTAAAATAATCAAATTATGGAGTACTAGAGGGTAGGGACTCATCCTCGCTTCGCTTCGGGTTCGTCCTTAGACAAAAACAAATTTATCCCACGGGAACCGTACATTTTTCCGGGATGATATATAGCCTTCCTCAATAAACGGGCTATCTGCATATACATTTTTTTTAATCGGATAGTATGGATAGGTAGTTCCCGAGATTAGCGCGTCCAAAGAAACAAACAAACTCTGTGTCTTTATAATATTTAGTATAAAAATTATTACCGTTAAATACTACTGTCAAAATAAATTATGGAGGGATGGTTTGTTACAAACACAAATTGTAACAGCTATACAAAGTTTGATATTATAAATAATGATATTAAATTGTTATAATATAATAAAGACGAATCCAAGCGAGGCGAGGATAAATCACTAGTGTAATAATATACTCGTTCTTTTCAAAAAGATATTTTATATGTTCATACAGTGTGACATAAGTCTGACAGTCACTGCCTACGCCGATCACGAATTGAATGAGCGTCCTGGGTTTTCAGTATCTTCTTCTATTGTAAGGTGTAGTGACGTGAATAGCAAATGAAACGGTTTTTCTTGTATTTTTTTAACATTATATTGATTGGTTTGATTTTATAATATACAATAAAGGGTATTATTATATAAAAACAACGTTTTTTTTTTCATATAACACGGTGGATCAACTTTGCTATTTGCTATTATTGGAACTGAACAAAAAATATTTCTTCAATAAACTAAATTGCTAAATGTACACTTTTAAAATTGTACTCGTACCTACACAATAGAGGTCGTTAATAAGAAATTATTCGATAGGGCGGCGCGGCTGCAAAAATGTCATGAGGAATTTGAACGGTTAAATGCAAACGAGAATTTGCAAATATGCTATACCTGTGTTTAGAAGGAGCAAAAATTAAATTCTTTACTTATATTGTTTTATAAAAAGAATTGTGACGCATTGCGGTGTATTTATGATTTGGGAGTCGCAGGTTCAATCCCGTTTAGTATATTGAAAGTTTGATCTCACTAACTAATCTACATAATTACCGTGGTAATCTCAAAATATACCAATGTATTTGAGAAGTGGTTTTGTTTTGGAAAGGATTTTATATAATGTTTTGGTTCATTTGATTTATTGTATAGTTGCATCACAGGTATAATGATTATATATGTATTATATATCTTATAATATTAAATGAGCAATTCTTATATATATATATATATATATATATATATATATATATATATATATATATATATATATATATATATATATATATATATATATATATATATATATATATATATATATATATATATATAAATTTACTTAGTGTATATCAGAAACGGATCTAACAATTTGGATCAAATTTTGTCGAAGAATTTGGATCAAATTGATTAGGTTTTGTAATGTATAATAATAGAAAGAAATAAACAGATCTATTCTACAATTCTATAAAAACGATTACACAAAATTCTTGAAATAAACATTTAATTAACCATCGATACTCTAATTAATTATCGCATGACATGAAAATAGCCTGCGACAGTTCGAAATAAATAGAAAGTAATGTATTCGTACGAGGGTGTGATCCGTAATTTTGTAATTGGCGGTGCCTATTTAACTGTATTACAGGTGTAATTGTGACATTTAGTCACGGATGAAGGAAAGAGGCGCGGCAATGCTATTACGCTAATGTGTTTTTTGTTGCCTATTCGGGCACGTAAGGTTATTGTCGTAACAAATACAGAGCAAATGCGATATAACGTTTTGTTTTGAAGGTAGTTCAGTGGTAATGAATGAATTGAGAAATCAAGAGAAGCGGGTTCAAATCCCGGGTCTCACATTTCTAATATTCTTATGTGCGAATCATTTTCAACATGATTACTAATTTCAATAAAACTATGTTTTAAGATTTTTTGCGAATTTATTTACATTTTTGATTCCCAACGTTTTAAATGCTGAATGATTAGTTGATGATGAGCTTCACAAAAATGAACTGAGATACTGTTTACAAAATTGATTAAACAATTTTAGAGATAACCATGAACATACAAATACACAATTAGACATTAGAATCGTATGATCGAACACCACAGCACCTCCTTTTTATGAAACTGGTTCTAAAAAAGTACAAGCCATTATCTATTCACTTAGAGCGAGTAAAGAGTATTTTTTACAAACTTTTTATTTTAAGACAATTAAGCATTTCAAAAAAACGCCTGTAAATGAACTGAATGCAAATGAAAAGATCGTTTTTAAACTCTTAATCGATATCTTCTAATAAACGAACAATATTTGTATATATACTCGTATTTGCAATCACGTTCTCGACAATGGCTCTAACGATTTCGATGACATTTGCAATTTTATGGCGGCGAAAAATCGATCTAGCTAGGTCTCATATGTATGAAAATTCGTTTTCTCTATATTTTTATGCAAAAAGATTTGACCGCGCAATACGGTTCGTAATTTCGTCGCCGCCGTCTGTAGAGCCTAATGGTTAAAGCATTGGCCTACTATGCTGAAGGCCAAAAGTTTCTGTTTTTATTCTTATACTATATATGTACATAGTCTGGCCATAAATATTGTTAGAAAGAAAAAAAAACATTTTTTTCTATTACACGTAACATTTATAACTATTACAGTGTGTTAGTTTAATACATTAATATAAAACCATTAAAAATATATAAAGCTTATTAGCTGCAATACAGTCCTTTAAATGTTGAGGCCAATAATCAATAGAAGCACACTCTCTTTCCATGGGAAAATTCTTCACTGCCAACCGTATGGATTGTTTTAGGGACTCCAAATTATAATGACATTTAAATACGCGATCAACCCTCGTTCCGCTGGGGGTTGTCCCTAGTTAAGTAGTTAAGTTTTAACGTTTAGTATATATTTCTCAGTAATGAGATATTTGAGCAGTAAAAAGTATTATTATAGGTTAACCCGGATAACCAACTATCATCATACCAAATTTCATCGAAATTTGTCTAGTGGTTTTCTCATGATAGGTTCTCAGACAGACAGACCGACAGACATACAAAAATTCTAAAAACTATAAATTCGGCCTCTGTACCGATAATAATGATTATTTCAGTATAGAATCGACTCAGTAAAAAATTTATTATATGTCTAGATTTATTTCGTGTATCTCAGAAATGGCTCTAACGCTGTTGCTTTTTAAGTTAATTAATATAGGTGTTTTTTGTAAAAAAAATGCGTTTATATATCTATTCTGGAAAACATTATAAATTATTGTTATGAGGTCACATCTGTTGAGCAAACTTTTCAAGCGATATGTCAAAAAAGTGTTTTTTGTGTAGGGTAGTTTATTTTTTCGCTAGTTTATATGATTTTAAGCTATTTGAATCCCGTGCTTTGTCCTTAAACTGAATTTAGCATACCATAAAAAGTAAATATTTAACCCGTGCCCGAGTAAAACATTCGTGCTCGTCACATAAGTGAATGCCCCCAGCGGGACTCGAACTCGCGACCGCTGGCTCAGCAAGTAGGGTCACTACAAACTGAGCCAAACCTGTCATCGCATCGTCGTATACATAATATGTGGTGACTACCAAAACTAATAAGAAGCCTAGAAAAATAAAAACAACATGTATGTATGTATTCAGCCCTGTTTAACGTCCCATTGTTGGGCACAGTCCTCCCTTCAATACGAGGGGGTTCAGACTATCGTCCACCACGCTGGCAAAGTGCGGGTTCACGAACTTCACGTGTCTTACAAAAAAGTTACCACCGAACTACCACTTCTTTATAAAAAATAACATATTCTATAATAAAATATACTACTAGCTTTTATCCGTGGCTGCGCTCACATAGTCTATACTAATATTATAATGAGGTAAAGTTTGTGAGTTTGTGTATTTGTGACGTTGTAGGGGATAATCTTTGGATCTACTGAACCGGTGTAGATGAAATTTGATAAGAAGATAGTTTGAGACCCTGGGAAGGACATATGTTACTTTTATCCCGGAAATCATCCCTAAGGGGGTGAAAATGGGGATGAAAGTTTGTATTGGGAAGCAGTTTATAATTCAATAAAATTACTATAAATATGCTAAATGTTTTTTTCAAATCTAACTGGTAATTTCAGAAGTTAGCTTCAAACAAATAACAGTACAAACTATTCAGCTTTATATATTAGTATAGATGTTTATTTAAAAATAGAATATGTACTGTATACTTTATATATTCGCTTTCAGTCTAACCGCAACCTTTTCTGTAACGGTTGAACAGATTTGTTGATTAAAGCTTTGCCTTTAATGGAACTTAAATTAAGCAATATTATATTTGTAACAAAACACTTTGTCGTTCACCAAAACTTGCTAAGATGAAAATTGAATTTGGTAAGATTGCGGAGTAACTCAAGCTGTCGATGTAACCCGCGCTATGATTTCACTATACGACATTAATTTAATATATTACGTGACGTACGTAATGAAATAAATAAAACACGTTTTACTTTGGACGTGATTTTGAATATTTTTTTGTAAAGCTATTTTTATCTACATTGATATATATATATATATATATATATATATATATATATATATATATATATATCAATGTAGATAAATATATATATATATATATATATATATATATATATATATATATATATATATATATATATATATATATATATATATATATATATATTATTACTTAACAGGTACACCGAGTTGGCAATCATTTTAAGAGTGTTTCTGGTTTCTGTAAGGGCTTTTTTATCATGAAAGTCGGTTCACAGTTTACAAAAATATCACGTAACATTCATCAATCAATTGAGTCTCCTCCTATTAATAATATCTTTCAAAAATTTAATATAATTGTTTTGTTCCTAGATGAAAGATAAACAAACAAACTTTCCCATTAATAATAATAGATTTTAATGTCCCCCGACCGATTTGGACCACGGTGGCCAATCTCATTGAGATTAGCCAAATGCGTAGAATATATTATAGTGCACAAGTATACGCGCAAACACAAGTGCAGTCTTTATTGTTTTTTATTCACTATCAGTTTTATGCCAATAGGGCGATTACTCGATACGATAAGTAAAATAAAAATAAAATAATAATAGAAAATATATGCATGTTTAATTTACTTCATATGGGATCGAACGGGCGATAACAGGCGAAGTAGTTAATACGTTAATACCAACGAGGTGCCATACTGATCTTTCACATTTGTTTGTTACCTATTAGCCAACTCCATAAATAACAATAATGGGTGTACCCATTAATCTGTCTCTATATAAAGCATGTGTAATGTCGCATGACTATTTTTCAGACTAAAAATGTTTTCATCCCACCCAATTTGTTGACCAACTATAGGTATTTTTTTCTTTTCCATTTGTTTTTATTAAAACTAGTGTTCATCCAGTCGACCAAATTCGACCATAATCATTATTGAAAATTTATAAATAACTAGCGACTCACCCTCGCTCCGCTCGGGTTCGTTCCTACTTACGTTTAAACGTTTAGTTTAGATTTCTCAGATATGAGATATTTTCCCGCAGTAAAAAGTATCCTATATGTTGACCCAGGTAACATCATCATATCAAATTTCATCAAAATCTGTCCAGAGATTTGCTCGTGATGCGGTCACAGACAGACTGACAGACAAAAACTTTAGATTCGACCTCTGTATCGATAATAATGTTTATTTCTATAAGATTTTCAAAAAAATAATAATGTATATATTCAGCTTAGTTACAATTTTACTGAACTGTTATGCCGTTACCTATCTATATAAAAAAAACTAACCTTTCCAATTTTTTTTCATTGGTAACACTAAAGCTAGTACTAACTACTAGAAAACCAAAGAAGACTAAGGTACTGAACTGTCTTTACGTATTTATATATAAATTTCTCTACAGATCTTTCACATACTTATTTTTAAAGTAAGTCACATAAAAACGTATATTCGAATCTAGTTACTCCTTCTTTTTGAAGTCGGCCAAAAGCTAATTCTTATAAAATAAATTTGCCCAGTTCTTTCTGAATATTTTAATGCGACTGTGATTTAACTTAACCCTTGACGCTTTAACGCTTCAACAAATCCTAAAACTTTGCACCTGCGTACTCTACGACATGGAGAAAAACATGATCTACTTTTTATAGGCCCCTCAATAAATTTTCGTATATTTCAAATTAAATATACCCATTTTTTGAGCTTGAGTAACTATTAAGTAATAAGACTTGCCAGAAGGTGGCGCGCTGCCTATACATATATGTATCTTATATCTTTAAACGAACAATTCTTGTATATTACATTATTCCACGCAAAATATGGTCGATAATTTGCATGCTCGGCTGCAAGCATCGTGGTCAAGCGGTCAAGGTACAAGATCAACAATCACGGGTGTCCAGGTTCGAATCTCGGGCGCAAATTAAGTTTTTACTTTTATTTATTTCTTATTATTTATTCAAGTTTTTAGTTTTTTTTAAAAAAAAGACGCAATATTGACAATCATAGGTCCGAACCCCCGTTGGATACAAAGGTATAATTTATTTTTGTATTTATTCAAGTTCTTTTTTTTTTTAAAGAAAATTATACTTTCGACCAAAAACTCCGAGCGAAGCTCGGTGGCCCAGGTACTAATAGAATAAAATAATATAAATATAAAAACACGTACCGAAGCAATTAAAAATAAGTGTATAATTTTTACAATCTTAAAGTCTATTCTTGAAAAAAGTTTGCTTAAAATGGATTTTCCATTTTAAGGCCTAAGTGTCTTCAATTTTTAAAGTATTTGTGTTCTAACTGGTTTGATTATATTCTAGAATATTGTATATAACACAGCCTTAAACTTAGCGGTGCCGTAATATGGCACCGGATTTTTTTCTAGAAATAGGTGTTGTGCCCTTTTTTGACCTAGTTTAGTAATATATAAAAAAACCTTGACAAAATTTAGGTCATAATGGGGTTAATTTAGCTACTATTTATGTGGGACACGATCACACTGTTTTAGAACTCAATTTTATAAAATCTAGACTATTTAAATTTCAAAACCTTGCAATCAACTCAAAAGCTTGGCAGTTGAAACCTTTTAACAAGTCTGAATTCCTAAATTTTAATTTTATGGAAATTGCATTGTACGAAAGCTAGCCATTCATTCGTGTTTGGGCACATTTACCCACGAGAGCCAAACCCTTTTAAGTTCGTTCATCAGAAATGGAACTCAAGTCTCGAAGGGAAAAGTTATTTTGCATGACAGTTCGTTTTTTTCATAAAGCTCTGGTTATATAGCGCGACTTTTGTAAGCTTACAAATTGAACACAATGCTGCTTGATTACATAAAATGAATTTTTACAACAATATGTTTTAATTTTATAGATTTTTAGAGTATGTGATATTTGCGCGTTTATAATACTAGTTCTCACTCGTAGGTTTGCTCGCGTGTAAAATATAATAAAAATTACTGTAGTTCCCAAATTACATTCTTATTACAAAAACATGTTTGAGAATCACTTAAGAAGTTACAAAGTCTATGTGCCGTAAATACGAAAAAAATCATTTCCATTTATCCAACCAACCAACCAAACCAAATAGGTAAAAATAAACATACTTATACTTATGAAATATATATATATATATATATATATATATATATATATATATATATATATATATATATGTATATATCTGTGAGACATTTTTTCCCTTAACTCATTATTAACTTTAGTATATTGTATGAAACATTACAATCTAACCGTTCTTTAAGCTTTGACAATATTCAAAATGTGTCTAAATGCTAGTCGAAAACTTAACCAAAATTGTATGGTCAAAATTATACCTATACAACTAGCGACTCAACCCCACTTCGCTCGGGTTAGTATACAATTGATAGACTATATTATATATTACATACGTATATGCATAATATTACGAGTATATATATATATATATATATATATATATATATATATATATATATATATATATATATATATATATATATATATATATGCATAGATATGATGAGTTGTTATGGGTTGTATTATAATGGATTTTCCAGTGGGAATGAGATAAACTCCCGCGGTAAAAAGTAGCCTATGTCACTCTCCAACCCTCCAATTATCTCCACATGAAAAATCACGCCAATCCGTCATTCTGTTTCGATATGAAAGAAGGACATACACACATATTTTGACATTTATAATATTTAAATATGAATATGCATTATTAGAAATATTGTTATTCTATCTCAAGCGTAAAATTAATAATGTGGCATGTAAACCGCCTCGACACATCGTATGTTGATTTGTATCGAATTTTTCAGATAATACCTTTCTTGTTCTTCTCGAAGAGTCTCTTTGAAATCGAATATGCCGTCAGAAACTTTTCTTGAAACTAAATGTTATGATATAAAAATAAAAGAATGAGAGAATAATACTTTCTTTATTTAAAAGAGTGAGAGAAATTGATCAATTAATGTATATATGTATATCAAATATTATCAATGCGTAGAATGTGTAAAATAAATAATTTATATTTTACTAGCGACTCACCCTCGCTTTGCTCGGGTTCGTCCCTAGGTTGATTCCCCTTATGAACTTTCATCCTCATTTTCACCCCCTTAAGGGATGATTCCCGGGATAAAAACTATCCTATGTCCTTTCCAGGGTCTTAAACTATCTTCTAACAAAATTTCATCTAAATCAGTTTAGTAGTTTCGGAGCCTATTCGGTACAAACAAACAAACAAAAAATCAAATCTTTCCTCTTTACAATATTAGTATTTAGTAATCACAATAGTTTCTTCGGCTAGTCTGTATAATGTATATTTAAATTAAAAAAAATAAATCACTATTCTAAATTTACAATTTTTAGACGTCGTAAGTGAAACAGTGCATAAAGAAAATAAATACTTTTTGTAAACTTTGAAATGGTCTGGAAGCATTTACACATTATTCTCAAGAAATTCAATCTTCTATAAAACTATTGTGATATCCTTTAAGACACTATTTATATTTTAGTTGTTGTTTTATTCAATTCATATAAATTAAACAAAGTCTCTGCTTTATAAAGACACAATTAGAACTAAAAACTTAATTTTTATCTTTAAACCCTAGTCATTAAAATGACACCAAGTACTTTTTTTTTTAAATTCCGGTCTGAACCATGCTAATATCCTCGAGAAACTTTGACGACACGTTTGGCTCAGTTTGTAACCCTACTTACTGTGCCAGCGGTCGCGGGTTCGAGTTCCGCTAGAGGCATTCATTTGTGTGATGAACACGAAAAAGCTTACCATGGAACTAGACAGTGCTGTGTGTTAATGTCCCAATATAAAAAAATACTAATAAATAGTAAACTACTAAAAACTGTTACACAAGCCTTATATTACATACATAAAAGAAAATACGTAGATAAAATAACCTAAGTTCCACTTCCTTTGCTGAATTCCTTTTTAGGTTGAATAGAAATAATTGAAATTGACGTCTGTATAATTAATTTAAATTAAAAATTCTCTAGTCAACACGGTTGTATGGTATTAATTAGTATGCAATTAGTTGAGGATGATCTTTCATACTTGCAAATAAACTTTAAAAGTCCACGAGTTTTTCTAAGTACTTGCTAACAGCTCTTATAATTTTATACCTAAATAAAATCTTATTCATAGAAATATTTTATTAAAAACATCATTACGCATAATAAATTATAATAAACTATATAGGATTTGATGAATCTTATTTATAAACTACTTAAATTCTGTGTCGAATTTGTACATTGAATATTTTTTGGAAAATTGTATTGATATTTCAATAATTATTGTCATTATTATCGATACAGAGGCCGAATCTATAGTTTTTAGAATTTTTGTCTGTCTGTCTGGGAACGCATCACGAGAAAAACGCTGGACCGATTTTGATGAAAGTTGGTATGGTGGTAGCTGGTTATCCGGGTTAACATATAGGATACTTTTTACTGCGGGAAAATATCTCATCTCTAAGAAATCTGTACTAAACGTTAAAACGTATACATACGTACCTAGTTGTTTAATAGAAGGCTTTTGATTTAAAAGTTTTTTTAATATGTGTAATAACGTCACTTACAAAATAATATGTGATTTTATTTTTGCCCTGTAAAAATCTATGGGCTATTTACCAATACTCTGAGTCTTTTAGAGCTTTAGTGAGAATTATCGATAAAAACACTGTGACGTTCTTCGCGGGACGATGGTAAATGGGATAAATAGGAACATTGCAATAAGTTTGTTTTATTGAACCTTTCTTTTTCATAGTATAATTACTTCAAATATTTTTCCAAAATTTTATAGGAATTCCAAAATATTATATAACTAGCGACTCACCCTCGCTTCGCTCGGGTTCGTCCCTAGGTTGGTTCTCCATACAAACATTTAACCTCATTTTCACCCTCTTAAGGAATGATTTCTGGAATAAAAAGTATCCTAAGTCCTTCCCACGGTCCTAAACTATCTTCTTACCAAGTTTTATTTAAATCGGTCCAGCAATGTTTGAGTTCATTCATTACAAACATACAAAATATAAATCTTCCCTCTTTATAATAGTAGTATATTATATAATGAAAATTTTTAAGCATCGGTTAAAATAATAACTTCTTTCTACGCAAATATTTCACATCTTATAAATAAAAGTGGATCGATAAATGCGTTGCTAAGCGTAAAACTCGAGGACGGCTGGACCTATTCGGCTAAAGTCCAAGAAAGGTTCTTATGAAGAGAAAAAATTAGAAAAAAATCACGGAAAAACGTAAAAACACTATTTTTCTAATTTGGACTAATACACACTTGATTTGACAGAATAAGGTCTCTCAGGTGAGCTAGTTTTAAATAAAACTATCTTTTAAGATTTTTTGGCGGATTTATTATAATTTTTGGTTAGTAAACTGTGCTTAACTGGCTCGCTTTGAAGACATTAACAAGAAAATTGAATTGAATTAATTTTTGGTTTCCGATATGATCACAGGAGAGACTAAGTTTTTTGACGTCTCAAAAGTTATTTTGTAGCTTTTACAGAAATGGCTGATCGGATTTAGAAGAAACTTTTACACAGAAAGACCTAATATTTGAATCACGTAAGAAACCGATACCTTCAAATTAATTCAGCCCATATCACTATTTTTTCTTATAAATAAAATACATTTTATCAAAAGTATTATTGCCTTTATATTTTATACTCTGTACAATGTAAATATTACTCTATTATGTTTCAATTTCCAATATCTTCACTGTAATACGTAGATAGAAATAAATGTTTATTTAGTAAACATCCCCACATATATTCAAAGGCGAGCTATTCAATAGCTATACTGCTATGAGTTTTTTTTTTAAATAAACCAATTTCACATACAAACATACCATATAATGTTTATTCAAATGAAATTTGTCTATAAAACATAACGTTAAAATTGATGCTGTAAATATTTGGTATAGTTCAATGGAGGATTTCATTCGCTTTGGAATGGCGTGGCTTTAGCTTTAATATCTAGTTGCGAGTTACTGCACTCTGTGATTAGCAAAGCTAATTTATTTCTCTATATAAGGTTACTCAAATAATAAGTTGAGTATTGAGTTAAAAGAGTCTTTTTGTCCCTTTGCTTGGTATAGAGTATGTTTAAGGTTTAGTACAGATTTCTCAGAAATGAGATATTTTCCCGCAGTAAAAAGTATCTTATATGTTGACCCGGATAACCAACTATCATCATACTTAATTTTATCAAAATCTGTCGAGTGGTTTTCTTGTGATGTGGTCACAGACAGACAGACAGACAGACAGACAAGAATTCTAAAAACTATAGATTTGGCCACTGTGTCGATAATAATGACTATTTCAATATAATTTTCCAAAAAATATTTAATGTACAGATTCGACTCAGAGTTTTATTATATGTATAGATTTTGTATGTCGATAGCTTGTTTAGTAATGTATACATATAATAAAATTGTAACTAAGCCAAATCTGTACATTAAATATTTTTTTGGAAAATCTTATTGAAATAGACTTTATTATCGATACAGAGGCCAAATCTATAGTTTTTTGAATTTTTGTCTGTCTGTCTGTTTGCCTGTCTGTCTGTCTGTTACCGCATCACGGGAAAACCACTGGATAGATTTTGATGAAATTTTGTACGATGATAGCTCATTAGCCGGGTCAACATATAGGATACTTTTTACCGCGGGAAAATATCTCATTTCTTAGAAAAAATGCAAAAACTGCAATGTAAGAGTATACTAATCTGTAAAACCTAAGAATTTGGTTTTTGGTCATCTGAACGCGGGCGGAGCCGCTGGCAATGCTAGTATATGGTATATAACAACATAATGTGTATAAATTATAGAAAAATAAATAAATTGAAATGAAATTTTATAATTGTAAACAAGCAATTCGTGTATATATATAAATTTATTTCGTTTACCTCGGAAACGGCTGTAATGATTTGGATCAAATTTTGTATTTAGACAGAGTTTTGTTTTTCAACTGTTTTTATGCAATTTTTATACATATCTTCCCCGAAAAACGTTAAGCAAAGCTCGGTCGCTAAGGCATTTAAAATATAGACGCTTTCGAAATAATATTGATTATATATTACTTTATCAATATATTTTATTTACAGAAAGCAGCTTATTGATGCACCACGTGAGCAGCAGAGCGATAACATTAATGCTTGTAAATAAAATATACATAATCTATACTAATATTATAAAGAGGTAAAGTTTGTGAGTTCGTGACGTTGTAGAGGGTAACCTCTGGATCGACTGAGCCGATTTAGATAAAACTTGGTAAAAAGATAGTTTGAGATTTTGGGAAGGACATAGGATACTTTTTATCCCGGAAATCATACCTTAAAGGGGTGAGAAAGGGGATGAAAGTTTATATCGGGAAGTAAGCCAGGGACGAACCCGAGCGACGCGAGGGTGAGTCGCTACTTATGTATAAGGAAAATCGATATTCATTTCGAACAAATACATGTATTAATCTTACAATTGGTAGCCGTTGTGATTTAGGTTATATACAGGACTTATTTAAGAAAAATGTGAAAACCTTTCACTTCGACTCTAGGGACCGTTCCAATTACGAGTAATAATAAAATTACTCAAGACCCAGAATATAAACCGAACATATAACCTCTAAGGAAGAACTAAGTACAATAACCCAGTAAAAGAAATAATAGCTGTAAAGTAAAATTATTTGTAAAATGCTAATATTGTCCTTTTAATCAGCGTAAAAAAGTTAAAAGGTAATCTCAAAAAAATATTAAAGTACACAACTTCGCTCGGGTTCGTCCCTAGGTGCGTTGCTAGAGTTTTTACAAATCTTTTTGCGAAGAATAATTCTTTAATTCGTTGTTTTTATAAAACTCTATTGCTTTACTCAGCGCAAGCTATTAAAGCTCCCAGTCGGCATGATTTTTTCCGGCATCTTCAACAATTGTCGTCATATTTCAGACAATTTACACAAAACCTTAATGAATTTATGCACCTCTAAACCTTCCTCGTGAATCACTCCGTCCATTGGTGAAACCCTATAAAACCTGTTCGGTTGATGTTGAGTTTATCGCGTTTAGACAGATAGACAGACATTTTTAAATATCATGTAGTGATAATTTTTTTGTTTATCTAATAATTGATTATTCGGAATATTTATATATAATATGTATGTATAATACTGGTTTACAAAGCATTGAATTGTTATTTTGTATACATTTATATCTAAGCCACATATATGAAACTAGAAAAGGCTTGATATTTTGAAAGAGAAATATTCGCATCACGAATAGATTCTGACACACCACCGGCGCGATTCCCGTAATTAAGTATTCTGAACGTATCGGAACAAGTTCGTCCGTATAGCTAGTCTACGTAGACCAGTATTCTATTACTTCTTTAATACTGCCTTGGTGGTCTAGTGGTTAGCATGTACGGCTGCGTTCGGAGGTCTTGGGTTCGAGTTCTAGTTTGGGCCATGTTTAATTAATGAGTTTTTCTTTTTAGATATTGTAATAATCCCGTGCAGTGCTTGTTAATTCTCACCGGTCGTGTGGAAGTATCGTCCCATCAGACTTTGACAATGAAAGGAATTGAGAGAGCACATTGTATCAGCGCACTGTAATATCTCCTCTGCAGTTGGCTGGTCTTAGTGAGATTGGCCGCCGTGGCCAAATCCATAGTATCATTTCTTTAATCCCTCCACGGCCGCTTCTTAGAAATTTACCTGGAGGTGCTAATAATCGCATGCTCTCGTTTTACACAGACATGCCCCAAAGGCCATCCCACGACTTTTTACAGTAAAGTCAGTATCCCACACGAAGTATGTAAGACGTAAGTATTTGTGTATTCAAAGTATTTTTACGTATTTTTTTTAATTCATTATATTCCTTCTTTAATTATGTTTTTAGATACATCTTGTATCCTTTCGAAAATTCTACTAGAAGGCTATTTAAATAAAAAATGAAGTATTGTACGGCTGGCTTTCGTATTTATTTTAGTAAAGAACCCTGAAATTTAGTAATTCAGGAAATACAATTTTGTATAAATTCAAAGATCAATTTCAAGAATTTCAACAGAACCGGATAAGACTTCCGTTGAGTTATCTAATTTGAAATAAAAACACCTGAGTCCTGAGAACAGCAGTTTAATTTAGTTCAGCGGACTATATAACTTTTTAGATAAAATTAAAAATTAACAATTTTTGTCTAACATTGTAGTAGCCTGGAGGCGACCACATCATTTCCAAAGTATGTTATCTCTTATAAACTAATTTATTATATAAACATTACACATTTTAATAAATGCCTTTTAAAGGTTTTCTGGGATTCTGTTATAAAAACGTATACCTAAAATGTACATAGTCCATAGGAATTCTTTGTCGTTATAACTGAGTATAAGTTATTATATGTTTGTGTCATTTCCATGTCACACTTTTTGGGTAATCTATACATATAATAAAATTCTGATTCGTGTCTGTACATTAAATATTTTTTTGGACAATCTTGTTAAAATAGTCATTATTATCGACACAGAAGCTAATCTATAGTTTTTAGATTTTTTGTCTATCTGCCTGTCTGGAAGGTATCACGAGAAAACCACTGAACAGATTTTTATGAAATTTGGTATGATGATAGCTGGTTATCCGGGTCAACATATAGAATACTTTTTGCTGCGGGAAAATATCTCATCTCTGAGAAGTCTATACTAAACATTAAAACGAAACGAGCGGTACGAGGATGAATCGCTAGTTGATTAATATTTTTGTAAATGTACGTATATAGGTAAGTGACATTTTCATTATGTATGAAGAAAAAATAGCAAACTTTTTCGTTCTAAACATAACATCAATCATATCGATCTATAAATGTGTTAGTATTAAACACTTTAATTTTCAAAAACTTATTATGATATTATAATCAAATCATGCACTGAGATGAAAAATATTTATTTTCTTTAGTCGGTTAACTGAAAACTTTATTTTACAAAGATGAAGCATCAAAAATCAAAATATATTATAATGATTTATGTAGAACTTCATCATAGGTACCTACATCAAAAGGAAAAAAAATACTGGCAATAATAAATAATATTTTAATTAATAGTGGTTAATATATAAAAAAATAAACATCATTTGAAGTAAGTTCAATAACATAATTTATATAGAGCTTTAAAATATAGAGTATACTGGAATAGACGTCGCTCTAATTCGGCACTAAATTTTTCTTAATAAAGGAGTACTTTATACTCGAGGTCTAGTCTCGCTACTCGCTAGGTACACGGTGTGTTCATCAACTTGCCAACATTGCTTTAAGCTATTAGTTGTCTCTCACAATCTCTATATATATTGTTATACTAGTGATTTGCCCTTGCGTTAAATATTTCTCGTGGTGCATTTTGGTAAATTTTGTCGCTAATATTAGACTACATGTTACTCCAATTCAAAGTCTGTCTGTGTATGTACTAAATTTTATCACAATACGTTCAGCTGTTTTAACGTGAAGGAGCGACAAACATACACACACATATACGTACAAACAAATTTTCGCTTGAATAGAAGCTTAAAACATCAAAATTTTTCAATATTTTTTACTTCAAAATTGACTAAATTCCATGCACTTTTGCCCTCTAAGCGTAGTAAATATAAAAAGCGTAGTAAGCACGAACTGATATTTACTTATTTTATTGTCATTAGTAAGAAATAAGAAAAGCTCTTTGTTTTTGTTAAAATAATGAACGGCATTGTCAACTGTGACTCTTTGGCAACGGCTACAATCAATAGACTACCATTCAATTGTGAGTCAAACTAGATATAGTAATTTGGCAGAAGCTCTATAGTTATCATATTAAATCTATCTCTGCTACATCAGACAATTATTGACAGCCATACATGTATATCTATACTAATATTATAAAGAGGAAAGAATTTCTGTTTGTTTGTTCATTTGTGTGTACCGAATAAGCTCCGAAACTAATGAACCTATTTAGATGAAATTTGGTAAGAAAATAGTTTGAAACTCTAGGAAAGACAAAGGATAGTTTTTATCCCGGAAATCACCCCTTAAGAGAGTGAAAATGAGGATGAAAGTTTGTTTGGGAAATCAACCTAGGGACAAACCCGAGCGAAGCGAGGGTGAGCCGCTAGTAAATAATAAGTACTTGTTCTCGTCCAGTGGTCGAAATTCGACAGTAATAATCATTCAAAGATATTTATATACTAGCAGAACCCTCGGCTATGCTCGCGTTCAATCTCAAAAAAAACTCTTTGGCTTTATGTTATACAGCGACTCACCCTCGCTTCGCTCGGGTTTGTCGCTATGTATTATTCATACAAAACTACTAAAATCACGATTAAAAAATGGGGGTAGGAGGGTGAAAAATACTTTATGACTTATTCTCATACCTACTAAATATACAACAAAAAATCATTAAAGACCACAAACACCGTGACACGAGATATTTATATATTAGATAAATTTACAGTTTTCCAACATTTTTGCTGCTCTTACATTCATTCATTGTATATATATATATACACACACATATATATGGGTATATATATTACATATTCTTATATGTAAAATACAAAATAGTTCAGGACCATTGTAATTAAAGGAACTTAAGGAATTTAAGGAACTTTTTTCCGAATTTATCCGATTCTATTAATAGCTACTAAACAGTAAACATTGGTTGACAAACAGAGGAGAAAAAGGTTCTAAATTATTTTGTCCTTTCCTATTTATATATACGTATTATCGTTTTTTGTTGATTTCTCAGAGATGAGTTATTTTCCCGCTGTAAAAAGTATCCTACATGTTGTCCCGGAAAACCAGCTATCACCATACCAAATTTTATCAAAATCTGTTCAATGGTTTTCTCGTGATGCGTTCTCACACAGACAGACAGACAGAGAAATAAAAATCTAAAAACTATAGATTCGGGACTATTTCAATAAGATTTTCCAAAAAATATTTTATGTACAGATTCGACTCAAGTAGAATTTTATTATATGTATAGATAGATTATTTGGTTGATAGGCGTAGTCTAGCCATTTTAACGACCTTCCTCAGGTCTCCCTCAATATGAGGCGGGTTAGGGCATAGTTAATCAAGCTGGCCAAATGCGGGTTCGACTTCAACATTCTTTCTAATGCTGATTAAGTTGCCTAAGAAGTGTAGGTTTTTTAGCATGTTTTCTTTCACGTGATAGCAAATAGTAATGCTAAAAATGAATCGCACAGGGATATAAAAGTTTAAATTAAAATATTATGTTAATTAAAAAATTGTTGTAAATGGAAAATTGATATCGAAAAATTCCAAATGTGAAATTCCCTAATTAAATGAAATAAAACGTCATACCCATAGATATGCCGTACAGTATACCTACAAATTTTAAAAATTGGTTAACCTTTTTATTTGTCTAGAAGGACCTAACAAACAAAATGGATATAATATAAAAACTTTTTAACAAAAAAATAAAAATCGACTTCAAACAAAAGCACTAAAAAGTAAAAAATAACTGATTGGTAGTTTTCATTTACTATACATACCTAATCAAATATATTCGAAGTCGGTGTGCTTTGCTTTGTATGGGCTGGCACCAATTTCGAAAATATTTGATTAGGTATGTATTTAATAGGTAGGCTTTAATTACTTAGCCAAAGTATATATATATATATATATATATATATATATATATATATATATATATATATATATATATATATATATATATATATATATATATATATATAATAAAATTCTAACTGCGCCGAATCTGTAGATGAAATATTTTTTTGAAAATCTTATTGAAATAGACATTATTATCGATACAGAGGCCGAATCTATAGTTTTTAAAATGTTTATCTGTCTGTCTGTTACCGCATCACGGGAAAACCACTGGACTGATAAAATTTGGTATTATGATAGCTGGTTATCCAACTTAACATGAAGGATACTTTTTATTGCGGAAAAATATCTTATTTCTGAGAAATCTATTCTAAACGTTAAAACGTAAGTAAGGAAGAAACCAAGCGGAGCGAGGGTGAGTCGCTACTTTAAAATAAAGTAAGGATAAACAATATGTATATAATTAAAACAATTCAGTTTTAAATTTCATAATGAATAAACGTGGTTAAGTATAAAAGCCTCTCATTTCTCTTTTATAAACTAAAGTCATCTCTTTTGTCACAGAATGTAAGATTTTAATAAGTAACCTCGTATGGTCGAAACAGTTATATAATACTACAGCTTATTGTCCTGGACTCAACGGCTATAATAGTAACAAACCAACTTTCAAACATCCTATATACAATATAGTTCTTAAAACTAAGCTAATAAAGACGTAAATGCAATACATAAATGTGTACGGGCGGAATACCCAGTACATTTAATAAAGGAGTCATAATGTAAAGAAATTGTGTAGAACGGTTTTATTTGTTTTTACCATATTTGTACGATATTGCATAAACTAAAATTGGTATATATTTACTTTTTGAAGTTATACTTCTTTTGGCACGTTTGGAAAAAATTATGACAGTACGATTTTTACGATGCGCGCGCACACCGACAGCCAAAAAGCGACATGATGAAGTTAGCCGCATTTAGCTATTTTTATTCTGTTACGCCATAGAAGTGTGCGTACATGAGTTCACACACACGTTTTTTTTTAAATAGAGATAATATATTTTAAGTTTATTGACTGGAGTAGTACCTATATTTTGACTGATATATATGTAATACTTTCTTAGATTTATTTTATATTTTTCTTTATGGTTATAAATATAATAATGGCAACACTAAATATAGATTACTAATTAATATTTTAAAATTGTAATAATTATAAAAAATAATAGCAAAATTAAATAAATAATACTCCATATTCAATTATAATTAAAATTATAAAAATGTTTTAAAGTTAAAAAATATTGTAATATAATTGGTGCAACTTTCATTTTGTTAATTGTGGGTAGGCTGTCTGTAACAACTATACCTTCAAGACATGTAACACCTCAGTCTCTCCCGTGACCATGGATGCTGTAAAGCATTCGAAACGTCGGGAATCAAAAATCAAAATAAATTCGCGAAAAAATCTGAAAAGATAGTTTTATTTTAAAATGATATATATGTTTAAAGGTTTTGGTATGATTCTATTCTGTGTTATATATAAAAATACACACACAAATTCCAAAATGTATGTTAATTAATCTGTTACGTGTTTTTTATGGTAGACATTAAATAGGACTGCGGGAGAAGGCTATAATATATTGTTGCCGTTTGGCGTAGTCTTTAGGATCGTGTAGACCAGACACATGTCGTTTCAGTAAAAAATAAAAATAAGATAGGTAACTCGTATAAGAGCTATATCGATTAGATCTCCAATATTCCAAACACCATTTTTAAGAAATAGTGATCGCTGAAATAGACTAAAAAGTTGCTATTTTTCTTAAAATAATTACATTTTACTAAAAAGGTCTTTTAAATTTATATGTAACCACTAAACTGCATTAAAAAACGTTTAAAAAATTAGAATGAATACTTATTAATGAAAATAATAAATCATGAAAGTAGAAATAAAAAAATACAAAATCATAAACAAATAAAAAATAATATACACCCGATTTGAGTTAATTTTTTTTTATTAATCAAAATCTTGCAACGAATAATGAAAATATAACAATTTAAGAAGCAGTATAGACGTTTTATAAAACTACTAGTCATCTAATTTACAATTTCATCATACTAAGACATCACTAAAATGTAAGAGAAACAGTTTATTTATAAGAATATACCAGCGTCCTTTGCTTTATAAAATTTTATATTTTATGAAATCTTAAACTTTATTAACTGTAAAAAGCAAACACATGATATGAGCAATACTTAGTGAACTGTAAAGAAGATATGCACTCAGCACTGCTATATAATATTGCACTTGAATTAACTTCATATTTGAATCATTGTGTACTAGCGACTTACCGTTACTTCGCTTGGATGAATTTTATTACTAATAGTAGCCTTTGTTTAACTCAACACGTAGGTATACTCAAGGTCACAGTTTATTTGTGTACTAAATTTCATGTAAATTCGTCCCGCCTTGCCATTTCAGCGTAGAACAGTAAAAAAACATGCATGAGCACTCCCAACAAGGTGAACACATATCGGGTTAGACTATGTGCAGCCAGACAGGAGTCAGATGGTGTCAAAAGTGGAATAGGTGAAAGGCTACTTTTTATCCCAAAAAAAGGATAATTTGTGTAGAGTTGAATATCCGAGAGAAGAACGAAATTCGCCTAAGTTCCAAGACATCGGACCCAAATAAATATCAATCTATATGTATACACCTAGCACAAACAGGGTAGATTATAGTGGAAAAGTCTAACTATATTACGCTTACATTACTACAAAAGGAATTTCAAAAAACGCTTACTTTACTTAATATACCTAAGTAGTTCCAGAAAAATATGTTTTCTTTTGATAACTAACCTCAATATGAAAAATTGCCATTTTAGAAGTAATAGACGAAAAATGTAAATATCGTCTCGCTTCTCGAAAAATTTCCAAAAAGAAAAAGGTTTCAAGACGTTAAGTGATTATTGGTTTGATATGTCTTAAGTGTAAGGAATGGGCCCATGAAGGCTATACTTGTTGGGACCAAGATGAACTGGATGAGTTCTATTGCTTGCTACCCAGTTTTGGACCAGGTATGGAGTAAAACCGTAAAAAGTTGATTTTAAAAATGATAATTTTTTTATTACTTACAATAATGAAAACAGTGATATTGTAAATCAAATATGTAATTAATAAGTAAAAGTAAACGAAGTCTAATAAAGTTATTTTATAATGTCTGTAAAAAAATATTATTTAATATTTCACTTGGCGTCTTGGTTGTACCCCACTTTCCCATATGTATACTCGTAGGTAGGCTGTTTAATAGATTGTCTTTGTTTTTTTTTCTTTTTAACAAGTATGTAATACACCACAAATATATTGACCGTGCCTATTCTTGATTTCTTTGTTTGTTTCGCTGGAATTATAAAAGTAAAAAGGTACACTGCATCTTGTTTTAGATTTTGAAGGAATTAAATTCAAAGTTTAATGTCAGAAACGGGAAGTAGGAGGATGACAAAGTGAAGTTGCTTTCTGATATTATGATGTGAAAAAAGAAAATTTTAATTGTTAAGGACTAGAGGAGACGTCTTGCTACAGTCATGACTTTAAGACGTTACTATGTATCGTGTGTTGTTTCAAAGTAGCGATAAAATGGAGCGGAATGCTAAGTATCTACTTTGACTGTAGTGCTTGATACTTCAACTCAGAGAGACATTACGTGTTAGTAACATGCTACGAGCACGTTTTAGAGCGACCTAAAAAGGGTAAATTCGGGTGTATTTCTTGTGTATGTAACGATAAAATTATTTGGGATCTATTTACTAAAAAAGAGTTGGTTCAAAATAAATATTTCGTAATGAAAAATCATAATATACGAGTACCGAACTCTAAACATATATTTTCTATATTGCAGACGTCTAAGGATAATCAATTTGTTTTTCATGTTAGATCATATTTTTTGAGGTGATAGGTTTTGATATAAAACAAAAAATTATGAAATTAACTAATTTATGTATGTTATACCAGCGACTTACCTTCGCTTCGCTTAGGTGCGACTTTAGACTAGACTCATTAGAGTCCGGCAATCCAGCCAGACGCGAAGCCAAGAGAGACATACTGGAAGGTGGCCCACCTAGATGGGCAGTGTGCCATGCCGTTTGCTCCTGGTACTTCTTTAATAACAAAGAGAACCGTGGGAGCAACCCCATGATTGTCGTGATTAGTGTTGCCCAAATTCAGTCTTGGTCTTGCAGTCTTGGTCTTGTTCTTGCGTTTTTGCAAGACCAAGACCAAGAACAAGACCGCGTATTTTTAGCAAGACCAAGACCAAGACTGACCGTGCAAGACTTGAGCAAGAACAAGACATAGCCTGCAAGACTCTTGCGTCTTGCAGCTAGGACTTAGCGCTATTTCACTGAGTAGTTAGGTGTAACAGTTCGGTGTATAGGTAGGTACGCTTAGGAATTCTATGAGACGCAAAAAACTGTATCAAAGAATATGAAAAACTGGACCTATGCGCATTACGACTAATACCATAAACATAGCGAATAAAAAAATTATTAAAATCAAACTGAGTGCATGCATAGTTATGTTTTAACCATCGGCACTTTGATAATGCGGCATCAAAGGTTTTGTACTTACTTCTCAAAGAAATTTGCCGCTTTTCGGAAGTACATGGTTATGATACACGCGCCGGCGGCTTCTTTTGAAATCTAAAACAATCGTTGCCGCCACGCCGAAATCATAACATTTGACACTATTTGATTGCCGCCATAGGGCGTAGGTATACTCATGCAAAATAAGGGCCTGTCCGCACTGCGATATTTTCGAAGGCCGTAATTTCGAATTTTTTTACACGCGGCATCCTTATCATAGAGCCGGCACGTGGCGAGGCGGCGCGGTAGAAAGCAAGGAAACGTACTATAAATAAAGGAATTATTTTAATTCCAGTCATTTCCAATTGAGCTGTGCTTCGAGTCTAACTTAATAATTGTTTTTACTAATTCTCGTTGTTTTCTAAAAACGTATCACGTGTACAATTTAATATGAGTGACGAAGATTCAAATTATTCTAGTCCGAGTAACGAGAGTTTGAGTCACAGATCTAAAAGACCCAAAAGCAAATTTGAGGAATTTTTCGAAATAATTCATGCATCCCAAACTGCCTTCTGTAAATTGTGCCAACATAAAAAGATTGAAATAAAAATGAAAAACAGAAACACTTCAGGCTTAAGGAAACATCTAATATCTTTCCATAAAAAGGAATCAGAAATATTTCTTCCTGTTAAACCAAAATTCAGTGGAGATATCACAAGCTTTTTAGTAACCGCTGGAAGAAGTGGACAGGTAAGAATATTTATTTAACAGTTAAAAGAATTTTAACTCCGCGTAGCTATTCATGCGATACTTTCAAAAACGCCATTAACTTACGTAAGTACACTGATAGAAGGATTTTTTTGGGAGTAATAAATCAATTTATTACAAACTTTTTAAGGTATCTTTTTGGATGGAAGAAATATTTTTTTACTGTTACCAACACTTTTTAGGATTAATTAAATCGCTTTTTTATTAAAACAAAAATTTTTTTACTGTTAAAAAGCTTTAATGTATTGAAAAAATTATTTATTTCCACCAAATAAGATTTGTTTACGGTTAACAAATATTTTATTTGTGGTCATTGTTGATAGATGGCGGCACTCATGCGTAGCTTTGTATGTATATATAATAGCCATCGTATGCCTTCCACGTTTCCAATGACTCTGAGAATAATCATGTATT
This sequence comes from Brenthis hecate, assembly GCA_951806755.1. NCBI lineage: Eukaryota > Metazoa > Arthropoda > Insecta > Lepidoptera > Nymphalidae > Brenthis > Brenthis hecate. The sequence goes on from OX638278.1 coordinate 356,201, forward strand.
TGGTTTTATTACTGCAATTATATCTGATGGCAAAACTATTCATATTTCTTCCAAAAAATGTGTAACTATTGGACTCAATCCCCATATAAAAAGCTATCAATTAATATTACCGAAAACAAACGATCCAGAAAACTTTATCCTATCAATTTTCGATGAATATTTTAAACCGTTAAAAATTCATGTATCGTCAGATGGCTCTTATGTAATATCTCAAAGAAATTTGATTTATTGACTCGTATACGAATACCAACGTATCGATTATAATAGTGATTATTTTAATTTTAAATGTATACCGTTGTCATAAAAAAATGAATTATATACTATTAATCAATTCATTATTTATTATATTTTAACTTTATTCGTTTCACAAAATTTCTAATTCTCTGTAATTTTAATAATTAGAACAATGAACGTAATGTTCAAGGGATTTTTTGAATATTAATAAATTATTTTTTATATGTCAATAAATCATTTATTACATACTAATAAATATTTTGTTGGCAGTAAAAAATATCCGCTAACAAATGATTTATTAACTGCTAATAAATATTTATTAGGAGTCTTCTCTCTAACAAATCATTTCTTAACTGGTAACAAATCTTATTAGGTACAAAAAAATCCTTCTATCAGTGTATTTTTGAGTTAGTGGTGTTTTCATCTAGGGGTGCGACATATTAAGTATGTAATTATCGTCTTAAATATTTTTTATAAACACCCATATTTTCATTTAATCGGCCAGTAACAACTAAGTACTTTATTTTGGTAAATTACAGTACAGTGCAACCTTAATATAACAAATATCAATTTAACGATTTTCTCGATTTAACAACAACAAACCTCCTCCTCTTATACGCTCAAACCTAGTATGTTTTAAATAATAATACAAGATTTATTGTTTTGTTTAAGTCGGAAAACAGCAGTGACAACATCACGACAACTACAGTTGATTGGGTGGTGAAAAAATATCTTCCCTTCTCATTTTTCGATGACGAAGCTACACAAGTATATTTTCGACGTATTTGCCCTAATATGGTGTTTCCTAAAAGGTCTACACTTAGAAGGAAAGTCAAAGAGCGATTTGAAGAGCTCCAATTGAATCTCAAGGAACGACTTCAACAATTATCATCTAAAATGTCTTTTACCATTGATGGGTGGACGTCAATTGCTGGTAGGAGTTACTACGGGGTTACTATTCATTATATAGACAACGAATGGAAGTATCAATCTGTAGTTCTTGATTTTATACCATCACGCGGTCGACATACTGGGGAAGATATTGCAACGATTTTCCATGAATGTTTATTGGAATATGGCATAATTGATAAAATACAAGGTATCACGGTCGACAACGCAACTGCAAATACCAAATTTATGTATGAACTGGGCAAACAGCTGCCGCCACACTTTGATTCAGACAATCAACATTTCCGGTGCTTTGCTCACATTTTAAACCTTGGTGTACAAGATTTATTAAAGACCTTAGCATTACACTGTGAGTCTGACACTAACGCGCAAGATCAGCAGTACGAAGACTATGCAGACGAAACTGAGGATGAGGAAGATGAAGAATCTGCACCAAATATTGCTGACTCGCGTACATCTGTAACAAAGTTACGCAGTATTTCCAGTAAAATAAAAAGAAGTGAGATAGTCAAGAAGAAGTTTCAGTCTGCTTGTGAAGCAGCTGGCGTGCCATCAAATCTAAATGCCATTCTTGACTGTCCAACGAGATGGAATTCCACACATGATATGATTGGATTTGGTTTAAAAGTGAGAGCGGGCATTGACATATTGTGCAGTTCTGTCACCGAATTAAATGATTTTCAAATCACAGCTAATGAATGGCAGGTACTCGAAAAATTACATAAATTTCTAATAAACTTTAAACTTTTAAGTACAAAACTTGGTGGAGACAAATATGTTACATTACCGCTAGTCATTGTATCATTCAATCTCTTGCTAGATAAAATTGAATCCATGGTAAAACAGTTAGATGAGAAACCTAATCGATCTGAAGTGGATGAAAGGCTCATTCTAGCTTTCCAAGCAGCTCGAGACAAAATGCTTAAACATTACAAGAAGAGCAACTGGATTTATTGTACTTCTTTAATTTTAGACCCAAGGCATAAGGCTCAGACTTTTGACCTGACAATGTGGGGGAAGCAACTTAAAACAGAAAGTCTGCGCAAGTTCAAGGAACTTTATGAAGAATATAAAAGTCTACACTCACTGAACAAATCTCTGGAATTACCAGAAAAAAAAAATGAAGTATGTGATGAAGATGAAGACGTAATAGACTTTGATAAACTCTATGAATGTCCCTCGACGTCATCTGGATCTTGTCTTCAAGGCTTAGTGATAGACGAGTTGGAGGAGTACCTGAGAAAACCAAGAACTGCCAGCTCGGAAGACATTTTAGATTGGTGGAGGACGCATGAGACAGAGTATCCGATTTTATCGAAAATGGCCCGTGATTTTCTCTCAATACCTGCAACTTCAGTACCTGCTGAGAGGTTATTTTCTAAAGCATCATCAGTAATTAGAAAACATAGAAATAGGTTAAGTGATGAGTCAGCCAGATGGTTACTTTGTATTAATTCTTGGTCAAAAAAATTGATATAAAGTATCATAACCTAATGATAAAGCTGTTGATTTGTGTTGTATTTTATTTTTTATTCAAATAAATGATAAATCGTAAAACTCTTTTATTAAATTTCTTATAAGTTGAGGGTTCAATCTCTTTTTAGACAGATAAGTATTGTTCTTTAAAATACAGTCAAGTTATTGTAATTAATTTGTTTTTTTACATGTTTTAGCAAATGTAAGCTTATAAATCATAAATGTTTATTAAGAAACAGTTACTTCCATGGAAAACGACATATAGGTCAGTTGATTTTTCGAATTTCTTATCAAATCTTCAGTTATTTATTAATCTGCTTGATCTTTACTATGGCTATATTCATTCAAGCTCACAATGTTCCAATTCTAATACGTTTTTCTAGGATTTAAAGTAAACTTTAATAAATAGTAATAGACTAATAGGTAATTGCAAGACTTGCAAGACTCTTGCTGCAAGACCAAGACCAAGACCAAGACTGGGAGCGCAAGACCAAGACCAGGTGTATTGGCGCAAGACCAAGACCAAGACTGGCTAAGTCTCGTCTTGTTCTTGCGTTTGGGCAACACTAGTCGTGATTGCTTCGGCAGGCCTGCCGTCGGGGCGTCGTGGTTGAATGTGTAAGTGATACTGTGGCGTCCCATTAAAATGATGGGTTTCGTTGGGTTTTAGTATGTAGGCTGCGGCCGATGGTTTTTCTAGCCGGTGAGACCCACATACACGACTAGATTTCATACAAACTTTCATCCCTTATTTAACCCTCTTATGGGATGAATTTCGAAAAATGCTAAAGCACGTATTTATTTAATTGTATTGAAGAGCATTAATACCAAGTTTCTAGTAATTCTGATCATAAATATTTCTGTGGCTTGTATTATAACGAGTTTTCCCATGTATGTAGGTGGTATACGTAAATGAATTTCCCAACGTTAAATACAAATGAAAAAAAAATGTGACTCAAGGTGCCTAGCAGTATCTTATATATTAGAGTAATACATAAGATACTGCTACACCTGGTCAGATACGGTCATAGTCGTAAATTTAATACAAATCCATCGAGTCGTTTCAGCGAGAAGGAATAAACAAACACACACATGTACAAACTTTCCTATTTATATTTACATAGTATAAAATGAAATCGTTTCCGTGCGTTCGTGTCTTCCGTTGTATTCGCTTAGATCTTTTAAACTACTTAACGGATTTTAATGCAGTTTTCAGCAATAGATAGATGTTAGAGTGATTCAAGAGGAAGGTTTATATGTATTTAATACATGCATATTATAGTACAAAAAAGCCAAGAAATTCAAAAATTTGTTTTTCATACTAACCGTTAAAACGTACCTAAGGACGAACCCGAGCGAAGCGATGGTGAGTCGCTAGTATTTATTAATGAGGAAATTTTATTTATATTTAGTTTTCTCTTGAGGAATATAAAGTTAGATAATATTTATGGATCTAATTCCAAATACGAATTGAAATTACTTACGTTAATTAAAGTAGTTAAAGTTTGGGATGGAACGTACTAGGAAATAAGACCCAAATAGATTGTGCATATTTCACTTAATTATATATTCAAGAGGCTTACAGTTTGAGCCTTTGAATCATATTTGCATATTATATAGGGACGTTTGGGGGAGATATGTGTTTAGTAAATTCTAAGTTTAGAAACATACGCACTAGGTGATTACGACCGAAAATACGTTACCAGAATCACGGTTCGGCACAATTATTTATATAACGGTCACGGTCACATGTTAGTCAAAAGTATAATATCTAAATTACGAGTGTCTATCTATAACCTATACACTCGTATATAAAAGTGAAATATCTCTCAAGGTAATTTGGCAGGTAGCCTCCTCCTCCTCTCTCCTCCTAGATAGCAGGTATTTAAAAAAGAACATTTAACCCCTTAAGAGGTGAAAATAGGTTAGAACTTTGTATAAAAATTCGTGTTTACTAGACAGTTAGAAACCGAAATTGGAAAATAAACTTTCTGATCAAAAATGACCCCATTTTTTATATACAGTGTTCGCCCACTGGACGAAATTCGACATAATCATTATTGAAAATTTGAGGAAATGAGTATATGAATAGAATTTACCTATCTATATTAAAAATCACTAATTGTTTCTAATTTTTTTTTGCTGTTAACGCTAAAATTCGTCAATACCTACTGAACAAAAAAAACCGGTTGATAAACGGAGAAAAAGGTCATATATACATATATATAAATCTCTATTAGACACGAGTCAAAATCCAAAGAAAAGGTGGATTTGATCTATACATATAATAAAATTGTAACTAAGCCGAATCTGTACATTAAATATTTTTTGGAAAATCTTAGTGAAAATAGACATTATTATCGATACAGAGGCCGAATCTATAGTTTTTAGAATTTTTATCTATCTGTTACCGCGTCACGGAAAAACCACTGGAGGGATTTTGATGAAATTTGGTATGATGATAGCTGGTTATTCGGGTCAACATAAAGGATACTTTTTACCGCGAGAAAATATCTCATTTCTGAGAAAAAGTACAAAAACTGCAATGTAAGAGTAAACTAATATGTAAAACCTAAGAATTTGGTTTTTGGTCATCTGAACGCGAGCGGAGCCGCGGGCAATGCTAGTTAATCTATATTTTATTATACAAAACAAAGTCGGGTTTGTTACAACACTTATAAATCGAGAACTGCTGGATCGATTTTTATGAATTTTTATTTTGTTGGATATATCTTCTACCTGAATAGCAAAATAACTATTAAAACATCCGGAAAAATTCATAATTTTTTTTTTGAAAATAAAACGTATCTAGAGACTAACCTAAGCGAAGCGAGGGTGAGTCGCTAGTGAAACATAAAAAGATTATATAATTATATAGAAAATTGCTACCAAAATAATAATAAATACTCGCTATAAATTCTTGCATACTTACGGCTATTTTTAGCTTTCGGTGCGCCAATAATATGTTAAGTACCGTAATCATTTCACGTTCAAGAATGTTAATAAATAGTATTATGATGATATTTCACAGATAAAATATAACTGATTTTGTATATTATTCATTAGTTTTAGAAGTCAGAGATAAATAGATATTTAGCTCTATTTAACGTTCCACTGCTGGGTGTGGGCCTCCCTATAATACGAGAGCGATCTTGCCCATAGTCCACCACGCTGGCCAAGTGCGGGTTGGCGGACTTCACATGTCTTTCGAAAACTTGCTCGGTTCTCTCATACATGCAAGTATCCTCACGATTTTTTCATTCACCGTAATACAAGTGATAATAATGTTAGAAACGATTCGCACATGAAAATATCTGGGTGCAAAATCCGGGATTTGAAGCAGCTTCACTTACTTTCAGAAGCGTGCGCACTACGCGTTACCACCGGGCCACCACCAGTGTCCTCAATTCTATCAAATATAAGTAGCTTAATTTTTTTTTATTTTTTTTATTTTTTGTTAAATTTCAAACCTTATTATAATATATTTAGTATAACCTAAGTTAGAGTAACAAATAAACAAATATTTAATATTTTTTATTATAAATGTGAAAGTAACTCTGTCACTTTTACATGCATAAGCCGCTGAACAGATTTTGATAAAATTTGGCATAAATTGGGATAACTTGCATCCTGGGGCATGGGCTTCTTTTTATCCCCGCCCAATTAAAGCGCGAACGAAGCCGCGGGCAAAAACAAGTAAAAAGTAATTTTATAGTTGACAAACAAAATCAATACCATGAATCAAAGAAGTAGAAGCAGTTATTATTTTTTATGAAATTCGGACATCTGCGAAACCTGTCAACAACACTCCTAAAAAGAAAAAAAACTTTGCAAGAATTTCGCTATAATGGGAAAGGTTGACGTAAATGAAGGAGATTAAACGAGATCCAGAACGCCTGTCATTAGTCAGAAGATCTGGAAGACTAATGAGATTAATTTATTGTAATTAAATACGAAACGTCTTGAAATATTTATTTATTTTGAAATTTTGATGTCTTGAAATATTTTTTTATTTATTTTGAATTTACATATTTGAATTGTTAAAGTAAAAATGGTTATAAATAATAGGCTTAATTCGTACTGTCGGGTAGTGGAGAGTGTGTAACCTTAAACGTTAAAGTTACACCAAATGTAATTATTAAAAAGACACGTCTGAAGCATGCTTTATACATCCTAAGATAGATGTCAACACATGACAATGAACAGACAAGGACAGTTATCTGTAAATTGCTATGTGTAAGAGAGTAACAAAACAATTTCCAGAAAGGAATCGAAATTACTAAAAGTTTTGAATTTTTCAATAATAAAATGTTCTTTGTTTATAAATATAAAAAGGCCGACAGTGTGTCGAGAAATCAGTGGAATTTAGGACCTAAGTGAATACTGAGAAGAAATACTAAAAATTGAAAAAAGTGAAGAAAAGTAGAGTGAAGTCATAGTGAAAGGTAACTGGTGGTGAAAATAAGTGTTTAGTGACTGAATTTAGTCAGAACTGTGTATATACATTTTACATATCTCTTTGTCATAATAATAACTTTGACTAGCATTGTTAACCGAGCAACAATATTTTATTTGTAAATCAAATTGTGGTACTCACGATGCAGGCTTTGTCTAGTGTGAGTTACCCTCAGGTATAAAATATATTGTAAGCTAAACTTTTTGGACAATAAAGATTATTATTATATTATTAGATTATTATTAAAAATAAACACTGCACATGTTGGTGAATCTCCATAAGTCACTCTTGTTAACCAAGAGCATTAAAACATGCGTAGTGCAAAAGACTGCTTTAATTTTCGATCCTCGAACTTGTAGAACTAACACTACTTCTTAATACTTAATGCAAAAAAATAAATTAATATATTATGTTATAATAATATGATAAATTAAGCACTTAAAATGAGTTAGTAATTAATTAACTATTAATTACATTTTTAGGTACAAACGGTATTCTCCTCCCTTCCACTCTTCGCTTGGGTACAACTCTAGGTATCTAACAGTAGTCTTATCTGTATACTAAATTTCATCAAAATCCAATTTCAGTAACAAATATACACACACGCGTACACGTACACATATCACACAAACATGCACGCACGCACATACACAGACGCACGTATGCACATATACACACACAGACACACATACAAATATACAAACAAACTTTCGCATTTATATTCGTCTAATTAAAAAAAAAACCTATATGTAAATTTTAGCCCCAAACTGATATACTCGTAAGATACTCTTTAATATTTTACAGATTTTATTAACCACTTTAAACAGAAAAAAGTTCTAAAAATTCTGTCATTATAGTAACTATACTATGATCTGATGATGATATTGGTTACTTTTTATCTCGACATAATATTGTATCTCAAAAACATACGGGACGCGGGGTATATTTAAAAAAAAGGGGGTGCGGTTTGCTATAATCTTATGAAGCTCTCTTATTAATATTATTATAATACCCTATCAATCACGACCTTTTGCGATATTGTATACATAGCAATGTGAATCACTTTATTGTACTTTACGCAGCGGAGATTTAAAAAGTGGGTAGCTTGCCTTTGTTCTACAGATAATGAATAGCTTATTTTATAAATCTTGATACTTTATAAACACCTGTTTTCGTCATATATAGACCAGATAATAGAAATTTTCTATAGTCCTGTAATTTACATTAATATGTATTATGCCCACGTTGGAACGGAACGTAAAGTCAATCCATTAGGGAAAATTGTTTCCATCAGAGCGATAGAATTTTTAATATACGTACACTTGTTTATCCGCAATGTAGGTATAAAGAATGAATTTACTAGTCTGTTTTGAAGCTTTTAGCATAAATAATTTGTTCTTATAGATAAATATATTGGTGCGTTTTAGGTTAGTATGGAATAAATAAATAAATATGTTGGGACATCAACACACAGCACCATCTAGTTCCATGGTAAGCTACGAGGCCTGTGTTATGGATACCAGATAGTTGATACACTACACACATATAACTTTAAATACATACATATTATAAATATAAACACCCATGACTGGAATACAAACATTCGTGCTCATCACACAAATGAGTGCCCCCAGCGGGACTCGAACCCGCGAGCGCTGGCACAGCAAGTAGGGTCACTACAAACTGAGCCAAACGTATCGTCAAATGGATCGATTATATACGAGTATTATGTGCTTATAGCCGTAATAAACGGGCTATCTTATGCAAAAAGAATTTATCAAACCGGTTTAGTAGTTCTTGAGATTAGCGTGTTCAGAGAAGCAAGCAAACAAAAAACAAACAAACTCTGTCTCTTTATAATATTAGTATAGATTTTATCTCTTCTATAATATATTATAATGAAGTTTTGAATATCTTGCTACTATGCCGTGTTTATTCATTCTTATAATCTGATTTATTTTCTAATTAAATGGCTAACTAAAAACTCAAATAGTATTTTGATTTGATCTGATAGAGATAGATTAACTTAAATTTCATTTAATTTGGGTTTCAAAAGGTTTTCATGGAAAATTAACTGGAAATTATCTTGAAAGATAAATTAAATATTAGTTAACTGAATTCGACATTATATTTACAAATGATTAATTATTAATTATTTAATTTATAAAAAAATATATTATTTCTTTTATTTTTATTATAACTTGATTAATTATATTATTAGCTTATATTTGAATCATTTATTCTTCTTTTTATATTTTTTTATTTAAAATTAAAATGATTAAAGTATTTATTAAAAAAATAACTTATTAATTATATTTCATTTTTTTAATTTCATTTCTGTATTAAAAGAAACTCTGTGTGACAAATACTTTATCTGATAGTTTTAACGCTTAAAGTAGTAAGCAGATTTCGATCAAATTTGACAATAACATAGATTGCATCCTGGGATCGGGCATAAGCTACCCTCAAACCCAGCCCTGCTTATCACAAAAAAGTAGTAGGTATAAAATAACGTATATCTTTGTAAGTATGTACATGTGTTTACCAAAGCCACTAAATCATAATTATGTAATATTTATTAAACAAAAAAAGCAAATGCAAGTGTTGACCGTATACACTCATACAGTACTGAAGTTTTAATGTGTAAATAGTATGCAAAGTTCTATTCTATTTCTCTTGAAAATATTTTCTGCATACTTAAATGATACTGAGTTTAGTATCGAATAGTATACCTACATTCATATTTTGCTTATCTTGTTATTAATTTATTAAATATAAAATTTATATATATATATATATATATATATATATATATATATATATATATATATATATTATATATATATATATAATGTAGATATATTAGGCATTTATCTAAAAGTGATGTGAAATTACTGGTAATAGGCCTGAATAAAGTGATAGGTCTAAAATATTGTAGGTTCGTCTATTCAGTATATTCGCGTAAATTAAATAAAAGCATTATTATAAAATGTAAAATGCCAAATTTTAGAATAGATTCTATAATAATGATAGATACAAAAATTTTATATTATAACGTAAATAGACTAGGTACAGTACAAAAGCTGGCATGAAATATTTTACATAATCTACACTTTGTGGGGGGATTGAGAAAATTCTTGTGGGCGTTTATTTATTCGTACGAAGATCGTGCATCGTATACCTAACATTTTCATAGATGTGATAAAAATAACATTTTTTTTTAATTCTATAAAGAAGTTACTATAAAGTTCCTATACTCGTACAAACTTTGAGATCTGTCAATTCAATAAACATGACATAAAGAAAATAACTTATAAAACATCTTATTCTTTGAACTTTGTTAACATCGAAGTAGATGGAAATTATTTACTTGATATGAAAATAAAACCAAACTACTATATACCAACACTTTTTTATCCCTAAGGGTTAAAATTATAAATATCCTTTCTTAGCGAATACCTCCTACGAATCTTTTGTTAAGTTATAAAATGTATTTACGCATATCAAGTGTACACATACGGGTAGTTATATGGGTTTCACCGGCTAGGATAGTCACTAGAACCCAATAGAACCTTCCCGTTTTAATGGGACATCGCGAGCACGCACTTAACTACGATACCCTGACGGTTGCCCTGCTGGGGCAGACCACATCAACCTAGGGGTTGCTCTAGTAGTCCACTCTGCTATCTAAGAAGTACTAGAAGCACCCCGCATGGTACACCATCCACAGAACTCGGCCTTCTCTCAATGTTTTTCTTGGCTTCACGTTCGGCTGGATTGCCAGACGCTAATGACCCCCCACGATTAAGTAAATACATATCATTGGAAACTATGCAGCCTCCTGATTTAATATCATTTTAAGTCATATGCACTAATAAAATAAACCTTATATCTTAATCTTAAATTGGATCATCCAACTTGATTACCACTTGTCTTAATGGTGAAGGGAAATGTCGTGAGGAAACCTTCATATTTGAGAGAACCTAGCAAGTTTCAAAAGATATGTGAAATCCGCCAACCCGCACTTGTCCAGCGTGGTGGACTATGGCAAGATACCGCTACTGAATTTAGGCCCTTGCCCAGCACTGGGACGTTAAAAAGGGCTAAATATATACTAATAAATGCATAGATAACTTAAACTATGCTAACATTATGTAATTTTGAGAGAAATAATTTTCAAATTTACTCTGATATTTTGATCTGACGCTGTTCAATGTTCAGTTAAACCGATGTTAATAGACAAGTTAAGCTTTTGCTCGGCAGTAATATATCACCGATAATTGTAGATTATAAAATAGCTGGCAACTTACCCTGAGTCTTGTATATGTAATAAGGCAGAACCACATTTCGGCAAATTTTTGTACTAACAGTGGCCTTTTATATATTATTATATTATATGTACTAAAACGACTATTATGTTTTTTTCGTGGAATACATTTTTAGTATGAAACTTAACCACTTTTCCACTTGTTAACGTTGTTTAAAAGAAGATTTTCGTTCGCCGATGTTTTCCGAAATTTCTATTTTATGTTCGATTTGAATTTTCTATACCACATTACTCATGTCTTATAGTTAATGATTATTATTATTTAATATTCATTGTTAAAGAACAAAATACAAATAAAATTATTTTTTTTACGTAACCCCCGACACAAAAATAAACCTCTAAAAAGTACAAAAATAAAATTTCTCCCTTGGCCCTTTAACTTTATTAAAAGTACCTATTAGTATTTTGATGATGAGAGGGACGACTAATATTTTATCATTATCTATCTTCTTTTTATTTGTATTCTCGTTTTTATTTTAATGATTGTTGTAAGTATATTATAATTGTGTTTGAGACGTCCATAACCTTAGTCTCTCCCGTGACCACGATTGCTGTAAAGCATTCGAAATGTCGAGAACCAAAAATCAAAATAAATCCGCGAAATAATCCGAAAAGATAGTTTTATTTAAAATGTCAAATATTCGGGTAAATCTAAAACAGTAATTTATGGCTTACTGAAAACCGAAGTATCATTGAAAACAAAACAATTTTCAAAGCTAAATAAATAAAACAGATAACATAACTACAGTATAAAATTAAGTCATGAATTTCCAAGCTTTATATGACTACTCTTAAAAGTTCCATATTGAAACTGCAATACCCGTTTCAGAACTTTCAAACAACGTTTGTATAGAAACTATACCCTCAGGTAGACAAGACACATTATAATAGTAGTTGAAAGACTTGAAGGCAATCTTACTTGGAATAAGTAAATTTAAATTGAGTTTTTTCTTCTAGTCAATACACATATGTACATATTGAGTATTATAAGTTCCTAGCCTGCCCTTATGATATACTATAGATTTATAGTTGCCAGTATGTACGGCTGCACATCCAGAGGTCCTGGGTTCGAGTCCTAGATCGGGACTAGTTTAGTTTTTGAGTCTTTCTGTTAAGCCAGTTGCAGTAACAGCCCGGAATTGGATAGTTAGCGGTGATTCACCACAGTTTCTTGAAGAGCATGTAAAGCCATCGGTTCTGTACCTGATCTCTCACGGATTGTATCAAATTAGCGTCTCATTGGAATTTCAGAGTGGAAAGAATACAGAATGGTCACTCTAATATCAATAAAAGATTGTACAGGAGGACATCATCATTATATTAAATACAATATGATTGATGACACGTTTGGCTCAGTTTGTAGTGATCCTACTCGCTGCGCCATCGGGCGCGGGTTCGACTCCCGCTGGGGGCATTCATTTGTGTGATGAGCACGAATGTTTGCACTCCAGTCATGGATGTTTATATTTATAATATGTGTGTATTTAAAGTTATAAATGTGTAATGTATCAACTATCTGGTATCCATAACACAAGCCTCGTAGCTTACCATGGAACTAGATGCCGCTGTGTGTTAATGTCCCAACATATTTATTTATTTATTTATTATATACTTAGGTACATTGATAATATGTACAAGTAAAATTAATATTTGTTTGCTATAACTTATTTTTTTTTTCGTTTTCTAATTAACCGCGAAGATGTAACGTAATGACATTGCAAATCGTTAAACGCTTTTGGCTAGTAACGAATTTTAGTGAGATAGTCTATCCCATCGTATATCTATAAAAGCCAGCCTTCTTTATTTAGGGCAAGTGTGTATAGACAATAAATTTAGTTCTCCTTTTGATATCATTAAAGCGTGCCAAAATAATCAAAGTAACAGGCCTTTGGTCATTATACTTAATGAATAAATTAGTATATTACTAAAATAAACCACTTAATAAGTCGATTTTTCTATGATATAATTCCTTTTATATTAAAATTATCATTAATTAACAACTATGAGAGATCCAACGTAAAAAGGACAAAATATATATCATCTTAATCTTATTGAAATAGTCATTATTATCAATACAGAGACTGAATCTATAGTTTTTTAGAATTATTGTCTGTCTGTCTGATTAAATTGGGTATGATGATAGCTGGTTATCCTGGTCAACATATAGGATACTTTTTACAGCGGAAATGTATCTCATTTTTGAGAAATCTATACTAAATATTAAAATGTAGGTAACTAGGAACGAACCCGAGTGGAGCGAGGGTGAGTTGCTATTATACGTATAAACATAAGTATAAATTCAAGCAATATTAGCTATTGAGAACACATAAAAGGCTTACAGCATCTGTAAACATTGATTTTGCTACCATCGGTTTTGTTTTTCATTTTCCTTTTACGATTCCAGTGACAAGTCATACAATAAATTTCGCTTACGGCGATTATTAAACCACTTTTCAGGATTCCAGTACCGACATTTGAATTTGTTGCGACCGGGCACACTAATATTAAAATAGGAATTAAAAATACTTATGAATAACGATGTGACGACACGTGTGGCTCAGTTTTTAGTAACCCTACTTGCTGTGCCAGCGGTCGTGGGTTTAAGTCCCGCTGGAGGCATTCATTTGTGTGATGACACGTTTGTACTCCAGTCATGGGTGTTTATATTCACATTTATAATATGTATGTATTTAAATTTATATATGTGTAGTGTATCAACTATCTGGTATTCATACCATAAGCCTCGTAGCTTACCATGGAACTAGATGGTGCTGTGTGTTGATGTCCCAACATAATTATATTTTTACATTAAAACATTTTCCAAAGAATTTCACACTATTTAGTTAATAATAATGAGTTTATTTATGTATCATAACAAAAAGCTGATACAACAAAGCTTGTTATAATATGAATTTAACAAATAATAGCAATGAAAGCCTTTGTGGCTGGTGTCTGTAGGATTTAGGTAAAAAAAACCTGTATTATAGATCGCCAGGTACTTACTCTTATTTACAATAATAAGCTTATTACATTTTCTTTTTAGTATATAAGTACCTTATTTATTATCTATATCTACAACACATATGTATAATAAAATTCTAACTGAGTCGAATCAGTACATCGAAATTTTTTTTAGAAAATCTTAAAAAATAGCCATTATTAGTATAGATAAACAGAGACCAAATCTATAATTTTTAGAATTTTTCTGTCTGACGGTCTGTCTGTCTGTCTGCCTGGAAACGCATCATGAGAAAACCACTGGACTGATTTTGATAAAATTTGGTATGATGATAGCTGTTCTCTATGTCAACATATAGAATAATTTTTACTGCGGGAAAATGTCTCATCTTTGAGAAATCTATACTAACAGTTTAAACGTACCTAGGATCGAACCTGAGCGGAGCTAGGGTGAGTCACTAGTATAATATAAGCATGGAATGACTCGTGCACAATGAAAATAAGCCGTCTGAATTTTTTCATTAAATTAGTTTATTAAAATAACAACTAATCTTTGTGGTGTACCAATAGGTACCTAACAGGCTAACAATAACCTATGTACGTATATTTGTGTTCCAGGTCGTAGTCTCTCTGTATAGTAATTAGTAAATTTCATCCAATTCAAATAAAAAACGTATTGCACGCATTAAAAAATTCAACAAAACACCAAATTTTAAACAATGCTACACTAAAGAACAGAGCTATTTTCCAAAACACTTTAACGTTTTAAACCTCGAGAATGATGTACGCTATTTGATTTTCTGACAGTTACAAAAATCTTTCACGAAAATAAATGCATTCTGGCTCAGATTCGTGGAACTGATTTCTCAACTTAACACTAACCAACAGCTGTGGCCTCGGTGTTTTGTGATTCTTATTTATTTATTCTATGTTTCAATTTCCAATTTCACAATCAAAATCTCTTTTTTTAGAAAAAAAGTTAATAATACTTTTATATATTACATATTTAGCTATAAAATATGGTCGCTGTGTATTTGTTATATATGCGACGCGGGTCTTTTTTAACACCCGACGCAAAAAAGTGTGTGTACCTGTGTCTGTCGGTGAGTGGCGTCATAACGTTTAAACAGATAAATCGACCACAATTTAGTTTTTTTTTTGTTTGAAATATGAGTTGATCGAGAGGGATCTTAACAGTAAATCAAGAAAATCCATGCTGTTTGTAGGCTATTAGCTCTATTCTAGACGGTAAAAGGATATGCGCAATTTTCACAGATCTAATGCATTCAAAACTTAGTATCCCGTCATTACAATGATATTGAAACGATATGGTAGCCATGGCCTGATGCTGTAGAGTCACTTGGAATCTGCAAGAATTCCACTTTTAACTAAAATACTGCATGGATATTATTTTTAGGCTCATTGACCACAATGAATATGTGTTATGGGTTTTTAATGTTTTGCCGTACTGTAATATAAGTACTATGGATCGAAATGAAATTAATTTTTGATATAATTAAATAAAATGAGAAATTCTTTAAATATTTTTACTGGCATTGTTTTAGTTCTGTACTTTAATAAATTGCAAGTCTGTGTGCGTTTTAACCATAAGACTTTCTTTGGTGCTATCACTAGAACAAGCTAAAAATATATCACATTAAAACAAAAATCAACAATATTATGAACTCACATAATACGATGTACAACAAAAAAAAACGGAAGTCTTTACGTAGTACACTAATTAGATACACAAAAAACTAATTTAAAACGAGTCAACAGTAGTCCAATATACTGATAATATTTCTTAGACCGTTTTGCACTGGAACAGATAGAGCGTTAAGTTTATTTTAATTCGAAAACGTGTTTTAAATATATATGCTTTACATTGCTACGTATTTTGTTGGCCAAACAAAATTTTTATTAACACCTTTAAGGCTTTAATGAATGACATACTTTAAAATGTATTAGTTATTACAGCTTATTAATTAATAAATAATTATGTTGGGACATTAACACACAGCACCATCTAGTTCCATGGTAAGCTACGAGGCTTGTGCTATGGATACCAGATAGTTGATACACTACACATATATAACTTTAAACACATACATATTATAAATATAAACACCCATGACTGGAGTACAAACATTCGCGCTCATCACACAAATGAATGCCCCCAGCGGGACTCGAACCCACGACTGCTGGCACAGCAAGTAGGGTTAATTTTTTTATAGTGGTAGTTCTATAGTAGTACTTTTTGTATCCAATATTTGTTTAGAACTTCACTAGTAGGTATACTTAATAGTGTTGTTAAAATTGCCCTCCAGCGAACATATTGGCAAAATGTCATGATAAAATTATAACACCTATTTACGATCATATACCTTCGATTCTTGCTTTTCTGACATAATCTCTGGATGAAATTCGATAATAAACTTTTCATTCCATAATGTGTCATTTATAATACGGTTATGGGTTTGATTTTGGGAAAAGCACTGTGTAAGACACAACACAAATATTTTGAAATTTTAAAATATTAATAAATTAATAATTTAGATTATTATTAATGTATAGGTTTTAACATCCCATATAATAAAAGTAAAATATAGTCACAGCGGAAATACTTATACTTCTTGGCAGAACCAGTTTCCTTCAGCACCATCTGTTACTTAAATTTTCAAAATAAATGTATTTAACAACTCACACATTAAATCATTAATATTTAAGTTTTAATACGTTCTAGTTATACCTAGTTTTCTATAGTTATTTAGGAATTCGTATGAACTATAATATGTAGATTAAAAATCTTAAATTTCCAATTGTACTGAAAACTTAAAAGAATATCGTGACCATTATTTATTTTACATTAATATTTCGTTACATTTTGTATTTAATTAAATGTAAAACAATATAAAATCTATCGCTATTCTATATAAAAATATTTCCATCTTACTAGTTTCTTTCTGTGCAACGACAATAAAAATTCAATTTCAGAGTAACAAAGAAAAACACGGTGTATTCAGATGTCTCTCTCGAGTGACTTCCAATTTTTCATCTCATTTTATACTTTTTTGTGTATTAATATATGATGCCATACCAAATTGAGTATTGTTATTTATTAAGTAAAACTTCTTTAGGCGTGACTGAGAGGTATGTCAATACATTGGAAAAATGAGTATAGCGAAAGGAGATTCAAATTTATTTTTAAGAATATATATATATATATATATATATATATATATATATATATATATATATATATATATATATATATATATATATATATATATATATATATATATATATATATATATTCTTTATTGTACACCAAAAATAAATATAAAATAAAAAAAAAACAACACAAAGAAAAGATGCACAGCAGGCGGCCTTACCGCTGGAAGCGATCTCTTCCAGGCAACTTTGAGGTGGAGGAGTAAATGTTCATAAAAATGGTAGGCGGTGTACTTGCTTTAACACGTTTACTATATAATAATACTTATAGATAAATAGATACATACATACCTAAAAACATACATACATACACACATATGCCTAAAATTTACACACACACATAAAAAAGAAAAAATCAATCAAATAATAAATAGGATTAGATACTAGAACATAATAGAGGAAATAATAATAACGATGATATTAGGGGAAAGGACTAAGGGAAAGACTTAAAGAGACATATAATAATCTTTTAATAACTTTTTAAATTTATCTAAGCTTTTGGCAGATCTAATGCTTAAAGGAATAGAATTCAACAATCGAGCAGCTTTTACTGTAAAAGAATGTGTGAAGAAACAGGAAAAGTGAGTAGGAATTTTAAGAATATATATATATATATATATATATATATATATATATATATATATATATATATATATGTATGTATATATATATATATATATATATATATATATATATATATATATATATATATTTATTAACTTCATAACAATTATGACTTATAAACATGAATATCTATGTACTGTGGGATGAATGTGCATAAATTAAATAAAAGATATTATGACGAATTGTTGCCAGCCATGATAACCGTTGTTATTGTCTGATAAATGATATATAATATTATATTCTTGCCGTATATGATATTCTGTAAATATATGATTGCCTTATTTGATTATTGATTTGTTTTAATTTAATTGCGATGTTTGCCCAAGAACTTTTACTTCAACCTCGTGTATAGGTTACAAGCACCCATTTTTTTTTTACTTTTAGGCGAAGAGTAAGAAGTGCAAGATATTATATTATATTGGGTACATTAAGTATTTTTGTTTGCCTGTTTATTGCTATTCATAACTAAGAGAGACTATTGATGAAATCTTTAAAAAAATACCAGGTTTTTTTACCATGCCATATTTGCATACATTTTATTAATAAGTACCTACTTGTATATTTTTGCTATTTTACTTGATAGTTAATTCCAAGTAAAAAAAATAATATTCTAGTGCATTTACTTTCGAGTAGAGAAAACGATAAATCTAAAACTCTACTTAAAACTAAAACTTACATATAAGTAATCGAACGTTTGTATAAATGGTAGGGAATGAAATTTAATCTTAATCTAATAGCAATTTTTAACAAGAATTTATAGTTATACTAATAACTTGTAACATTATAATTATTAGTATTGACGCTTAGATTATTATTTAATCGTGCGTGATTTAACCTGTGCCTCGTTCGGATACCCTAAGTGCTTATTTTACTTATGATATTACAGTATAGTATTATATGATCTGTAATATTACATACTGACAGCGCCATCTTTTGACAAATGATTTTAACAAGAATCACTCATTATATAGTATTATATGATCTGTGTTATTATCTATCTGATACCATATTTTATTTCAGGTATAATGTAGATGTTTTCAGCGTAAAGCATTACCAACAAAATAGTTCTGTGAATAAATTAATATCCTAATGGATCTAATAGAACTATATTATCTTGACCACGATAAGTTTATTAAAAAAGGTAAATGAACTTGGAAATCCCTTTTGAAATACTCATTCCGCTTTGGGACTGCCTTAGGGGTGGAGTCCCTCTTGAGACAAAACCTATTCATTAAAAACCATGAAAGTCATTTTATAATTATAAAGCGCGAAAACATAGCGTAACATGTAGAAAAAAACGTATGTTTGAAGTTTGACGAGAATTAAGATAAAAAACAATCCGTTATATTATCTCACCCGTCAATTAATTTGCCTGTGATTAACTTTTTTTCGTTTAAATTAATATTTTAATCTAACAAAACGCAGGTAGATGTAAAAGACTATTGTTAAAAATGTCTACCCACCCAAAAAAATCTACCACAGTTATCGTTACTTAACCAGATAAAGATTCAATTTTCAGTTTCAATTTAACCCCAGGCCATTCAGAGGCACAATAAAATAAAAACTAGTGGGCAGACTATCTCGATACTTGCAATATTTTGTTCAAAATATTTCCTGTTAGAAATAGTTTTAATGAAAGAGGAAATAAGCTTTCTAATAAGGTGACGGTGTAAATGTTAGAGTTGTTCTGTTTCTGGAATAGAGTCGGGATTTTCTTGATTAAAGTGCTACATAATTTGTGTAATATATAATCATAGAAAATGGGACTTAAAATAGTGACGTCTTTATTTATTTTTTACACTATACTATATACTTATTTACTATATACTATATATTTTTGTATGTTTGTAACGAATAAATCAAAAACTACCGGACCGTTTTAGGTGAAATTTGGTGAGAAGATAGTTTGATACCCTGGGAAGGACACTGGAAATTTTTTATTCCGAAAATCATCCCTTAAGGGAATGAAAGTTTGGATTGGGAATGAACCTAGGGACGAACCCGAGCCAAGCGAGGGTTAGTTGCTAGTATTTCATATGCTTGGTTGAAAACAAAACAACTCTTGGCTCACACCCCTTTGTTAGAATATAATGAAATATGTAGTATTACTTATTATATTATTATTTGATAAGTATTTTGTATTATTTTATGTCTTTCTAGATTAGTACTTTTTTAAGCAAAATAATTGTCTACCTATACCTTTAATAACATTTAACTTTAGAACAAAAGCGTGTTAATGATTTTAAATAACTTCTGAGGCTAATTCAAGGTTAATTATTTTGAAATAAAAAATAATAATACTTTTTATAAAACGTTATGAGTATATCTATTATCTATATGTAAATAATAATAAATAAATAATAATAAATATGTTGGGACATTTTTATTTGCAATATTATTTCTGGCGAAATAATATTTCATAACATAATTAAGTTAATTTAAAACATTCAAAACATTAATTCGCTGAGATGGTTAACAGAAGGTCAAAATTGAGTTCCAAGTTTGTTACAAAGTCACATAGAAGTAACGCCAATAGGATAATTTTTATTAATTTTCATTAACAAAATGACTTCGTAAATGGGAACTAAAAGACAAAAATAAGTTGACATAGAAACAATATTATTCAGTCGGAGACATATATACATGTAACAAGACCTTCAGCAAGATAATGTCGACGTATAACTCGTAAAAAACGGTTCAACCGTTAAGGAATTACGAGGGAACATAGGATCGGACACAGATATATACATACATAATACATATATAACATACATACAGGTCAAACACATAACTCTCCTTTGGCCTTCGCCGCAGTTGGATATGTACGCATGTTGAACAGCAAGCAGGAATAAAAGTATGAACCAGTCGTTTTATGTAATTGGGCACAGTATCAGAACGTAATAATAATAATATTTTAACTTCATAAGGCAGAACTAAGGAATAACAAAAAAGGAAAAGTAATATATTTTAATACATAATTTTATTAAAGAAATTTAAGAGACGGACAATCTCAAAAGACAGCCAAGACTGAAAAATAGGTTGCTTTTCACGCAACTTCATTTGACTAATTATGGTAATTTTTCGCACGTATTTTATTACGTAAAAGAATATTGTAGAAACTATAAAGTACTAGCCAGTTTGAACCAACATCGTGGTGATACTTTTACAAATGAGCTTTTCTATTCATATTCATTCCTTCTTTTCCCATCAAAAAATTAAGATTGACTATTAAAAAATTTATATTGGATATCAGTCTCAAATCTTTAAGCGAAAATTTGTTTTTATGTAATTTCGGTTTTAGAATAAAGAAATCAAGTTGTATTTTATATTAGAGTGCACAGTATATTAATACATGAAGAGGCAAGCTGTTATCAGATATTCGAACAGCTAATGGGCGGTGAATTGGGCGAATTGGCAACAACGACCGGAATATCATCGAGTAGGCGAAGTGAATTTGGATGAGCTTACAATGTATTTCAATGTGTCAGCAAGATTACTTTTAAAAATATGGCTTTAAATTTAAAGGAGCTATTTTAAAGGGTTTCTTACTTATGAATAATTAGCCTTTTCCCCTTTATCATACTTTTTCTTTTTTAGGGCAGATAAATTCACATCCTACAAAAATATATTCTAATAAATGTCATGAGTCTATCAAAGTTCAGTGGAAGAAGTCTGTCCTGAGAAAAAGTAGCGAAAAACTTAACTTACGCTTTAATGAAAACATTTTTCTTTATGTGCTTGTTTATTGCTTTTTAAATAATTTTTGATTTCATTTCATATTTTTCATACTAACATGTAATAGTGAAGAGTAGGGTTTTTGACTTTAGTAAGTAACAGTCATACAGTGGTAGCCCAGTGGTAACGCGCTCGCTTGGGAAACCGAGTGAAGCGAGTTCAAATCCCGGGTCTCGTACCTCTGATATTTTCATGTGCGAATCATTTCCAACATGATTACCACTTGTCTTAACGGTGAAGGAAAACATCGTGAGGAAACCTGCATGTCTAAGAGAAGCTAGCAAGTTTTCAAAAACATGTGAAGTCCGCCAATCCGCACTTGGCCAGTGTGGTGGACTACGGCCTGATCCCCCTCGTACTGAAGGGAGGCCCGAGCCCAGCAGATAAAAAGCGCGTTAAAAAAGGGCTGAATACGAGTAATAGTCACTCAATTATGGTGCAGTATATTTTTTTAATATATTTTAAATAAAATATTTTACCTATATGAGGAATAATTACTTCTGAAGTGATATGGCTATTAAAAGTTAAAAATAAAAATCATTTTTATCAATAAATTATAAATAGGCAAAGACAAACCAGTGAAGTACCTTCCTTTGGTTTTAACCGATGTTTTTTTGTATCTTTCTTGTATTTTAGTTCCATTTAAAATAGCTTATAATTATGTATACTTAATTTCATCTTAACATACAAGAAGTAGTCATCATCTGACGATACGTCTGCCTCAGTTTGTAGTGACGTTACTTGCTGTGCCATCGGTTTTGGGTTCTAGTCCCGCTAGGGGCATTCATTTGTGCGATGAGCACGAATGTTTGTACTCCAGTAATTGGTGTTTATATTTATAATATGTATGTATTTAAAGTCATATATGTATAGTATATCAACTATTTAGTATCCATAACACAAGCCTCACAGCTTACCATGGAACTAGATGGTGCTCTGTGTTAATATCCCAACATAAAGGAAAGTACTTATATTTTGATTGCGCATAGCATGCTTATTGATTTTATCAGCTTAATCATCTAAAACCACGCTACAAATCTAAATATCAGAATATACGTTAAAAAATACGAGCAGAGCTGCGGGCAATAACTAGCTTTGTAACATTGGTAATAATATCGGTAATAGCCCACAATTAAGTTTTTACGAACTGAAAATATTCTTCTTATTCTAATTAAATTTCTTCACAATAAAGCGTTGGATTTATAAGAAGATTGAAATCTTTTAAATTTTTAATAGTCTTACTCGATTTCAATTCCATTTCTTACCGTTTGATATAAAATGGAGTAAACTTGAATCCAATGATGAAAATTTCAAGAATGAATAAAATTAACTTGCCTGTAATATTTTTTTTATATTTTTGGGAAATATTAATAATATATTTTCGTAATTTTAAAGACTTTTCAAAATACATTCATGGAACGTATATTATTATAAAAAGAAGTCTTTGGAAGTTTAATCTAGAAAATTAAAATAGAAAAAAATATCTTATAAAAACTTCACACCGACTTCGAAAATATCTGATTAGGTACCTATCTATTCTAAATGAAAACCCCCGATTATTTAGTGTACATCATAGTAATTGTAAGATACATGTGCAGCATGATTTTTAATCGTAACAGAACATCTAATAAGAAAAATCACGCAACTATTACACAAAACAATTCCAATAACTTATCTGTGGTTAATAATACAAGAGTTAAAAATCTATACTTATAACAAAATCTAAATTAGTCGAATCTGTAGGTACATTATATATTTTTTATAAAATCTTATTGAAATAGTCATTATTATAAATCAGAGGCCGAATCTATAGTTTTTAGAATTTTTGTCTGTCTGTCTGTCTGTCTGGGTACGCATGACGAGAAAACCACTGGACCGATTTTGATGAAACTTGGTATGGTGACAGCTGGTTATCCGGCTTAACATATAGAATACTTTTTACTGCAAGAAAATATCTCATTTTTGAGTAATCTATACTAACTGTTAAAACGTACAATAGGGACGAACCCGAGCAGAGCGAGCGTGAGTCGCTAGTATAAAATATATGTACATGTTAGCATAAGAAAGTTTAAATAAAGAGTATAAATTATAATAAAATATTGAAATTGGTATAAGAACCTGCATCCATTAATATATTTTTTTCAATATAATATCTTATTTAATATCCACATATAAACATTTTTTTCACTGTCGTGATAACTTAATTTTTATTGAACTTTTACAAATGTAAATTATTGCTTGTAAGCTTTATTTAATCATTTAATAAGGGTGGGTGACTTGATCAAATCGACACCTGCAAGTAAAAGCATTGTAACTTTGTTGTGGCAATATTGAATCTGGATATTATAGAATGTTAATAAATTTTTATTTCTTTGCTCTGGAAATTTGCTCTTTATTTTTATTTCGTGTGTAAGTAGAACAGGTATTGTCATACCTTATTTTAAATATTTAATATAAGGTATGACAATACCCATATAGGTATCACTGCATATTATAAAATAAAGCCCCCGGCGAGTCTGTATGTCTGAACGCAGTAAACTCAAAAACTACCGAACGGATTTACATACGGTTTACGGAGGTTTAGATGTATAATTTATTAAGGTTTTGTGTAAAATGACTAAAATATAACAATGATTGTTGAAGATATCGGAAAAAATCATGCCGACTGCAAGCTTTATTGGCTTTCGCTGCGTAAACTAATAAGATATATACTAGTTATATGTTATTATTATATAACATATAACTGTATGAAAACAATATAGAACAGAACTATTCCTCTTAAAAATATCTTCCTATTAAATTACAGCAACGCTAAGTGTAACTACCTAGGGACCCGGGCGACGTGAGGGTAAGTACTAAGCTAGTACGCTAGTACACATATAAAAATGATACTTCATTACGAAAATTACTGCCTTTAGAATACATATACAAGTAGTACCATATTTTGGCAATTTTTGTTACTAACAGTAGCTTTTATGCTGTTTGGATTTATTGTCAGATTCTCAGAATTCTTTCTAATTGGCAAAAAAAATCTATTGCAAAAAAAACATTTTATTTTATTTTAAATCAGAAGTGACGAAGTAAGAAGTAATAATTGCGTATGTATAGCAGGGTGAACATCAAACAATTTCATTACCATATACAGTAGTGGATACCTCCAATAATAACTCATATGACAATTATTGTTTGAACATAAATAATATGACAACTGTATGGTACCTGTAATGATTTGTGTTTATTAGACCTTACGAATTTAATGAAATTTGTATCATGTAGCCACTTTATAATATAGGTCATACGGTACGTGCTGTTTGAAGGCGGAATATTTAATACTAGTGACTCACCCTCGCTTCTTCGTCCCTAGGTTAATTCCCCATACAATCTTTCATCCCCATTTTCACCACTTTAAGGGATGATTCGGAATAAAAATTATCCTATGTCCTTCCCAGGGTCTCAAACTATCTTCTTAACAAATTTCACCTAAATCGGTTTAATAGTTAAAAAGATTAACCCCTACGCCACAAACTCACAAACTACCTCTTTATAATATTAGTATAGATTTAAGAAAAACCAAAGCGCTAGTTAACTCAAATAAATAGTGTAGTTTTTACTAGTATAATATTTATTGCTTACTAGCGGCTCACCCTCGCTTCGCTCGGGTTTGTCGCTAGGTACGTTTTAAATAGATATAAATAGTTTTTAGCCAGCGTTAACCATATAAATTTTATTTTTTTTTTGTTAATAATATTGACAAATACTCGTATTGACATTAATATTATATATTAAAATTATATACGATACTAACGTCACTCAATTGTTTTGCCTTCCTGAAACCTCTCCACTAATACTTAAACTTTATGGTATGGTATTAAAGTTCAAGTTGACTTTTAAGTATTATTACGAATCTTTTGAATGGGAGTATAGAAAAGTGTTGTTTTTAGACTTTTTCAGGTATTTTTTTTAATATTTCTCTCCGTAAGAACCATCCTCGTACTTCAAGGAATGTTCTAAAAAAGAATTAGCGTAATCGGTTCAGCTGCTCTCGAGATTTGCGCTTACCAACACATTCAGCGATTCATTTTTATATTATAGATTTAAACAACTTTTACTATAGTAATGTAAAAACAAAAACGGATTTATTGTTGAGATGCTTTGTCATAGCAAGTGCGCAACAAATGTATATGATTTTTAAGATTTTATATTTTAAAAAGCACGCTACAGACTATATTTTTTAATTTCAATAGATCAAGTAGTTCCTTTTGAAAACAATATAATGTTTTCAAAAATTCCTGGTTAGTCCACAGAAGCTGTACAGTGAAGAGCTGAGAAAAATGAGAACAGAATACATGTAATAATACTACTTATAATCATGAAGTTAGGATGTACGTATGGATAGATTTTTATTATGAGTACTCTTTAACGCAAAAGCTGCTAAACGGATTTTGATGAAACTTTACAGTAATATAGCTCAAATATTGGAATAACACATTGGCACACTAATAAAACCTTTATAAAGATGGAGAAATACATAATTGATGTCGCGGGTTGGGCCGCGGAAAAACACTGTTTTAAAATATTCGGTCTTTTAACGATACGTATCGCTCAGTGTGTGTTCGAGTCCCGCTTGGGGCTTTCATTTGTGTAATGAGCAGGAATATATTTTGTACTCCAGTATGGGTGTTTATAATTATAATAAGTATGTATATGTGTAGTGTATCAACTATCTTGTATCCATAACACAAGCCTCGCAGCCAGTGCTGGTTTTACACTAAGGGCACTCGGGGCTAGTGCCCAGGGTGGCATTGTTTAGGGGCGGCAAAATTCGGAGGGTGGGAAAAAAATTGTCTTTTCATTATCGAATTATGCCTTTTTTTATTTTCTAAAAAAATAGTAATAATTAAAAAAAATACTACTACAAACAAAAAGCCATGCAACTTCCGTTTGGTACAAAAATCCTTAAAAGCTTATTACATGCTAACATTCAGCGGTCTAGTTGATTCAAGTAGTGTGCTTTCCAAGTTATAATTATTTAAAACAACACAGAAATAAAATGTAAATTTTCTTTTAAAATAATACTTTGGAAAATCATAAAAAGTGAATTCAAATTCATTTCGCAGAACTTATTGAGATTAACATGAACGTGATAAATAATTCATTTCTCGAAATTGTTCCTTTATTACAATGTGAAACTACGATTTTTTGAAAGATATGTAATTGCGAAATAAATAGAGTTTTCACTACATAATTTATTTACTTAGACTATTGTTGTGTGCGTCGTCTGCATTTATTTAGAAAATGGTTTAAAAAATATAGGCATTTTATTATACAACGGTCGGCGAGACTTGTAGTTTAAAGTTAGCAATAATATCCTAATACGACTGTTAGGTTAGAAAACCTGAAAAAGTTATTCGATTTATTCAACATAGATCTGAATAGATATACTGAGAGAATACACAGCGATTCTAGATACATGACATTTTGTGTTAAAATTAACAAAAGGTGAAAAATAAGATTTTTTTTTTTGAAATGTCATAATTAGGTTATATTTAAAATATTATTAGAGAAAGTTCGTATGAAAATTAGTCTTTTTCGAAGTTATAATATGGAAATTGTGTATAGGAAATTTAACATAATAAAACTAGCGAGTTAACCCTGACTTAGCTTGGATGTATTTTTTCCATATATTTTACATCTTTATTTCAAACTATTTAAATCTCTCTGAACAACAATAACAACAGCAACAACAAAAACTTACATTTTAAACGACTTCAATTAAAATTATTATTATTTGACGACAGTAAGCAAGCACTCGGTAGTAATGTGGCTCCTATGAGTGAAAGAATTGTCAAAATCAGATCTGTGGTTTCAGAAAAAAAACCTACATTCAAACCATCGTACAAACTCTACCTCTTTATAATAACAGCGTAGGTAAAAGCTTTAAACTTAAAATATTTTATATAAAAATCATTTGACTATTTGTTCCTAATTAATCAATATTCTCTTTTAATATTTATTCAGATATTTTATAGAGGTATGCGAGGAGAATCCGGTCATAGCTCAATACGCTGGCTAAATGCGGGTTGGTGGACTTCGCATGTCTTTCAAAAACTTGCTAGGTTCTCTCAGACATGCAGGTTTTCTCACGATGCTTTCTTTCCCCCGTATTAGTAATCTATACATATAATAAAATCATAAATAATGCGAATCTATACAGTAAATATTTTTTGGAAAATCTTATTGAAATAGACATTATTATCGATAGAGACCGAATCTATAGTTTTTAGAATTTTTATCTGTCTGTCTGTATGTCGTTCTGTTACCGCATCACGGAATAACCACTGGAGGGATTTGGATGAAATTTGGTAGCTGGTTGTCCGGGTCAACATATAGGATACTTTTTACTGCGGGGAAATTTCTCATCTCTGAGCTAAACGCTAATAATGTTGACAATGATTCACATTTGAAAAACTCAAGACGCGCTAGACCCGGTTTTAAACTCAACATTTAGTTTTTCAAAAGAAAACATCACAAATGGATATCGCTGCTTTCTATTTTATCAGTGGATAAATGCTATTACCAAAATTCATGCGAAATTTGTAGCACACATTATGTGAAAATTATGCTTAAGGTAAGCCTTGTGTCGTTATCGTGGGAAAGTAAAGTACTTTACTGTAGTCACTTACGTAAATAATGCAGTTAAGTATGTTATCACGTAATCGATAGGTAGCAATTTGTCGTTACAATATTTTATGCGATCGCTAGCGTAAATGACTATAGAAGACGTGAGCTTTGTAAAATTGTAAAAGTAATGTAAGGTTATTTATAAAATACCTACTTTGTAATGATTAATGGTAATTTAAAAAAAAGTCCACTAAAGAGAAATAAAGAAACCTACTTTGCTGTACCTTAAAACAGGAAATATTTTTGTTTTATTAAAAAAACGATTCCTCATATTTACAAAAGAACACTGAAAATATGTACATTTTCGTATCAGTTAAAAGTAATGAAATTTGTTCTAAGTCAATCTGAACAAAATGATCAGCTTGTAACGTCTAAAACATATTGTTAGAGATGTTGATTTTCCTGAGCTTTAAGCTTATTTTTTAAGGAATAAGTATTTTTTAGTTTACCTCAAATTTTACGATATAAAATAGTACATAAGACTCAATTTTTTCAATAGAAACGCAATGTCTCAAGACAAATTAATATTAATATATAAAATTTACTTATAATTTACCAAAAAAATACTTGGTTTTTTAATTATTTTTTTTTCCTTTTTTGCAAATAAAACAGATACTATGAATTAATTAATATACAATAAGGAGTCTATATGTATGGACTCGTATATAAAATATAGGTTGCGGCAATATTTTTACTAATAATTATTATTACTTAGATATTATGATTTATTGATTATTATATGACGAATGAAAGTAAAATTTAATTTATTAGTTTTAACTAACTTTATGTTCTTACCTTGATGTTGTGACTTTGGACCGCCCTGAATTAAATTTTCTATTTGATTTATTAAAGCTCTATTTCATCCATACCATGTAAAGAAACTAATTTGCTTGTTTACCATTTTAAAACATTAGTACTTATTGACGACACGTTTGGCGTAGTTTGTTGTGACCCTACATGCTATGCTAGCGGTCGCGGGTTCGAGTCCCGCTGGGGGCATTCATTTGTGTAATTAGCACGAATGTTTGTACTCCAATCATAGTTGTTTATATTTATAATATGTATGTATTTAAAGTTATATGTGTAGTGTATCTGGTATCCATAACACAGGCCTCGTAGCTTACCGTGGAACTAAATGGTGATGTGTGTGTGTGTGTGTGTGTGTCTCAACATATATATTTATTACTTCCAAAACCATTAAAAAAATTAAGGTACGAGTCTAATTAAATCAACCTACTTTAGTCGTCCGTTGCGATGACGAAGTTTGAAAAATCACCATCACTAAAGTAATATCAATTAGCACGATAGTACACACGAACACATTTAATTATTGTTCAACCATAGCAATTAATTAAATAAGTCCGCTTCATTTAGTATTACGTAGGTGTTCGAAAGTTTTTAGGACGAAATCGCCTCCATGCCACCGACGTCCGCCCAGCCTGAAAGCTGACGCTATACTGAAGACTACCTTTTCATGAATGAGATAGAAAAACGTTTCGAAAATGAGATTTCTTAAATACTTCGTACACATTGATACGTTTACATTAAAAATAATCGAGCTTTCTAAACAAAATAATTAATGCATGTTGCATACCTTTGATTATGAAAATACTAGCAGAACAAGCGGCTTCGCTCGCGCTAAAACTACAAAAAAATCTCTAAAAAGGTAGTGTCATACAAATTTTATTGAAAAGCCACTAAGTTTAAATGATTCTGATTATAAATATTTTTTGAATTGTATTATAACGTGTTTTCCTGTGAGAATAAGATGATTTCCCGCGATAAAAAGTAACCTATGTCACTCTCCAGCCCTCCAACTATATCCACACAAAAAATCACGTCAACCCGTCACTCTGCTTCGACGTGAAAGAAGGACAAACAAACAAATAAACAAATACAGTTTCATATTTATAATATTAGTGTGGATCAAATCTAAATTATTTCTAACTAGCGGCTCACCCTCGCTTCGCTCGGGTTCACCTCTAGAAAAACACTAATAGAGATCTATTAGTTCCCACGGGAACCGTTCATTTTTCTAGGTATTAGAATGTTCAATTTTACTAAATTAGGTGCATAAGTTGTTGTGAACTAAGCTGTATAAAATACTATACTTTTTTGACTGTCCCACGGGAAATATTTAATTTTTCGGGATAAAAAGTATCTAAGATGTTGCCCGGGGATATAAGGTACCACCATGCAAAATTTCATTTAAATAGATTCGGAGATTAGCCCGTACAAACCGACAAACAGACAAACAGACAGAGAAACAAAAAAAATTAAAAAAATCTAGGTTTGTTCCATATGTCTTCTTACACCCCCCTGACTCGGTTTTTAGCACTTTTTTGCTATGTACAGACATTCGACCTCTACTGTTTTATTAAAGTATAGATGACAAGTACATTATAAGAAATTCTTCAACATACGCAGTAATTTGTAAGTTACCATATACATCATCTGACGATACGTTTGACTCAGTTTGTAGTGATCCTACTTGTTGTGCCAGCGGCTACGTGTTCGGGTCCCGCTTGGGACATTTATTTGTGTGATGAGCACAAATGTTTGTACTCCAGTCAGGGGTGTTTATATTTATAATATATATATGTATTTAAAGCCTGGTACTCGTAGCTTACCATGGAACTAGATGGTGCTGTGTGTTAAAGTCCCAAGATATTTATTTATTTATTATTATTAAAAAAATTACATATAAAAAAATATAAGTATATAGAATTTACGGCAACAAAACTTTCTAAAAAAAGGCCAAAATAACTAATGAAAACAATATAATGAAATAAAAGTATAACCATATAAACTAACCAAACACAATTTGTACTTGAAAATGAAACAACACTTATTTAAAGAATGCTGTACTTTCGCCTAAGATACACGTACAAATAGAAATTACAGTTAACATGCTCTCCTTTCATACAATATTCCAGCTATTTCATAAGAAAAAGCCGTAATATAATAAGTTCTTTCGTTCTTGGGTGAGTCAGGAATTTTTGATATTAAATAACTTTGAAAAATGCTATGCGAAAGGTGTTTAAGTTTTATAGAAACTGTAAGTCAATAACCGACTTCTGTACACGATTCTATTTGGAGTGTATCGAAATTTATAATTTTTGTGTCTTGTATTTAAAATAAATTGTTTTTTTTTCGTGAGATAAGTCATACGTCATAATAAGTCAAGATGGCATTTTTTTTTATTTATTTTGTCTATGTACAATCGGCACAATTATCTCTATAAATACCAGATTTTTTACTCACTAACTAAGCACAAAACCTTAAAAACTGGGCAGTTTAGTTTATAGTTAGAAGACGTCAGCTAAGAACAAATTTTGCGATAAGTTCGAATTAAAGGGTCTAAAGGTTATCGTAAATTTATATGAAAGCCCTACATTTTTTCTGTTAGGGACATCAAGATGAGTTATTTTTGTTAAATATACATAAATATGTGAACGAGGGCACTCGCTGGTCTTTATTATGGTCTAAAGCTTGGGGTAAGTACCATGATAAAAAGTACCCTTTGCACTTGTTATAATCAGGCTATAATCTCACATTTCACTTAAATAAATGAAGCCGTTTTATCAATCGTAATTTACCACCAACTTCCAAAAGCAAACTTAAGCACTTGAAAAAAAAGAAAGGTACACTCTATAGATTTCTGAGAAAACTTAACAGTTATTTAATATCACGTATAGATTATACGTATATATTCGCTAGCTAGCGGTTTACCATCGAGCTTAGCTCGCAGGAGCTTAATAGTAGTCTATGTGATACTTCAGGTGCATCTATCTATGTACTATATTGCATTAAATTCGGTCCAGCCATTTTAGCGCCAACATGTAACTGATACGCAATTAATGAAATCTATTATTTTTTTACTCCGATGTGAATAATTCTTTTTGAATTTTATAATATTAGGCTATCGATTGTCAAGAAATTAAATTTCATATTATTATCTATGAAGCGGAGCAAATATATATAAAATTAATCTATGTCAATGGAGCTAAAGGAAAACTGTAATTAAATTATAAATACTATTTACTTTCATTTAAATCGGTGTCTTTATAAGTGTGGTGTTTCTCTTTATTAATTCAATACAATACAAATTGCTTCCTCCTCGCTTATAATTTCCCTTTGATCTTCAGCATTGGAAAATTTTATTATTACTGAAGCCGCATTTACTTCTAAAGACCAGACCTGATTTTATAAAGCACATAAATCGTATAATTTCATGACCAGTAAGTTTCACTGAAAGTATAGAACATTCATAATAGATAAGTACGAGCATACATGCATAGTATAAGTGAGTAAAAATTACAAAATACTCGATTTTTACAATATACTATTCTGCAATTTTCAAATTCAAATGTCAAAGATTTCTATTGTGATATTTTTTACTGAACGTCGAAGTCTACCACCATAAATATAAAAAGTTTAACTCTTGAAAAGAAGGCGACAGGAAATCAAACAAACTTTTTTTACTTTTTTTAACATAAAATAATAGATTACAGTTTGTAAGTTTCTCTTAATCCTCTAGATATATTCAAAATGCCGCTTGTGTTTGATCCTATTGAATTAAATTAATCAAATCTATCATGTAAAATAGTCTAACTAAATTATTCTAACTTTTATCACGGTCCTAAATCACTATTGACAATTTAAGCACAAAAAGCCTTACGTGAGGTCAAAGGTTCGCCATTTACATAAATAGTACCCAACTCAAATCTCTTTATTTGGTGGTTCAATAACAAACTAAGCCCGAAACCTGAAGTTTTGTTTTTATGGGGGATCCTAACAATGATCTGATTGACGAAAATTTACATAAAACCCAATGTACGAGAGTACAGGTATAGAGATAAACGGAATTTGTTACTTTGATTTTGGGTTAAAATTCATTATAATATCTAAAGTTTCATGGGCGTTGACATTATTTTCATGATGTCCAACTAAATAAAGGACTATGATTCTTCCGTTTTATTTTCTTTATGTATCGGTATCGTTGCAAAGGATGGGCACGTATAGTATGCGTAGAAGTAAATAACGTAAATTTTCAGAGTTTTTTTCTAATGCTACCTGGAATAGCAATGGAATAAACATTAGTGTTTTATATATAACATCCCCTAAATCCCATTATTGACGCCAGAATGGCTAAACGAATCTGAATGAAATTTGGCACAGAGATAGATTATAGTCTGGACTAATACATAGATTACTTTTTATCCCAGCAAAATGTACGGTTCCCATGGGATCTCCATATTAACTGTTAAAACGTACTTAGGAACGAACCCGATCGAAGCGAGGGTGAGCCACTAGTATTCTATATAATTCACCTTAAAGTTAATAACATTTGAAAATGACTAGATGGATTTCGATATAACTTTTTGTTATAACATATAAGTAATTATAGAACGCGTTGACGCGCATTAGAATGTATTTGAATTGAATACATTTTAACTTAGTATAAGAAAAGTATTTTTTTTTCTTTGCTTCTTATTTTTTAAAAGATTAGTACGGACGGGAGGGCAGTAGCATGATGTTTTATTTATATAGCAGAATATTAGCAAGTGGTATTTATTTTCAAAGTGGCATGAATATCTCAGAGGTTCAAGATCTGTGTTTGAAACCATTTGGCTTTCCAACCAACCGCTGGACTGAATGTACTACAAATAATGCTGATATTAACTACATTCAACAGTTGGAAATTCTTAAGTAATTTCTTTTACTTGTAACTTGTGAGTGCTTGCCTAAAACATTTTAACTCTAAATAAAGGAGATTGGCCAAGACATAAAAAGGACGTGTAGTGCGCCTGGAAATACAAGTAGGTACTGTTGTTAAAAGTTCTACTTTCAACTAGAAAATTGCTAATTTTGTAAATAAAAGCTGTTGTTTTTTTTATACTTTATATATAGAAGTAATTTTATGAAAAAGTAATCTCAAAATTGAGGCTGAAGGTTGCAGCGATCAATTATATTATTTATATTTTGGCCGCCATCACCATTGGTGAAGTGTGTAAAGGTGAGTGAGCTGTGTGAAGGAAATTTTGAGTTGTAGTTGTTGTACAGTTTTTTTGTTAATTCGTTCGTTCGTTTGTTTGAACGCGCTATTCTCAGGAACTAATAATCCGATTTGAAAATTTTTTTTTGAATTAGATAGCCAGTTTATTGAGGAAGGCTATAGGCTATATATCATCACGCTGCACATCCCTTGGATAGTAATCCAAGGGAGTGGATCAGTCATCATGAATGTCAACAAATCAGGCAGACTTTAATACATTATTGTAATACTTATGTATAATCAAACAAATTTAACGCGGGTGAAACCGCGGGGCACGGCTAGTAAATAAATTAAAAAAGACCGTATTAATATTTACTTGATTAAATTTAAGGTAAGCGAGCTTACATATCCCAGAAACTTCTAAACCTTTTTGTTTGCCTCGTTTTCAGTTTACTTAATCTATAGTACATGTAGTAGTATACAGAAAGTCGTTTTGAGAACGTACAGGTAGATAGCATGCAATGTTAGAATATTTTCAAATACAACCCATGGAACTCTTACTTTCTATTTGCAGCATAACTTCAGTAACTGGCTTATCCCATATACGTTTGACCTATATACAGAGTTCACTACGTAAATTTTAACTGAATGTGGGTTTGAAAAAAGTTTAGTAAAATTGCGTGTTGGCTCAAATAGTTTAAATATGTATGTATCGATTAAAAATTTTGATTTTACTTATCAATATTTTTAAACTTGATTGAGAGACAGTTGTATAGAAATAACGGCAAATATCATTCATGTATCCTTGGGATTGTCTTTTATGAATCATATGTTCTAAATTAATAGAATTTTTAATATAAAAATACTTATAAATTATAAGCTGCCTTTATTGTAGTTTAATCAACTTCTGTATAGCTATGATAGACTTACATAAGTCGATTGTAATATGGTAAAGTTATATTTTCATAATTATAGTAATGCTTATATTATATTGTACTTGAGTGACCAAACATCGCTCGGCTTTTGTTTTTTGAAAAAAAATATGTTTTTTCGGAAAAGTTGTGTTCAGAAAAGACACTTTAGATATATTTAAAAAGCAAAACCTTATCGAAAAACAAAATTTGATCCAAATCGTTAGAGCTGTTTCGGAGATACACGAAATAAATTTATATATACCTATACAAGAATTGCTCTTGTAATTATAAAAATAATATTTTAGAAAGGTATGATAAATCGGATTTTGTATGTGTATTTGTAATTATAAAGCTCTTTCACATTAAAACAACTGGGCGGATTTCGATGAAATTTAATAAATAGATAGATTATGATCTAGAGTAACACATTTGCTTAGCAGTAGCCGCTAAGCAACATTAAAAGAAACATCAAAGTAGAGTAAATATAAAGAATATAATATAAACACAAAGTATAACACTTATATTAGATTTTTTATTATTTTGGAAGTTGTTATGTTTCCTCGTTGTTTTCGCTTAATATCGTGGCTAAGCGTAGACAAGAGCAAAATTATAAATAACATATTAATTATTCTATGAATAGGGAGGTCCTCTTCAGACTTTTTTCTTCGGAATGCATTTTCATACATATGAATATATAACAAAATGTATGTTAATTTTCTCTTTAGCTAAATAATTTATCAATTTTTCCTCAACAAGCTGAGTACAAAATTGTTATCATGAAGCAAATAAATAGATACGGGTATATGTATAAATATCATTATATTTATATTATTTACCTATATATAGAAGTAGAACTGAACATGAATGAATTGTATACAAATTTTTAATGTTTTAAAATATATTCTGCATCTAGATATTTTTTCTTATTGTTTTGGAGTTAGAAATTATCACAACAAACTGCTTTTTACCACTTCATACTATACTTAGAATTATATTGAGTTTCACCGCAAAAGAACACTGTGGAACCTCCCTCCCATTCCTATATCGCAAGGGAATTAGAGTACATTTACAACTATATGAAATCATACTCTATTCTTAAAAATATTTTCTGTTATTTAAATAGAAATGGAGAAATGTTTTGAATTTTAAAACTAAATGTAACGTTTTAACATCAACTTTTCATTTCATAATAATGAATACAACATTCAAAGTTTTGGGAAGAGTATTATAAAATTCCATATTTTTTCTGAATTTTAAAGGAAAAAAAATTAGTGCATAAAGTTACTATTCCATCCAACAATCTCTAATAGGTTGGGCGAAATCTAGCAAGAAACTTTTGAAGCAGTTGCCATTACGGCATTTGACAGAGATTTATATACTAACATGGTAGGTATATTACAGTGACCAAATACATTGCAAATGGCGGATTTTGAGTTGCTCACTTAAAAAATCTTTGGTTCTCAGACAGAAACGCAAAATAATAGCTAGTTTGAGCTATTATAGTATGTGTAATATGTACGTATTTAATATACTAGCAGAACCCGCGGTTTCTACAAAAAATAAATGAAAAGATAGGTTTCATACAAACTTTCATCCTTTATTTTACCCCCATATGGGATGAATTTTGAAAAATGCTAAAGTTACTATTTATTTATTGAGTATAAAGAGCATTAATACCAAGTTTGAAGTAATTCTGATCATAAATATTTTTTTCGGTTGTATTATAACATGTTTTCCCGTAGCAATATGATAATCTCCCGCGGTAAAAAGTAGTCACTCTCCAGTCCTCCAACTATCTCCATACAAAAAATCACGCCAATCTGACACTCTGTTTCGACGTGAAAGGACAAACAAACAAACACACTTTCACATTTATAATATACTTAAGTATCGATAAAATGAATGTGAAGAACACTAATAAAGATAGCATTAATAAAAATATGTTCAAACAAAAGTTGAATGCAGAAAGGATTATGAGTAGGCTACCCCACTGTACGTGCGAAGCTGTACGTCTCGTGGATTTGCAACTCACAGTGTGGGACGCAGGGGCACAGTGAGTGCTGAGACATAGTATTTTTATTTAGGTACTTTTTTTTTAATAATACTATATTATTATTAATTATTAAAAAAATATTTTTTAAGAGAAAAAATACAAGAAAAGAGATGCGCAAAAGCGGCATTCTTATTAGTATAGATTTTTAAAAGCGAACTCTTACATGCAACCGATAGTCTATATCTATACATACAATAAAATTGTAACCAAGCCAAATCTGTACATTAAATATTTTTTGGAAAATTTTATTGAAATAAACATTATTATCGATACAGAGGCCAAATCTATAGTTTTTAGAATTCTTGTCTGTCTGTCTGTTACCGCATCACAGAAAAACCACTAGAGGGATTTTGATGAAATTTGATATGGTGATAGTTGGTTATTCGGGTCGACATATAGGATACTTTTTACCGCGGGAAAAATATCTCTTTTCTGAGAAAAAATACAAAAACTGCAAAGTAAGAGTATACTAATACGTAAAACCTAAGAATTTGGTTTTTGGTCAATGCTTGTATAGGATATACAAAGGTAGAGTGTAAATATGTACAATACATACATTTATATTGTTTTAATTTTCATTTGTACCTATTAGGGACTAACAATGTAATCTGGTTTTGCTTAGGTACTATTAAATTTACATTTTCTGAGAGTAATCAATAATTTTGTGCTAATTTTATTATTTCTTACATAGTATTTTGATTATGTTAGAACTTAAATAGCTACTCATATTAGAGAAATAAACAAGTAGTGGCTCCTCAAAATTCACATACAAAACTTACTTTGAGGATAGGTTAAATATAATTATATAATAAGACATTTTAAAAAAAATGTATTTTAATGACAAAATATATTGAATCAATACGTATCATTTTCTTAATATATTTATAATTTCATTGTCATCTTATTATATTTTTTTGAGATTTCGTATCTTCAACCATTGTAGAACAACATTTTGTCAAAACGCCAAGAGAACCTATGCTGTGAGGATATTAAAATAACATAATTTGACTTATTATGATATTTTTGCATAATTTATACATAGATTTAGTTCATTAATCTGTCATTATAAATTTATTGTTAACTAGGATTCATCCAAATACCATTACGTCGCAAAACAATATAATTCAGTTCGATAAATAATAGTTAGAGTAATTTTATTAAATTGTCTCTGAAAATGCAACAATAGATTTCAATCGCAATCACATCTTTATTTGTAAGCAAAATATTGCTCAACTAATAAGAAAATCTTTATTACATTTAAAACTACGTTAAGCTTAGCTTATTTAAGTACAATATACTACTTTTCCAGCCGATAAGTTCCACATAACCTGTTCGTATGCAAGTGGTATACGTAACCAACCAATGTTACAAAAATTGTAATAAAAATTTAAGTATGTATGTACGCAATTAACTCACGGTAGAAATGAAAATTCTTTGGCAAATATCGCAAATAAATTAAAACAAATCAATAATTAAATAAGGCAATTTAGGCATATTACAATCATATATTTATAGAATATCATATACGGAAAGAATATAATATTATATATTTGTCAGACAATAACAACGGTTACCATGGCAACAATTACTTAGTAGGTAATAAATATTCATTTAAGTTATATTACATAATAACATATTTTTCAGTATTATTTTTGACTTTTTGTGTAATGTATTCTATCTCATTCTCTCGCTGGCTTAATCGTATTTATTTATGTGTTTGTCTCTTTCTCGAGCCGCATTTCCGTTTCATCGAGTTTCAAATCACGATTCTAAAGAAGTTTCATTTCGAAAAAGTTCATAGGTCAGCTTGAAGGAATTCATAGCACATTTTTTGCAGATATAAAAGTATAAAAAAACTATATTTTGTCTATCAAAGTTAGTCAAGTGCATATTTTTATTAAAAAAAAAACAAACACAGTGTACAGAATTCACTGTTGGAACACACCGATCGATTGAGCCGCGTAATCAGAATGGGATCGAGAGCTTAGCGGCAAGTAAATACTATTCGTAATTGTACTGCAATAGCTTTTGTATTTGCTCTTCGATCCAGCTACGAGTTTAAGGTTTGGGATTTAACCGCTTTATCCGTAGCATTGTTTTTCTTGGACCGCCTGCACTCTAGATTGCTTCTTGGCTTCGGAAGTTGTAATTAACGGAAATTCTTTAAAGGAAATATGGTACAGACTACATAAATAGAGCTTAAAGCAATATTACGTATCGCCAAATGTTTTTTATAACAATTTCACGTAGATAAAGCTCTTATTTCAATTTATTAAGTATATTGATGTATGTGATTCTAATTAAAATAAATGGGAGTCTGATTAGCAAGGTTATTTAAACAATTAATATTGAATTTTCAATAAATTAACAGCTGTAAGTCAAGCTAATTCGAAGTGAAGGACAAATATTCTAAAGGATTTGCCGTTCGATCGTATAAAGTTCCAGAATAGACTTATTTTAATTGTACTATAGTACATAATATTATCTATCTTATTGCACAATATATAATATGTCAGTCAAAATACCATTTAAAAGTAACGTACTACGATTTGTAAAATATAACTAAAAATACCGCAAGGGTTTTCATTTTGAAATAAGGAACGGCGATAGAAAAGTTCCATCTAGTAAATTCAATAAGAATAAGTAGATACTTAAAAATATAGTCAAAAATACGCTAGAAGGAAGAGATGTAGGTACTAAAAACATACAAATGTCTTGCATTTACCTTATATTATAATAGCTTAAAGATATACATAATATGTCATTTATACGACACGATGTATCTATCGTTGATTTGTCACAAAATTCAAAAGCTTTTTACAACTAACTGTATTTTGATTTTCACGCCTTACTTAACAAGTTTAACAAACACGATTAATTACACGGCTCAATAAATTTGATTTTCCAGTCGCCACATTTTATATGGAAAAGCTTTTTATGCATCAACTTAATCCAAAATATATTTTACGTGATCTCATTAGGTCGCGGCCGCTGGTTCATGTCAAGGCATTATTATTTCCAGCTTGACAGTTAATTTGATGTGGTATTCGCTGTAGTTAAAAGTTAACATTATAAAAGTTTTGCCTTACAGTTTATTTTTCTTATTTTAAAATTAAACTATATTTTTGGAAGACGGGGAGACCTCTCTTGTAATCTTGGTTTCTGAAAAGTATTCAAAATGTCAGAAACCAAAACAAAAAAAAAAGGTATTATGTATTTAAAATGCCTAATATTCGCGTAATTCCTAGAAAGTATTATATTTTTTTTTAAGGTAAAGTTTTTTGGCAGCACCATCTATAAAGACGGAATTAATGTTTTATTCAAATAATATAAATATTACACTTTTTATTATTACCAAAGTAATACCTTTTTTTTTGTTGACGCTGGGGAAACCCATCATGGGGACCCTACCGGCCGTCAATGGGTAGGGTACTGTGAGACTCCTACTCACTAAAACCCACAGCGGAACCCGTCGCCGCAGTGCAATGGGGCGTTGCAGGATCGCTTGCGCATTCACTGCAACCAAAGTAATACCTACCTTACTTTGTTAGAAGTCATATTATATGCTAATTCAGGGCACGCTTGTATATGTGCAAAGTTTTGCTCAACGACGTATGTGAAATTGAAATCAAAAATTAAATTATATTTATAAACGTTTGCTTTACAATTTCAATAGAACATTATTTTGAGAATATGATAATAATATCGATCATGAATAGCTAATTGGCAAACGTATATATTGTACTGGTTTTAGAAATGTTTTAAATGAAATCTAATCGATGAAGATTTAGTCGAATAGAAGTACTATAAACTATTAGTTATTGATTACTAAAATAACACTATTATTTACCTTTCTGTCCGTCAGATACAATTGTGTTCTCACTTAGAACTTATTTTAGCAAAATTGAAAGCAAAAAAGATTTTAAAAATTCACATTTTTGCATGTAATATGTTGGACTCGTCAAAATGACATCCAATGATTTATAACAGAGAATCTATAATAAAAAAATAACTTCTACCTGCATGATCGAAGCCAGAATGCATCATATTATTATAATTTGTATATATGTGTAGGTATGTTTATTACTTCTTCCAGCTGGAACAGCTTGACCGATTTGGACAAAATTAAGTACATAGATAGACTATGACCTGGAATAACACATAGGCTACTCTTAGGTTATCTAGAGATGCACTCGAGAGAAGCGGCGGTAACTCCTAACGACTACAATAAGAATTTCTGATTAGGTTCTTATTCCGACCATATATAATTATATTTTTATTGTTCCAGGGTTGTCAACTCGTTTAATAATGCAAATCCCTTGTGATCGACCAATCTCAATATTGTATCGGTGTTTATTAAGATTATTGTTTAGGTGTCATTGTATTAGCTACCTTTGTTTTATTGTTACCGCCCAGATTTATGAATTAATACTTATTATACTTGAATTTGGTTTGATAATTTTATACAAATTTATTTTTAAACAGTTCCTCGAAACCATATAAAAAATTTGGTGGATTGTTATACATTTTATATAGTTTTTGATCTTAAATTCATACTTCAAATATATAATATTTGGGGTAAATAAACCTTTAAATATTTTTGAATTTCAATGTAAAATTGATTAAAACTTATTTTGTAAAGCTTTCGTAGTTAAAATTTTAATAACTGGCACATTTACTCGTACAGCAATGAGACAAGATGGGCGCAGTAATGACTCATTTATAAACACTTTCTTTAATTACAGCAAATACTCGACATTTTATATTAAATTGTTTTCGGATTTTTTCGAGGATTTATTTTGATTTTTGGTACCCGACGCTTAGATTACTTTAGATCAATTATAGTCATGAAAAATACTAAAATTTTTGCTATCTCTTCTGTAACAATGATCGCTGCAATGTTTTATTTATAATATTATAATGGCCATGAAAAAGCACATATTTCTTGCGTAATACGTAGATTACATAATATTTATAATGTATAGAATTGTAAATAGTCGGCTACTGGCAAACATAGTCGTGGTTATGGTCGGCTCCTACCGGAATAGAGAGTGCACGTTGTGTCTGCGCGTACACTTGTGCACTATAATATCTCCTGCGCAGATGGCTAGTCTCAATGAGATTGGCCGCCGTGGCCAGAATCGGTCGGCAGGATACTAAATATTATTATTGTCTAGTTTAGTATAATTATCGTTGCACGTATTCAGCTTTATCTCTGTGGTAATACAGTCTTATATAAAATCTGTCGATGCATGCATAAACTGACGTCAGTTAAAAAATTTATTATTTAATGAAATGAAAACGTAGAACAACTAATATAGCTAGGAAGCCTCAAGGAGCTGCATTCACTAACTACTTAGCAATATTAATAGCTCAGACGCCGCACAAAGGCATCTTAGTTCTCACCACAGTGGGACCTTCTATGAAACGTGAGGAGTCTAATCTACGCCAGTACTAGCAATCCTCGATATTTTAAGTGGATTTGTATATAATTGTATATAAATGTAATATAATAGCCTTAATAAATCTAAGCCGTAAAAATATAATTTAATAGCTTTTCATTTCTTTTTTATTATACTCAGTATGTATGTATGTAACTCGCACTCGAGTGTTCTGTAGCATGAAATATTAATATGTTGTTTTAAAATATCACATAACTTGTTACGATAGATAAAAAACAATAAAAGAAAAATAAGCTATATAGTATAAAAAATATTATTCATTTTAAATAATAATAATAAATAACATAAATTTATCAGTATTCCTATGAAAAACGAAAATTATTTTGGCGGTGAATAAGTGGTACCAATAATATGGAGTAGATATGTCAAACTACTCAATGAATCTTATTCAAAATATTTTTTATTAAAAATTTTGAAACCTCTATTTTCTTATTTTTTTGTATTTTACATGGATTTTCATATATGGAATGCATCTTTTATTTTTCGTAATTTAATTGTAGAATTGTCTAACGGTTCACATGAGACGCCTATTAAACAAATTTCAATTCCTATACAAAATTATTTCTACGTAACATTGGCGAAGTAATATGTGCTCAACTGGCACGATTTGAAGCGATCAAAAAGAAAATTGAATTGAATTGATGAAATTATAAAATATAAGAGTTCCCTTTTTAGCCTATTTTTATTATTTTTTAACGTCTTATCTAATCTTAATGTGTATCACGCAATGTTAACTTAAATAGCATTTCTATTTGAGCAAGCTTAATTTTAACTATAATAAGAACTTAGTACAACCAAAAAATATTTACCTTACAAGAACCTGCGACCTTAGACACAATAGATAAAACTATATGATATTATTTATTTAGCAGCAAAATAACATTGGTAGGGGCTTTATTACATTTAACTCGACACCAAAAACCTTGTTGACGCTACATATTTCTTCCTTTACTTTTACATGCATTACTTTAAGCCAAAGTTCAGTTTACTCTTATAACATACTAGCGACTCACTTTCGTTCTCACTCGGGTTCGTCCCTAGCTTGCTTCCCCATACAAACTTTCATCCCCATTTTCATCTCCTTAACTATTATTTATTTTCTTTTTCTAGTTAAAAATCAAGGATAGCGTCCACCCATGTCACTCCCCGACAACCAATGTCGCTTTTTTTTGTTTTTCTAGTATTTCCATTTCTATTTCTTTCTTATTTCTTGTTTTTCCGGCCTTCCCATTCTCGTTATTTTGACTAGCTGATTTATAAAGGTACCTGTAATTTGTGCATTCGCGCCGTCAATGTGGCCAGCATAATCAATTAATGATTGTTTTATTATACACTAGTGACTCACCATTGCTTCGCTCGGTTTCGTCCCTAGATTGCCTCCCCATACAAATTTTCAACCCTATTTTCACCCTCTTAAGGGATGATTTCCGGAATAAAAAATATCTTATGTCCTTTCCAGGGTCTCAAACTATCTTCTTACCAAATTTCATTTAAATCGGTTCAGTAGTTTTGGAGTCAATTCGGTACAAACAAACAAACAACAAATCTTTTCTCTTTATAATATTAAGTTAAGTATAGATTAAAATGGCGAAATATAAATATATACTATAGCAGCAACTGTATGTCGATAGAAGGATAAAAACTAACAAGCTCACATTCGCTGTTATAAATTAAATAGATGAAAATACACATATCATAATTAATATGCAAGCTTTTCGCAAGTTACTTTTCTGCGAAATAAGTTTAATTGA
Source organism: Brenthis hecate (assembly GCA_951806755.1). Classification (NCBI taxonomy): domain Eukaryota; kingdom Metazoa; phylum Arthropoda; class Insecta; order Lepidoptera; family Nymphalidae; genus Brenthis; species Brenthis hecate. The sequence goes on from OX638278.1 coordinate 401,010, forward strand.
CGATATAGAGAGATAGATGACGTTATTATAATTGACACGTCACTGTCACTTTTAACGTTCCTTGTTAAAGTTAATTTTAAAAAATACGTGTGCTTATATTAAATATATATTATGGTAAATTTTGGTTTAAAATTTATAGTTAAAATTAAGCCCTAATAAAAATAAATAAATGTAAATAGTAAAAAAAGCACTCAATGCGTTTTCAAAATCTCTTTCTATGTTTTTTATTTATATAATTATATCCAACAGTGGCATAAATTACATTATTTTTATATGTGTAACTTTATTTGTCATCCATATAAACACTTGCTCTTTCAATTACCCTAAAACTATCTTATTTAAAACTAGCGACTCACCCTCGCTTCGCTCTGGTTCGTCCCTAGATGCGTTTTTTTTTTGAGATGAACCCTAATTCTTTTTCTAACATAAAAGTAGCCTATGTTATTCCCTATAACATCAGCTATCTTCCAGTGAAAGTTCCGTCAAAATCAGTCCAGTCGTTTCAGAGATGGTCCGACACAAACAGATAGACAAACAAAAATTGTATTTTTCTTATAAGTATCGTATATGATTTCATATGCATTTAGTAAAACGCTGTTATTTTGACATTACAAACAGACACTTCAATTTTATTTATCTGTATAGATTTTCGTTTCCTACTAATTTTAAAAAATAGTTCTAACTTACCCTTAACTCTAAACAATTATTAATTCCAAGATATTAAATAAAAGTTGTGTTACCTGCTACCTGAACAGCAGTAGAATCCTAAAATTCATACTTAATTTTAATTGAAAACAAATTGGAATCTCCTTGAAAAATAGGGCTTACGTAAATACAAATTGCGTACCAAAATTATAAATCCGCGAATATTTACCCCAATATTTAATACATTTTGTTGTAACGTTTCTTCTTTCGTAATGCTTATTTTGACAATTTATTCCTTTCCGTTTCCCTTTTTCAATGAAGCTTGTTTATTGTAAATTTGTTTTTAATAATTTTTAGATATGTTTAGAACTTGAATGGAAGAATAAGATTTACGGTATTGTGCAAATTATTTATTATACAATTACACGATCTATTGTATACTGATTATCATTATCTCCCTGCCCATTTCCAAATTACTTGGGCTCGGCGCGAACATTTTCTGTACTGCTGAGAGGAGTTTGCAAAAGTTTTACAATCGGCCGCCTGCCTGACATCAACCCTCCTTGGCTTTTCAACCGACTTCCTCAAAAAGGAGGAGGTTCTCAATTCGGCTGTTTTTTTTTATGTTTGTTACCTCAGAACTCCGTCATTTATTAACCTTTAGAAGGAGTAGGTTAACAAACACATATATAGAGATTTCCTCTCGTCCAAGCGTAACGCGTTGTGCTTAATTGAAAAATGCATAATTGCATGTGTCGATGAAAAAATATACATTTTTCGTTAGCTATAGTATATTCAACAAGTAAACAGTAAATAACTATATTTTTTACCCGACTGCGTGACGCAAAAGAATGTAATGTGTTTATTAGTCTATGTTTGTATGTATGTTTGTTCCTATGTGGCATTACTATATTCATTCAACTTGTTTTCATATTTTTATTTAGCTTTTATGCAGTGGGGTTTTTTTATTTTAAAAGTATATTTTTTATCAACTTTTACTTTTAAAATATCAATTAAAAAATATAAAATTCAACAAGTGAGAACCTAACTCGCACATAAAAGATTCCGTAGCCTGAAACATTTTTACATGTTTTAACATAGTTTACGTAATTTACTTTAAAAGTGAAATATAATATTTACCCAGCTACAATATTCCAATAGAGCCCACATTTTAGTTCGTTAGCAAATTCTTGTAAATATAATAAGGCTTCCAAAAAGAAATAGTAAACAACAGTTGTTAATTTTTTTATAATGTGGTAACCATTTTGCATACAGCTAAGTGAAATACTTCCGCATTAAATATCAATATTATAAATGTGAATGTTTGTGAGTATGGATGTCTGTAGTCGTATGATGATGTATAGATATATTAATGTTTGTTACTGAAAACGGACAACTGTTCCTGAATCTATACATATAATAAAATAGTAACAAAGCGAAATCTGTACATGAAATATTTTTAAAAACAATGATTGGTCGATTTTCTGCTTAGAATATGGACTCCAAAAACAGTATTTGAAATTTGTCTGTATAATATGTTTTTTTTTTAATTTTTATCTTTTTTACGCCCCTAGGGACTTCTACTAAATCTTTAGTAATAAATAGAAATAAAAAAAGATATTACTTTATAAAAATCCCATGTTTGTTACTAGAATATATACTTATGAAGACGACTATCATGGCGCAATGCGGTAGTACGTGTCTGGCTCACGCTGCCTACAACGCCACAGGTCGGGAGTTCAAATCACACACGAGAAAGTTTTCATTGGGAACTAGATAGAAATAAACTTCATCCCCACACTTTATTGATAAAAATACACTGTTCTTAATTATACTTTCTTAGATTTACGCGAATATTTGACATTTTAAATAAAACTATCTTTTCGGATTATTTCGAAATAACTCTTCTTCTTAGTGTCCTTATCCGACATTAACTAGGGTCTTCAACACATGTTTATATCTATCAGCTGTCATCTCAGTATAAACAGCTTTCTCATATTCTTAGCAGAACTGCTTTCTGAGCCGGTGGTAGCGTCCTCACGGACTGACTTGACATATAGACTTGACGATTCAAATGTGTTTTTAATAAGTCTATTTGAATAAATTTTTATTTTATTTCATTTCATATAGTACATTATCCTCTTTCACACGGTCCATCCAAACCGATCTATCTCTAATTCTATATCCATTTACATTCAAACCTAACATCCTTTTGCTTATAATTATGACTTCCTTCCCGGCTCATGAAGCCCATACCACGCCAACCTACTACTTTCAAATCTTTGGTGACCTAGATATAAATACATCAATAAAAAAGACTTTTTAATACAAATATATTATAATACAATATATGTATATAAAACAAATTAACAACATACAAATAAACACATAAAATAAACTAACTACATAAGCGCAGCCTAAAAGTCTAAGTTTAAATTAAGTCTAAAGCTAGACTTAGTTTAAAATACTGATACTTTAACATAAATATTATTAAACCACAGTATGGGAGACCTTAAGCGTAGTTAGTTTGAAACTTAAAGTAAATGCTAAGATCTAATAAACAAGTGTAGGCAGGTGGTATTAATGCGTCCTCTAATCAAACTGTATCCGTTTAATAATTAGGTAACATGACGTCGACAAATCTAAGATATATGAAATCTTCCTCTAATGATCACTGTATTTATTTACTTTATTAGTAACATTTATCTCATACTAGCGACTCACCCTCGCTTCGCTATCATATGGAATAGATAGACTATATATTTAGCTTTGTTTTATATAGATATACTATAAATTCAATATATATAGGTATGATGAGTTTTATATCCATTAGTTGAGAAATGATAAATTCCCCATACAAACTTTCATTGCTCTTTTCACCCCCTTAAGGGGTGATTTCCGAGATAAAAAATATCCGATATCCTTCCCAGGGTCTCAAACTATTTTCATACTAAATTTCATCTAAATCAGTTTAGCGGATTTTTAGTTTATCCATTACAAACAAACATACAAACCCAAAAAAACATTTTTTTCTCTTTACAATATTAGTATAGATATAGATTACCATAGTATAATAACCATAATATTCATATTTGGAATTTTATGGAAAAGGATTGATTTATGATAAAAAATTGCTGATACCGATTATGTCTTGAGAATATTAGTTATATGTAGATTTAAGATAGGACTTAAATAATTATGATTTTGAAGAAGTGAAGAAACAAGTTTTTGACTAACTGTGGAGTAAGTCATTGGTCAAAATGACTTACTGTACTACCAAATGTAGCGAAAATAGGAATGTTTTATGGTAGCCATAGGCGTGCTTTAGAATGCTCCTCCCAGCTTCATCATCAGGTCAGTTCGATGGTATCAAACTTACAACAAATATTAAAAAAAAACAAATTTTCACATTGATACCAATATATGACCATAAAAATTAGAAGTTATTTATAAAGCTTGATGGCGTAGTTAGTTATTTACAAGGGTAGATAATAAAAGCATGTTAAAATAGCAATAGCAACATGAATGGTGTATATTTTTGCCAATTTTGCTGATGTTTTTTGCCTTTAATAATAAATAACTCGTATCATAAATTAAAACTTTCTACATTTATACTTGGGATCGTCATTAATTAGAAAAGCCAATACTGCCGGAAGAAAAGCACCAACTTTCAACGCTTAACCTTAAATTAGAGCAGATTGTGCTGACGTTTGTATGTTTCGTTTGGTTTAGGCTTGGTATACATATTTTATTTTTATTTCTTCGTTTTCAATCTACAATGTGTTCTTCCAATATCGTATATATATTATACTAGCATTGCCCGCGGCTCCACCCGCGTGCAGATGACCAAAAACCAAATTCTTAGATATTACATATTAGTATACTCTTACATTGGAGTTTTTGTATTTTTTGGAGAAATAAGACATTTTCACGCGGTAAAAAGTATCCTATATGTTGACCCGGATAACCAGCTATCACCTTTACCAAATTTTATCAAAATCCCTCCCGTGGTTTTTCTGTGATGCGGTAACAGACAGACAGACAGACAAAAATTTAAAAACTATAGATTCGGCCTCGATATCGATAATAATGTTTATTTCAATAAGATTTTCCAAAAAATATTTAATTTACAGATTCGGCTTAGTTATAATTTTATTATATGCCTCGGTGGTGTAGTGGCTAGCTTGTACGGCTGCACACCCGGAGGTCCAGGGTTCGAGTCCCGGGTCGGGCCAAGTTTAGTTATTGAGTCTTTCTGTATAGTAAGCCTCAGTAACAGCCCGGAGTTGGGAAGTTGGCGGTGTTTCACCCACGTGCCTCGGAGAGCACGTGAAGCCGTCGGTCCTGCGCCTTAACTCTCACCGGTCGTGTCGAGCAGTCGTCCCACCGGAGTATGAGAGTGACATGAATAGAGAGTGCACGTTGTGTCTGCGCGTACACGCGCTACGCTATAATATCTCCTGCGCAGTTGGCTAGTCTCAATGAGATTGGCCGCCGTGGCCGGAATCGGTCAGGAGAACATCATCATCATATGTATAGATAGTATGAGAGGCAATAAATCTAAACATTATTCCTTATAGTAACCAAGTGTGTAAGAATATCTGGAAAATTAATGGATCTAATTATGTTTTTACTGTATAAATATCGAACTCTGAATGCTTTCGCCCCGATGCCATGACAGTTGTTCTAACCATACAAACCACAACAACCAGGGGATTGCTACAACGATCCATTCTGCTATCGAGAAGTACCAGGAGGCAACCCACGTGGTACACAACCCATTAAGATGAGCCGCATCCCAAGTGCGTTTCTGCGCTTCATGCCATGTGGAATTGCCGGACGTAATTGAGCTGGCTAATGAGTACTTTGGAGGGACTACCGACTAGGTACACACAAGCCACTAGTTGTAAATAAAAATGTATGTATTTATACAGATATTATTTGTCTTTTCGAAGTAACTTCTCTATAAATTAGTAGTTCTGACTGAGAAAGGAAGTGTAAAAACTGTAAATTTCGAATCAAAAAAAGTTAAAACGACTTTTTAGGCCCAAGTTAAGCTAAATGAACATAAATAGCATTGCATCTCTCCTAAAACTGCATACATTCATATGTCTGAGTCCTTACAAAACTAGCATGAATTGGTTAAGGCTGAAGCTTTGACATGAAGCTATAAAATATTTTCAATGTTGACGACCGTTGTGGTGCGGTACTTATATGTCTGCTTGGGATTGTCTATGATTCTGGATATCATACGTTCAATCCTGCATGGAGCAAAACGTACTAATAACGCCTTCTTACTTGATTTTTAGCCAAAGCAGCTGATTTTCATATTACAAGTATAGACATATAAAAAGTATATAGGTGTGTATACCTGTACCTGACCTGTAGCCTACTTCATTCGGGTGCGTCCCTGGCTGCCTAATAGTAGCCTATGTGTTATTTCAGACAATGATCGTCTGTGTACTATTCATCCAAATCTGCCCAGCCATTTCAGCGCAAACAAACACACATATATTTATACATAACTATATATGTATACATGTGATTTTTGAGAGATATATACTTATCGGAAGACAAGCCAAGTGTGATATTTTTTCTTTCTGCTATTGTTAAACTCGTAACAGAAATAGTATAAAGAATATAGGGAAATAATATATTTTACTTTGAAACTAAATCTAGGAAAGCTCAAGTCTATCTCTAGCTGGACGTCTGTTATCATTTACGTAGTCTATTTTCATTTATGCCAAGATAAAAGCAGCTAACTTCGTATATGTATATATAATATGTAAAGCACTATAACTAATATTTTAATATATTAAAAAATATCGCGTGTATTCGAACGCATATCTTAACTCCATTTCGGTCTCTGCGACACTCATAGCCGCTAACGAGTCTCACATTCAGACGTATTCAAATTAAGCCTTTGGCGGTTTTTTCGTCGTTATTTGGGACGTTACGCGGTGCGCATTATAACGTCGAATAGGATTTTAGGCGCTAAATAAAAATTTTGTGCAGCTCTTATCTTGTATCATTATTAAAGTTTATTATGTAAAATATGAAAACTTTTTCGGATTTCAAATTTAACCTAAAATATTAAATTAAAATATATGAAATGTCAAACCCATAAAAATGTACGTCGAATAAGTGTACAAGTAAATTATAACCCACAAAAAAGAAATGAATCCTTTAAATTTCTTATAGAAATATTGTATTCAGAACATAAAATATGACATGACAAACATGAAAATTACATGACAAAGTTTAACAATAACCGAATCTGAATATATTTTTAGACTGTACTTATTTATTATTTATTCGGGCTAACCGTAACGAATAGCAGTGTTATTATTTATTGAAAAATTAAAATCAGTTTAGAATATGAGTAATTGAATACTATATTTTATTCATTGGCAAAATCAAACTGATAGGTCAAAATTTATTAAATAATTATTTAATTAAAACATCGTGAGGAAACCTGCATTTCTGAGAGAACCTAGTATGTTTTCGAAAGACATGTGAAGTCCGCCAACCCACACCTGGCCAGTGTGGTGGACTATGACCTGATCCCACTCGTTTGAAGGGAGAATAAAAAGGGCTTAATACATACATACATACATACATACAAGTATTTCAATATGGCATATATATTTTTTACCAACATAGAGCCGCGTCTTTTTGTCTTAAAGGAATCGATACGAGACTCTACTTGTTATTTCCTGCGTAATAGCGTAAAGCCATTGTCTAACACATAACATATTACGATCATCAAAAAGAGAAGATCAGAGTGCGAGGCTGTCGTGTAAACTATTTAGAACCAGTAACTTGATATCTTTTAGCCCAAAGATGCCACATTGATAAGATTCGCCATCCGATAGCGGTTTACATGAGACACCTATCTCCCAAATTCCAGTTATATGTTACAAATTATATCCGACTAATATATACATATAATAAAATTGTAAGTAAGCCGAATCTGTACATTAAATAGTTTTTGGAAAATCTTATTGAAATAAACATTATTATCGATACAGAGGCCGAATTTATAGTTTTTAGAATTTTTGTCTGTCTGTCTGTCTGTTACCGCATCACAGAAAAACCACTGGATGGGCTTTGATGAAATTTAGTATGGTGATAGCTGGTTATCCGGGCCAACATATAGACTACTTTTTACCGCGTGAAAATATCTCATTTCTGAGAAAAATACAAAAACTGCATTGTAATAGTATACTAATATGTAAAACCTAAGAATTTGGTTTTTGGTCATCTGAACGCGGGCGGAGCCGCGGGCAATGCTAGTATAGCTATACAAACATAACGAACATGACGTAATTAAAACGCCTTTATTAAGACTGAAGTTCTTGTAGGCTACTGTCTCATTCTGAGTTTTATTTCATGCAGGCCTGCTGTTATTAAAAGGCTACGTGAATGAAGATGTCTTACACGAATAAAGAAGGTTCATCTAGAGGGAAAATATTTATTCATAAATAAATTACTTAAAAAAACACAATATTATTACATTAAACACATTTCATTTGCCTAAGTAAAGAACACTCTGAAAGGCAACACATGCGAATGATAAAATAAACAAACCATGTCTGGAAAGGAATCACTTGTAAATACCGTCTCATTAATATTAAACTTGTGTGTTTTATTTATTTGAGTGTTGGAACACTTTTAGTGCCAGTTTTATGTTATTTAGATAAGTTTCCATTTAATTATGCAATTATATATGTAATTAGGTAACATGTATAAATTACCACCAAAAAATTACAGATAATTATTGTAATTAAGAATAGTTTTTATTATACATACATATTAAGAAAGTTTATATTATACATATAACAGATATATATATATATATATATATATATATATATATATATATATATATATATATATATATATATATATATATATATATATATATATATATATATCTGTTATATGTAAGTCAACAGCACATTATGATATGTTCATATTATAATATTATATTTATCTACATTATGTATATACATTACACATGCTTTGTGCTTAAGGGTTTTGTGTCAGACAAATCATATCATTGAAAAAGGGAAGGTATCGAATAGATTATAATAGATACAAAATAGTGTGTTAGACTCTGTCGTCTGTAAGTTCTGGGATCGTATCTTGACGATCCCTGAACTTTCAGTGTACATGCTAGCCACTAAGTCAACGAACCAGGTTAGGTCGAAAAGGCGAAAGCGAATGGTTTGTTCTCCTTAAAATATCTTCAGACGAAAATTGTATAACATAATAATATCCGTAACAGATTCAAAGAGAAATCAAAACTTGATTTTATCAGATCAGCTAGATCAAATTTTCATCCAGAGTTCACATATAAAGTTTCAAATCAATGTGGTAATTAAAAGTAGATTAAAATCTATTTTTAATATTTTAATATAAAATTTGTTACAAGTGATGTGAGTATAAAAACATGCTAATAAATTACTTTTTAACAAAGTAGGTCAGTCTGTACATTGACTTCAAAATCACTTAAAAAATTTTTATTCATTATTTTAGTTTTTTTTTTGTAAAATTTAAATAACCCCGCTCGAAAACAATCCGATTATTAAAAAAAACGTGTGTGTATACTTATGTACGCACGTAAGAAGTTATACTCCTTTGGCGTAACAGAATAAAAATATCTAAAGGTTTCATCCCGTATGTCACAACTCTATGTTTATTGTTTGTAAATGGAATGTAGCTAGCTTCATCATGGCGCTTTCAGCTAATTTTATCATGTTGCTTTTGGCTGTCGGTGTGCGCGAACATCGTAAAAAGTTTACTCTCATTTTTTTTTCGAAACGTGCCAAAAGAAGTATAACTACAAAAAGTAATCATTACTGAGTGACTTTCACGTAACATACCTTCAAAAAATAGACGAACGAGGATCAAAAATAAGTATTAAAGCTTTCATAAAACATCCTTATACAGTTAATAATTCGTGTAACAGTATATTAAGCAAGATATAAGGGTTAATGAGTATTAAACTGTTAGACACGGCAACCATTGCGACCGTAAACCGCTCGGTACATCACTGGCATTAATGTATGGCTACATTGGTGTTATAAATTATGCAGGTGACGTAAAGCGACCCTGTAATATGCTACGATGAAATAATGTTGTTAATTGTTACAATTTCTAAATTACAGTGCTTTATTTGATGTCATGATATTGTTATTGCATGATTTTATTGCTTTTAGTCATTAAGATGATAATTTTTTTTTGTATTAATGTATTATTTTGTGAATGTTTGTTTCTTCTGCGCCTTGTAATGGCTAGACCGATTTTGAACAAAGTTTAGTACTCGTATAGACTATGACATGGAGTTACATATTGGCCAAAGGCGAATAACAAAAACGAAACGAAGCGTAAGTCGCTAGTGTAACATAAATGTTTAAAATGATTATGAATTAACATAATACTTTCTTAGATTTACGCGAATATTTGACATTTTAAATAAAACTATCTAAACGGGATAGACTGTCTCTCCCGTGACCATGATTGCTGTAAAGCATTCGAAACGTCGGGAACCAAAAATCGAAATAAATCCGCGAAGAAATCCGAAAAGATAGTTTTATTTAATATGAATTAGCATATTAGTGGCTACTTAATATATGTATCATATTATAACTTTAATGCAACTATACACACTCGTATATGTTACTCTGTGTTCTACTAGAACAGACAATACATAGTTTTTTTTCATTCCTAATAGTTTTTACAATCCATATTTATACAAAAGGCGACTCAACTCCTCTGAAAGGGGTTTTGCCAATAAAAAGATATTGCTGTGAAATAAGTATGTCAATACCTGACGACATGTTGTATCTTACAATTTTCTCTTCATTTTTATTGTACGAGAAACAAACTAAGGACCTACGGCGTCTTATGTGGTACACAAATACTATCGTATGATGATAGGCCAACTTTGTACATTATAATATAATATCATGGTTTTTGAATAATTAAAAAAGTATATATTTACCTAAATATCCTACTAATATTATAATGTTCAAGAGATTGTTTTTGTTTGCTTCAATGCGCTTATCTCTGAAACGTCTCGTCACGTCTCTAAATCTCTATCAAAGGTATAGTCTATAGTAGTAGTAATATCTTCATATATCTTTCATTTATATAAGAGTAACCTACATAAAACAAGTAGGTAAATACAGAACGTATATTTTTCAAAATTTAAAAGAAAACATCGGCTCTATCATATTCGTTTACTGATAGCTACATTTTTATTTTTCCACACTACCGTGTGAACAAATCAACTTACTGGGTTGGATCGTGGATTGAATTGCACCTCGAGAGTATTTTCCTCGTTTGTTCCATTTAGTGAATGTTTGCTTACTTTTTAGAGGTTTTTTTTTCACAAAAATACTAGTAGATAAAGCTCGCTGTTGGTTCAGCTGATTCAATTTTCTTGTTTAAGTTGAAAAGATTTTTTTCTATTTTATGAGTTAAAAGATGACAAAAAGGGGCAATTATCTTGACGAAAAGGGGTAAAAAAATTTTGCAGTACGTAAACTTGACGTCTTTGTGTATTTTTAAAATAAAATGGATGTTTCTAATCGCCTGAGCTTTAAACATTCAAAGTCGTAAATAACATTTCACTGTTAATCCAACAAATAACGTAAGTTAAAACAAAACATAAATTAAATTTTGATGCTATAGAATTCCCAGCACTCGTTTAAGCTCGTATTAAATTTTTAATATTGTTACTTCTGTGCGAAGTATCTAAACAATGATTTATTCTATTATATTTTGATGTGTTATTATTATTAACACGATCATTTACCATTCAAATCAGACGGTATATGTTCTATATTACCTACAAACCTAAACCAAAAGCAACTATGTTTGTAGTTGGCAAGAGCTATTCGCCAATGTATGTAGATTGAACATTTCAATATTAGCTCCCCACAAATACGGTCTAATGTAACTTACGTGCATTTGAACATGTCTTCGATTCAGTGAGTATGTCTGAAAAGCATATGGAGTAATAGAAGCGTAGTTAACTCATAATTAGATGGTAGTTGGATGTCAAATTAAGTTTAAGTTTAACTATAAAATTATAATTTGAATAAAATAAAATAAATTATTTATAATATTTAGAATATGTTGAGAATCACATATATCTAGGTCAGACTATATAAAATTATAACTTAAGTGGGGCCAACTAAAGCGTTACTGATGGTCGATGGAACTAACTTTTAGGCATGCGTTTAAGGGACAGATGACTGAAAATATCGAGAATCAGGAGGATGCAGGCTGGCCAGAACCGGTATGGCTGGCGCTGATTGGGAGAAGCCTTCGTGCTGCAATGGACGGTGACTGAATCTTATATCTAAAAGTTCTAAATTGGATATGAATAAATATGCAAATCCTTTATCTTTTGTAGGTTTTTAATTCCGTTTCTTACAGAAGAAATTTGTATATTTTGGCTTAATAGAATATAAAATTATTTTCGTGTTTTAGCTACTTTCGACAAAAGCTTTTGATTGCTGTTTTAACTCTATTATCAGGTTGTTGAGATTTCAGTAGATAGGATACTACTAGATAGGATTAATAATGCAATTATTCCCTTACATCTTTCTGTTAATGACCTTCAAATTAATACTTTCTTAGATTTACGCGAATATTTGACATTTTAAATAAAACTATCTTTTCGGATTATTTCGTCTCACCCGTGACCATGATTGCTGTACAGCATTCGAAACGTCGGGAATCAAAAATGAAAATAAATCCGCGAAATAATCCGACAATATAGTTTCTTTTCTAATTTTAATTTGTTTCCATAATTTTAAAATATTTATCATGTAATTTTTAAAAATGTATATAATTTGAGTGAAATGTATCTAACAACAAAAAGAGTTAAATCCTTACAACAATACGTCAGCAGTACTTCAAAGCAGCACCACTGAACTGGAAACACTGATAGCTCGCAAACTTTGCAAACACCCGAACAACGTCATAAATTAATCTTGTAGATTAATTACTTTCTTCGTCCCATCCAAACAGCTTATAAATTTATTAATACAATTATAATTTTCGTTATATTTCACTCAGAACTTATTGTGTACCTATTATCTATACATACAGATAAATAAAATTGAAGTGTCTGTTTGTAATTTTAAAAATAACAGCTTATTACTAAATGGATATAAAAATATATATGTATGTGGTATTTATAAGAAAATAACATTTTTAATTTTTTTGTCTGTCTGTCTGTTTGTTCCGGTTAATTTCCGAAACGACTGAAACGATTTCCACGGGACTTTCGATTGGCTATTTTTATTTTAGAAAAAAAACAGGTACCCCGCAAATAAATTAAAACCAATGAAATTGTGACCAAGCTAGGACAGCTATTATAATTTTGGTTAAGTATATTTCCTTTCATTTCATTGTGTACCTACCTAATACGAGTATACTTCAATAACGTTACAATTTCAAAGTTTTCTGCAAATGTTTGTGAATTTTTATCGCGTTTTATAGTAACATGTAAATAGCATTACGATAAACTCGGGTGTAAGCAAATTAACCAAGATTTTATACCTAAGTCTAACTCGTTATATTATTTTGTTACTTTGTTAGTAAATTTATCATTAGTATGTAGCTAAGAGCAGCTCATTTATTTCTAAAAGTAAACCAATATTTGATTTTAAATTATTTTGTTTATTGGAGTATAATTTATTATATTTCGTTCTTATGATAGATGTGGCAAGGGAAATCAAAGATTTTGAACACACTCTCCATAGAGACTATATTATCCATACATCCATATCCCTACTTATTTACTTACTAATATTATAAATGTGAACGTGTGTTTGTTTGTTTGGTCTTCTTTCACGTCTGATGTTTAGATAGTTGGAGGGCTTATTCCCACGGGAAAACACGTTATAATACACCCCAAAAATATATTTATGATCAGAATTACTTGAAACTTGTATAAATGCTCTTGAATACAATTATATAAATAAATATTTTAGCATTTTTCGAAATTCATCCCATAAGAGGGTAAAATAGGGGATGAAAGTTAGTATGAAACTTACCTTTTCAGAGTTCTTTGTGTTTTACCACGAGCAATGCCGCGGGTTCTGTTAACATATAATTTATACATATATATATATATATATATATATATATATATATATATATATATATATATATATATATATATTAATTTTAGTTACGTACAAATAAATTTCTTACTGTAATAACTGAGATTTTCCTGTTCTAAGCAACCCAATTAGGAAACTTAATGAAAGTGGTATTAAATTTCTGTAAAAATTTGAGGGAATTCAAGTTTAACAGCATGGCACAAAAGTTTTGGTATTTCAGTCCTCTAATACTCGAGGTAATTAGAAGTTGCGGTACAATTTTAGATTAGGGTGACAATATTTGAAAAAAAAAGCGAAATAATGAATTTAATTTAAATATTTATTATAATATTATAGAATTCTTAAGATTACCACCAGATTTATTGCGTAGAAATCAATAGGTAAGTTGATTAAATAAAAATATGTAATTACCTAATACTTTCTTAAATTTAAATTAAACTATCTTTTCGGATTTTTAGCCGATTTATATAGATTTTTAGTTCGCGACGTTTCGAATGCTTTACAGCAATCATGGTCACGGGAGATACTAAGGTTTTAGATGTCTCAAAGGCATTATATAGTTTTTACAGACAGCCTATTCATAAAATAACAAAATTAATTAAAAAAATAGCACCAAATTACCTTACAATATTCGTTAATTTTAATTTTAAACATTTTTATAATCTTAATCAGTTTTATAATTGAACCAAAACTCATAATAAATCCGCAAAGAAGTTCGAAAAGGTACTTTTAATTAAAATATTAAATTACTTATTATAAACTATATGAGCCTAATATAATATTTACGTCTTATAAAAAAGTAATTGATCACTAATCCATAATACATTAATTTTCTTTTAAATTATGTAAAGAGATTTTTCTTGATTTTATTAATTTTTTCTACTTTTTGTGTGGTTACACTCGATATATAAGTTTTCAAAGGAATATGTAGTACTTACTAATCTTCTACACAATAAAAATCTATAAGAAAATTTTTCAGTAAGAAATATTAAATATTATGTTAAGAGCTAGGTTTCAGGGGTCAGGAATTAAAATGGTTCACTTAAAGCATCTATAGATGATTTGTTAAACAAACAGTAGACTATTTTAATATTTCAATTACACTAAAATATAATTTTAAAGTAACATAAATCATATTAACCCTAAATCGTGCAAGTAAAAGAGATAGCTTACATCTATTGTTAATTCAATAACGTGTTTACCGTGAGCTTTGCCGGGATTACCTCTCAGAGGACTTACTCTGCTTTTCTATTACTCTCTAAAGTGTTTTGTTTTGGAAACTGCATTAAAGTTCCTTCATTAGCAAATCTGATGTAAACGGTTAAATTAAAACTATAAAATACGCAAAAATTTATGCTTTTCATTGTTTAATTTAATGTGCAAGGTAGATACGAGATTTTGTTAGAATTTATTATTACTTGTTAGGATTTGTTTTTTTTTTTAATTTTTTAGTTAGAATTTGGTTAGATTGGATGTATACTAGTGTTGGCCTAGTAGACGAAATTTGACAATAATCAGTTTTGAAAAATTTAAGAAAACATAGGTACACGGAAAGTTTTAATAAAGAGAAAAAATACAAAATAAGGTATATACCTATATATAAAACAAATTCGTGATTTATAACTTAAGAACGGCTGGACCAATTTTTAATATATTTAATTTCTTGGATTTCACTTAGTCCGGAATAGCATAATAAGTATTAAAACGTCAGAAAAATTAACGAAAAAAATATTTAAATTTATATGGTTAACGCTGGCTAATAACTATTTATTTTATTATTATTAACGTTTCTTGGCTTCGCGCCCGGCTGGATTGCCGGGCATTACTGAGCCCCCCCCCCTCACCGCCACGACAAGGTGAACGCACGTTTGGGGGAGGAACCCACAGGACCAAGAGGACCCACTGAGAATAATTATTTATTGTATTCTAATGTAGTCGATCATTTTTATAATATGATTTTTGATGTGATTGGTTTAAGCGAGGAATAGTTAGGGCCGAAAGCTAGTATCTAATGTTCTATGAATAATGAAAGTAAACAGTAGCATCACATCACATAATATCCGAAAAAGCCACACCAAGGTTATTTGAAATTAAATCAGCCTAAATATAACACGACGGCTCAACAAAGTTGCACTTTATATGCAAATCACTTGATTTTGTGCACTGTTTACATTTTCTGTTCCAATCGTAGCGTTGTCATTGCTTTACAAGCTGAAAGTTTGCTTACCACCGTTACAGAACAAAATGTCTATCAAAAACTATAATACATTTAATTCTAATAGATTTTTGTAAGCACTTTATTAAGGCGGTGGTAGCCCAGTGGTAACGCGCTCGCTTGGGAAACCGAGTGAAGCGAGTTCAAATCCCGGGTCTCGCACCTGTGATATTTTCATGTGCGAATCATTTCTAATATGATTACCACTTGTCTTAACGGTGAAGGAAAACATCGTGAGGAAACCTGCATGTCTTAGAGAACTTAGCAAATTTTCAAAAGACATGTGAAGTTCGCCAACCCTCACTTGTCCAGCGTGGTGGACTATGGCCTGATCCCCCTCGTATTGAAGGGAGGCCCGTACCCGGCAGTGGGACGTTAAAAAGAGCTGAATACAAGCACTTTATTTACTAGTATATAATCGACTTGGAAGGCAGCTCTGTTAATCAATGGGTGTGTCTTAAATAATATAAATTAGATTTTCTCAGATTCCCGCGGATATTTGATATTTTTAAATAAAATTTGCCTTGTTTCTCCCGTGACCATCATGATTGCTGTAAAGCATTCGAAAGGTCGGGAAAAAAATTTAACATTTTATTTAGAAATTACTACTTGGACTACTCTCACGAAAAAAAAGAAAGAATATTAACATTAATTAATTACCTTTAACGCCAGAATTATGTGAATAATATAGTATATCTGTACATTTCGAGAGTTGGTGTTAAAAATAAACACTTTAAATATTGCTAAATAGCAAAAGCAAGAAAAATATATAAATAAATGTTGTGCTTTATATTTGTCAATGGAATATCGACAGCGATATTTAAAATTCACATTATTGTAGCAGAGTAATGTAATTTTTTATCACCAAACTTACATACAGTACAGCGGGCGGTTATTGTTCCTGGGTTTAAAAGAAAAAAACGTACGTAGTTAAAACTAATATTTCTCACATAATACTAAGTATCTATAATCAGTCAAATTCAGAAAACATCTTATACTGAATAATAATTAAAAGAACAAAAAGTCAGATCCTTTAATGTCCCACTGCTGAAATCGTACCTCCCCTAATGCAAGAATCAATAGCTAGTCTGCCACGCTGGCTAATTGTAAGTTCGCGCAAGGCGGACTTCACACATCTTTTGAAAACTATTAGATTCTCATAGTCATGAAGGTTTCCTTAAGATGTTTTTCACCATTTTAGTAAGTAGTCGCATGTTTAAAATGATTTACACATCAAATTTCAAAGATGCGAAACCTAAATTTGAACTAATTCAGTTTAGTTTTTTTTTTTTAATTAAGAGAGCTACTGGGCTATCAAAGCATAAATAACATCGATAAATTGTTATACTATAATTTTACTACTCACTAGATACTTTTAACGGTTAATACATTTCTCAGAGACGAGATATTTTACCGCACTAAGAAATATTCTATAAGTTCCCGAATTACCAGCTATCATCATACCAAATTTCATCAAAATCTGGCCAATGGTTTTCTCGTGATACGTTCCTAGACAGACAGACAGACAGACAAAAATTCTAAAAACTATAGATTCGGTCTCTGTATTGATGATAATGACTTTTTCAATGAGATTTTCTAAAGAATATTTAATGTTCTGTACATTCGACTCAGAATTTTATTATATGTATACTAACTACCTTCCCAATACAAACTTTCATCCTTATTTTCACCCCCTTAAGGGATGATTTCCGAGATGAAAAGTATCCTATGTCCTTCTGAGGGTCTTAAACTTAAAATATCTTCTTACCAAATTTCATCTAAATCGGTTCAATAGATCCAGATATTACTTTATAATATTAGTATAGATATACTCGTAGATTAGATAGGTTTTCCAGCATCGAGGCACGTATTTTTCGCTGCACCAAATGGTTGAAGAATGTGAAATTCTAAATACCCTTTAAATTCTAGTTACTTTTATACCTTCTTTTCTCTGCAAAGACAAATAGATGGTTTTAGTTATGAAATATATGTTTTAAAAAATCAATATTAAAAACCGTATACAACTTTTTTATCCATTTAGTTATTTTTAAAGCGAAAAATATTATTTTGGACCCTTTTGTGTGAGAAATATAAAAAATACAAATAATACCTTAGTCATTTACTCCACTAAAATACACTCCCTTCAAATTAGCAAAATATCAAATAACTTCCTTCTTAGACAGTAAATTCATTTGAAAAAGTTTTAATTTGACTCAAAAACTTAAAGTTTTGGCAAGTTTCGCCCTAATTAGATCAAAGTTTATAAAGATTTGAAAGCACCGCCCTCTTGACTCGGTTCCTCTTTACTTGCATAGAGTTTAAAGGTTTTCGGGCACTTTTAAAAATTACTTCCTTATATAATAGTATACTAGCATAGCACGCGCTCATAAAAGCTCATAAAAGGCGACTTATCATAAAATTCTATTAGGTTTTAAATATTAATATAATATATAATACGTATGATTACCAGTTAAGCTGTACACCAGATTCATTGTGCATCGCAAGATTGAATAATAAAATGTTGGTGATTGACAATGCCAAATATGTAATTCCTTCAATCTCCAAATGTTTAATTTTTATTTACATTATACATTGTTTTTTTTCGATTAAAAACAATTTTTTTTAATATGTCTATATTTCTATACCAAAATTATATCGAGAAAAGATTTTTTTGCTTATTTGTAGGTGACAAAACTCTGAAACTACTGAAGTAATTCTAATAATACCTTTACCAATACATACTCGTAGCTATTGGCTAAGTAATATTTTGCGGATTATAATTATTATTAATTATTCTCAATATTAATTTGTCACGAAGCGAAACGATTTTCAAATGAAAATGTTTGTAAACTTTTGTCCTGATATTAAAATATAAATATCGGGCAAGTGATGGCTTTAAAAGTGAGCAAGATAAATGTTTCTAAGGAAGTTATTTATTATTTCATAGCTTGATTTTCAATACAAACTTTCATCCCCATTTTCAGCCCCTTAAGGGATGTTTCCGGAATAAAAAGCGTCCTATGTCCTTCTCAGGGGCTCAAACTATCGTCTTACCAAATTTCATCTAAATCGGTTCAGTAAATCCAGAGGTTACCCCCTACAACGTCACAAACTCACAAACTTTACCTCTTTATAATATTAGTATAGATAATTGTAGTTCGCTTAATATGGGTTATATTAGCCGAGCTTTATGACTCTTAAAGTCGTAAACATTGTATACCAATAAGCCTTCCTTCTCTGCCTGTCAAGAATTAGTATGAAAAAAATCTGAGTTTTTTTAAGTTAACCAAAAAACTTTTATCGAAAATTGCATCGCAGAATATAGGTATGTTACGTAGTTTTTGAGTTATGGAATATTTTCATTCACCCGCTTTGTTAGTGTCGCAACCGCAAACTTTGTTTTACATAATTCGTTGGCATACTATTACAAGGTTCTATGTTAATTTTAATGAAGTTTAGTAATTTTTACATAGAACTTCGTTATTTTGTTATCGTAAAAAAACAACATGAACTATGTAAAGTTGAATATTTTGTAGTCAAAGTGCCGCTATCTAGTGGTTTGTTTTTGCAAAACTATAGCTAATGACACATAGAACCTTGTAACATTCATAACTAAATAAGTACTAAAATTATAACATAGAACCTTGTAATAGTGAGCTAACATTATGTTAACAAGTTAGTTCAATAAGATTTTCTAAAAAAAAAAAATTATGAACAGCTTCGGCTCAGTTAAAATTTTATTATATTTAGATATAGTTTGTATGCTTATAGAGTAGCACATAGTTCAGACAAAGGCCTCCTCTAACTTCCTTTGCCTTCTATCCCTAAATACTATTCTTACATCATTCTTACTCTTCCTATGTTTTACGAGTATGTTATCTTCTATTTTTCCTTTAATCATCTTAATGATAGCAATCCATTGCAATTACGATTTTCTAATATTAAATGATCAAATAACCCAATTAAAAGAAATCAGTTGCTTCATTTCAAACCAGCCACCAAGTGATGGAGGGCTGGATAAACATCAAGGGGATTTGTTGCTGTTACAAATTTCTAATACACTTGTACTAGCTCTCATATACAGCTAATATGTGGGCTAAATAGGATTATTTAAGCTTTGTTCTATGTAATAAAACAGTGAATATCCTATTAATATTAACTACATCAATCGAACTCAAAAAAAAGTCTGCGGCTTCGCTGAATGAATTTCCTGAAGTTCCTGATTGTAGCTTAGAATTTTGAAGTGGGAACAGTTATAGTAAAGCTGGAGAAATAAAATAAGCTTACACATTATAAATGTCATACTCTCAGACCTAAAGTTTTTAAGACTTTCGGTCTAGCGAGCCACATAAGAGCTCATCCTAGAAATAATAGCTAGGGACCATCCATGTCCAACCATGGACCATGTCCATTATCAAACCTAAAAACAAGCGTTTTATTTTATATATGTATAAATTTTCATTTGTTTTATATATATATATATATATATATATATATATATATATATATATATATATATATATATATATATATATATATATATATATATATCTACTAATTTGTATGTGCATATGTTTTTATAGGATGTACAAAAGTAATTTATTTCAATAAGAATTTTTAAACTAATTACAAAGTCAGAAAGAAAACTTAGCCTTTTACGCGACAGTTGCACTTTTCATTTAAACAAAGTGATTTATATCCTTCAAGTGCAGACTCGTAAAGTGCAGTCAAAGCCAAGGAATGTTCTAAGAAATTAATTAATTCTTTCTTAGGTAGTGATTCATTATTGTCTCCATTCCTCCTCTGAGTTTTTTTTCCTTTATGTTTTGTCAAAGTTTTTGTATTTCATAATATTATCAAAATTTGTAATATCACAGGTCTGCAACAAAAATGCTGTCTGGATATTTCCAACTGATTTCTATGTATTAAGGTGTTCTGAAAACTAAGAAAATACTCAAAAAATTCCAGAACGTAAGGTTTTTTTACAAAACGCACAATTCTGTTACAAAAAAGGGATTTTTTGGGCTAACTTGTAGTCATAAACTATGGGTATAATTTTATTTTGATTACTGTTTTTAAATGTTTACAGGACATAACTATCATTAATTTCTAAATAAGGAACACCTGTTTGAGCTACATTAACAAATATAAACATGTTGTAACCTGAACGTGCGCGCTCCGACAGTGTAGAGTATGGCGCGGTACAATTACGTGTTAACTCGTCATTGTTTTATAGATCTTAGATCAATATAGTGCAATGTTGTCTGTGCGGAAGTGTGTGAATTCGTCTGATAGTTTCTTTTTAGAATATATGATATTAAAGCAACAAGTGAATATTACGGACTTTGTAAAAAAAGTATACTTTGCGTATTTTGGCTTAAAACTTGGAGATCAGGATAAAGCTTGGGCACCTCATAAAGTCTGCAAACGATGTGTTGAAGACCTTCGAAATTGGTTTAAGGGCAAGAAAAAAGCTTTCCGATATGCGATTCCTATGGTATGGCGCGAGCAAAAGAACCATAGTTATGATTGTTACTTTTGTTCGTGTAATGTGAAAGGGTATAATTCAAAATGGAAGCAGTCAATTTCATACCCCAATCTGCAATCAGTTACTCGTCCCATCCCTCATGGGACCGAAATACCAGTTCCCAAGGTCCCTGCTACCTTGGAAGAGATTCCAAGTTCTGACGAAGATGGTGCTGTACCTAAGCCCGATGACCAGTCAAGTTTTGAATTTGAAGATGACAACAGTCCGAAATTGTTTTCCCAGGGCGAACTAAATGATTTGGTAAGAGACTTGAATCTTCCTAAAAACGCTGCTGAGTTGCTTGGATCAAGGCTTAAAAGCAGGAATTTACTTTTGCCGGGAGTGTCTTCCTCCTGTTTTAGATATCGTGAGAAGCAGTTTAATTCATACTTTGCCCAAGAGGACGAGTTGGTTTATTGTACCAATATTGAAGGTTTGATGGATAAATTTAAGATCTCATACGACCCAGCAGAGTGGCGTATTTTCATAGATTCTTCAAAAAGAAGCCTTAAAGCAGTTCTGCTTCACAACGGCGGTTTTTATGCTTCCATTCCTGTTGGTCATTCCGTACACCTCAAGGAAACCTATAAGAACTTGAAATTGATTCTTTTCAAATTAAAATATAAAGACCACGGTTGGCAAGTGTGTGGTGATTTCAAAATCTTGGTCATGGCGCTCGGACAACAATCTGGGTTTACAAAATTCCCTTGCTTTTTGTGTCTATGGGATAGTAGAGACAGAACAAACCACTGGACCAAAAAGTGTTGGCCTCTTAGGGAGCTTAAAGTTGGCGAAAAGAATGTCCTGCATGAAACTTTGGTACCTCCTCATAAAGTTCTTCTACCACCGCTTCACATAAAGCTTGGATTGATGAAGCAATTTGTAAAGTCACTTCCAAGAGATGGAAATTGCTTTCAAATACTTAATATCAAAGTTTCCAGGCCTCTCGGAGGCAAAGTTGAAGGAAGGTGTTTTCGTTGGACCAGATATTAGACGGCTTATGGCTGATCCACTATTTATCACAACCATGACAGATCCTCAAAAAGAAGGGTGGATTGCCTTTAAAGAAGTAACAACGAAATTTTTAGGCAATAACAAAGACCCAAACTACAAACAAATCGTCAAAAGAATGTTAAAAGCATTTCAAGCCTTAGGTTGCTTAATGAGTTTAAAAGTACATTTTCTTCATTCCCACCTCGACTACTTTCCAGAAAATTTAGGAGACGTGAGTGAAGAGCAAGGTGAACGATTTCACCAAGATATTAAGGAGATGGAAAAAAGATACCAGGGAAGATGGAGCGTCTCAATGATGGCAGACTACTGTTGGACGCTTCAAAGAGACCTTCCAGATGCTTCCCACAAGCGAAAATGTACCAAAAGGAGTCTCACTGGGAAAAAGAAATGTATTTAGTGCTTATTAATTAATGTATTTTAAATAAAAAAAATAGTTTTGTTACGCAATTATAAATTATAAATTTAATTTTCAATTTTTTATGTTTTATTTTACGATAATAACTTGTTTAACATAGACACCTACATTGTCAGAAAACGTGACGTTCTAGGACAAAATGAAAGTTATTTTCGAATTCAGCATACCCAAAAACATAAGAATTCCACATAAAAACCAAAACAGCTCTTACTTTTTTTTTTTGCAGACTTGTGTAATTTGTTTTTATACTTACTAGCAGGAACCCGCGGTTTTGCCCACGTTCAATCTACAAAAAAAAAGTCTTTGGCTTTATATTATACAGCATGTAAGTATTTATTTATTTATTATACACCCAATTAGAACGACGGCACCACTTACACTAACTAGATTATACATTATAAATTATTACAAACATAAAATACACAAACAAAACATAATTAAATATTACTTGGGTTCTGAGAGCATGCTGAGAATATCGAATAGCCCCGTTTAATAATAGGGTTATTCAATATTCTCAGCATACCTCAGCAACTCAAAGATTAAAGATGACCACTTGTCATTGAGAGGTATGTATTCAGTCTCTTTTTTTAAGTCCCACTGCTGGGCACGGGCCTCCCTTAATACGAGGGGGGATTATACAGCATGTATGTAATTTTAATATTATATATATATATATATATATATATATATATATATATATATATATATATATATATATATATATATATATATATATATATATATATATATATATATATATATATATATAGTTTTACAATAATGTAAAATTAATAATAAAGTCTGCCCAATCTCTTCACATTTATGATTATTGCTCCGTTCTCTTGGGTAGTAGCATAATATATAGCCTATATATTATATATAGCCTTCCTCAATAAACGGGCTATCTAATGCAAAAAGAATTTTTCAAATCAGATTAGTAATTCTTGAGATTAGCGCGTTCAAACAAACAAAGTCTGCCTTTTTATAATATTAGTATAGATAATATTAATCAATAATTTATTTATAAGAACCAAGGGTAAGTCTAGTACTAGTAAGAAATAATATATGAAAATATAAGAGAAAAACGAACTTCACGTAGACACTATAAACAGACGCGGCCATCCTAACTTTTATACAGTCTCTTCATAAAGGAGATACTGACAGGAAATTCACGGTCATTTATTACAAGTATGGCCACCCTTGAAAGGTCGAATTAGGTAATAAATAAAAAAAAATTATAATCTTGCTCACGTTATGGCTTTTTAGGCGTCATTTAGTAAAAAAACCGTAAGAAATACTTTAATTTACTATATATCGCGTGTTGAAAATTTAAAATATCGTTTTTAAGTATGCAACGCTTTTCCATTTCGTCAGAATAATTAATAAGGCCAGTATCTACAACAGTTGTTGTAAAAATATTCAAGTAAAAATATATGTATCTTTGTGATAATTTAATTTCAGAATTATCAAAAAGGTATTGTAAATTCAAAAAAAATAATAATATAAAAACTAACTTTTTCTGCTATATCGGGCTGTAACTTCGTCAGAATCTATGGCAAGAGTTTATTTCTTTAGTTTATTTTAAGAGTCGACTACCTGAATAAATAAGAATCTTTAGATAACAAATCATTTGTCTATATAGTATATACATATAATAAAATTCTAAGTCGAATCTGTACATTAAATATTTTTTGCAAAATCTTATTAAAATAGTCATTATTATCGATACAGATGCCGAAACTATAGTTTTTTGAATTTTTTGTCTGTCTGTCTGTTAACGCATCACGAGAATATCACTGGACAGATTTTGATAAAATTTGGTAGGATGATAGCTGGTTATCCGGATCAAATATATAGGATACTTTTTATTACGGGAAAATATCTCATCTCTTAGAAATCTATACTAAACGTTAAAACGTAACCAGGGACGAACACGAGGGGAGCGAGGGTGAG
The DNA here is from genome assembly GCA_951806755.1 of Brenthis hecate. Taxonomy (NCBI): domain Eukaryota; kingdom Metazoa; phylum Arthropoda; class Insecta; order Lepidoptera; family Nymphalidae; genus Brenthis; species Brenthis hecate. The sequence continues at coordinate 425,927 of OX638278.1, forward strand.
TCGCTACTCGCTAGTAACCTTTAATAGGTTACGTTATCCGGCAAACTCAATTAATCATTGAGCGATTACACCCTATTATGATACCATCAAATACGACAGGTGTTTAAGCATATTGAATATTTTAAGTAAACTGTAAATAATATTTTCATATTTTTCTTGAAAAGAAAACAAAGACCATATTATTATAAATTCATTTTAGACTATATTGTGTTTTCCATTTTTAATAAGTTTATATTACTTATATAATGTTTTATGTACATAGACACACTACAAGGTTGACGATGGTGATGTTGGATAGTTTAACTTTTATTATCATTATTAATAAGGCTATAAAATATAAAAAGAATTGTTCAAATCCCATTGATAACTTTAGAGATTAACAAAAATAAAATATAAATGTTATTTATTTCTATATTGTAGAAAACATCAAATTTTATGAATTTTTATATTTTGTGTTTTAGTAAAATTTCGCACTGGTACTGAAATCGCTTAAGTATCACGGCTGTTCTTACCAAAGCACTTCGGAATGAATAAAATAATTTTTTTCGCTATCAAAAGTTAGCTGTACAAAATTATAATTCTTTTCTAAAGATCATTTGGGTGCAGAGTATTTATTATCCTTTGCATAATTAACTACGAGTTTATCAAGTTTTCCATTAAGTAATATTTTCACATATTAATCTATACCGTCTGTTTGTTCCGGCTAATTTCCGAAACGGCTGGACTGATATTGACGGGACTTTCACCGGCAAATAGATGATGTTATAAGGAGTAACTTAGGTTACTTTTATTTTTGTAAAAGTACAATTAGGATTCCGTTAAAAAAAGTAAAACGTATATAAAGATGCACACAAGCGAAGGGAGGGTAGGTCGCTAGTTTAAATGATTATTCTAGTAGATAGTACCTACTAAAATCAAGACAAATTGAAATCATCATCAACATCATCATCATATTCAGCCTGCTTTCGTCCACTGCTGGACATAGGCCTCTCCTATGGCACGCCACTGAGCTCGATCTTCAGCTCCACGCATCCAACCGATGCCAGCCAGTTTACGTATGTCGTCGCTCCACCTAGCTGGAGGGCGTCCTACATTACATTTGTTTTAAATTGAAATTTTAAAACTATATTTTAAACACACATCTCTTTAGACAGGGTTGAATGACGTTTTTAAATTATAATAGAAAAAACGTTCGATTTAAAACTAAATAAAAAAATGGGTGCGTGGAATAAGCCTTTATGTCCTAAAATTCTATGTACATATATTCTAAGCAACAGTCAAATACAATAAATGAAATAAACATAATAAGCATATTGTACAAACATTATTTGTACGTGATTTGGCGACAATGTCACACTCTAATCAAGGCATCGCTATCGCAACGAAGCAATTTTGCTGTGAACGGTAATGAACCAAACAACCAATATCAATAGTGGAACAATAAATTAGCTACTTTGATACTTATTTTTGATTACTTTTATGTCACCTTTTTACAGGAATACATTTTAAATTATGTTAAAAAGTTTGTCAATGAGTAATTTAAAGTCGATTTTATTCCAGAAATTGTTAAAGTTATGCTCACTTTATAAAAATGGATAAAATATAATTAATCACTTTGCATTATCTATATGAATATTATAAAGAGGCAGAGTTTATTTGTTTGAACGCGCTAATCTCAGGAATTACTAATCGGATTTGAAAAATTCTTTTACATTAGATAGCCCGTTTATTGAGAAAGCCTACACCGTACCTAGTGAGCCGCTAGTTGTAAATAATTTTAATTTTAGATTTAAGCTCATTTCCTTTAAAAATAAAATAGATTTACATAATTTATTCAATTATTATAATACCTACTTAGCCTACAAGCCTTCATGGGCTTTCATGCTAAATTTTAAACTAGCAGTTTTAAAAAGTTTTCACTTTAATTGTTCTTTTCGTGTAATAATAATATATTGGAAAATGTGTAGCATCAGTTACATGTGGACATTTTTAAAATATTTTAAAATAAGTATAAAAAATTATACATTCGATATTTTATAGTTCAATTTGCTACTCACTCTCACTTCGTTTGGGTTCGTCCCTAGTTATGTTTTAACGTTTAGTATAGATTTCTCAAAGGTGAGATATTTTTCCGCGGTGAAAAGTATCTTATATGTTGGACCGGATTACCAGCTAGCATCATATCAAATGTCATCAAAATCTGTCGAGTGGTTTTCTCGTGATGCGGTCACAGACAGATATACAAAAATTCTAAAAACTATAGATTCGGCCTCTGTATCGATAATAATGTCTATTTCAACCAGATTTTCAAAAAAATATTTAATATACAGATTCGACTCAGAATTGTATTATAGGTTTGTATATACATAGATATAACTCATTACATATGTACATATAACAATAAGAACCTCGTACTTATTGCAAGACTACAATTTAAAGTTTAAAACTATGAGGATTTAATATTTCTATCCGTAAAAAGTGCACTGGTGCCATTTAATTTTATTCATACTGTTATTTGCATAAAACCCGAGATTATAAAGTTTATTTGTAGTCTTTAGTAAGCCCACCACTTTTGTAGTATAAGCAGTACATTCCAGGTAAATAGTTCTGGAGGCGTTTAAACTGTCGCTGTAAAAATAATTTTGGTTTAATATGTGGTTAGTGGGGCTGTATTTTGTTTGAAAATGCAGTGAACTGTAACGGTACATCCATTGTATAATATGTTATGTATGTTTGAAATAAAGCAATTTTGATTGTATTTAAAAGGTTTTAATTTGTTACTGTTATTTGTCAGTAAATCAATTTTCTAAGAACTTTAATTTAATATATCGACGTAGGAAAGCATATTTGCTGTAAGTAGACATATTGCAATTGTTCACCCAGAGCCAAAAAATATTATTAATTTCGGAAAAAAATTAATAGTGTCTGACCTATCCATGATATTGCTACCATTTTTGGAACATAGGTTTATTTAACTGCCATTTACTATTTGCAATGTAAACTTTTTATCCAAAGTTACTATAAGTACGTGTTTGGCTAGTTACAGCAAACAGTTTTTTTAAATCACATACCTTTAAAACGCTGTAACTAAGGAAGAAAACTGTACGCGTACATGGAAATATCAATTTACAGGCGGTAAATATGCTGTATGCAGTAAATTTATTTATTTGGGTACTGCAATTCATGGTGTAGGATTAAATTTATAATTATGATTAGATCTAGAAATGCAGTGGGTCAGTTGGTAATGTAATGTTTGGTTGAAATAAAATGTCGTAAATGGTAAAAAAAAATTATGGTCTTTTAAATTGTTAAAACAAAATATGAAACTCTAATTATACTGCCAGATTTTCGTTTCCACAATATAATGAATTAAAAAAGTATTTTTCTCTTATATATAAGAGATAAAACATAATGAGAGAATAACAGAATGTCGTACAAGGAATGAAGGGTGCGGGCGGAGCCGGTAGCGATGCGGTAACATCGACACAACTTCAAAGTACTATCATTTTTTCAATGGGGTAAGGGTAACATGAAATGATAAATGATTTATCAAAATGAATTATCTCAAATTTCTAAAAAATCACAGGTTTTTAAAATGCATTATGTGGTGTGAGCTTTTAAAGCAAATACGTGATGATTTGCTGTAAATAACAAAAACTAAAACTGTAGGTTCCCTAAACTTGCTGTAAGTAAACGAATGTAAAAATCTCACGCCGCAGAAATGCTGTAAGTAGCGTTAAGTTTATAAATGGGAAGAAGTAAGTATTTGTAAAGCAAAATTTGCAGTCTTTCTTATGCTGGAAGTACAAAATGTCTAAAATGACTAGATTTTAGTCTACATACAGCATTTAATCTTGCTAAAAAAAGTATAAGTACGGGCGTTTTCAACGGCGTATGTAATTTTTTTTCATCGTAGAGACACAGGACCCGGGTTATTCGATGCGGCTTTTTTTCTGATTCTAATGGTAGTAAAAAGTATTTTGTCTACTTACAGCAAATATGCTTTCCTACGTCGATATACAAATGTATGAAGTATGTGCAAACATACATTCGCGCATTCAGCTATCCAGTGATAAAAAAGTTCTTACGGAATAGTAGTTCAAGTTAATGTAGTTAACAAGTTAATATTTTAAAGTCTTAATAGTTTGTATTTATAATAAATATAGTATTATAAAAATTGCTTTGTATAGATATCAAACCCGCCACCTTTTAGATCATAAGATGAAATAAATCAATGTATATTAGCAGTACCCGCGGCTTCACTCGCGTCCAAACTTCCGATCGCTAACAAAATTCACAGGATTACCCGCTGGGCTAATCTGAAGATTAGGTAACTGAAAAATTCATCAAAATCGCTCCAGCTGCTTTGGAGTCCATAGGAAACATACATACACACATCGATTGTTATTTTATTTAATCGACAATTTAAATTTATTTATTGCTCGGAAAATGGAATCTTTTATGAAAATTATTTAATGACACACCGACTGCAACGCCACCTACCGGATCCATTTGTGAATTCAAACCTTGCAGGGACCCACTTGAACATATACAAAAACTATCATAAAAATCATCCCTGCCGTTTAGAAGATGATCAGTGGCACACCGACTGCAGCGCCACCTAATGGGTCAAATTGTATTTTCAAACCATCCAGGAGCCCATTGAAATATCAAACACACAAAATTTCATCCAAATCGGTCCAGGAGGAGTAGGTTAACAAACACACGCACAGAAGAATTATGTATACTCGTATTAAGATACTCGTATATAGCACACCAGTAAGAGCTAAATAAGCATTGCATTACGAATATGAAAAATGCGAAAATGTGAAAATGAACCTGTAAGTTGTATTTAATAATGTTAAATTAGTATTAGCCAAACGAAATTACAAAATATCTGAGATGAAATCTATTTCAATCAAATAAATAAGCCCGGAGATAACAAGAAATTGCGTTGAAATTCAAATTAATCCCGTTGAAATGAACATTTTGAGATGTACAATGCTGTAATGCGTATATAACCAGATTTTCTATTACAAAAGCGATACTATTACCATAAATTATTGTAAAAAAATCTTCTATCTATAGGTACATATAATAAAATTGTAACCAAGCCGAATCTGTACATTAAATATTTTTTGAAAAATCTTATTGAAATAAACATTATTATCGATACAGAGGCCGAATCTATAGTTTTTAGGATTTTTGTTTGTCTGTCTGTCTGTTACCGCATCATGGAAAGACCACTGAAGGGATTTTGATGAAATTTCTTATGGTGGTAGCTGGTTATCCGGGTCAACATATAGGATACTTTTTACCGCGGGAAAATATCTCATTTCTCAGAAGAAATACAAAAACTGCATTGTAAGGGTATACTAATATGTAAAACCTAAAAATTTGGTTTTTGTCATCTGAACGCAGGTGGAGCCGCGGGGATAATTAACGAGCCATTCTGGTTTGTATCGCGGAAACGACTCTAACGATTTAGATCAAGTTTTGAATTAACGTTTTGGTTTATAATCTATCAGTGCCAGCCAATACAAACCAAAGCACACCGACTTCGAAAATATCTGATTAGGTATCTATTCTAAATGAAAACCCCCGTTTTTTACTTATATTTTATAACAAATTATAAGAGAATTTTTCCACCTGTTCTCGCCTCTCATGCTGACAATGTCATATAGAGCCATCTCGCAAATGTTTGGTGGTACTTCCATTGTCGCCAATATATGATAACCTACTAAACGAGCTCCCAAATCGAGCGAAGCTCGGTCGCCTAGATACTAAATATTTATAAAGCCATGTTGATAGGTCGTTAATGAATTCTTTTAATATAGCTTTAGCTATTTGGTGAAACATCAACTTTAATTCTAAAGTAATCATATTAACATCTATTCACCTATGCTTATCAATTATTATATTATCTCATCAATACAGATCATAGTTATACGTGTTATAACTGTTGATTCCTAGTAATTATATTTAATTTTATTTTCATAAAAGATATTCATACAACCGATAGCATTGTTAGTGTATAGATAACCCATCTCATGTAAAAAATTCGACCTCCTTATTTGGCTTCAGGTTATTTTAGTTTGTTTAAGTAGACGCTACGTGGCGGTAATCCGCAAGCTATTGTACTGCTTTAATTTGTAAACATTTAATTATGTTTCATAGTAAAATATAGTCTTTAAACAATCTCACGATGACACTCTCGCAACAGCCATACTTTAAGTATATTTTTATTTCTTTATTAGTAAAAACTAGCATTGCCCGCGGCTCCGCCCGCGTTCAGATGACCAAAAACCAAATTCTTTGGTTTTACATATTAGTATACTCTTACAATGCAGTTTTTGTATTTTTTCTCAGAAATGAGATATTTTGCCGCGGTAAAAAGTATCCTATATGTTGACCCGGATAACCAGCTATCACTATACCAAATTTCATCAAAATCCTTCCAGTGGTTTTTCCGTGATGCGGTAACAGACAGACAGACAGGCAGACAAAAATTCTAAAAACTATAGATTCGGCCTCTGTATCGATAGTAATATCTATTCCAATAAGATTTTTCAAAAAATATTTAATGTACAGATTCGGCGCAGTTAGAATTTTATTATATGTATAGATATTATATTACGAGTATTAGTATTGGTCTTATTAATTTACTTTACCAAAAATGAAAACGAAACCTGCAAAAAATGTAAATCATGTCACGTATTCCAAGTTTTTCTGAACCCAAACGATTTAACCCGCTTACCGCAATTCATAGTAAAATATAAATGAACAGTTTACACGTCGTGATTTTTGCTTTAACGTATATTACAGTCGGATTCGGATGCAGACCACTGAACGACTATCAGATTAAATGCAGAATTTATAGCTTTCCGATGCCAATATTCAGTAAAAAGCGGTTACACAATGAAATCTGTGATTGAGAACTCTTGGAATTACATGCGAATTTTGTATACAGTAAATTGTTTTTTATAGATCCCTGGGTTATATGAAAATAGAGTCTAGACGCTGTAGTCTGGAAAGGAGATTGTTTGAGCGCTTACATTTTTACTGTAAATAGTTGTGTTGATGTCGATGGCAATAGTGGCACGTTGGTATATGTACGTCTTACTAATATTATAAATGTGAAAGTTTAGATTTTTGGATGCATGTTTGTTACTCAATCACGCCAGAATGGCTGAACAGATCTGGATGAAATGTTGCACAGAAATAGATTATAGTCTGAAATAACACTTAGGCTACTTTTATTCCGGAAAAATGTACAGTTCCTGTGGGATAGATTTGTTTTTTTTTTCTAGAGGCGAACCTGAGGGAAGCGAGGGTGAGCCGCTAATAATGTCTAAATTATTATTAGTAAGCCATACCGTAAGGTACTTAGTACTAACTTATTTTATTAATTTATCTTTAATAGGAACTAGGCCAAGCGATACGTTAATAAATCTAAACCGATGCTTGTGATTCTTGTTTCAATTAATAGGTTTTTTTTTTAATTTAACTGACTGGCTGTTGGTCCTTCACTTCAAGAAACTTAGTTCCACTTCAAACAATACCTTAGAAAAAAAAACGTAACGTAAGTTTAAAAAGAAAATCATTCCTAGAATATAGGTAAATAAATTTAAAATGATTTTAAAGTTTGTAGACATACAATACTTAGTTATTTACATAAAATATATTACCTATAAGTTTAATATAAATCATGTGTCAATATATTTAATGGCAGTATACAATTACATATAATCCACTGATATCATATTCAATCCTTATAGGTATAGAACAGTGCAGGCTTCACACAATATACTAAGGTTTCTAAGTTTAGGATCATTGCGCATTAAGTTTACAAATCTAAATTGATTATTCGTAATTAACAATAACCAAAATTACCAAAACATAGTACAAAAGTATAAATTAAATTAGTGGCTAGCATGTTGAAAATACGGAGATCTGGGTTCAAGTTTTTTTTTGACGTTGGGAAATTAATTTAGGTATACGACCTGCGTGGTACCAGCTCAACGGAACTCCCCCACCTTATTGGGATGTCGCAGGTTCGCTTACGTACTCAAGCAGAAGCCCCGACGGTAGGTCTGCTGGAAAAGACCACAACCATTCTAGGTTCAAGTCCCGGTTAATACAGTTATCAAGTTTCTTTCAAGAAATTCTCATGAACACAAATTGACATTTTAAATAAAACTATCTCTTCGGATTATTTCGCAGATTGATTTTTGGTTCCCGACGTTTCGCATGCCTTACAGCAATCATAAATCAAAATAATTCCGCGAAATAATCCGAAAATAAAGGTTTATTTAAAATGTCAAATATTCGCGTAAATCTAAGAAAGTATCATAAGTTGACACACTGACTGTGTCAACCCCCCTGTGTTGTTTTTGTTGTTGTTGTGTGTGTTGTTGTGTGTGTTTTTAAAATATGTTATATATAAATAACTTTTTTACTGCCTCCTTACTAGGTACACATTTTATTCATTTATTTATGAAAATAATATTATAATACAGTTGCAGTACAAAAGTGTCAAAAATATCAGTAGAAAGTGTCGGTTATACACGACTAATCTCCAAAAAGCACGTGAGACCGTCGGTCCTATGCCTACCTCTTTGTGGTTTTACCGGATTGTTGAACGGCATAAAGGTTACCCACAACCGAGCCTAAATTTACATTTCTACACAGTTACAGTTGATATATGATGAGATTGAAAAAAGTGATTGGTACATTGGCCAAATTACTGAAATAAAATTAGCTTTTCATTTTTTTTATTTATTTAGGTATTTGATTCCCTACGTTTCGAATGCTTTATAGCAATTATGGTCACGGGAGAGTCAGAGGTTTTAGTTGTCTCAAAAGTTATTATAAGTTGTTACAGACGACACACACATACATACAAATAAACCTATGAAATACAATACTTATTAATATTACTACCAATTGAGATCTTCAAGAAATTTAATAATTCCAAAAATATAAATTATGCCTAATGCCATCAAAATTCTTATGAAGTTAAATTTAAAATCACTGCAAAGTGATCGCATTTTCCTAATTATTTAGCGATTTTTCATCGTGAAATTTCTATATAGTCAAAGATTTTACTGTTCGTTTCTTAATTATTTTTTTTTTTTTGGTTTTAAGTCTGTGGTATGTTGATATGAAATTGATGTAAGTATAGAATAAATAACTTAGTACGTATTTTACTGTAAAAATATAATATTTATTATTAAAAAAATATAGTTGATGTCAATCAGAAATATTATAACTTTCTATTAGTAACTAGTATGACGAATAACAAATAGGCAGTGGTAGCCCAGTGGTAACGCGCTCGCTTGGGAAACCGAGTGAATCTGATATTTTCATGTGCGAATCATTTCTAACATGATTACTACTTGCGTTACGGTGAAGGAAAAGATCATGAGGAAACCTGCATGTCTGAAAGAACCTAGCAAGTTTTCGAAAGATATGTGAAGTCCGCCACCCGCACTAGGCTAGCGTGGTGCACTATAGCCTGATCCCCCTCGTATCGAAGGGAGGTCCGTGCCCAGCAGTGGGACGTTAAAAAGGGCTGAATACAATGCCGTATAACTAACTGGCCCGATGGTCTAGTGCCTAGTTTATACGGCTACAGACTCGGAGGAACCGGAAGTTCGAGTCCGGGTCCCGCCAAGTTACGTCAATATTTTTTTTTGTTAAGAAAGTCCCAGTAACAGCCCAGAGCGAGAAGTTGGCGGTGTTGCACACTCATGCCTTGGAAAGCACGTCGATCCTGCGCCCGATCTCTCATAGGTCGTGTTGAATTGTCGTCCCACCGGAATTTGAGAGTAGTAAGAAATGCATTTATATTTGTGCATAAATTTGTTCACTGTAACACTGTAATATAAATAAATAAATATATTGGGATTTAGATAAAGATTTAGAAAGTATTAAGAAAGTATTAAATATGTTGGGACATTAAACAAAACATTAAAACGGAACGAGAGTGACAGTAAGTCGCTAGTATAATATAAAATTTTCATCAATTATGATAATGACAGAATTTTTACCATTTTTTCAGGGTTTATAGAGATTCATAATATTTTAAAATGATAACAGTCAAAATGTAAACGTTATAGACTATATATATTTTCAATTGTAGTTAGAAAGGTATTTGTTAACTTTTTACTTAGTTACAAACCTCGTACCCACTAGGTCGCTTAAACTAAGATTCTCACTATAACTCCCTTCCCACAGACATCTGAAATTTAGCGATAAAATAGTTTGGATTCGGGCCATGTGGAGTCAGTCCAAAGCTGGGTTAGCTATAAAATGCCTATGCGAGCTTTGTCTGTAACCTAACGCTTTACTTAATAGTTGTTAATTGAGAAACGGTGCAACTAACGCTTATAAAACATGAGGATATACGATATTTAAAATGAATCTATGCGTTTAGGAAATTCAAAATAATACACTAGATCTTTTGTTTTCTTGTGTAGTGTTGTATCTATTGGTTATGAGAATGTTATTTAGTTTTTTGCCTTTGGTTTCAAATATTATACATTTTACCGAGATAAAAAGTAGCCTATGTGTTATTCTAATTCGTGAGCTATATTATTGTAAAGTTTCATTAAAATCCATGCAGTAGTTTTTGCGTGAGAGTAACAAACATCCATACATCCTCATAAACTTTCGCATTTATAAATTTAGTCGGATTTATATATTCAAGTATATATAATCAATTTTGGTGATGCCTAAATTATTTAAAAATTTTTTCTTTTTTGTTCTGGGATATTGAGAAATACCAATTTTAGTGTTCAAACATTTTTGTCCTGATAATCACATATACCGGGTTATTAGTGATTCGACGTATTCCCGTTAGGAGGTGATAAGGGTGACTATTTGCGATAATTTTAACCATTTTTGAGTTATCATGTTTTTAGATAAATATTTAGATTTAAATCATGTTGCATTTTTGACTTATTTTGAAAAAAGCTAAAAAACATGATAACTTAAAAAAAAAACTTTTGCATAGTGCTTATTGCGGTTAAAATTCTCGCAAATAGTCACCCCTATCACCTACTAACGGGAATACGTCGAATTACCAATAACCCTGTATATATATCATTTTAAAAACGCAAGATGGACGGATGGAACTGGATGTGTTTTGTTATAGTGTGGATATTAATAAATAGTCTAATTACTAAATTATTCCTTACATCCTTAAATTCAAAAATCTATTGTCAAAAAAAATGGTCGTTTGTGTACTAAAGGTTATTTTAATTAATGATTTTAGAAAATGCCACGTCTTGGGAATGATGTGATAGACTTCATGCTACTTCAATTTTTTAATAATTACTGTAATTTATATTTTAAATAGAAAAAGCTAAAAAAAGTTTTAGTGCCGCTGAGTTTCTTCTTCCAGAACTGGTACAAAACTAATGACTTTCAGTAAAAAAATGTGGATAATAAATAATATAATTATAAATGGTGAATAAAATATTTTGAATATGAAGTAACGTTTATTTCTATTTTATATAATAACATGATTTTTTTTTTATAATAAAAAAAGAAAAGGATATCTTAAAATTAAAATAAAAAGCCTGATAATATTAATGAATAAAAAAGTTAAAGTTTATCTGACATCTATTGGTTTTACCTGAAACTAAATTTCTAATATTTTGTGCTCAAACCATAGCTTGTTAATAATGCTATTGTCCCATAGATGGCGCTTGACGTATAATTTTTTCTATTTGCTAACAGATAGCAGGATTATGCAGTTATTTTATCTGCACATTATAATAAAATTCTTATTGAAATAATCATTATTATCGATACAGAGGCTCAACTATAGTTTTTAATATTTTTCTCTGTCTCTCTATCTGTCTGGGAACACGTCATTACGAGAATAACACTGGACAGATTTTGATGAAATTTGGTATTATGATAGCTGGTTATCCGGATCAACATTATTATAGGACTAGAACTTTTCACTGCGGGAAAATATATCATCTCTGAGAAATGTACACTAAACATTAAAACGTAACTATTGACGAAACCGAGTGGAATGAAGATTCTTTCTAAAGTTAAAATATTTAATGCTATTAAGTATCTATGAAATAAAATAAAATTTTAATAAGACTAAAATAATTAACATACCTACATTATTTGTACTACATACATACATACTTACTATAATTAGCAACTAACAGTAAAATCACCAAACTTGATATCTTTGAATTTATTTGATCGATGGAAATAAAACTAAGCTGCCGAGAATTTGCTGTTTAGTCTATTACGATGTTCAGGAAATTCAAATATTTCAGAAAGGAAAGAAATTAATACAACTCACACAAGTCCACTTTCACGTATAGGGCCCGAAATATAAACATAAAACAGAACAACAAGCTCTTTACGCGTTTAGATTTCCTTCTTGGGCCTTCCACAGTGGAGCGCGAGTGCTCAATCTGCGTAACAAAGGTTCTCTCTCTCTCGTAAGAACTCGAAAACCGATTTCCCAGCTTACGAGTTTTTGCGTATTGGTGAAACCCCTTGACACCTTTCGACATCCTTATCGATCACATTGAAATTACGTTCGAGTCACAACATATCAATGGTCAAAGGCCGCGAAAAAGTTTTTGTTTGAAATATGTACTTTGTTTTTCAACCGACTTCCTCAAAAAGGAGGTTCTCAATCGGCTGTATTAGTATTTTTTTATGTTTGTTACCTCAGAACTCCGTAATTTATTAACCGATTTGGACAATTTTTGTGTTGTTTGAAAGGGTATACTTCTGGATTGGTCCCATTTAAATTTCAAAAAGAAAATACCAGCCCTAAGGGTGGAAAAATAGCTAATGATGAATTTAACTTACTTCTAATTGTCATATTGACTTGAAACTTTGCAAGTGTTTCTATTTCCGTTGATAGTACAGTGGTTCGATGTTGTTGACCTGATCTGATGGCAAGGGCAGAAGGTGGATAGGTGGAACTCTTCAACGGCTAATAGTAGATACTTTGAGTTTGGGCTTATTTTGTTTGATTTGACAAGCCTAACACGTTAGAATCCTTACTTTGCTACTACTGTCTACACTAAAAAGGGAAAAATAAAAAATAAAATTCTTGATTTAGTGCAAAGAAGAAAAAGCTTTTTACATTGTATATTGTAGAATTAAAGGTACATAATAATTGTTTGTTGCATTTTTAATTTATATGACTGTACTAAATGTGTCATTTTAAATAAAACTATATTTTCGGATTATTTCGCGGATTTATTTTGATTTTTGGTTCCCGACGTTTCGAATGCTTTACAGCAATCATGGTAAAGCCCCCGAAACGTCGGGAACCAAAAATCAAAATGAATCCGCGAAATAATCCGAAAAGATATTTTTATTTAACATGTCAAATATTCGCGTGAATCTAAGAAAGTAAAACGTGTCATATTAATTCACCCATATAAGGCAAAGAAGTTGTAAGAATCTTTCCTAATCTGTTTTAAAGCTCATTTGTCGAATATGTTTAAAATACCAACACACAATTAATACAATATACTCCCAAGTAAAAAAAAAAACAATTACATAAAACCTCCTTAATTATAGCTTAAAAAGAATTAAAAAAGTTGTAAATAACACTAAAAAATTTAATTAATATTATAAATCTTACTTTGATCTTTTCTCTTCACCACTGAACCCTGAAATACATTTGTATTTTATTTAAATCTTTTCAAAGAAATTGCATGTTATGAAACAAAGTGTTATTTGTTTTGATAACAAAATAACATATGAGAGATATTTCAATTTCTTTTTTAAATTTTCGATATATAGTATGTAATTTAAGTTGATAGGACAGGTGTCTATCAGGCTATGATTGTATCACCTAACAATTACTTCAAAAATTCTTACTTAATAGAGTGTATATATATTATATGTAGTCCAAATGTTTGTACGTTCGTCATATTTTGATATATAAGATTTGCAAACAACTGAAGTTCTTTTGAATTACTTTTGAAATGTCATAAACTTTAATTTATCGATAATGTGTAATGTAATAACAGTATTAAAATTTTACCTCTTTTTATCTTGAATTATTGTCAAAATAACTAAAATATTCTGTGTTATGAATCTAATAGAAAACCGCCACTAGTTCAGAATCTTGTTCAATCTAAAATAACAGACGATAAACTCAGATGTCTTGATATTTAGATTACAGCTAGCGACTCACCCTCGCTCCGTTTGTGTTCGTCCCTAGTTACGTTTTAACGTTTAGTATAGATTTCTCAGAAATGAGATATTTTCCGGCAGTAAAAAGTATCCTATCATCATACTTTTCATCAAAATCTTTCCAGTGGTTTTCTCGTGATGCGTTCCCAGACAGTCAGGAAGACAAAAATTCTAAAAATTTGGCCTCTGTATCGATTATAATCATGACTATTTCAATATGATTTTCAAAAAAAATATTTAATGTATAGTATCCACTCACTTAGAATTTTATCATATATATATAATTATGCAACACATACGGTGTACCATACATATTCGTAACATAATATGAATAATTTTAGTAATAAAAATGGGGTTAGAAGCTTTTACTATTCTTCTCGAGGCCGTAAATATAGCTTTTTTAGGGATCTTTGGTAACTTATGCAGTATAGAGACTATAAGTGCCACATGATTTATCAAAATAAGATACATTTTAAATTAGTCTAAATTATTTTTTCTAGTTAATAAACTCTATGAAAAAAATTGGGTTGCTCCTGTAATCTATTATTCTAATTCAAACAACGACCGACATACATTTCCGCATTAATAATAAGCGGTAAAGATTATTACTTTAAGGAGATTATGTGACTTAAAAAGAGATTATGAAATTTTACAATAAAGGTGTACACGTTAAAGCCCATTAAACACCTTTTTGCTTTTAAAAGACCGGATTTTATAAGTTTAATATTTATATGAAAAGCCAGTGAAAATCATTGTACTATAAGCGCTACTTTTATAAAAACCATTTCATGGCAAGTGTTACTCCATAACGGTCCTTTCGCGCGAAATTCAGTTGAAGAAGTTGATTCAGAAATAAAATGTTCAAATTCTTATCTAAACTAGAAGATCCTGAACATCCCTTACTTGGCCCTACACTGTGGGGTCTGCAGACTTGGGGCATGTGGCAACCCATTAGGGGAAAAATCCAAATTATTTATAATACTATACACTTACTAGCTATTATATTTGTGATTACGCAATATGTGGAGCTTTGGTATATTAGATCGAACCTGGAGTTGGCTTTAAGAAATTTATCAATTACAATGCTAAGCACAGTGTGCGTTGTTAAAGCTACAACATTTATTTTATGGCAAAAATTCTGGGCAAATATTTTTGAGTACGTTTCAACTGTGGAAAAGCAGCAATTAATCCTTCAAAATGCTAAAACAAAGAACAACATCAAACAATACACTAAGTACTCCCGAAAAGTGACCTACTCCTATTGGTGTCTGGTCACTGCCACTGTTTTCACTGTAATTTTGGCTCCGCTTGCATCATATTTTTCATCTGAACAACGTCGGGAACAGATTGCGAATGGTACAGCTGCCTATCCAGAGATTATGAGTTCCTGGACACCTTTTGATAAAACTCGTGGAGTTGGATATTGGGCACTAGTTATAATTCAGTGTCTAATTTGCTTTTATGGAGGTGGCATTGTAGCTACATACGACTCTAATGCTGTTGTTTTAATGTCATTCTTTGCTGGTCAGTTTGAATTTTTGAGGGAGAAATGTGCGGATCTATTTGGAGATGGTAACGAATTCGTAAGTTATAATACAGCAGTGAAGAGGATCCGAGAGTGTCATATGCATCATATATTGCTCGTAAAGTAATTAATTATTGGGATATTATTTACATGCCTTTTTATTTTTTATAAGACCACTAGCTCTATTATAAAATTTTAGTTATATTTTCGTTCTAATAAAGATTATAGTGAGTTACGTTGGGTGCAGCCAGATGATGCAAATAAATACAAATTTACTCAAAGTAATTTATTATTTATGGCCAATCTCATTGAGACTAGCCAACTGCGCAGTAGATATTATAGTGCAGCGCGTGTACGCGCAGGCACAACGTGCACTCTCTATTCCTTTTCCTCTCAAAGTCCGATGGGACGATACTTCGACACGACCGGTGAGAGTTTAGGCGCTAAAATAGTTTTAAATTTTATTGATTTTTTTTTCAGGTATGCAAAAATATGTAATTCTCTTCTTTCGCCAGTAATGTTTTTGTACGTAATCATCTGCTCTCTAATGATATGCGCCAGCGCAGTACAAATTACTACAGTATGTTTTTATAATCATAATACTATATATTTTTCTATTTATTAACCGACTTCCCAAAAAAGGAGGAGGTTCTCAATTCGTGGGAATCTTTCTTTTATGTATGTTCACCGATTACTCGAAGACGCCTGAACCGATTTGGATTTTTTTTTGTTTCAAAGGGATACTTCCCAGATGGTCCCATATAATTTTATCTAAATCGTTCGAGCAGTTTTTTTTAAATCAACAAATAAATTATTTTTTAAGCAAATTGCTTAATCGTACATGTTATTAAAAAACTTCTTCGAACAAATTACCTGCTTATTACGTCCACACTTAAAATGGACAAATAAAACTTAAAAAAAAATAAAAACCGACTTCCAGACACTAAAATGTAAAAAATAACTAAACGGATGTTTTCATTTAGAATAGATACCTAATCAGATATTTTCGAAGTCGGTGCCAGCCGACAATATTTTAAGATATGAATATCTAATAGGTAAATATGTGTTTTACGTATCGAAATATATTAGATTTGCTTTGATTCTAGTATGATAAGATAAAAGTGTACACTGCAAGTATCTCGTTGTATAATATAAGCTATAATCTAAGCCTTGTCCCTAGTACAATACAGTACAGTCTATTATAGGCTTTATTTTTAACTTGGAAACTTGATTCATTGAAAATGTTAGTGCAACATAGGTTAGATTAGTTAATTTTAGAGCATTATTAGTTATTACAAAATTATATATTTCAATACTTTCGAATTTTCCCATCGATGCCCTGTTTTGTGAATGTTTTATATACGAAAGAACTTTTTAAACATGCAAAAAATCTGTTTGTAAAATGAATAGGAGCTTGAACGAAAATTATTATTTCAGTATATTTTAATTCTAGGAAGGCACAACTACGATGCAACAGGTGTGGATAGCCGAATATCTTGTAGCACTCGTAGCTCAACTCTTTCTATACTGTTGGCACAGTAATGAAGTTTTGTATATGGTATGTATTTTTACAAACTTTCATTTATCTTACTTAATTCATAAATCAGATTATTTAGGTTAGTTGACTTACAATAAAAATGAAAGTCGGCCGACTGAAAGTCCTATGGAACGGCTGTTAGATTTTTTTAATTCATCCCCATAAGATGTCAAATGTGAGGTGAAAGTTTAAATAACTACACTCAGTTTAACATAGCTTAGTAATTATTTGTAATACTTATTTGTTATATATGCTATGACAGATGCCACTTTGAACCTACTTAGTTGACTTCAACTAAGTAGGTCCAAAGTGGCATCTGTTTGCGCTATTTACCACATATATAAAATATCGGTGGCAATATCATGTCACAATTTACATTGTAAGATAATGGAGTTAGAACATGGTAATAGAAAATTCTTAATGACACGGTTTTTTTTTGTTAAATCCTTTTATTTAAAATTTTAAATATCCAAATATTCGGGTAGATATGAGAAAGTATTACGTCAGAAAAAATGATACATAATTAATTATTTCCCAAATTATTTATAATACTTTTCTAGACATTTTGCGAGAAAAGCGACAGAAAAGGTAATATAAACAGCTAATTATAATTCTATTTCAGGCATCAGTTTAGACGTTCTGCACGTTTCCTCTATCGTTTTGCTGTAGTCTAAAAATAGTATGCATCTCACAGTTTCGATTCCTACTTCACTTTCACATTTTTTTAGTTTTTGAAATGCGTTTACGCATACCACTTGTATACAACAAATGGTTAATATGTAGGACTAGAAAAGCTAGTATTACCCACTAAAACCCAACAGAACCTCACTTCCGCACTGAACTGGACGGTCTGTCTGCCGAACAGAACAGATGCTAATGTTCCCCCACCAGGACAAGATGAACACAAATCATTCCCACATTACCTGGGATAACTCAAGGTCCACACTAGAGTAAACTCAAACTATATTGGCTAAAATTGATCAATTAATGGCATACATAAAATTTAGATTATTTTTAACCGACTTCCAAAAAGGAGGAGGTTCTCATTCGTCGGAATCTTTCTTTTATGTAAGTATGTTACCGATTACTCGAAGGCGCCTGAACCGATTTGGACTTTTTTGTTTCGAAGGGAATACTTCCCAGGTGATCTCATTTAAATTTTATCGAAGTCGGACGAGCATTTTTTTTAAAAGTATTTTTTTTTAACTAAATAAGTATTTTCGAAGTCGGTGCTAGCCGATGCAAAGCAAATCTAATATATGTATTTCGATACGTAAAATACATAACAAATTAATGTATCATATTTTAACTAAATATAATTAGAGTTCATACTAAATCATATTTACCTATTAGATATTCATATCTTAAAATATTGTAGGTATCTATTCTAAATGAAAAGCCCCGTTTAGTTATTTTTTACATTTTGGTGCCGGGACTTTGTTTTGTTTTTTTTTAAGTTTTTATAATTTAAATACTATCCAATATCTAGTTGAGATAAATTTCATAATTTTAGAGTTTAAAAGTGGATGAAGGAGTATACGCAAGTGCATGGTGGTCACAAGGTGTCCGTATCCGGCGCATTATTCTGCTGCTTGGAGGACAGCTTGATAGAAGCGTGATTTTCACAGCTGGACCCTTCACCGACCTTACTGTTGCTACGTTTATTGCTGTAAGTATACATCTATATATATAATAAAATTCTAAGTGAGTCGAATCTGTACATTAAATATATTTTGGCAAATATTATTGAAATAAACATTATTATCGATACAGAGGCCGAATCTATAGTTTTAAATTTTTGTCTGTCTGTTTGTTTGTTACCGCATCACAGAAAAACCACTGCAGGGATTTTAATGAAAACGTCTCATTTATGAGAAAAAATGCAAAAACTGCAATGTAAGAGTATACTAATATGTAAAACATAAGAATGTGGTTTTTGGTCATCTGAACGCGGGCAAAGCCGCGGGCAATGCTAGTAGTATATATAATGGATTTCTAAAAAAAAGCGCTTGAATTGCAAGGTCTAAGTTACTGGTGTCAATTTCAACTTCGGAGATTAAATATATTAATTTAATTAAAATCATCAGAAAAATCGTGTTCATGAGTAAACATTATGATCCAAATTAGGTCTGACCTTTCTTCATTTGGTGCAGGGAACGCTCAATGATATCAAATTTCATTTAAAAGGTCGAATTACCAAAAATTGGATATATCGGAAGGCGCGATGGTCATTTGGATAACATTTGAATTTTCAAATAAGCTTTTATTACTTAAAAATACTTGTTTTCATTTCATGTTAAAGAAAAATTTCAAATGTCTTTAAAAATATTTTTATATTATTTTTTTCCCTTTGTGTAGATATACTATTGTATAAGATAGTGCTCATAATAATAAGCTTTAAGTAGTTCTCACATTGCAGCGATGCGCTACAAATTTTTTACCAACCACTACGACATTGTGCTAGCTTAAGGTTTGTGACTTCAAATTGTATTTATTTCTTTTACAGATTTTAAAAGGATCATATAGCTATTATACCCTTTTGAGCCAAAAGGAAGATTAGAACAACACGGTTTAAGATATATAAGCTACTAGCATTGCCCGCGGCTCAACCAAAAACCAAATTCTTAGGTCTTACATATCACTATATTCTTACATTGCAGTTTTTGTATTTTTTCTCAGAAATGAGATATGATCCCGCAGTAAAAAGTATCCTATATGTTGACCCGAATAACCAGCTATCTCCATACCAAATTTCATCAAAATCCCTCCAGTGGTTTTTCTGTGATGTGATAACAGACAGACAGACAAACAGACAGACAGACAGACAAAAATTGTAAAAACTATAAATTCAGCCTCTGTCTCGATAATAATGTTAGTTTCAATAAGATTTTCTAAAAAATATTTAATGTTCAGATTCGGCTTAGTTACAATTTTATTATATGTATAGATTTATATTTAAGTTATTAGATATCCACGTCTCCATTTCGACGAATGTTTTCAATAAAGGAAATCTAATAAAGTCACCGTAATAGCCCGCCCTAACGGTCTCAAATACGTACAAGCCCATTTTATCATTTATTCACAACAATAAAGCGTACTCGTACTATTCCTTTGTTTATTAAAACCTCATTCTCATTCATAGTTCAAAAAGTTAATCTAATATATATTATGTTTTTGGAAAGTTTTAGTTTTCTATCCAGCCATAATATATCTATAGGTACATATAATAAAATTGTAACTAAGCCGAATCTGTACATTAAATATTTTTTGAAAAATCTTATTGAAATAGACATTATTATCGATACAGAGGCCGAATTTATAGTTTTTAGAATTTTTATCTGTCTGTCTGTCTGTCTGTCTGTCTGTCTGTCTGTCTGTCTGTCTGTCTGTCTGTCTGTCTGTCTGTCTGTCTGCCTGTTACCGCATCACAGAAAAACCACTAGAGGGATTTTGATGAAATTTGGTGTGATGGTAGCTGGTTATCCGGGTCAACATATAGGATACTTTTTACCGCGGGAAAACATCTCATTTCTGAGAAAAAATACAAAAACTGCATTGTAAGAGTATACTAATATGTAAAACCTAAGAATTTGGTTTTTGGTCATCTGAACGCGGGCGGAGCCGCGGGCAATGCTAGTAATTAATAAAAGGAAGATTTTTAATCTTTGATGAAAAACCCTGCCTCCGCAAGTATACTTAAAGTGAGAGCGATTAAGCTTTATAAGGTAGTAGCCTAAAGCTAACGTATTCGTTTGAAAAACTACGCGACGCGGATCCAAACCTGATATTTTAATGTGCGAATTATTTTCAACATGTGCTGCGTACGTTTCACTTGTCTTAAATGAACATCGTAGAGTAATCTCAATAGTTTTTAAAATACATAATTTTTGTGATTTTATATGTTTTTCTTCACCATATTAGTAAGTACTAAATGATATTAAATTCACATATTATTACATATTTTGAAATCTTTTAAGCTCGATAAGTTTATTGTTGCTTTGGTCCACTTCGTGCTAAATTTCGCCATGTGGTTCTCAAATAAAACAAAGATATTTTAAAGAATATAATAATTTGATTTTCTTAGCCCGCTTGTGTTTTTCCTGGTGTTCGCCTAGTGGTCGAAATTCGATACATAATCATATTATTAAAACTACTTCTACGGTCTAGTGGCTAAAAATTACGTCTGCAGATACTAAGGTCCTGGGTTCGAATCCCGGGTCGGGCCAAGTTTAATTACTGAGATTTTCTGTTAAGTTATTCTCAGTCGTAGCCCGGAGTTGACTTGACGATGTTGCACCCCCTGGCCTTGGAGAGCATGTAAAGCCGTCGGTCCTGCGCCTTGACTCTCATAGGTCGTGTCGAAGTATCGTCCCATCGAACTTTGAGAGTAATAGGAATAGAAAGTGCACTTGTGTCTGCGCGAGCACTTGTGCACTATAAAATCTGTGCATCTACCTAGTCTCAATGAGATTGTCCGCCATGGATGAAATCGGTCAGGAGAATATTACTATTATTAAAACATATAATATGAAAAAAAATGACCTAAGTATCTAAAAGAACTGTTTCCAAATTTTGTTTATTGATAACACTTATTAGAAAATCCGTTGACAAACAGAGAAAGAAAAAGGTACTGAACTGTTATGTGTTTCCCTATGTTTGTAATTACTGTAAGTTAAGATGAAATCTTAAAATAATCTCTTTGTCACTTAATATTGTAAGCTTGTCTATAACTCTTATTAAAAAAATATTATTTGCACTATTTAGTATACAAGTACAATACGTTTATGTCATTAGAGTGTTAAATAACTTTCACAATTGTTAACAATATGTTTAAATATATTAACAGAGTAATAAAATAATCAGTGCGAAAAAAAACTTTGTTTTTTTTTTTATTTCTTACCTAAACCTATCGAGATTTCAAATCTTTGTATAATATATATAAAGACACAGAGGAAGGTCATGATCGTATTGTAAGCTCGTAGCATAAGTTTTCTAAATAAATCTGGGCTCATCTGAGCTGTATTAGGTATAATCGTGAATTGAGCTGTCGTGATACATAAAACTTCTTATAGAAATGCATTACAGAGGAATCCATACTAATATTATAAACGTGAAAGTGTGTTTGTTTGTGCTTCTTTCACGCCAAAACAGATCCACAGATTGAAGTGATTTTTGTTGTGTGGTGTTAGTTAGAGGGCTGGAGAGTGACATAGGCTTTTTACCGCGGGATATCATCTCATTCCCAAGGGAAAACATGTTATAGTACAATCGAAAAAAATATTTATGATTAAAAATTCTTAAAACTTGGTATTAATGCTCTTCAATACAATTAATTAAATACGTGTTGTAGCATTATTCGAAATTCATTCTATAAGGGGGTAAAATAAGGGATGAAAGTTTGTATGAAACCTACCCTTTAAGGTTTTTTTTTTGTAGTTTTAGCGAAGCCGCGGGTTCTGCTAGTATATTTAAAATGAAGATATTGTCACTTCAGTTAAGGTTAAAGAAATAAAAAAATGTAAAGTGCTATAGTTTTTTATTTCATAATAATATAGTAAATATAAGATATTTCTTTTCAATATATTGATATAGTGCAAGAACATTCGTATCTACCAACTAATAATAATGATAACTACGTATTCTATCCTTCTTTTTCATGCATCTGAGTAAATAAGGTGTAGAAGCTGTAAGATCCTTTCAGTATCTGGAAAAAAAAGTTTTACATTGAAACAATACCTGCAGACTACTGTAGAGGGATCCCAGGGAAATTCGCTTAGACGCTACAATTTAATTAATAGAAACCTCCTAATTAATTTGACGACACGTTTAGCTCAGTTTGTAGTGACCCTACTTTCTGTGCCAGCGGTCGCGGGTTCGAGACCCGCTGGGGCATTCATTTGTGTGATGACGAAGGTTAGTACTCCAGTCATGGGTGCTTATATTTATAATATGTATGTATTTAAAGTTATAATGTGTAGCGTATCAACTATTTGGTATCCATAACACAAGCCTCGTAGCTTACCATGGGACTAGATGGTGCTGTGAGTTAATGTAAAAAAAATACTTACTTCGTACCGTGCTTTAAGTGTGATTAAGCGTTCGTTTGTTTTGACTATTTTTTCAAACCTATCAAGAACATAATTTCAATTCTATATAACAATTGTATAATATAACGCCTAGTGATCGAACATAATTATTATTGAAAATTTGAGGAAAAAATATATTAATAGATTTTACCTATCTATATAAAAAAACGAATTGTTTCCAAAATCTTTTAATTGATAACACTGAATAAAGCTCGTCAATAGCTACATGCAAAAAAAAAGAAAATCCGTTGACAAAGACAGGAGAAAAGGTACTAAACTATTTTGTCTTTCCCTATTATTTATTGTCTACATATAATACCTATATGATTTTACATTTTTAAACGATTTCAAAAATGGAAAAAGTTTTCAAAATATTTTTTAAACAAGTTTTTATATCACATAAATTATGTAATAAATGAGTTTTATTTAATTTAAAGTATTTTTTTTATTTTTTAGGTATTTATTCGTATTTTTCTCAGCAAACTCTTTCATTTGATATTCGTATCATGTGGGTGCATAAAAGAACATGTCCGCCATGTTGGATTTAGAATGACGTCTCTTAACAAACCAAGCATTGTCATGTAAACTACATCTATATGCAAAATTTCAGCTGAATTGTTTGGGGATAACTGCTTTAAAATTCAGCTGCAACATTTGACTCGAACAAACATACATACAAACATTGCTAGTTATAAAAGCTTGTAAAATCAAAAGAAACTTACGTCAATGAATGTAGACATAGAAAATGTAGTAAATGGTCCAGCTTCCAGTATAAATGTAGGTGCTAACTTCCCGGCTAAGAGGAGAATTTGTCGTCTTATCTCTACGTCTCCTTGCCACCAGTTGCTGGTATACACACCTCTATCTACTGATTTACTCTGAATAAAAAGCACATAGTAGTAATAAAAAAGAATAAATACATAATATTTTTTAGATTTATGTGAATATTTGACATTTAATAATTAAACTATTTTTTTCAGGATTTATATTTTAGATTTTTGTTCCCGACGTTTCGAAAGCTTTACAGCAATATTATGGTCACGGAAGAGACTAGGTTTTAAACGTATCAAAGGACTTGTTATAGACAGTGCCTAAAGTTAAGTTCAAAAATGGCACCAAAGTACCTTACAATATTTGTTGATTGTAATTCTACATATTTTATAAATGTTTAATAGTAGGTAGGTACTGCTTGTAACAAGTATACCTATATTATAATGACATTATTGAATAAATACAATTATTATACATACTTTTCTTGCTACATACATAAAATATAGATATAATACAATTACTAAAAAAATATATAATAAAATAATGCATTTAATAAAAACATTGTTTTGGTTCATTAAAAAAATAATAGAATTAAAATATATGTATATTTTTTTATTTTGTTTATTTTTTATTCAGGAGCGATATATTTTTTTGTATTATGTAGCAAAACCTACTTCGTGCGCGATTTCATTGCTATGCCAACAGTATAAAAAAAGCTGGACCGCCAACGCCATAGTATATTCAAAGACCCATAGCTTTTGTGACATTGTTTGTTTACCCTGTAAAAATACAACATATTATCTATACATATAAAAAAAATTCTAAATGAGTTGAACCTGTGCATTACATATTTTTTGGAAAATTTTATTGAAATAGTCATTATTATCTATACAGAAGCCGAATCTATAGCTTTTAGAATTTTTGTCCGTCTGTCTTCCTGTCTGTCTGTCTGTCTGTCTGGGAACGCATCGCGAGTAAATCACTGGACAGATATTGAGGTTGGATGATGGCTGGTTGTCTGGATCAATATTTCGAATACTTTTTACTGTAAGAAAATATATCATCTCTGAGAAATCGATACGGGACGAACCCGAGTGGAGCGGGAGTGAGTCGCTAGTATATTTATAATATTAAATGAGCCATTCTTGTTAACGTTTCATGTTACGAAAACCTTGATGTGTCATCAAACTCGTACTTGTCCGATTTTTATATTTTGAGATAAAACTTTTGAATTATATATATTAGCATAATGAGAAAATTGTGATATAAAACAATTATAAAATTCAAAATTATTATAAGCAGGGGGGCTATGAATATTAATAAACTTTATGGAACGAGCAAAAACAAATGAAAATGCTTGTAATAGGATAAAAATGATCTTACCAGACTTAATTGTACGACGCTACAACATATCATTATAGAACAAACTAACATGTAGATAAACATTACTGGCGAAATACTTGAATTGAAGATTTTGTATTGCCTGTAAAAAAAAATTTTAATCTTTTTTTTGCGGTCATCCGACAGAATAAACATTAATATATGAAACACAATATAAAAAATAATATGTATATGATACATATTTACATATTGTATTGTACGTACCTAAAATAATACGTTCTGTAATCAATAAGTGTTATTCAAATTGTGTTTATTTAATATGCATATACATATTATGTATGTGCATATTAAAAATAGAAAAAAGCAAAAAAGCAAATTTTTTTTTGCGTTTTATTTATATTGTTTTTATTTTACTTTCTTTATTTTGCTTTCACTGAACTGTTCTTCCTAGATAAGAAATGGAAATAAAGTGTATTGTAATGTTTTTGAAGTTTTATTTTTCTCGCCCTTGGGAAATACTGGAATAATCGAGACAAATTTCTTTCTCTATGGCTCTCTATTCAGAGTTACAGACTAGAAGTCTTTTATAATAATTGAACTTCGATCAACTTTTATTTTTTATTTTTATAATATGTTAATCGAAATAATTGAAGAAAAGAAATTCTAAAAATTGTACTGAAATGACAATGTAATTGTTATGACATAAAACTATACATATCATTGGCCAAGTACTTAACTGGCACGCTTTGAAGCCATTAACAAGAAAATTTAATTGAATTGTAAGACCGTAACATGTCAATGGGATATATTTTTTGGGTTTGTATTCTTCAGCGATTGTAGTATGGCACCATGTCTAAGCCCTAAAAGTGGTCTCTCGTAATGTATATTGCACTGCGCTACAATATTTGAAAAATTGTTACTTACTCAATAAAAAAATTATGCAGCCGATGACATTCCCTTATATTGTTCAATATTTCGTCCCTTGAAATTTTATCTGTTTCACCAAAAATATTTTCACATTTATATCGTAAAATCTGCATTTGACCCTTCAAAAATGACATTATGGAAACAGCAGTGGAATCGTATACAGCTACAACACCAGCCCCCTGAATAACCATTGAAATATGAACAATCACGGCCACCAAATAACCTGGCAATACAGTGTGGTTAAAGGGAAACCAAGAGCTCATTATTAGCGGTAACGCCTCAGTACCATTTTTAACCATTTCACGAAAGTTATTCGATGTGAATTTTAAAAATGGGGAGAAAATGGTAACAATGGTCGTCAGGAACATAACCAACCAATATAAATATGTCACAAGCCTTGAATGTTCTTTGTATTGACTCATGTATTTAAGTACTTTAGCGTCGCCTTGAGCGAGAGCATCAATCTCCTCGCTAGATATATTGTTGATTAGCACTCTCCATTTTCTAATATATGTCAAGAAAAATAAAGTTTTGGCTATTGACACGAGGGACAAAGCGGTGATAGCTATGTTAAAAAGAACACTCATCAAATCGTTTTCCATAAAATATAGTTCGGCAAACTGGCTTATTACGTAAAGCAATGAGCAGAAATGTATAAAGTTAAACAAGGCATCTCGATATTTGTGTTTGCCTTGCCAGAGGCCAAACCAATAAAGTCCTACAATATTGGGACCTAATAAAGGGTTTCTCGAATCTTCAAGCCGTTTAACGGTTAGAATGATTTTTTTATACAGCATTTTTCTTTAGTACGCTAGAAATATTCTGCTTTAATATTTTTTTAACTTATAAAGCGTGGAATGTGGTTATGCAAAAATGAAAAATTTAGTTTTTAATATTAAATTAACAAATAAAAACCAAAAACGTCGAGTACGTACGTACGTATATATAGTAAATGTTTCTGTAGAAATGACAATACAATGATTGCTAGAAAAATAATGATGTAAAATAATTGCCAAAAAAATTATTGCCAAAAAATGCTGCAGGCATTGTTAGAAACAGAAATACCAACATACTTGAAGAAAATTCAATCATCATTAAAAGCTGTAATATATATAAATCCAACATAAGTTTAAGGTTTTATCACTTGTTCCTTAATAATGCCACGTACATAAACCATAAAAATTGCATTAATAGTCCATTTTTTTAATATTTTTTGCTAGCTGGGCGCATATTATTTGTCTCTAAATAATATAAACAATGTCGCTACTCTAGCATGCAGCGACCACAATAAAGAATTAAAAAAATAATACATATTTATTGCATAACAGAGTCCTTTGAATTTAAAATATAACTGCTAATTTTCACCACCCTTAATATGCAGTTTACAAAAGTAATTTATCATTTGAATATTTTCTGTTCATTTAGAATTCAATTGCGACCAGAAGTGGCTCATTAAAATAAAATAAGCAATAAGCACCGTGTTTCTTAATTATTCGTTTTTTTGTATTCCATATTTTTTTTAATTCATTTAATACTAATATTCCATTCGGTTTTGTTATATTATTTATCTATTTAGTGCATATTGCCTCATAATCAGAAGATACAACGAACATATAATTAACAATTTCAATCTTGTTTTCGATATTACTTTCTTAGATTTAGGTGAATTTTCGACATTTTAATTATAATTATTTTTCAGATTTTTCCGGTTTTATGTTGGTTACTTAGTCCCAATGTTTCTAATACTTTACAAAATACCTGGTCTTAAAAGTTTTAAACATCTCAAAAATCTAAGTTATTACAGGTAGTGCCCACAAACACCAAAATTTTTTTTATAATTTGGAATAATAAAGAAATGGTACACAAGTACCATACTTTTAAAAAAAACTGCTTTGTAATTATTTTTTTAGTTTTTTTGGTAAATATTATGTATGTTTAAATTTAAATATGCAAAGATGTATATATATAATAATAACATATAATACCTAATTGTTGATGAATTTCAAAGAATTTATAAAAAATGCATCGTTCATTTGAAGAAATTCCTGAAAAAAATTAAGTAATTATCGTTCGGATCCTGTCACATACTATTACACTAAACAGTATATAAAGTATTTTTTTTTATACATAAACCAGCAGATTCAACAAATTTTTGTTCCTTTAAGAAACAAAAGTTTTGGCGTGAAGCCCAATACGTGTCCAGATTATAAATGATGTTTCCCAAATTTTAGATAAAGCACTTAAGAACGTACTCAAAGTGTTAATATACACAGCAGCTTAACCGATTTATTGACCAACCTAAAAGCTTTAAATTATTCCTATTAAAATCTAGTTGTTTTTATCAATCATTATTTTTTTAAGGAAAGCCAAGAAGAAGAAGCGAAAGAAAGAAATTGTAAAATATATTTTAATTTGGTATAAAAGCCCTCACGCTGAAAATCAAAAATATTTTATATTCAAGATTACTAATCTGATAAAAATTGTTCTCTTTAAATAAAAAAAAACTCAGATAGGGACGGACAGGCTATTAAATTTATACTGAAACATATACATTATTCTGACTTATTTAACGTTAAAATAAAAAAAAATCATGTGAACTGTAGTACTAAATAATAATAATTTAATATCAATTTAGTGTGAAACTTGGCAAGTTCCCTACCGTGCGCCCACATTCTTACATTTTGTCGAGATTTTACCACATTTTATTTTCTCTAATACGTACTGAATACCGAATACTTATATATTCGAATGATGTAAAGAATTTCCGCAAGGCTTGTTAAGAGAATTTGCGCTATTTTTTCTTTCAAAATATTTCTCATCAAAAGAAGCCGCCTTTACGCCTATAAAAAGTATAGTATTGTGTAATATAAGGACATGAAAATTTGACTACACTAGGCTCAAATACAATTTGAATGGAGAAAGATAAAGGTTTTTACAAGTATGAGCATTGTTTGCACAAGGGTAAAGCCACAAACAAATTGGTGTTTTGCCTTTAGAAAGCCTGTGAATCTTATAATATTAATTTTATTTCATCTATCTCGAAAACGGCTCAAACAATTTAGATAAAGTTTTGTATTTAGATAAGCTTTTGCTTTGCGAGCCTTGCTACATCTCCGAAATACTATAGTATAATACTATGTTCTTGCGTCAACTTGTTCTTATCTGTTTAGTTCGGTTTTTATGCAGTCGGGATTTTTTATTTTTTTATAAATTTTTTTTATTTAAAAAAAGACATAGCCATCCTTTGGGCTTCGCTGTAGTCGGGAAAATAAATTGTTCCCTGCTAAATTATCATCCTTTTAAAATTTTATGGTATTACTAGCTTTTGCCCGCGGCTCTACTCAAGTGATTTATTTATTTATTGCTACTATATTCCTAAGGTTTGTGGCTTAATGTAGGATAATAATATAATAAATAACTATAGTTCCATATAAACACATTCAAATAAACTAAAATAGCTTAGCTCTTCAATTATTTAATCATTCAATTTACATAGAACATTAATTATGAGGCGTATTGGTTGTGTGTATTTCTGCGTTTAGAAAGCAAATATAAACCAAAACAAACAAACATCAAATGTTGACCACTAGATTTAGTATAAACTAATTAATCTTTAACCTATATATAAGTAAGCATTAATGTTGTTTATGTTTGTACTCTACGCATTCCTATATCATTCATCCGATTCGATCGAATAGATGCAGCCGTAACCAGTGTGCCATAATAGTTTTGCATGCGTATTGCAAGATTAAAAATATTTTTATATTAATCAAAGGATCAGCGATAGAATATTAATAGTTATCAAACTTTGACTCCTCGATGACCTGAATATTATTGTTACTGAAACAGCATTTAATTGGGTATGTTATTGGCAAAAATTAGGTAGTGTTTCATTTAAATTATTATTTGTGTATTTATTATTTAGCCTTCTTCATCGTCCCACTGCTGGTCACGGGTCTTCTCTATTACTCAATGCGATGGGAACGGGGGATCAGGTTCATTACGCTGTCCATATTTGGATTGAAAACCGGCCACGTTGAAAATTATTCGTAAATGAAAATATCAGAGGTGCGATATCCTTTACTGGAAGGAATTTCTCAAGCAAGTGCGCTAATACTGTGCTACTTCTACCTTGTCTCTTCTCTTCTTTACTGTGACAAGCTGAACGATGTAAGCTTTCTCATTGTACAACTTCTTCCACAAAGCGTTACTTAATGTAATTGTCTTCTTTAGAGAATTTTTAATTAGCGACAAGCAAAATGAATTACAGATGATATGATATAATATTTTCTTAGATTTACGCGAATGTTTGACATTATTAAATAAAACTATCTTTTCGGATTATTTCGCGGATTTATTTTGATTTTTGGTTCCCGACGTTTCGAATGCTTTACAGCATCCATGGTCACGGGAGAGACTGAGGTGTTACATGTCTTGAATGTATAGTTGTTACAGACAGCCTACCCACAATTAACAAAATGAAAATTGCACCAATTACATTACAATATTTTTTAACTTTAAACATTTTTATAATTTTATAATTTTAATTATAATTGAATATGGAAAATTATTTATTTAATTTTTGCTATTATTTTTATAATTATTACAATTTTAAAAATATTAATTAGTAATCTATATTTAGTGTTGCCATTATTATATTTCTAACCATAAAGAAAAATATAAAATATAGTATTAATTATTTAAGCCATATAATTTAAAAAAAAAGTTAAAATTAATTAAGGATAATAATTTTAATTTAGTTTGCTATTATTTAAAAACAAATTACTAAGCAACACTATTAATATATACTTTTACAAATGAAAAATGAAAAATATTAATCAGATAAGCTGTCATTTTGATCTACACAGTATGAACTTACTACATCTGCCTGTCTGTTATGTTTATATTTATTATTTGATCTTATTATATTAATAACAGGATCCCATGACGATGGTAGTACCCAGCCATCTTCCCTATTGAAATTTGGATGTTTTTTAATTTCAATGGCTTCTCGAATCATTCTAGGGCGATATCGGTTTTCTTTCGCCAGGATTTGAGGTCTATCGAAACGAATATAATGGCTTGGGCGGTCCTGGCTATATTTGCAGACAGCAGATGTTGTATTGCGACGGTGCTTCACATCAGCTATGTGTTCTTTGACCCGGGTTCTAATGGATCGCTTTGTTTGTCCAATGTAAGAGAGCCCACAATCACAATCAAGCTTGTAAACTCCTGCATCTTGTAGAGGGATGTGGCACTTGACAGGTGGTAAGAACTGACTAATTTTCCTTGGCGGCTTGAAGTAAGTTTTAATTGAAGCTCGCTTTAGAATGTAAAGCATTCGAAACGTCGGGAACCAAAAATCAAAATAAATCCGCGAAATAATCCGAAAAGATAGTTTTATTTAAAGATGATATGATAGTCATAGAATTATACATGGTCATTTTTAATTTTTTGAAAACCTTTTGGGAATACACTATTTACAACATAAAAACAAGATCTGTAAGAAAAAAATAATATACCTTCTAAACGGTAATAGTCCAGCATTAGCAAAAGAAAGCGCGTGTCCGGTGGAGGGGGAGGGGTGGAGGGGTGTAGGAAACCGCGCTTACTCATTTAAACTTGGCCAGATGCTAGAATAGTTAAGAAGATGCAAAAAAAATATTTTTATTTTTGTATGAAAATAAAAATTTAAGAAATATTATTTTTTATTGTTACAGATGTTGTTGTTATGATGTAAATAGTATATTCTTAAAAGGTTTTCAGTAAATTAAAAATGATCCTGTATAAACCTGTATTTAATATCTTTATTCAGTGGAAAATATTTGTTTTCACAAGGGATTACATATAATATATTCAAAACACTCAAACATATGACTGAAACAGTTACTTTTGTTTTGCAATATTTGATGTAGTTTTTATTGAGTTTGACCATCTTTGTTTTCGTTTAATGTAAAAGTGTGAGTGAATGTTTCAAGGGATTTGATTGGATACCAGAATGGGAAGCTTATTTTAACATGTAAGTTGTTTTACCAAATGAAAGAATTCATATATAATATATTCGCTTTTAAGTAATAAAAGCTTCGTGAAAATAAAGGACAGGAAAAATTTGTTATGTAATTTATTTACCATTATTATTAAGAGCTTTTATTCTTTACACGAAAAGAGTTAAAAAAATTAAGTAAAATTAAAGTGAAAAAGCTTCTTACAATTCTTCTAATAACTTATTATAATATAATAAACTAATAATTGGATCAGAGAAATAAAATGTTTTAGAAAATTTTAGGTTAGATCACTTTCTACCATTGCAAACATACCACCACGTAATACTTTATGTAATTATTTTTTTTGTCCGTTTGCGTACAAATTATCCATATAAAAAAAGTCTGTACCGAGTTTGTTTTAACAGTGTCGTGACCTTATATGAAGCAAGAAAACTGATTGCTTATCCAGGTCACAGTTAAAATTATATACTACAGACTTGACCATGGCTTCACTTGAGTGCGGCCATAGGCGCCTAATAGAAGTTCGTCTAAATCCGCCCAACATCTGCAGCGTGAAGGTGTAACATATAATTTAAATTTTAGTTTGAATGTGTGTATGTAACATAAATTCAAACTGACGCATTTTTAATAATATTGCATTAAAGTTTCAATTCAATTCAATCCTTCTATTTCGTGGCTTCTGGGAGTACCAGTTGGGTAAATTAAAGTTTCACATATAATATGTATATTACTATTAAGTTTTATTTGGTACTATTTTATTGTTTGGCGGTAGCTTAAATCCTGTCAATTCCAGATGATGGATGATAGCAACGAAATACCATTATTTTAACGTGTACCATTAATATAAAAGGATATATTAAAAAAAGGATATATTGTATTTGGATGTATGTTTTTGTATATTTCACAATAGCGTCGCAAATTATTATGAACCATTTAAATTTTTGACGAGAAACTTCTTTAGAATCGTTGTGATTTGGAACTCGTTGAAACGAAAATGCGATACAAGAAAGAGACAAACACATAAATATATAGGATTGAGGCGGCGAGAGAATGAGATAGAATACATTACACGTTATTATGACTATTGTTGCCATGGTAACCGTTGTTATTGTCTGACAAATGATATATAATATTGTATTCTTTCCGTATATGATAAATATATGATTTTGTAGAAATAAATATACATAATGTATGATTATAATATGCCTTAATTAATTATTGATTTGTTTTAATTTAATTGGGATATTTGCCAAAGAAATTTTATTTCAACCGCGCGTAAAGGTTACACGCACCCATTTTTTTTCGTAAATAGGTTTTACGTTTGCGATTTATTACTGGATTATTTACATTCAAAGTGTTTTTGATCGATGTAACTTTTCAGTTACAAGAAAATTACTTGCGATGGAGTATTGTAAAAAACTAAATTTTGATAACGTTTCATTTATAAAATATAATATATACATGACATGTATATTGCATTAAAATTACATCAAGTGGGGTAGTGAGGTGCTTCATTGTGATTAATTAGGTCACACTATAGTAATGAAATTCTGCTTTTATTCTAATTGTATTACATATAAATACACTTATTTATTTATTTATTCTTTATTCGAAAACAAACAGGAAAATATGATATAATAACTACTTAATATAAATAAGCAGAAAAAAATCAGAAGGACAATGAATAATCATCTCCCTTACATTCGTTACGAAGCTAATCCCGTGTCAAAAACATCGGGCTTAAATTAATTTGTTTGTTTTTGAAAGCTTATAATTGAATATTGCTATGCTGTTGTAATATAATTACTTATTTAAGAATTTTCAATATTATCTGCCTCTAAAATATTCTATATATTTCGGGCAATTTTGACCAAATCTACAAAGAGGAAGTTCTCAACGAACGTTTTTACAATTTCATTATCACACAACTAAAACACATTGTGTACTCGTAAAATTATCCGTTTAATTTTTGGATAATATGTAGCTGTAAAAATCACCAAAAAGTCACATATTTACATCTGTCTACTATTATAAATATGAAAGTTTTTATGTATATTAGGGTGGCGCAAAATACCGACAATTTTTTTCGTGTCAGGTATGAAAATATTTTTTAAGTTTTTTATTGTTTTTTTTTATTATTGTTTTTTTTTTAGGTTTTTTTAGAGGTATCTCACATTTTTTTTATAATTTTCAAAATGGTCAAAATTGATATTTTTTTTCATTTTTTTTTCTCGTTATTTTATCAGTTTCTAACTTAACTTGAAAATAATTAGTCTACCTATAATGCTTTTGAGCGACTTCGAAATATAAATATTAACGAAATATTTTCTTTGTCTATTCTTTCTTTGGTGTATACGATCTTCCTCATTTCAAATCTCGTTTTTGATATTGTTGGTTGTTTAAAATATATTAATTTATATTTTGAGAGATTTAGATCTAGTAAGTAATTTAAATTAATTTAAATTACTTACGTACGCAGAAACCGAATGAAGCGAGCGTAAGTCGATAGTGTATAATAATAAAACTGACACAATTGTTTTTTCTGATCGCAATGTATTACAATAAAATAAACATAACTCTTTTATTGCAAAAAATATTTTTTCTCGTGCTAAGCAAGTGCTAAGTAACTATTAGAGTTTCTACGAGTTTTATCACACGTTTTTCTTTTTATGGCGACGGGCATTTAGAACCGTATTTTAAAATTGAATTGACTTTAAGTATCATAAACGTGGATATCGAATATCGTTTGCGAAGGTTTATGAACATATTAAAACCTGCAGTCTCCATCTCGTTCGCTTTCATAACATCAAGGATAATAACTTCTTCTAAAACTAAGCCTTTTTGAATAAATTAATCTATACATATAATAAAATTCTAACTAAGTCGAATCTGTACATTAAATATTTTTTGGAAAATCTTATTGATATAGACATTATCATCGATACAGAAGCCGAATCTATAGTTTTTAGAATTTTTGTCTGTCTGTCTAACTGTCTGTCTGTCTGTCTGTTACCGCATCACAGAAAAACCACTGGAGGGATTTTGATGAAATTTGGTATGGTGATAGCTGGTTAACCGGGTCAACATATAGGATACTTTTTACTACGACAAAATATATCATTTCCGAGAAAAAATACAAAAACTGCATTGTAAGAGTATACTCATATGTAAAACCTAAGAATTTGGTCTTTGGTCATATGAACGCGGGCGGAACCGCTGGCATTGCTAGTATTGTATAATAGCAATCTATTGTTGCTTTTCCGAGTGCTTCCACAGGTTCCCTTAGCATTTGTAATATTATAATATAGATATATGTAGCGTCAGCTTTTGGCTTTATTATTAGCAGTAACAGAAGTTACTCCAGATCATAATATATCTGTTTGCAAAATTTTATCCAAATCCGACCAGCCGTTTTAGCGTGTAGAAAAAATAAGCACACAGAAGCACACACATACACACACTTTAATAAGATAAGTGTGAATTGTTTTTATAATGCAGATTATTAAGTGAAACAAAAAGAGACTAGTAGTAAAAAATTCTAATAAAAATAATATTAATCCATCATAATATTGTAAGTGGGGCACGGATCAAAAGTAGCTTGGGTCCGTCTCCAGAATGCAGTTTATCTATTTGCCAAATTTTATCGAAATCTGTTCAGCGATGTAAGCGTGTAAAAGTAACAAGCTAGAGAGAGAGAGAGAGAGAGAGAGAGAGAGAGAGAGCTATTTTCACATTTATAATATTAGTAAATATGGATATACTTTTCAAAGATTAGTAACTGTTATATTTGATTTATCTTTTAAATATAAGGAAAACGTTACAAAGATATTTTCTATTCAATTATCCGTAATCTTCGCACTGGAGCAGAAAATTTTAATGAGCAACGCGATAAGATAGGTTTATCCTCAGTAATATGGCAATTCAGGAATTTTATAACTTCATTTTAATATTTTACTAACTCATATACAAGGCTCTTGCTAAAATATATATTATATGTACAAATAGGCAAAGACAAAACATTTTAGAACCTTCATCTCTGTTTGTCAACTGATTTTCTTTTTTTTTGTTGTTTTATTAGCTATAGACGAGCTTTAGTATTATCAATTAAAAAAAGTTGGAAACAGGTTGTATTTTTTATATAAATAGATTAAATACAAAGTGGTTCAGTACCTTTTTCTCCTCTATTTCTCAACCGCTTTTTTTTGTTTATTAGTTATTGACGAGCTTTTGTGTAATCAATAAAACTTTTTAACAAAAAAATAAAAACCGACTTCAAACAAAAGCACTAAAAAGTGAAAAATAACTGATTGGTAGTTTTCATTTACTATACATACCTAATCAAATATTTTCGAAGTAGGTATGCTTTGGCTAATTAAAGCCTACCTATTAAATACATACCTAATCAAATATTTTTGAAATCGGTCCCAGCCCATACAAAGCAAAGCACACCGACTTCGAAAATATTTGATTAGGTATGTATAGTAAATGAAAACTACCAATCAGTTATTTTTCACTTTTTAGTGCTTTTGTTTGAAGTCGGTTTTTATTTTTTTGTTAAAAAGTTTTTATTTTTCCCTTTTTAGTGTAGACAGTAGTAGCAAAGTAAGGATTCTAACGTGTTAGGGCTGGTCAAATCAAACAAAATAAGCCCAAACTCAAAGTATCTACTATTAGCCGTTGAAGAGTTCCACCTATCCACCTTCTGGGCTTATCATCAGATCAGGTCAACAACACCGAACCACTGTACTATCAACGGAAATAGAAATACTTGCAAAGTTTCAAGTCAATATGACAATTAGAAGTAGGTTAAATTCATCATAAGTTGTTTTTCCACCCTTAGGGGTGGTATTTTTTTTTTAAATTTAAATGGGACCAATCTGGAAGTATACGCTTTCAAACAAAACAAAAATTGTCCAAATCGGTTAATAAATGACGGAGTTCTGAGGTAACAAACATAAAAAAAAACATACAGTCGAATTGAGAACCTCCTCCTTTTTGAAGTCGGTTAATAAAAAAAATTGGCAAGTTTTTTTTATATTATAGATAAAGGTAAAACAGTTCAGTACCTTTTTCTCCTCTGTTTGTCAAACGATATTTTTTTTCCGGTATATTTCCGGTTAGTAGCTATTGACGAACTTTAGTGATATTAATAAAACAAAATGTTTATGATTAGGTTAGGTTAGAATCTTGGTTCACCCCCCCTCCCCCCCAACGTGCGTTCACCTTGTCGTGGCGGGGGGAGCTCAGTAGTGCCCGGCAATACAGCCGGGCGCGAAGCCAAGAAACGCACAGGGAGGTGGCCTACTTCGGTGGGCAGTGGGAGGTGACCCTCTTCGGTGAGCGGTGAACCATGCGGGTTGCTCCTGGTACTTCTCTGATAGCAGAGTGGACCTTGGAGCAACCCCATGGTTGTTGTGGTCTGCTTCGGCAGACCTGCCGTCGGGGCGTCGTAGTTGAATGCGTAAGCGATCCTGCGACGCCCCATTAAGACGGGGGAAGGTTTTGTTTCGTTGGGGTTTAGTGGGTAGTACTGGCTTTGCCGGTGAGTCCCACACCTCGTGCGTAAATGCATTTCCCAACGTTAAAAAAAAGTTAGAATCCTGGCAGGATGTAGGGAGCTCGACATCGAACAACGTTGACAGGGTTGCGGTAGAATGTGAAAGCGACCTCGTGGCCCTGTCTCTTGCGAACGGGATCACCATGGTGGTTTTAGTAGGTAGTCTGACGCGCTTCTCACGGCAGGCGTCCCACATACCCCGCGCGCCCCCTGCACCCGGGCACCCGTAAAGGGGTTTCCCCACGAATCAAAAAAAAATGTTCAGAATTTCGCTGTTCATATAAATTCAGATCATAGGTTCAACTAACCTAAAGTAAGCAAATGTACGAATAATGGAAAAGATAACTAGAAAACAGAAAACCTATTAGAGAATATAATAATACATCAATCAAAAACAGTATCAAATGAACACAAAAATATTTTTGCTCAATCACAGTGTTATATTAATTATGGCATAGAAATTTTAATATTTCAAGCTTACCTGTAAGCCCTCATGAAAGCTTTAGATTATACTTTATAAAAGCTTTTAGAATCTAATTTTACTGAAAGTCTCAGTATATAATGTAAAATTTACTTATCTTACTATTTTCAGGTTTTGTAAACAAATTTACGTACATTTTTTACATATTTTTATATAAATTAACCTAATATTTATTTTCAAACTTACTAATACGCACAGTTTTACCTGAAAAATGGAAGAGATAGTTAACATGTAGAATAAATGTAGTTGAAACAAATTATTCTTGGAATCCGTTGCGACGCACTCCGCTAAATTAAATCCTTCGAGTTTGTTACGAGAGTGTTTCCAACCACTTGACTGGGCATATGTCCTCAGCACCTGTTTTCATTACGCCTGAAATGTTATTGCTCTGTTATTATGACATCGTACGTAAAATAAATGAAATATCGTGAAGTGTAAACTTATTATAGAAACGATGTTTTAATTTAAGGTAAAACAATAACAAACAGATAGATATTTACGATAGTAAATATCTATCTGTTTGTTATTATTTTACCTTAAATTAAAACATTAAACAGATTTCGATAAAAGTCATAAACATGAATTACTTAGAGATCCCAGAATACTCATTGCATACAGCCATGCGAGCGGAGTCGCCTGCAAAGGCTAGTTATATATAAGAGCTTTTACAATAATGTCACGGAGGCTCTTTAAATTATATAATAACTGTCAACGGTAAGTATGTTATCTCGCTGACGGTAAAATTACTTTATCGAATAATCGAATTTATGAGATTCGAGATTCTTGCATAAAATAATGGATTGGCTTTTCCTATATTTAATTAATCCAAAACATTAAAAATACTTCACTTTTTTATTCTATTAAAAAAATTATAATTCAAATTTTTTATGTCAGTATAACAAGTACTTCTGGAAAATAAATGCAATTCAAAAATTACAATAAAGTGTCTCTGAAATTGGAAAAGGTTATTATTTAATAAAGTTGCGACTTACCTTCTCTTTGCTCGGGTACTTCCCTAGGTGCTTTTTGTTTTGTGGTATTACACGCGAGGGGCGCCAGTGTAGAGTAAGGTCTCTAAAACTGCCAAATGACACTGAATGTTAACTGTTTACAAGCTTTTCAACGCAGACATTCACTAATTATTCATGATTATTATAAACATTGTGTCATCCTTGATTAATTATGGCAGACAAAGTACTACTCAACAAAAGTTATTGTTTTAAAAGAAGAGCTAAGAAAATGTCACTATTTTATCTATTTGGGTAAAACAGTAAATATTTAGGTCCCGACCCGATACTCAAACTCAGGACCTCTCGATCTGTAGCCGTACAGGCTTATTGCTAAACTAACATAATCTTTGTGAAAAATATTTAAAGCCTCCATTTATATAGAATAGAAGAAATTAAAGTCTGATTTTTAATTCCACGGAAATATGACAGCTATCGTTCTTTGACAATTCAGATATCATAAACCTTTTCTACTTTGTATTTTTTTTAATATAAAATAACAAAATATATGAAACAGAATTAGATCTAGTAAACTATATGTATGACATTGTAAATAGTATTTGTTTTGTGCAATCAATGCAGTAAAACAAAATATTTTAAATATCATTAGTATGATCAATTTAATTTATTCAGACTTTTTTTCCCTTTATCAATATATGAGTACTCTGTTATCTAATACATACACTATTATATCTAATAGAGTAATCTAATCTTGGCCATATTTATTAATAACTTTGTGCTCTAACTGTATATCAACAATTTTATAACGCTGTAAGATTACCAAGAAATAAATAAATAAATATTTTACAAACAAAGGGGTTTTACTAAAAAAGGCTTGCAA
This sequence comes from Brenthis hecate, assembly GCA_951806755.1. Taxonomy (NCBI): domain Eukaryota; kingdom Metazoa; phylum Arthropoda; class Insecta; order Lepidoptera; family Nymphalidae; genus Brenthis; species Brenthis hecate. The sequence continues at coordinate 466,204 of OX638278.1, forward strand.
CCTATGGATTATTGGATAGGGATTCCTGTAATAGAAAAATGATTTCCTTAATAATTATTGTAACTTCAATAATATGATAATAAAAAAATAATTACCATTTTAGAGTTATCAATAATTTTTTAAGTATTAGTTTTTCTAATTGAAACCTCAACTTCAAGAAAGGTTTATTTTTTTATTTTGCTAAAATGCTTTCCGTTTTTAGTGACAATGTTTCAAAGTTGACAACACTTCTGAAATGTCAGAATTCCGTCGAATTAAAAATCAGACTATAGAACATAACTATAATTTTCCAGACAATATCATATGACATTATCTTTTATACCTATAAGTTGTATAAGTATGTAGTTAAGTAGACGTTCAAGTGATTTGTAAAGAGTTTTATAAAACCAATTATAACCTTTTTCTAACCTAAGTAATCATTATCTGTGCGTAGAGGAAAGGCATTATGGAAAGGTATAACTTTTCATGCTTTTTCTAGACAAAGTTAAATGAACTATTCAAAATCCATATCCATACTCATTTTATGATGTAATATATGTATTCCAATTATTTAAGGAAGGTGTAAAATTCAACAAGTATTGTTTGTGTTTATATTTTTAGTTTAGTTAAGTGCCTTTTTGGTCTGGTTACTATCTCGTACGACTGTAGATCCTGGATTCGAATTCGTAGAGCCAAGATTAGTTTCAGGCTTTTTCCATTAAAAGAATCTCAATTAAAATCTAGACTTAGTAGTTTTATTTAAGGATTTCAACAAAAAATGATTGATAAGAAGAATGTACTTTGTATATGACCATCAAATTACTTTCTTCCCTCTCTTACAGTTTTAACATAACATTTGTTAAAGAACCCGTTTTATTCAGTACGTGACGACATAAAACACCTGTTGATGAATATGTTAGCTAAAATATTTTATGTAGAATTGTGGAGATTTATCACTTCCCACGCTTTTTAAAGGCAATGTTTGAAGTTTCATGTATCTGAATATTTTTAGACACTAAGCATTATTAGATAGCTAATATCTTAAGACACCTTGTCTTGTCTTATTTATCAAGGCTATTCCACTTTTAAATCTTCAAGATCATTCAAAACAATTTTACGTTTTTCGTTTTCACATAAAGAATGTGACCGTCTATGACCCGTCTTTACAATGTAGATATTAATCTGCGACTTGAGAGAGCATTCACATTAATTTGTAAACTTTATAATATATTTTATTGTTTGGATTTTTCTATCACGAGCATATTGATAAATTAATAAAATTCATTATTATTATAATGGGTATATTTACTTTAATATTCAAATTTAAAGATCCCATATTGGTCTTTGTATTTATACAACTATGTTCACGCGTAATAAAGTAATTATAATAGATTTAAACCTAATAATTACATTTTTGTAGCATTTATTTATTTGTAGGATTAAGTAATTAAGTAGCTTATTTTTAAATGTCACGTATGAGTGTAATGGATAAGATTTCCAAAAAATGATTTGGAGTCCAAAAACAAGTGATTCACACTAATGAATACGCATAAGATTGTTGTCATACCACTCGGAGTGACTTTCATCGGATCATCTATTAATTATAAAAAAACTAGCGATCACCCTCGCTCGAGTTCGTCTCTAGGTATGTTTTAACGGTTAGTATGGAATATATAGTCGTGAAAAACAAAAATAAATATATCCCACGGGAATCGTATATTTTTCTGGGATAGAAAGTAACCTATGTGCTATTCCATACTATAATTAATCTATCCGTGTGCCTTTTATCCAGATCCGTTCTGTTGTTTTGGCGTTATTGAGTAACAATTATCCATCCAAACTTTCGCATTTATAATAATAGTTGGACTAATGGGAGTACAACAACAACATTATAGAAGATGGCACACCTTGGGAATGAAATGTTCGCCTCCAGGCTACTTCAACTTGATAGAAATATTGTAAATTATAATTTAACTTTATAAAAAAAGATAATGAAATAATATTACTCCCGCTGAGTTTCTTTCGTCAGTTCTTCTCAGGTCTGAAGCTTCTTCTTTCCGAACTGGTAGTAGACTCATGACGTTCAGTAAAAAATTGTAATAATTTAATGCTGAATAAAATATTTTGAATTTTTGAATAATGAATTTTACACTATGTGTAATGTATGTATTATGTATAATTATTATCTATACTAATATTATAAAGCTGAAAAGTTTGTTTGTTACATTGAACGCGTTAATCTTACTCAGGAACTACTAATCCGATTTGAAAAATTCTTTTTGCATTAGATAGCCCGTTGACTGAGGAAGGCTATATATCATCCCGGAAAATGTGCGAGGGTGAGTCGCTAGTATATAATAAAATAGAGCAAATTATCTACTCTAAACCTTCTACAAAAAAAAAGCACTAAAAAGTAAAAAAATAACTGATTGGTAGTTTTCATTTACTATACATACCTAATCAAATATTTTCGAAGTCGGTGTGCTTTGCTTTATATGGGCTGGCACCGACTTCGAAAATATTTGATTAGGTATGTATTTAATAGGTAAGCTTTAATTACTTAGCCAAAGCACACCGACTTCGAAAATATTTGATTAGAAATGTATAGTAAATGAAAACTACCAATCAGTTATTTTTTTACTGTTTAGTGCTCTTTAAAGTTTTTATTTTTCCCTTTTTAGTGTAGACAGTAGTAGCAAAGTAAGAATTCTAACGTGTTAGGCTTGTCAAATCAAACAAAATAAGCCCAAACTCAAAGTATCTACTATTAGCCGTTGAAGAGTTCCACCTATCCACCTTCTGGGCTTATCATCAGATCAGGTCAACAATACCGAACCACTGTACTATCAACGAAAATAGAAACACTTGCAAAGTTTCAAGTCAATATGACAATTAGAAGTAGGTTAAATTCATCATTAGCAATTTTTCCACCCACAGGGGTGGTATTTTTTTTTTGAAATTTAAATAGGACCAATCTGGAAGTATACACTTTCAAACGACACAAAAAAACAAACGAAAAAAAAAATACAGTCGAATTGAGAACCTCCTCTTTTTTGAAGTGGTTGAAAAGACAATATAATTTAATATAGGAGTATATGCAATATACATGCATATTTTTATATAAAACTTTAAAAAAGATTATACTCCCATTCTCATTACACTTAACATTTTTACACAAAAACTTTCAAAAAGCACTTACCGTTAACACAAACAAACCATTAACATAAAAGGACAGGGAACTTTGAAAGAAAATAATAAAATAAAGATGTGAGGATAGCAGCTGTAAAAGATATCGGATCAAATTCACACCATCCGTGGCGCTGATCTTAGATCCGACGTGCGATTTTTTCTTCGGATAACTGACGTAAATTGGATGATGACTATATTGGATGTTGTTAGAAGTCAATATGTTTTCTCCTACAAATAAATAATGAATCATTTATTACTACTACAAGGAAGGTACTACATTTCTACAATTTCTTTACTTAATTTTGAAAGTTAGATACGTCAAATATGGAATAAAACAATTTAAATTCTGCAAAAAATGATAAGAATGTCCATAATACTTATATGATAAGAAAATCTGATTTAACGACTTACATTTCCTTGCATTAACACTACTACTCGTAAGTAGGACGGATGTTGAAAATTCTTAAGTATACGTTGTTATACTCGTATGTATAATCCCCAATAGAAAGTAATTACTGACGTCTCCTTTAAGATAATCGGTTTTAATAACATTATATAATATTTTATGATTTTACACTGAAAGTTAAGGCAGAATTGCAGAGAAATCGTGGGAATTTATAAGATTGGACTTGTAACTTTCCTCCGAAGTTTGCATATTTTATATTTTCCCCGTGCCTCTAAATCAGATTTTAGATAATTATACAGTATACACTCTTACCTTGTAAAGATATCGCATCCACTACTTCGGTTATAGTTGGCAGGGCAACGTTAACGTAAAAATAAATATTAGTTTTTAATATTCTATAAACAAAAGAATCAAAATGATATAGGTTAATCTATTTCAAAAAAGCGTAAGAATCCATGCACTCATTCTTGTCTAACCTTTTTCACGTCGTTATTCTGAGTACCGGCGCAGTTTCCACACGATAGCGATCAGGTCATAGTCAAAAATGATGGCCAAATACGGGTTGGAGTCCACATGCTTCTCTCTTACAAAAACTAGTTAAGTTTCTCATTTTAGCCCGATTTCTCAAGAATCTTTGTTTTCTTTCGCTTTAATAATAAATGGTAATCATTTTGAAAATTATGTGTTCACAAAAATATCAGATTTCCAAAACTCTAATTTTGGCATTCGAATACCAATGAAATATAGTTTAACATTTTTATTTAAAATATTATTCCAGTGTTGTATTTCATTGAATTTTCATAATAGAAATAAGGAAAATAACTTCAATCGCTTTTAATAAAACTTCATACTACTCGTATGTAGATTTCACAATAGGAGTATTGAAGAGATACATCATATCTATCGTACCGATGCTTCGCTTAGATGAAAATTGTTCCGCTTGCAATCTACGAGTTAATTATTTCCAGCTACCTGATATTAACTTTTCAATATATTAATAGTGAGATGAGATGTATTCTTTCAACGACACGTTTGGCTCAGTTTGTAGTGACCCTACTTGCTGTGCCAGCAGTCGCGAGTTCGAGTCTCGCTGGGAGCATTAATTCGTGTGATGAGCACGAATGTTTGTACTCCACTCATGAGTGTTTGTATTTATATGTACGTATTTAAAGTTATATTTGTATATTTTTTTTAAATGTAAATACTTTGATAGCCGTGATATTTTTATAAAGAATGTTATCAAAACATAGTATTTGATTGGTGAAATTTTTGACGTGAAAATTTTGTTGGGTTTTAAGTGGGTAGTAGTGGCTTTTCTAGTCGGAGAGTCTCACGTTACCCACTGTATTGTCCACAGGTAGTATACGTAAATGCCTTTTCCAACATTCGAAAACTTTTCGAAAACTTGCTAGTTTCTCTCAGACATGCAGATTTCCTCACGATGTTTTCCTTCACCGTATGGCAAGTGGTAATCATGTTAGAAATGATTCGCATATGAAAACATCAGAGGTACGAGATCCGGGATTTGAACCCGCTTCACTCGGTTTCCCAAGCGAGCGCGTTACCACTGGGCTACCACTGCCTTAAATGAAATTATACCTAACTGAAAATGAGATACTTTACTAGCTCCATATTACCACGATTCTAGTAAAACGTTTATATAGAACAGTAAAATCCAGTATTAATAAAAGCAGATCCAACTTTCATATTACGTGGTGAGTATAAAAGGAGCGTTCAATACTACCTATCGCTTCATCCTAACGCATGCTTTGAAGTTGCAAACAGACGAGACACTTGTATTGTGATGAGTATATAAATCTTTTGTTGTATTAAAAATAGTGTTCAGTTGTTAGTTTTTTTAATATATATATGTATATGTAAATAGATAAATTCTATTTATATAAGATTTCCCAAATTTTCAATTAAGCTCGAATTTCGATGATTAGGCGAACACTAATTCATTTTAAAAGTTCTTGTATAAAAAAACCTATATACATACTATGTTATATGTTTATTTATATATTAGATATGTTATATGTTTATTTATATAATTATATGTTAAGTTTATTGGTGACTTCAGCAAATAAAATTATTATTTAATGAGAGACTTCGAAAGTATTTTAAAGAATACTTTCTTTCAAAGTAAGTGAAGAACTTCTCATAATCAATTCACGTCAAAGTTACGAACAAATCTTATATTCTTACACGAAACAAAAAGTTTTGTCGCCCTTTATGGAGAGTTAGGAGAAAATACGCTTAACCTATAAGTTATGTTAGCGTTACAGTGTTTTTTGATGTCAGATTATACATTTTTTATAAAAGGTTCAACGAAATTTAGAAAAGTGATAACTTATTATTCGAGTCAACATTTATTATACCTTTTACTTCAGGAAAATCTTTCTTTCCCATAGAAAAACACAATCATCGAGACACAATATCGAGTCGTCCTTAGAAAACTGCTTCCGCTGGCTAAACCTTAAGACATACATCAAAACAATGTGCTAAAAAATTTAAGGTCTTGAAAAAGCCTAAGGTACACTCGCAATACCTATTCTTATCTATACATAATATAATAAAAATAAAATACTTTTCAATAACTGTGTATGTGCAGTGTACCAATGTACATAATATATATATATATAGTCTATTCTATACTAACCATTTAAATGTACCTAAGGATGAACCCGAGCGAAGCGAGGGTGAGAAACTAGTTATAAAATATTGTTATAATAATATTAATTTTACAATATAATTTTAATAATTCAGGTATTACTTGTAATATTGCAGATAACATTCTATTTGAGATAAAGGGGTGTAGAAGAAGCTGTGACTAGAAGCTAGTTTAAATTCATATTTAAACTCGGGTGTTAGAAGTTTAATTAGAGCGCCCTCATGGGCGCTCTAATTAAACTTCTAACACCCGATTTAATTAGCAGAGTTCTAATGGTACAATGGTTTCATAATGAAATGATAATTAACACAATTCCTTATGGAAGATCCGGCTGCAAAATTACTACGTTCATCGCGTATTTAATCAAATTTTTTTTTTTTTATAAAATAATAAAAGCGACAATATGTTTTAACCGGGGTGTCTGTTAAAATGTGCCCGCTAGTATGTTTAGTTAAATTAATAATAATTGACTTTTTGGAACAAAATCGATGCACTTGTAATAAATTATTCTCCACTTCACAGAAATATACGTAGAGAACTTGTAAAGTGATAGCTGCCGTTGTGCACTTGGCCGCAACCTCTTCGCAGCCAGGTGTAAGTAGGTCATATTTTGTTACATTTATACGTTCATGGCGTATGTTCATTCCTAGCGTCTGTGTCATAAGCTTGAATATAATATAAGTTTTATGCATAAGGTATAAACAAAGTGGTGAAACGAATAAAAGTATTAGAAAACACGATATTGAAAAAGTTTCGAAGATGCTTCGAATAAGTTGAAGCATATTTTTTGTACTTGTTGTCCTTTATATGACTTTGCACGTTCGGGTATTTTGGTACATTTAGTTTATTAGTTAATTTTTTGTACTAAAACTGCTAAAAAGTAAATGAATCCAGTGAAATTCTGTTAAATTAATTTATATAATAGGCAAAGCCATAGGTACCATATCCTCCTCTGTTTGTCAAAAAAATAAAAATGGAAACTGTAACTTTTTTTCATATATATTATTCATAAATATTTTCCTCAAATTTTCAATAATTATTATAGTCGAATTTGGACGATTCGGCGTAAGTTACTTTAAATAATTATACCTACGCATTTACTATTCGGAATTTTACAATACTTGTTTATATTGTCATATCATCTATACTATAATAAAACAGTAGAGGTCGAATGTCTGCACATAGCAAAAAAATGCTAAAACCGAGTCAGGGGGATGTAAAAAGACAAATAGAACTAATCCAGATATTTTTCAAATTTTTTGTTTCTCTGTCTGTTTGTCTGTTTGTACGGGCTAATCTCCGAATCTATTAGACCGATTTAAATGAAATTTTGCATGGTGGTACCTTATATCCCCGGGCAACATCTTAGATACTTTTCATCCCAGAAAATTAAAGAGTTCCCGTGGGATAGTAAAAAAACTATAGTATCTTATACAGCTTAGTACACAACAACTTATTTACCTAATTTAGTAAAATTTAATATTCTGATACCTTATATTGCCAGTCAAACAACAGGTTACTTTTCATCCCGGAAAAATGAACGGTTCCCGTGGGAACTAATAGATCTCTATTAGTGTTTTTCTAAAGGCGAACCCGAGCGAAGCGAAGGTGAGCCGCTAGCACACAAATATAATTCTTGCATCGATGAACATGATGAATAAATGAAACTTTAATTTAGTCATTTTGTTATTACTTTTTGCATTAATTCTTTGTATTTAATTCTTTAGTGCTTTGGCTCTCAAATTATCTTGAAGGCCTAGACAAGATGTAATTCTGAAAACGTTGAAGAATAGAAGTAGTAAAATAAAAATTTGTTATGTAAAAGAATCATAATAATATGTAATTTCCATATTTTTTTTAGTTTTTTTTTTCATAGATTTTAGAACGATTACTAGATATGTTTATATATTATGTAATATATATTTCGCAGCATGAATATTCTGTTGGGAAGTTTTATTGAAATTGTTCCCGTAACTTCGATAGGTATAGTTTGTGCGTCACAAATCTTTCTAATATAAGGCTTTCACATTTATCATTGCCATTACCAACTTAAAAGCTTTTTGGCAAAGATTATAAAGCTCATCGTACACTGTTATTATTATAAACGTATTAAAAATAATAGCTAATTTATCGAACGATTTTAATAAAACGGTAGGAATATGTAGGCCGAATTATATTATAGTATACTCAAATCGTCTTGCGTATGTTTTGTTCGCCAGTAATTCGTTTTGTAGATCGATTTTTATGATTCGATTTCTAATATATGTCTTACATAAATTTAGGAAAAACAACCTACAAATTATCCTTAGGCAAAGTAGTAATTACTTCAATTTTTTTTTAAATAGGTATTACTTGTAAACACATTTTATAAAGATTTGAAAATTTCTAAAGAAGACTTTAAAATCTCTCATTTTGTATATGAGGCTTTCGAGTATAATTTTATTGAGGTATAAATCATTAACATTTTATTAAACTACAACAAATTGGTTCACAATAAGCTACTTATAACTAACATACACAAAAAAATACGCTTGAATTAAAACCAGTCGCTCGGATATATTTACCCCTACAATTTTACTATAATATGTATCATATCTTATTTGAACAACATTTGTATACTCTTACTTTACGGATAACGGAAGCACCCACTTTGTAAAAATTGAATGAAGAGATTCTATTAGACCCTTAAAACCTTAAAAATTCAAGGTACAGTTTTGGCTTTTGTAATATACCGGAAGTAAAACCTTTTTGATAACAGTCTTTCAGAATAAGATTAAATTTCAGGGTTCATGAACGAGATTCTTAACTCAATTAAAAGGGTACATGAAAACTGATACAATTTCGAACTTATTAGATTAGATGGAGGTTCTCCCTCTTAAGAAATGAGATCAAAGACCACAAGATTTAGTCAAGTTGCATTACGCTTTTTGAAAAAAAAACGATAATGACATATAATCGATTTGGACTATAAATAAAGAATAATAAGAATAAAGCGGAAACGATGTCCCTCCATGATGCAGCGCATGCGTGAAAGTACCAATAGCATTTTAAGTGCATTGGCAGACCGCTTGGACTCACCGATGCTTGGGCGCTGGATGCGACTGCACTCAGTGGAGTTACTACCCTGAAGTATCGGGTTGAAACTTTGTTAGATTACTATTATTATTAAATTTATTTGCGTTCATTAATATAAGCAACTATTTACTATGGATTATTGATTTGAAATAAATAATAATAATATTATGATTCTATGACGTGACAATGAAAATCATTTTAATCCAATTTGTATAACTTCTATTTGCAAACGGTAATTTATTATTATCAACTATTATTTATTGTATTTTTTAAATTAGTCGAAGAGGATTTAATTCTTTTACGATACAGTCGGAAGAAATACTTTTGTTCCACATACTGAGGACATATGAGATAATTATAATAACATTTTCCTCTGCACGCTCTATCTTATTCAGAAAGAAGGAAATAATAAAAGAAAATACTGAGAATACAGCGTGCTTTCTTGCCACAATTTATTAAATTACATTTTTTACATACTCGTATATATGTACATATGTATATAATAAAGTAACTGTCTCGTTGGTGTAGTGGCTGGCATGTTCGCCTATATACCTGATTCTTAATTTGAATCCTGAGTCGGGCCAAATAGCATGTAAGCTATCAGATTCCTGAAAAAATTCTCAGTACAGCCATTTTTAAAGCTTACACGGTCTTGGAAAGCACGTAATGCTATCAAGTGCCTATCTAATTATATCTATCTATAGAGTCTATAGTTTTTAGAATTTTGGTTTGTTTGTCTGTTACCGCATCACAGAAAAGCCACTGGAGGGATTTTGATGTGTGTGTGATGTGTGTTTAGCATTTTTCGAAATTCATTCCATAAGTGGGTTAAATAGAGGATGAAAGTTTGTATGAAACCTACCTTTTTAGAGTTTTTCTTGTAGTTTTAACGCGTGCGAAGCGGTGGATTCTGTAAGTAAAATCATAAATTTTGATATCAAAAAGTGAAATTATGGCTGATATAATCAAGTGTCAAAAATTGCTCGACTAAAGGAACTGACAAAAGTTAGATGACAAAGGCCTAGAGTATTTCAAATTACGTGCCTCACTTCATGGCACGTAGACTTGTCAAAGTAATTACTTGGGGCAGAACTAGTGAGGGACGAAATTTAATATACTAACCGAAAACAGCCCATATGAAACATTACTTGTAATAGATTTTGAATTTAATCTTACAAGAGCTTTACTATAATATTATAATGAGATATATTATTTATAGAGATAATTAAACTCTGAAAGTACTCCAGCGATTATAATAAATCTTTACCATTAAAAAACCATGTTGCTTAAAAATTACCACCCCATTTCTTTCTTCTAGAGAATGTTTTAAAATTTGAAAGTGTCTGATTTTACTTAAATTTCCTAGTTTTTCTAAAAATATTTATATCTTATGTCTACATTTACTATAATCAACATGCAGGATCAGTAAAAAAATACTGTATCAAACCTGTGCCAAGCCATTTCTATCTATTTATATAGTAAATTATTATAAGCACACTAAGGGTACGCCTCGACTCATGTAGATACACCGTTGTAATATTACACATCAGAGGAAAATTCTTTTAACTGATCAAACATATTTACAACTAGCGAGTCACCCTTGTTCCGCTCGGGTTATTTTTTTCTTTCCGATTACTTTTTACAGCGGGAAATTATCTCATCTCTGAGAAATCTACACTAAACTTTAAACATATATCCCGATTACGTTTAAAGTTTAGTGTAGATTATATATATCCTATATGTTGACCCGGATAACCAGCTATCATAATACCAAATGTCATCAAAGTCTGTCCAGTGGTTTTCTCGTAATGCATTCCCAGACAGACAGACAAAAATTTTAAAAACTATAGATTCCTCCTCTGTATCGATAATAATGACTATTTCAATAAGATTTTCCAAAAAATATTTAATGTACAGATTCGATTCAGTTAGAATTTTCAACCGACTTCAAAAAGGAGGAGGTTCTCAATTCGACTGTATGTTTTTTTTTATGTTTGCTACCTCAGAACTCCGTCATTTATTAACCGATTTGGACAATTTTTGTTTTGTTTAAAAGGGTATACTTCCAGATTGGTCCCATTTAAATTTCAAAAAAAAATACCACCCCTAAGGGTGGAAAAACAACTAATGATGAATTTAACCTACTTCTAATTGTCATATTGACTTGAAACTTTGCAAGTATTTCTATTTCCGTTGATAGTACAGTGGTTCGGTGTTGTTGACCTGATCTGATGGCAAGGCCAGAAGGTGGATAGGTGGAACTCTTCAACGGCTAATAGAATTGTATGGGCTGGGACCGATTTCAAAAATATTTGATTAGGTATGTATTTAATAGGTTGGCTTTAATTACTTAGCCAAAGCACACCGACTTCGAAAATATTTGATTAGGTATGTATAGTAAATGAAAACTACCAATCAGTTATTTTTCACTTTTTAGTGCTTTTGTTTGAAGTCGGTTTTTATTTTTTTGTTAAAAAGTTTTTATATTATATGTATAGATAAATATGGTACTCTACCTCCAATTATATATAATCTAATACGATTTGTCTCATATATTATTATATCTTTAAAACATTAAATTTAAATTTTTATATGAATTTTGTATCTTAACTTAGAGCTTGTTTTGAAACCTGGGGGCTTAGCCATGTTGACTATCTACAATCGTTAACGATTTAGAAAACTAATGAAATCCATGGGCATTACGTATTTTGAACGTTATGTCACGTGGTCAAAACGATCGAATTGAAAATTCGTAGCCAAGTTTACAAGCTACAGAGTTCGTTCTAAAAATAGAAACGAACTGAGCGATTCTACAATGTGGATTACAAGATCTCATACAAAATGGTAGCCAAGTTGCACATTTGACAAGCGCTTGAGAATTCAAATCTAAGTTCTTGAACGCTATCTAAACGAACGGCAAGACCCTGCAGTTAACGCTAAAAAAATGGCGTCATTAGAATCAGCTGCTTTAAGACTGAAAGAAGTGTTTTGTTAATTCGCGTTAGTTTTGGAAAACCTTTTATTTTTAAACTTTAAGATTCCTTTACTTCAATTTAATTACTAAGATTTACAGTTACAGCAAGCTTAATTATTATTCTACTAGTCAAATTTGTTAATAAAGTATAATCGTGTAGTTTATAATTCATTTAAATCTCTAATTTATAGAAAAAGAAAATATACAGTGAAAAAAAATATCGTTGGAACTAAAGGTTGAATAAATATTATGGATATTATAACTTTAATTCAAACCGAAATAAATTTTGTTTTGTTTTCTGTAAAAAGTGATTATATCTTTATTTACAAAATGGTTTAGTTAAGTATTCATTATTTGTTTTTTTTTTAGTTTATATTTCATTATCCTTAATTCTTAGCAAAAATATATAGTGGAATGGAAAAATATTGATATAATTGAAGCCAAAGGTTATATAGGGCATGTCAATCAGTCAATTTAAATTAATTATAATTATTATTAATTTAAATTGAATTGAAGGTTGAAATATGTCATGATTAGAAAAATATATAATATAGCATATTGGATATTGTAAGTTTAATTTTGGTTCAAATATTTCTTTTTGTTTTCTGTTAATGAAATAGTAAACTTTTAAAATAGTAAATAATACCTATAATCTGCTATATAAGTACAAACCTTATGCAATTATAACAAGACTTATTAGACCTAAATATTATTATTAATTTGATTAGACCTCTCAAGTTCTTTTTTCACAAAAGATAGGATTTTATTTATATTTTAGAATTTATTTATTTTTGAAATGTAAGGATGGACATTTTTTTTATTTAGTAGTGACATTGTGAATATTTTAATTAGATGAACAATAACAAAAGAGAAATTATTTCTAATTTAGTTACCTACCTTAAAACTATTATACCTCATTTTTTAAATCAAATATAAATAAAAAAAAAATATAAATCTTATCAATTGTATTGACATTCCATATCCATACATTCCATATATCCTTTTTGTTTGTCATGTTATCGTGTACATGCGCATCATTTCTTACAAATACGAATGCGAATGTCAAAAATATAATATTTAAAATGTAAATATATACCTACTTAATAAGTAATTGTAAAAATGAAACAAATATCTGTATTATAGTAAATGACTTTATTATTATATGTATAAATTTATTGTAAAGAAATTGAGGTTGTTAGTATACATAACTGCCTGTGCTTAGCTGATCTTAGCCAATACTTAATTTTTATAAATATATTTTAAATTCTTTTCCTTAAAATTATAATTTTTTTCTTTTCAATTTTTATTTAAATTTACATTTTCTACCTTTAACTTACTTTGAATACATCTATATATACATATATTGTTTGTTGACATATGAACAAATATTTTATCAGCAGGTAGTATATTTGAAGTTGTGTGAAAAAGATGAATATATTCATATAATTATTTTTGTTTCTTTATACCATACTTATAATAAATATTTATTGTACCATATGATTGTTTTGCAGTTGTTCTAATTAAACTAAAATAGTTAAGTATATATTATGTTAACATTAGTCTTAGCTTGAATCATTATAGATGTCAATAAATAACCGCTTATACCTATAATAAAAAGTATAATTTTATTGAGAGCTTTTCTTGAGAATTTTAATAATCATTGATTTAACTTTATTAACTCCTCCACCAATGGAGTTGACTCTCCCAACTTCTAAAGACGGTCTGCCCTTATCCTGCCATAAGCCCCTTGCTGGGGCCTTATTATATCACCATGCCTATAAGTTAAAACTATGTTAGAGAAACAAAGGATCAATTCATTAAGCAAACAAGTGAATACAGTCGTTTTGGATTTTTTTCCTATGCAAGTAGTAAACCTACTATAGTTTATTTATTTTCAAAGGCTTACTAACTAAATTTACATAGTGACATGAGTTAACACATTATTACCTTTCTATTTTCTTTATGAATTTAACTTAAAAGTAGGCACAGCATTTTTGGAAATATTTTATTTAAATTTTATGTCTATAGTAAAACAAAAAATATGAATTGGTAACTAGTGGCCATTCGAGTTGTACAAGAAATGAACCTTATCTTAATATATAAATACAATTTCTCTTTAAATAAACTTAGGTTGTCAGAGAAAATGTCTATATTAAATACATTACTGAAATATACGGTTATGCAATTAAAGCATTGTAAGAGGAGCCTCGTATTTTTCTAGTTCTCGAGTAGATATGACAAAGACTAAACAAAAAAGGGAAATTTTTGAGTAATAAGATTAACTAATAATATACTTACCTTTCCATGAATTCCAGTAGAGGCGAAAATCGTTCCGGACTCACTCGTGATCTGGACTGCACCCTCAATATAATCATTTATATAAATCCCGCACTGTAATATCATCAATATAAATGTTATACACTCAGTACCCCAGCCAGAAATGTGTTGATATCCAGCTAACTATAACATTTTAACGTAAAGCTCAAACAAAATTCAATAGTCAAATAAAATTTTCAATGGACTCTTTTAAAACAAAACTATTTTTTTAAAGTGACAAGTTACATTACGAGCCACATCATTTTGTTATATAAAAAATAAATTTATTACTCTGAAGGAATACTATACTTACTCAAGCGACGATTGTAAATCACTTAACAACCACTTCATAGGTGCTGAACAAAAACACCAACCCTGCATCGACCTCACTTAAGCTGCATTCTTGACGTAAATAACATACTTTAAAATTACAATATTTAACACTGAAGTATTTCCATTATAATTCACTCACTTTTTTAATCACGAAACAAAACATAATATTTTGATTTTTAAAACAAGACCGTGACTTAACGTGTATAGGAACGCTCTCAATAGATTATTTTTCGATCCACATTGTAGAATTAACGATTGACACTGTAGACACTAGTTTTGTTGATATGGCTAGCATCAAATCGTTTTCTAAAATAGCTATCGACAACTCGCTACCAATGATAGAAAGAGATTAGATAGGAAACGTTTGTAACATGGCTAAGCCCTCTGATTCGAGATGGCGCTGATGCATTTTAAAACGCGCTATCGTTAGCACAAGCGTCGTGTACAAGAGGAAAATGATTTATTGTTGGTCTATACCCTAGTAGGTATATTGCATATATATTCATAAATTCTCTTGTGAAATTTTTGAATAAAAGGCACATAGTATGAGTGCCTTTTATCAATTACATTTTAACGTTTAGCTCAGATGAGATATTTTCTCGCATTTTAAGATATCCCATATGTTGAACCGGATAACCAGTTATTATAATTTAATCCACCGTTCGTTCGGAACCGTTCATTTTAGCACGAATATGCACGAAACAATTTTTGTTCACGCTTTATTGTAGATTATTTGTGTATATGACACTTTTTGCGCTAAACCGAATAGTTTTCGAAATTTTTAAGAAAAACTGATGAAAACTAATAATTTGCTAACTTATAACCCCCCTCCTCCCCCCACGCTCAAAATGGTGTAACTTTTTACCAAACAATATGTATGTGGACTGTATAGAGCTTAGAATTTGGAGCTCGAGGGAAACTTTTATTTTGGATGTTGAGGTTCAGCTGTTTTTTAGAATAATTGCACTGTACTAATAATGATTATGATCGAATTCGATTTCGATTTAAATAAAACTAGTAGATACGAGTAAAATACTTCCAAATAGGATGACCTAATATTATACAGCTTGTGTAGACTCAATCTATACTTATATTATTCAGCTGAAGAGTTCGTTTGTTTATTTGTTTGGTTTAATGCGCTAAAGGTCAGGAACTACTTATCCGATTTGAAAAAATCATTTTGAATTAGATAGCCCGTTAGCTGAAGAAGGCTTTATATCATCCCGGGAAAATGTACGGATTTGTCTATCTTTATCTAAGGACGAACCCGAAGCGAAGCGAGGGTGAGTCGCTATTATAAGTATAAATATGTTGGAGCATTAACACACAACACTATCTAGTTCCATGGTAAGCTACGAGACTTGTATAATTATGGATACCAGATAGTTGATACACTAGATATATATAACTTTAAATACATACATAAGCACCCATGACTGGAGTACAAGCATTTGTGCTCATCACGCAAATGAATGTCCCCAGCGGGACTCGAACCCAATACCGCTGGCATAACAATTAAGGTCACTACAGACTGAGCCAAAACCAAACCAATCTATATATTGCCAAATTCATATTTTAAGGCATTGTATTCTGAATTTTTAAAATGGCGCCATATTTGGAACACATACAGATAAATGTTAGTACAGATAATAAACATTCTTGTAAATATTCTTTTCAGGTTTAGGACCTGCTTACTCTGGTGGACCCTACAAATAATCAATTGACTTTTAGGCGAAAATAAAACCCATTTTCCTAGCAGTATATAATATGAACATCTATTATTTACCGAGTTATATCTGTTGTTATATAAATATAAGGCATATTGGTATACGATCTATTAGAAAAGGTCGAAAGACCTCTTTTGCTTTCTAACGTCATTTAATATTATACGTACGTTCTCGTAGAGGACTCGTCACTTTCAGTTTTATTATTGTGTACAATATTTAAAGAAATGAAATAGCTATAGTTTTATTTATTTATTCAAGCTGTAAAATCTAAGAAAGTGTTGTGTACAATTAGAAAAATATATTGGAAATTCATCGCATTATCGTGACACGACAAGGAAAATCTCAATGAATCTAGGCATTGTTAAAAATTAATCATAGTTAGAGTGTAAGATTGGGTACAAGTAAGTGTACAAACACAGGTATTCTAAATTGATTTCGTTTCACAGTTCAAAGGAACAGCAAATGGACAGAAAAAATATTAGATAAAAAACCGGCTTTGACAAAAAGATGTCAGTAAATAAATACTATCTACTCTCAACTTTTAGATGTTGATGAGGATTTCTTTACAAAATAATGAATTCATCTAAATATAATACTTTCTTAGATTTACGCGAATATTTGACATTTTAAATAAAACTATATTTTTTGATTTTATCGTCGATCTATTTTGATTTTCGACGTTTCGAATGCTTTGCGCTTTGCAGCAATCATGGTGACGGGAGAGACTAAGGTTATATATTATATATATATATATATATATATATATATATATATATATATATATATATATATATGTATACTCACTAAATACGTCACTGTTGTTTTTTATCTGAGGGGATGTATTCTAATCACAATACGTTTATAGGTACTATTTTTAATATGGAACTATAGCAAAAAGAACCACAAAACGTTCTTAAATAGCTCCACCCATGTCTTACATGAATGATATGATACTCACAATAATAATATTTATTTTGTGAAGATGTTGAACTTAAAATATACAGCCCTTTAAAAAGGCACATATCCATAGTTGAACAATCTACATCGTGTAATAGGTTCCGGACAAGACCCTATCGAATTTTAAATTAGTAAAACTGAATTTACTTCAATATTATTTTAAATTGCAGACGACATAGCTTTTGTAATCTTAATGCAAACGTAACAAAATATCTAATTTTTCGTTGTTGTTGTAAAAAAAGATGTCATACATTAATTTTCAAAAGTTATTTAATGTACAGACACGATGCCATTATAATTTTATATTACTTTTTTGTCAACAACATGTTGTATACATTTTAAAATCTACATAATTTAATTTTGCTCGTAGCTTTGCGTTCATAAAATGTTATCTTTAAGTGAATTTTCTTATATGAGCAAAGCGGGCGAATGCCGATAGATGTAAAGAGTATAAAAATGAAAGGCGTGTCTGTTCTATATAGATAACAGATTTTTCTTTGTAATGTATGAGGATAAAGTAATATATTATGTATGTATATAGTATAGTATATACAATATACATATAGTAAAAGGAATATCTTTAATTATACACCTATGTATAAAGGATTTTTTCTATATATTAGACAGTTAATAATAAATAAAACTAAAGAGTTTGTTTGAACGCGCTAGTCTCTGAATCCATTGGTCCGATTTAAAAATTCTTTTTGAGTAATATTATAGGTACTTTAAAAGTTAATCACACTATGACATATAAAAGCGAAGTATTTCTCCAAAATTAAATGAAGCAGGCAGAGCCGCAAGAAAACGCTGGTATTATAATATTTTTATTGAATACCAAACTGACAGTAAAAGTTTTATGGACGTGATTACTCTGGCGCGTTCTTTTATTTGGGTTGACCATTGAGAAGTTAGCTGTAATGAATCAAACTTTTTGAAAAATAATACGCTATATTACACTATTTATGATTTAGATATAACATTGGAGAAAATGTTTTACTGTAAATCAAAAATGGCATAAATTTTGTAAATGTTTAGACTAAAATACAAAAACAATAATCGTGGTAAATACTATTTCGATACAACATTATGAGTATGATAACAATAAATATCCACATCCATACTAATATTATAAATGTGAATATTTATGAGAATGGATGGATGAATGGATATTTGTTACACTTTTACGCCAGAATGGCTGAACTGATCTGGATGAAATTTGACACAGAGATAGATTATAGTCTGCAATATCACTCAGGTTACTTTTTATCCCGAAAAAATGTACGCTTCCCGTAGGATAGATTTGTTTTTTCTAGGGACAAACCGGAAGCGAAGCGAGGGTGAATCGCTAGTCATAAATACTCATAGAGTATATTGCTACATATATAAATAAATACTTTTAAGATATAAAAATACTAAGATAGGATATCACAATATTCTAAAATACGTTTAAAATTCAATGTTCCACGAGGGTAATAAAATTTCTCACTAAGTTCCTTATAGTCAGTTGCACTAAACTGCTGGGACTTCGAAAACTTGAGAATAGTTCTTATTTAATTAAAACTTGAGAATTGGCTACAAAGGACAGTAAACTAAGAAATGCTAATTGAAAATGCTTTATTGTGTGATTCCTCGAGTATACGAGTACATCAAATTTTATTATACATTAAAAATTTATCGCTTCTTTCATTTATTTACACCGTTCACTTATTCAAATTCAACATATTTTATTCAGCATTAAATTATTACAATTTTTTACTGAACGTCATTAGTCTACTACCAGTTCAGAAAGAAGAAGCCTCAGACCTGAGAAGAGCTGACGAAAGAAACTCAGCGGGAGTAATATTATTAGAAGGTATAGAATATATGTGTGACTTGTATCTGAATAAGGTTTTCTTGTGCGCAGAAAGTTATGAGAGCGATATTGAATGCAATAAAATAGTGTATTATTATTATCTGTATCTATGAAACTAAGAATAGCTATCATAGTCTATCTTTATATATTATTTATCTTTATATATTATAGGTATAGATATTAAATATTAAAGCAAAATATATCCTTTATATCGCACGCAATATTCTACAAAGGCGAAAGTTTGTGAGTGAGTAAGGTTGGTTGTGAGTGAGTAAGGTTCAACGAATTTGAGTCTTTAGAATTTAGCAACGAAATTCCGGGCCAAAATTAGAAGAAAAGGCTAAAGTTCTTGTATTTAAAAGGAAACAACAGCAGACAAAATTTAAAGGTCAGATAGAGTTAAACTAAAGATATGTAAGAACGGATTCCGATTATTTATTTCTTACTAGCGGTAGATATTTGATATAGGTTAGTATGTAATTCTAAATGTTTGGTTTTAAATTAAAATATCTTTTTGGATTTTTACGTGGATTTATTTTGATTTTTAGTTGCCGACGTTTCGAATGCTTTACAAAATCATGGTTACGGCAGAGATTAAGGTTTAAGACGTATCAAAGAACATTAGTTGCTACAGACAGTATCTAGTAAGAAAAACACATATAGATAGATTATTAGATGTAACATGAATGAATGAACAGATCCTCCTGTGACATTATGTCTTAAGATGATTAGTCTCTTAGTACTGTATTACTATAGTGCTTGTGTTTGTACCAAAAACATTAAAAATAATTGAATCTAGACAGATAAATAAAAACATGGAAGTGTTTATTTTTAATGTCAAAATGACAGCTTTATACTAAATGCACGTTAAATTATATAATAAGGAAAACAGATTTTTTATATTTATTGTCTACTAGCGACTCACCCTCGCTTCGCTCGGGCTCGTCCCTAGGCTATGTATATATAACTTCCCTATTTAGATCGGATATTATTCAATTTTTCATTGGTTTTAATTTTTATTCGTGGATCCTATTTTTTTTCTAAAATAAAAGTAGCTTAAGTTACTCCTTATTACATCAGCTATCTGCTAGTGAAAGTCCCGTCAAAATTGGTTCAGCCATTTCAGAGATCAGCCGGAACAAACAGACAGACAGACCAAAATTGTAAAAAATGTTGTTTTGGTATATGTACCGTGTATACATCCATATGCATTTTAAAAAAAGCTATTATTTTGACATTACAAACAGACACTTCGATTTTATTTATCTGTATAGGTCTATCTGATAGTTTGTTCTGGCTAATCTCCGTAACAGCTAGACTGATTTTAACGGGACTTTAACTGGCAGATAGTTGATGTTATGAGGAGTAACATAGACTACTTTTCATTTCAGAAAAAAATTAGCGTTTCGCGCAAAAAAATTAAAATGTACCTAATGACGCACCCTAGCCAAGTTAGGATAAGCTAGTAAGAAAAAAAGATACAATATAACTAGGGACTCACCCTCGCATCGCTCGAATTCGTCCCTATATACGTATTAACGGTTAGTATAGATTTCTCAGAGATGAAATATCTTCCCGCAGTAAAAAGTATCCTATATGTTGACCCGGATAACTAGCTATCATCATACCAAATTTCATCAAAGTCTGCCCAGTAGTTTTCTCGTGATGCGTTCCCAGACAGACAGACAAACAAAAATTCTAAAACTATAGATTCGGCCTCTGGTATTGATAATAATGAATATTTCAATAAGATATTCCAAAAATATTGAATGTACAAATACGACCATTACCTACAATTTTATTATGTGTATATGTATTGATGACGTCAATCGATAATGATTCGGAAGAAAATATCATTATAAGCGACGGTACTTGATAAATAATAAAAAACGAGCAATTATTTTTATTTATGTCACATAAATATAGGAATATACTAAATTATAATTTAAATAAATAATAAAGCTTAATATTACTCAGAGATTCTACGAACGCGATTCATTGAGAATTTCCAAAAAGCTCTACATAGAGAAAGAATAACGAGTAAAAGTTTGTTTATTTACTAACAATTAAACTTGATTTGTTTGTACGTATTATGTAAATAGTAAGACGATTTTTTTTAAATCTATGTAATTCTTAGTAAGTGCTTCATAATTCTTGTGTAAAATAAATTATAATTTCTGATTTGTACTTTAAAACAACCTAAAGCCGCTGTAGCCGTTGCAAGAAAATATACCATTTTTAACTATTTTAATTCAAAATGGAGTAATTAATTTCATGAACACACATAATATGTCAAGTTGCTTCATGCGAAACCGCAATTCTCATTTTCTTGCGCTTAATACCATTGCATTGCACTTTCCTGGTACTTGTGTGTTCCGTATAATTAAACGTTAATTACAGTCAATATTGGTTTTAGTAATTAAAATAATATATTTCTTCGATTATTTTTTTTAACGTTGTTAAAAATATATAGATGAGCTTACGATATTTATATATTTAGGGATATATTTATAGTTTGTTTAATAATACACACTTTCGGTTTGTTGATTACATTTTCTCAATTTAAAAACCATTCCTATAGGCATTTTTATCTAAAACTGTGTCTCTTGAACTAGATATTTATTTAACAACTGGTTGTTTCAATATAAATCTGAAGTTCGAAGATGATAATATGATAAAACACAAAATATCTAAAAAAATAAAAATATATACTATACATTTTGAAGGTTTAATCAAAAATATTCATGCATATATAAAGGCAGCTACATAGCCAGTGGATATAGTTTAGAAAGAAAATTTAGTTCATTCAAGTCCGGCTGGAACTAGTCCAATTTTATGTGACGAAAATTCACGTTGTCATTGTACCTAAAATACTTTTATCCGGAATACAGCTCACCTGTATATGTATAAAGCCACCTGCATAGAACAACATTGTAACTTAATATTGAGATAAATATAAATAAAACTACCCAGACTGCGGCAATGATCGAAAAGAAAATTGTATTTTTGATATTAATGTTTGATATGAAAACGAAACGTGACAAATATAGTGAACTAGCAATTCACGTCCTTAGTTTTTTTAACGTTTAGTATAGATTTCTCAGAGATGAGATAATTTCCCGCAGTAAAAAGTCCTATATGTTGACCCGGATAACCAGCTATAATACCAAATTTCATCAAAATCTATCTAGTGGTTATATGGTATATATATTATGAATTTCGAAAACGGCTCCAACGATTTTCATGAAATTTAGTATACGGGGGTTTCGGGGGCGATAAATCGATCTAGATTAGTTCTATGTCTGGGAAAACGCGTGTTTTCGAATTTTCATGCGGTTTTGTTTCGCATTATTCCACGCAAAATATGGTCGTTAATTTGCACGCTGGGACATAAGCATCATAGTCAAGCGGCCAAGGCGCAAGGTTGTCAACCACAGGTGGCTGGGTTCGTATCCCGGTCGGATACAAAATTTTCCTTTTTTTTGTATTTATTCAAATTTTTAGTTTGTTTTCTTTTTAAATGTTTTTTTGGCCAAAAACTCCGAGCAAAGCTCGATAGCCCAGATACTGATAATATATACAGGATTTATCGGTTTTACGTATGAATATAATCCTAAATTCTGCGTACTATTATTGTAACTGCAGTCAAATATCATAAATATTTTTGGAATTGTCTGTTGTATATTGTGTTGTATATTGACGGCTATCTGTTCAATTTACAGTTGAACCAGCGACTCACCCTCGCTCCTCTTGGGTTCGTCTCTAGGAATATTTTAACTGTTAGTAGAGATTTCTCAGAGATGAGATATTTTACCGCAGTAAAAAGTCCTATCCTATAAGTTGATCCGGATAACCAGCTGTCATCATACGAAATTTCATCAAAATCTGTTCAGTGGTTTTCTCGTGATGCGTTTCCAGACAGACAAATAAAGGGACGGAAAGACAGACAGACAGACAAAAATTCTAAAAACTATAGGTTCGGGATCCGATCCGTAATAATAATGACGATTTCAATAAGATTTTCCAAAAAATATATGATGTACAGATTCAACTCAGTTAGAATTTTATATATATGTATAGTAACAAATCTATGTCCTATATGGTTATTGCATTCCAAACCATTGGTTTTTATACATACCTACACAACGGATGTCGCTAAGAATAAGTTTTTATCTATGCCCAAAGCGAAAAGAACTTAGAATGTCCATGACATACCGGTAAAGAAAGAGGATTGTCCAAAAATGTACATAGTTAAGAGTTACTGCATACTTTTATCTCAATAAAAATATAATAACTTCTAAATTTTAAATTGCTTTTTTCTCATAATCTATTCATTGAGACATTCCCTGTTCTTTGCCTGTTCCCTTCATTTGGTATTTTGAACAGTAATACTTATTATAATACAATATAAAAATTCCATTTAAATCCATTCAGCGATATCTAAGTTATAAGCCGTTAAATAGACGAGCAGATAAAAAGTCTAAAAATTGTAATATATGAAATGTATACCCAGTACCCATATATACATATTATAATTTTCTAAAACTATTATATGTACAAAAAGTATTATAATATGCATTTTGGTAATATATTGCTAAAATTATTATGAGTATTAATTTGAACCTAATTAATAATAGTCTAGGTTTCACCATTCTCTTTAAACTATTTGAAGTTTAATATATTCTCGACCTACGTACAAGTTACGTCTAAGTTTCGACATTTCTAAACAGGTAACTTCAAGCCTAGGTTATGAAACTAATATCTAAGGCCTCAAACTCAATTAACTTAAGTCTATCGACCTACACCGACTGCACTCACATGTCTTCTACGTGTATATCGATGATCG
The DNA here is from genome assembly GCA_951806755.1 of Brenthis hecate. Lineage (NCBI taxonomy): Eukaryota > Metazoa > Arthropoda > Insecta > Lepidoptera > Nymphalidae > Brenthis > Brenthis hecate. Next base: position 490,529 of record OX638278.1, read on the forward strand.
ACATCGTCTTAATTTTTGGCAATTTGTCACGTTCTTTTTGCGATTTTATTTTTACACAAGTGTTTGAATTTCGTATACCTAGGAATAGAATTTACACAACTATATAAAAAAAATCATTCTTTAGATTTTTTAATTAGTAACACTAAAGCTAGTCAATAGCTATTAAACAAAAAGAAAGAAAACAAACAGAGGACTTTTCAGTTCCCATTTATTTCATACTAGCGACTCACCCTCGCTTCTCTTCGGGTTTGTCAATAGACAAAAACAAATCTATCCCACGGGAGCCGTACATTTTTCCGGGATGAAATATAGCTTATAGCCTTCCTCAGTTAATGGGCTATAATATAAAGCAAAAAGAATTTTTCAAATCGGATTAGTAGTTCCTAAGATTAGCGCATTCAACAAACAAACAAACTTTTTAGCTTTATTATATTAGTATAGATTTGGTTACAGCAAAAAAGATCATAGAAGAGACTAAGTTATTTGAAGTCGCAAAAGTCATAGTTATAAATTCTAAGAGTTATCAAGTATGCACCTATAACAAAATATCCCACAGGATTAATTTTTACTTTATTATCTTATGAGGTCTTTTTATTTTCAACTAGTGACTCACCCTCGCTTCGCTCGGGTTCGTTCCTAGCTAGCTTCCGGATACAAACTTTCATCTCCATTTTCACCCCCTTAAGGGATGAGTTCCGGGATAAATACATAGCTTTTACATTACCGCATAATAACTGCCAATTTTTTAAAGTATTAAAATGGATATAGTACGTTATTTTTAAGGGATAGACATGTCCCATCGCGGACTTTTCTGTAGACCTATATAAGGCACACAATTTCACCATACATTATTTTGTTATAATTCAAAGGGTTTATTAGACAGCGTTTTCGTTGAAAGCTCCCAGACGGCTTATTTTTTTCGACATCTCCAACAAATATCGTTATATTTTAGCCAATGTATGCAAAAATTGTACAAATTATATATTAAAACCTTCCTCGAGAACCACTTTATCCATTGGTGAAACAGCATGAAAATCGGTGCAGTAGTTTTTGAGTTTATCGCAAACAAACAGACAGACGCAGCGGAAGACTTTGTTTTATAATATGTAGCGATAACTCGTTATATATCGATAACTTTATATAATATTATTTATTAAGCTATTATATGTCGGCTTTCACCTGGAAATATAAATCAGGGCTATCAGCGGAAAGAGAGGGTTATGGCCTACGTAGGTACCCCAATGTCCGGCGCTGAGCGAGCGAAGTGGTTGCGGGAGCTTCTCAAAGCTGACAAGGGCCGCTTAGTAAATTTTGATATTATTATGTATTTTTTAGAAAATCTCATTGAAATAGACATTATTATCGATACAGAGACCGAATGTATAGTTTTTAGAATTTTTGTCTGTCTGTCTGTTACCGCCTCACAAAAAACTACTGGAGGCATTTTGATAAAATTTGGTATGGTGATAGCTGGATCTGAATGAAGCTTATCTTGTTTTCATTTAAATCTTTAACATTAAAAAGCGACATAGACGTTTCACGTTAAGCCCACGGTCGTCTGTACCGATACAATCCCTGGGCTAGATTTGGCTAGAGTTAGACTTACAAAAAACCAAAATTGTAATTATAAGTTTAATTCACATCACAAGTTCATTTCCGAGTATGTTGAAAACTGTGATTCCTCGTTCTAAATTGTAATATAATACATATTATGTGATTCTGAAACGGACTATAATATTTAAGCTATAAAATATTAGCCAAGCTATATAAACATTTATTTAGTTATTCTATCAATGTAATTTTCATACTACGTTCTTATACCTTTGCACGTGGTAGATATGTTATTATATAATATACAACGTACATATATGTACATATTTTATTATTACTGCGTGAAGAATTTGACAAACTCGCAAGCTTTCGTAAATATTGCTGTGATAAATATTCCCATCAAGTCTGTGCTTTTTGATAGCTTTCCTTACATATATGTAAATGACATATATTGTAATAGATCTTCTCAACTTGCAATAAAAGTTTGCGACACTATTAGTTAAAATCCAAGTCAAAATCCTTATGAAATGAATATCATAATTTTGAACATTTTATTATAATTTTTGTAAAAAAAAACATTAATTCGGTTTTTATTATTCAAAGCGTTTGCACATTTAAAATATTTATTTTGCTAGGAACATCAATCTTGTTATACTCGTACTTATTTAGATTCATTATGGACTCAAGGTTTTCTTCTTAATTGAGAAAGGGAAGGGGTTTTAAGGTGGGATAAATTTATTGTTTCGGTCAAAGATTTGTTGTTGTTTTTCAATGAAGCATTAATTAATACATACTAGTGATTAGCTTGAATATGCTGAGATCCAAACACTCCTTCAGAAAATACTTTAAGCCATCATGTTTAACTAAACCAAAAAATAGTCCATTAGAAACTATCTAACGAAATATATTGTTTTTGTCTATTTTATGGAAAATATTCTGTTTTGTTTGTGGTATAGATTTTATGCTGAATCGATAAATTACTTTTAACTAAACAAACATACGCTGACTTCAGAACCGATAAAAGTCATTATTCCACCCTTAGGGTCCAATTTTTTTAAATATAAAAAAAGATTAAGAAAATCGATTTAAAATTGGCTAAGCTATCGATTAATATATAAACAAAAATATAGTGGAATTGAGTACGTCCTTATGAAGTGACTAATGGAAGGAGCTAGTAGCTGAATTTTTTGAGACGATATTATAGAACAACTAAAACTTTTATTTTTTTTTAAATAAAAGTATTCTATTTTTTGACTTATGGCTGTTTAAAAGAAAAATAGGGTTTGTTTGCGCTCTGTTATGTGTTTTGAATTATATGTATAAATATTGTTTTATTTACTCGTAGCTGTACTTATTTGTTGTGATATTCAGTTGTTGCGTGTTAGGTCCATATAAAACTTTACTGCATCATAAAAAAGAGATCACGATTTTAAGGTTTTAGATATTAACAATGAAAGACGTGCTATATTGTAACGTTTGTAAGTATTCCGAAACGTCGGGAATAAAAACTTAAAAATAAAGCTGCGACAAAATCAAAGAGAGCTTTAGTTAAAATGTCAAATATGAAATCTCTCGAATAATATCATGTAAATCTATGAGTAAAAGTATTTGTTAAATTTTATTTTTAAGTTATTTTTCTAAATACCTCAAGTACATTTCGTTTAACTGCGATTTTGTATGTATGAGTCGAGTAGATTTGCTACGTCTTCACGCTAAAACTGCTGGACGGATTTAAATGAAATTTAGTATAATAATAGGCTATAAGCGGAGCAAGGGTAAAGACATGAAGTTGATCAATAAAATATACATATTATATTGTGTAATATTAAACACACGTTTAACACATAACAAAATCTAATTTGACAAAATAGATAACATATCTCATATGGCTTTATTAATTATTTACGTAAAATCTTCTTCGTAGTAGCAATAAAATACTTCGTCTAGACTTGTAATGAACTTACTCGTATTACCAGTTCGACTAATATCTCATTTCGTCTTAAATGGTTTACGATATTGAAACATACAACATCCACAAATGTGACGTGAGGGACACTATCTATTTCTTCAATACATAAGCTGTAAGTTTACAGCTATATATGTATATTCTCCAAAGACGACAACGTCTACTTATTGATACTATAAAGCGATCACGCACCCACTTGTGTGGTATAGATGTGGCTTAGGGTATAAATCCTTCAGAAATTTCCTTTGACTTCATTCAGCTTGCTTTATTGTTTTTTTATTATTTATTTATTATATATTTGGATTCGTACCTCAAAAGAAAAAAAAGCCCTTATAGAATCAATTTGTTGTCCGTCCGTCTGTGTGTCTGTTCGTCACGAATGTGTCAAGGTATCAAATTGAAACGAAAATCTGGTCTGCAATCCCTTGACGCTGTGAAAAAATCAAACTTCTAAATTAACCCAATCAAAAGATAAAGGAACTAAAACCGGTTTTTTAATTTAGAATTATGTATTTAGCAAGAAGCAAGTTATAAATAAAAAAAAAATAATATAGAAATTTTAAATTTGAAAACAAAGTATTGAAAACAATAAGTGAGAAAGTATTTCAACAAAGAAAGGCAAAAAATAAGAAAATTACTAAGTGAATAAAAAGTTAACATCTTGTTGCTTGTTAACTGTTTGAAAGTTTTTGCTTTATAACTTGTTATAATTGTACTTTTTTATTTTATCTTTTCGATATTTTTGTTTTAATGAATATGAAACCTTTATTTTTAATTGTTTTTTAGCAAAATTTATATGAAATCTTTCTTATTCAAATACCAAATATTTTATTTATTATTAAATTATTACTACAATTTTTACTAAACGTCATAAAGTCTATCTTTATTAGTTCGGAAAGAAAATGTCTCAGTCCTGAAAACTTGACAATTAAAATCGCTAAACAATTGCAAAATAAAAAATGCACCCAAAATGGTGTACTTCTTCCTTTTTTAAGTCAGTCAAAAATGTATTTATAAGCGATTATTGTTTTTTCTATAAATGCATTACTATGATTAATACTTTAAATCTTTTCCATCTGTGATATTGACGTTGGCAACGGAGGAACGAGAAAAATTAGTAATTTTTTACTATTTATTATCCAGTGAAAGAAAGAAGTTTCAATATTGACTTCGACGGATAAAGCGAAGTTATTTTTCGTTTGTATTTGTCGTTGTGTTTTCGTATTGTTTGACTAATTTTGTTTATATCAAATGTTTACATATTAATAAAATACAGCGCTTATTATTTAATAAAACATTATATTGCTAGAAAATCTAGATATTATCCAGGATATTAGTTGTGAATGTAGAATGTGTGAAAGAGGATGTGTGTGTGATAGATGTGTGCTGGAATGACGGCTGATAGGAGAATATGGAAGACAAAAACATGTTGTTCTGACACCACGTGGCGCGGGAGAAGTATAAGGAAAAGTGAGAAAAACAAAATCGAGTTATTACTACAAAAATATATATTAAAGTTGAGCCCATGTGTATATTTGTACATTATGGTAGTCCATAATTCGATTCATGAGTTGAGGAAAAAAGTTAAAAAAAATGTCTTCGACTATTATCGGACTACTATCTATTTATAAAAATGCGAAAGTTTGTCAATTTATCGCGTATTTGTGAGACATACAAACATACAAAACATTCGCATTTATAATACCCGTATAATATATCTACTACATTATAATTTACAAAATCACTAGGTTCCCATATAACTGTTACTAAAGTCAGGCTGCAGACCTAAACCGCATCGTCTCCGGATATTAACAACTGAATTGGCCTGAATTAGAAATCCAATACAGAATAGAATTTCTACCAGATAAAATTATATACTAATAAATAAGTTATAATAGATATATGTCGTAATATCTATCAATTCTATTTACTGTATCTTTAGTGAGTCTCAAATATAAAAAAATATCAAAAATACTTATCCTTAAAAATATATAAAACTTTATAACTATGACATATGAATGTTTTCTATATATTACTTACTGTTGCTTGACTATATGCGCGTTACGAAGATAAAAATGCTGTGGTTTTGATCCTAAATTGTTGAGGATATAAGAGGCTACATATCCGGGGATTTCGAGCTACAATGGACCATAACTGGTCGACGTAGCTAGGGCCGACCTCGGCACCACACCCAAAAATAAATAATATCCGGGGATTTTACGACCACGAGAAAGGTCCGCAAAGACAAAATAATCTTTTGGTGTACTAAGTTTGTTCATTTTAATGGACCCGTAAAATTAGCGATTTAAAAAAAATATCAGAACGATTTTAATTCATTATAGTAAATAAAAAAAAACTAGTAATAAAATAGCACACATACATACACAAACATACACAATATATTTTTTTTAATTATGATCAATGTCCACCTAATGTTATCCACCTTTAGGGACGCATCGGTCGGTTAGAGATCAAATTTTTCTTTTTAAACTAAATAAATAATTTCATTGATAGCCCTTTCTTATTAAACTGTTTGAATTTTAAGGTTCCAAAATTTAGTAAAATGAAATATTATGCTCGTAATATCTTTATACTTCGTTCTTGTAATGTGTATAATAAAAAAATTAACTGCCTCGGTGGTGTAGTGGCTAGCATGTACGGCTGCACACTCGGAGGTCCTGGGTTCAAGTCCCGGGTCGGGCCAAGTTTAGTTATTGAGTCTTTCTGTAAAGTAAGCCTCAGTAACAGCTCGGAGTTGGGAAGTTGGCGGTTTTTCACCCCCGTGCCTCGGAGAGCACATAAAGCCGTCGGTCCTGCGCTTTAACTCTCACCGGTCGTGTCGAATGGTCGCCCCACCGGAGTATGAGAGTGACAGGAATAGAGAGTGCACGTTGTGCGCATCTCTTGCGCAGTTGGCTAGTCTCAATGAGATTGGCCGCCGTAGCCGGAAATCGGAATCGACTAGGAGCACATCATCATAATAAAAAATTTAGAAGTATAGATATATTTTCGAATTCACTTACAGGTTTTAAAAATAGTATTAATCACTTATTATTTAATTAATAATTTTGTGTTTGATGTATTTAACGTTTTTCCTTATTTTTTATTAATTAATATTAGTGTTTCTTTCTGAAATTTTTTAGTTAAATGTTTAACTTTTTTGTCTATTTTCATAGTCTTCTGCTTCTTATTTGTATTGGAAACTTGATTGATTTATGTTATCCTATTATTATTTATTATTTATGTGATACATATTGTACTGTTTGTTTGCCTAAAATAAATAAAAAACTTAATCGACTATAGTACTAACTTTGTTTACAAAAAAACTTAAAAAAAAGAACTTATCATTTCAGGTGCACTTTTTGTGCTGTGAATTAATGTTAACTTCCGGTGTAAGGCTTTAGTATTACATTCTCAAATACTCGTACAATTCAAAGAGTAATATTTTCTAAAATGTATCAATATATACCGATAGTATAGAAACTGAAATAACAAAAATTCTATAAACAATTTTAAATAAAACTGCATTCATAATTCTCACTCTTTTATTTATATAATTTAAAACATTAAATCTTTTCCACAATTTATCTTGAAACACAGTTACACCTCTAAGATCACAATAAAGTTACGAAGACACCGTAATATTTACAATAAATAAAAATAATTATTTACAAAATAATCTTAACACTTATAATAAATACTTAAAACGTATAGACAGTTTGACTACTTCTTTACTTTCACAAATTTTTATTAAATTTTTATATTTGTTGATTTATTTTAAAATAACAAAATTAGCACTGTAGTAAAAGTCACACTCTGTTGTTTTTTCATAAGCGAACTCTTTAAGACAAAATTGTTAAAAATTTTCTTTCTCTAGTACAATTAATATTAAAATGAATATAAACTACTAAAAATATACAAAAGAAGTAGTCAACATGTAAAACTAATAAAATATTCTATTTGTCATAATAAAATTGTCAACTCTGAGACTTTCTCTTCAAAAAATATGTACATCTTATAAGAAAATAACTCAAACTATCACATTTAATAGGTTAGTACAAGGAATGAAAGGAACTGCTTACATTTATAAAAACTCTAATAAATGTGCTGGGAGATATCAAGTCAGATTTGTGAAATGAAAAATATTATATAATTGCTATTCATTCAAAAATATTACTATAAAACATTTACTCTTGATAGTTTATACTCGATATTCATGATAGTTAAGTGAGTTATTTAAAATAATAGCTTTAATTGGTACTTCTATTTTGTGTATTCCAGACTTTTTAAGCTCTCCTGCTAGGTTCGGCCGCGCTTCAATGCAATGGGGATCAAGTCATAGTCCGCCATGCTGATATTAAGTGCCGATTTGCGTCTTTTGAAAATTTACTATGCTCTCTCAGACATGCAAGTTATCTAAATTAATAGCTGACTGATAGTTTTAGGAGTTAGGAAAGGTTACATTTATTAAGTACACAATTTCTCTACATTATAATAATTTTTCATACAATGGAATCATTTGGTTTTTCAGCTTTTGACAACAATGGTACGCTACTATAGTCTTTGAGGCATTCATTGACTTTCTTAGAGCCGTTATCAAAGGAACTTGCTGTTGGTAGCTTAGGTATCCAATTGTTATTACCTATCTTATTAGATTTATGGTTTCCCATAGAGTTCATCTGGAACTCCTTCAGTTTAACTTTGGGCTGACCAGTTTGACTCACATTGTTATGATTAAGGGAGTTAACAGTTAATGACATAGAATTTGAAATGCTAAGCTTATCTAGTTCTTCAGCATCAACTACTCCGTTAGTGACGCGCTCGTTTGGATCAGAATGTTGCCTTTGCATTTTTACTACTTGCAATATAGGTTGAACTTCTCTTTCCAATTTGCTAACATCAGTCTGCTTTTGAAGAATTACTCCCGATCCTCGTCTGCTTGATGATCTCGAACTTTGATCTAAACGTTGTCTAAATGGCGTTAGATGTGATAAAGATCCGCTATCAGTAGACTGCGCTTGTAGTTTTAATAAAGGTGGTTTTTCCTTAGGTGCATTTGGATCAACGATTTCACCCAACAGCCAATATGTGACTTGAACTCCTTTACCCTTTAATAGAAATATATGTTTAACAACTTACATCATGCGTTACTTCTTGTATAAAATGCAGAAAAATAAATTAAAACATGAACTATCTTTATAATATCGTCATTTTTATATATTATCTATTAAATATAAAATATTTTAACTACTGAACCTAAAATCCATTTAACAAAAAACATTTGGTTATTTTAATTCAACTAATCAAAATATTAACATAAATTTAGTTAACTAAAAGACTAAAAATAATCAAAACGAACGAAACATACCTTCATAGCAACTTCACCTCTACACTCTAAACGGAATGTTCCAAAAGTATCAAGCAGGCTCTTCGTTGTTTGCGACACGTGTATTTTTAACGCTTCGCCATTGGATTCCATTCTTGATGCTGTGTTCACTGTATCTCCGAATAGGCAATACCGTGGCATTTTCAACCCTACGACACCAGCAACACACGGACCTATAAAAACACAATGCTTTAGTATAATTTGAAGTAAAACATTCAAAATATTATTTTTTAAGGGTTTAGTTTGTTCGTTTTTGTTCTCATTAAATAGCTTTTTTTAAAGAATATTTTATTAATAAATAAACTAATTTACATCCGCGACCCTACTCTAGTCACGTCAATATATTATAAACTACGTATATACGTTATAAAGTCTAAGTCAATGCAGGATATAAGCCATTAAGATTTCACGTCAACCCATTGAGACATTAGGTGAAAAAGTAACAAACATATACTCACTAACTGATTTTATATACGTACTATATAAAAATTATGTATATCTTTGTTAATTTCTGTAACAAAACCTAAATTATATCTTATAATAATAAATGAGCGATTCCTGTATATATGTAAAAAAATATATATTTCGTGTATTTTGAAAACGGCCCTAACGATTTGATTCAAATGGTATATTTAGATAAGGTTTTGATTTTTAAATTTATGTATATAGGTGTATTTTCTGGAAAATGGATATAGGTGTATTTTCTAAAAAAAACCTCATTTTTTATATCTTTCCCGAAAAACGCCAAACTAAGCTCAGTCGCCCAGATAGATACTACTTAACTCTTTAAAACCAGTATTTAATGGGATGTAAATGTGAACCTTCCGAACCTATTTTCCTCATCGATCCGCAAAATTTTACAAGGCGATTGCAATTTAGATGAAAATTCCTTCCCACAAAGGCTTTCTATCCGGTGCAATATAATTTTGCCTTCTTATGTTTTATTTATGAAGTTCGTCATTTTACTCGAGGTACTTTTTCATTCTTTCTAGTTTTTTACACTTTGCTTTTGTTCAATTTAGCTTTTTATAATTAGACAAATCTGATACTGAAATTTGAACATTGCTTTGATTCATTAAATTGGTGAATAAATTTTATTTAATAACTAACAGAATCCGCGGCTTCGCTCGCGCTAAAACTCTAAAAAAAAACTCTAAAAAGGTAGTTTAATACAAACTTTCATGCCCTATTTTACCTCCTTATAGGATGAATTTCGAAAAATGCTAAAACACGTATTTATATAATTTTATTAAAGAGCATTAATACCAAGTTTCAAGTAATTCTAACCATAAATATTTTATGAATTGTATTATAACGTGTTTTCCCGTGAGAAATAGATAATCTCCCGTAGTAAAAAGTAGCCTATGTCACTCTCCAGCCCTCCAACTATCTCCACACAAAAAATCACGCCAATCCGTCACTCCGCTTCGACGTGAAAGAAGGACAAACAAACAAATAAACACACTTTTACGTTTATAATATTAGTATGGATGACGTTATTCATTATTAATTGTGAGGAAATGATAACATTTCGGATTATAGTTTGTATGAAACATCTGTTTATTAATAAAAAAAACATATTATATCATAGAAATGAATTTCAACGTCTTTAGTCGTAAATCGGAAATGGAGAAAACTTGACTAAAAGGAATAATCGTATTATTATTTTTTTCTTTAATTGCTTAGAGTTGCGTAATGCGTTAACAGGCGCAATACATTCTGCCAGTGTCACGTATTGTGAGGAAGACTCGAATGAGCTTGAGCGGAAAATTCGATTTCTTTGTGACAGCTGTCTTGACGTAAAGATGATCTACACTTTAAACTACGTAATATTAGTACCAGTGCCATGTTTTAAAACCATTAATAGGAGAATTAAATCAAATTATAATTACATTTCTTATACATATATTTATAAAAGATAATAATATAGCGTCTTAATGAAAAAATAAAATATTTGATTAATTTGTAGTGATTGTGTATAAAGCATCCATTCATGTGTTTTTTCCTCCTTTTTGGAAGTCGGTTATAAAGAATTAAGTTGAGGATGGATGCAAAAGTACTGAATATAAGGATACATGCGAGGAATATCTTGAAGTTTTATTAGTTTCATCTTACACTAGTAAAATTTCCATCACTTAAGAATGCAATTCAATAAGTTTTGTTTTTATAGTACCTATACATAACAATTTTAACTTTACAAATAAAATTTGAAGCAATTCTAATTGAGTATGAGACACCTTTATTAGGTTATAAACAAGTTTATCTTCTTTGCGATTTCGATTCCAGTGTAACGTCGTTCCCGCATTGTAATTTAAGATAGGAAAATATAAAGTTTATGATTATAATTTATTCGAATTCGAATTCTGTAACGAGCTATTACAAATAAATACTGTTGTATACATATTTTCTTTGAACTATTTTATCACAATTTCCTTTAAAATCAGTATCTCAACAATGTCCAAAATGGCGTAAAATTAAGAACTGAATTAGTAGTTAGTGGTAAGTTGGGACGAATAATGTCTCGGTTTATTTCATAAGAAATGTTTTTTTTTTATTATAAATACTTTATTGCACACACAAGGATAATACAGAAAATGAAAAGAAAAAGATAGGTAACAAAAGGCATGCAAAGTAGGTCTTATTGCTATGAGCAATCTCTTACAGACAACCTTTGGTAATAGGATTAGTGGAGCAACCATAATAACAATAGTAATACCATGATGTGTAGCTTCATCGTATTTTGAACATTTCTATTTTGTTTTGTTTTATTTTAAACTCGTGGTTCTTATAGATTTGCCAATTAAATTTGTTGTTTTCCATAGAAAATTAGTCATTCCTTTTTCAGCGGTTACATTTAAATGGTTCATTTCTCAGTAGGCACTATGTTATTATAAGAAGCTAGCACAATTTCAACACTACAGAACAAATTTCAGGGCGCTGATGAATGAATCAAGACAAATAACTTTATATAAACAGATAGAGTTTCGTTACACTTTATTTTAAAACAGTTTATCAATCGCTTCACACCCATACATTTCGTTTTGTTTCATAACAAATTGGTATACCTCTTTGTGGGTCTTAAATACAAATACAAGCATTTTTCTATAATTATTTGCTTAAAATATAAGCATTACAAAAAACCTACCAAGCTCTTACCAAGTGATGCGCGCAATAACATACATACATATTGACAGAAAAAAATAATAATTTTAAAATCTTTACGTATGTAATTTTGTAGCTGTATCTTTATTTTAAGTTTTAAGTAACTTGCACTTTATGAGTTATTTCGCTTTTCTTTTATTTGTATCCTATATTCTGCCTGTAAATAAGGCCGCCTTTGCACATATCTTTTCTTGTATTTTATTTTTCTTTTAAAATCCGTACTAAAATTATAAATATGAAAGTTTGTGAAGATGGATGGATGTATGTATGTCAGTCACTCTTTAACGCCAGAACGGCGGATCAGATGAAATTTGGGACAGAGATAGATTAATTATAGTCTGAAGTAACACATAGATTACTCTTTATCCTGGAAAAAATATAGTTACCGTGGGATAGATTAGTCTTTGTCTAGGAGCGAACATGAAGCGAAGCGAGTGTGAGTCGCTTGTGTATAATAAATAGGTAATAATAACTTTTCTATTTCTTAGAAAAATATTTTTCAAGGCTATGCGAATAAATACAAACATACATAAAGCCACAAAATAATTACAGCACTAAATAAACTTACCAGAATGCAATCCAATTCTCAATTTCAGTTGATCGCGCGGTCGGTGTCTAATCTTGAAGCGTCGTACGGCGTCAAGTAGCGCTAGCGCCATTCGAGCCACTTCACACGCGTGTCTCGTACCGTTGCGTTCTGGCAAACCAGACACAACCATGTAGGCATCTCCTATTGTTTCCACCTGTGAAATATATTACGTTTTTTATTATATCCTTATGAACTATTGTCGCTTCAGCCCTTTATACAACCCGTACCAAAAACCTTACAAAAATATCTCGTGTCTAGTTCTATTCCACAGGAATTCTTACTTTTTCTGATATTAAAAATAGCTAAATTCTCTACCCCTTTGTGAAAGTTATATTAAAATCGATAAAGACAAGTTCGTATAATATGCTTGCATGTAAACATTTTTCTTTCACGGTATAGTATACCCGGTCTTCACAAATTTCAAAATAATAAAATTAAAATATAACAAACAGATACCTTTAATAATTAAACTTCACGTATCCAAACTGCGAAATGAAATTATCTGTTCGTATACTCATAATAAAATACACAGGAGATTATTGTTACTTTTAATTAACATTATAGGATTAAATTTCATTTTGAAATTTAGAGATTTAAATAAAGCGTAGATTATATTTGCAAAGTAATTTGTTAAAACCTTTGTTGTTAAAATATATAAAAAACCAAAAATGCCTTTAGATTCTATTCGTAATATAACATACCTCCGCTTAATACTTTCTTAGATTTACGCGAATATCTGACATTTTAAATAAAACGATATTTTCGGATATTTTTTTAATTTTTTGAAATCATTTGTGTAAAATTGTGGGTAGGCACTGTCTGTAACAAGTATATAAAGTTTTTGAGACGTCTAAAACCTAAGTCTCTCCCGTGACCACGATTGCTGTAAAGCATTCGAAACGTCGGGAACCAAAAATCAAAATAAATCCGCGAAATAATCCGAAAAGACTGCGCCTATACCTAACTTCTTAACATATACACATTGCATATATCAAAAAATTCCAAAAATCCACAACAAGATATCATAAACAGAGAAATACAATATAATAACTAATACTACCCATATATAACATATATAGCTCACCTTATAAACATCATAGTTTTCTACAATAGAATCGAAGCAAGTATACAAGTCATTGAGTAAATCGACAACTTGCATAGGCGTCGATGAAGCCGACAGCGCTGTGAAGCCGACGATGTCGGAAAAGTATATTGTTACTTGTTCGAACGTTTCCGCCACCACCGACTGACCGTTGATCAACTGCGAGGCCACTGACCTGATGTTTATATAATAAATGATATTGTTAATTTATCACTACATGTTATAAGTAAACTGAGGTTATGTTTGTTCGAACTAATCTCAGAAACTACAGAGCAGATTTTTATACGGTTGTCACCAATGGATAGAGGAATTGTCTAAGTAAATTATAAGCTATAATTTGTGAATATTTGTGAAAATAATTTGATATAAGCTAAATTAATCATGTACTTATCAAGCAGTCTTCGTCACATAGTCATTTGTCACATTCGTCCTATCTAGATTTATTTATTAGTCTAGTTCTTACATACTTACAGTGTACATATTATTCAAACAAATTAAATATAAATGTACCTATATAATGACTATGTAATCTAGAACATGGACTCTAAAAATACTTTTAATCCATGACAAATATGTACGCTACCAAAAATTGGTTTATAATCAATTCAATAAACAACCTCTCCATAATTTAATTCAATAAACAACCTCGTAAGCAGACGATTATCGAGCTATTTTTTATATGGTTTTAAAATTGGGTAAATAGTAAAGGTTCCGGGTTGAAAATTCGTTTAGGATGGTAACCTATATTACCTAGTATAGAGCAGTCGATATGATGATAAAATATGTATATATACTCGTAATGTTCTCGAAAGGGATTTTAACCCCAATATAAAATTCACGAGTAATCTAAACAATTAAAAAATATATATATTTAATGTGCAGACCTAGTTTTTTTGTTATTAAAACGTGCATCCAATGATACTTTAATAACTGAATAGCATAAAAACACATTTTTATGGTGCTATTTTAAAATTTAGGTAATTTCGTAAGTCATCGTGGTAATATATATTCTAATGACATATTAATATTTAATTATTATCATTAATTACATAAATAAATTAGTTATCTTTGAAGATAGCAATGAAAAGAATATCGTCTATTATATTATTTTCTAGACAATAACAACGGTTGCCATGACAACCTAATGCAAGCGGTTACTATAGTAACCGTGACGGTTTTCGTGACGATTTCTCGTGAAGCGACCTTGAATTTATACTTTTATTCGCGCAAATAAGTTTTACTTCAAAAAACATTTATTACTGTTGCATGGGTACTTACTTAGGTAGCAATTGGTAGAGCAGCTCTTCACATTTTTTCTTTTCCTCTAAATAATCCTGTGTACGTTCGCTCACTAACGTTTCTAAGTTATTAGCATATTGTTCCATACGAGAAAGCAAATTATCTAAAATATTACTACTTTCTTGAGTTCTGGAAAAAAAATCACATTAATACCTAAAATATTCGTGTGAACCAAAATAAAGTTATGTCTTTGTTAATTTTTTGTGATAAAATATAAAAAAATATAATAAATGAAAAATTTACATAAGAAAGTTTTTATTAAACAAGCTTTTATTAAAGACTCCGATATATGTTGTTGAGGAGTTTATATAGCTAGCTTCCAGCTTTATCGTTAGATTATTTCAAAATTACTATGTCTCTATTATACCCTATGGAATGTCTATATTCCCTATGGAAACCCAAACGACGGCAAATTTGATGAAATTTTCAAGCAATTTTCATATTAGCCCAACGGGTGATCCTGTGAAGTAGTGATCGGAAGTTTGAATTGGCGAAGCTGTGGGTACTGCTAGTAACAATATATTTAATAATCAGATATGAAGCTAGATAGTCATAATTAGGGCGCTTAGTAACTTATTTGAAGGTTCTAATATGTCCCGCAAATCCAAGTTTAGTGTTTAAAATACGATCTCATGATTAAATTTAATCGAAGGAGTAAAGTTGCTCTTAGTCTATACATACATACAAACCAAAGACCATCCACTCACTGACTAAACACGAAATCTCGAGAACTACTTGACCTATGAAGCTGAAAGGCACATACTTTACAGGTAGAAGACATGAAGTAAGGATGGATTTTGCTACAGGGCCGTATTAAGAGGTTTTAAATGCTGTCATAAGTTTATGTGAGAGCCATATATTTCTATACATATAATAAAATTGTAACTAAGCCGAATCTGTACATTGAACTTTTTTTGGGAAATCTTATTGAAATAGACATTATTATCGATACAGAGCCCGAATCTATAGATTTTAGAATTTTTGTCTGTCTGTCTGTCTGTATGTGACCGCATCAAGGCAAAATCACTGCACGAATTTTGATGAAATTTGGTATGATAATAGCTGGTTCAACATATAGGATAATTTTTAGTTTCTGAGAAAAAATACAAAAACTGCAATGTAAGAGTATACTAATATGTAAAACCTAAGAATTTGGTTTTGGGTCTCTGAGCGCGGGCGGAGCCGCGGGCAATGCTAGTCTTAAATAAAAGCTTGTTATAAAGCTCCTTGGTAATGATAAAGTGTAATATTCAGCTAAACAAGATCCATCACCATATGTACATAAATATTACTTATTGAGCCTTCGCACAGCTCCCTTCAAATGGGCGAAGTCCGGCCGCTCTGACGGCTCTTCAGCCCAACAACGACGCATAAGATCTGTGGCGTCATCTGCTTCACATGACTTTGTATGGGTCGTGTTTGGACGAAGACCACCACTTATCACTGCGTCGATTATTTCTGTATTAAACACATTTAAAATACATACATAACTCTTTAATATTTACATAAAATATTATATTACATAAATGACAATTTTATATATCAAATTTTATGAAATATGTATCTCTTATGTTATAAATAATAAAAATAACAATAATCATTCAACAAAATTATAAAGTAATAAAGACATAATAAACCTACTATACAGATTAACTTAACATGTAACATAAACCTAACTAATGTAGACAGCCAGTTTGGAAACTTATATCTATCAAGCTCAACTGACACGCTTTGGAGCCATTAAGAAGAAAATTGAATTGAATATCTATCAAAATTAGAATCTAATATATAAATATCTCGTGTCATGGTGTTTGTGGTCGCGCTTTTCCGAAACGTCTCGACTGATTTTAACGATATTTTTTTTGGTAGTTATGAAAATAGGTCGTCAAGTATTTTTCACCCTAACCCCACACCCCATATTTTAAGTAACTAGGGGTGAAACCGAGAGGAGCCAGGGTGAGTCGCTAGTAATTTATATTATCCTAATATTATTATAGTTAGAAAAATAGCTTTAAAATTTAAAATATGACTTACCTTTAGGAGATATATCGACTCCTGGTCCAAGCCAAAAAGCGCCTTGACGGTTAACAATTTCATGCATTATTATGCCAAAAGAATATACATCTGCCTTTTGAGTGCCCTCTGGTGGCGGTTCAGACAAACGTAGTAATTCCGGTGAAGTCCAAAGCATCCCTAATGAAAAATTATAATTATTTAAAAAAAAATAAGGATAAAAAAATATTAACTATTATTATTAATATTAATTAATAATTATAATATTAATTTACTTATAACAAGAATAAATAATCTACTAACATTTTAATTCATTTTAAAACATTATATAGTATTTTAAATAATTATCTTTTGGCTTCACATTTAGTTCTAAGACATTCTTGCCTATATTAATCCTTAGTCTGGGTAATAATATCACTAAATGACATTTTCATTCTAATATGTTCTTTGTGAATATTGTTTGGTATATATAAAAACATACCCGTATTAATTATTATTAATATTCATGACGTTAGCCTTGTGTATATTTAAATTTTATAATCTGTTCACACTGTTTTAAATTAAGATTAGATAATATTTCAGTAAAAAGCTTTGGTTGCTTTGAGCTTTGGTAGCTTTTATATACATAACATCATAACAAATCTTTTGATTTGAAATCACAAGTTTTTTTTGTAAAGAAAAACATAGTATGTAGTATCTACATACATTTTACATATAATATAATTTATTATTGTACATATATATATTTTTTGTTATATTTACTACAATAACTTGTACTTACGAGTCCAATAACTATGTGCCCTCGTATCTTTTTCTGAAGTCCTCAGGGCATTTAAACCGAAATCTGTTATTTTCAATACAAAGCGAGAATCCACTACACAGTTGCTAGATTTTAAAGCCCCATGAGATCTAATATCACTACTGTGAAGATAATGCATTCCCTGTAAATATATATAAAACTTGAATGTACGTACATATTTTTATAATTTTTGTAAAAAATATGTTTTAAAAGTGAAAAGGAAAATGTAAGAAAAGTCCTCTAGAACGCTATATATTTAAATAGCGTATAAAAGCTTATATGAAAACTTTAATATGTAAGCTTTTATATAACAATATTTTAATAATATTACATGTTAAAGCTAAATGACGAAACTACGAATATTTCGAGAATTGTTTTGTAAATTAGCTTCAAATATAACGTTAGAAGAATACTTTAAAATTCTCAAAATCATTCTCTATTAAATATATATAAAAATGAAAAAAATGAAAAAAAAAACACTTTCCATAAAGAATGTTTTATAACATAAATAAAATCATTTCGAACAGGGTTTTATACAGCCCTATTTTATCCACCCACACAATGTCGTAGGACAGAAATCTGCATGAATATGCGACAATTTATATGCAAGATTATTATATTCATATCATGAAACATAAAAGCTTTAAAGCTTTAAGTAGAAATACTGTAGAGCTTAGATATTCTTTACTCTCAACACTAATTAATATGGTTGAGGAGGTTCTTTTCAAAACATAACTATTCCACTTTTTGTGTTTTTTCACTATCTGAGAAAATAGTTTTGTAGGCATGCAGCTATGTTTTAACCCAAAATTTTGATGCATTATTATAGATGACAACAAATGTCATTGCTTTGTATAATATACAAAAATTTTGCAATAATATGTTTTGAATAAATCCAAAATTTGAAATGGAATAATCTAGTTTTGACGCGGCTGATTGGAAAATCATATTTTTATTCAAACCTCTGTGGATTAATCTTCTTTTGCTGAAACTAATTAGGTATCAGAAATCTCATTTTTCATAAAGGATTCCTGATATCTTTTATTTTGTTGCAATTTTGATTAAAATAGTGAAATAACTTCTGGATTATTCATATTTTGTTCCAAAAAAGTGTATTTGAAATGGGTAATGTCATTTTGACGTGGAATGATCTATTTTTGACGAAATCATGCCTTTTATCTTTTTTTCTGGTGTAAATTTCAAGTTTTGGGCCAATTTTATTTTCGCGGAGTGTAAATTTGAATGTTACCAATGAAAAAAAAAGAAAAATATATTTCATTAAAAGAGGATTAGTCAAGTTTTGAAAAGAAGCTCCTCAGTTGTTTTGCATAAATCGATGAAAATCCATTCGATCGGTTAAAACACAATTTATAATCACTGCTCCCAAAAACAACATAATTTACTTCTTGTTTTCGTTTCGCTGCTAATCAGCTTAAGATATTCTGAGCCATATTTAGTAGTAAAGATTTTGCAAAATTAATTTATTTTCCCAGACGAGGGTAAATTGAAAGCAATTTCAGTTGACAAAAACACGCTCATATGTCACGAAGTTTGAGCTAACAAACTTACCTTGACAATGTCGTGCATTAAGCTAACTTTGAACATCCAATCTAATTTTATCGTATCATTTTCCAATATATCTTGAAGTGATCCTTTAGGACAATATTCTGTAAGGAGACAACAGTGTGGTGGGTCTACACATGCTCCGAAGAACCTGGCCAGATGATCATGTTCTAGATCTTTCATCTTTTTTAATTCTAGAAGTAAAGGTCTTGATAAGTCTATCCTCTGCTTATCGACTTTTTTGATAGCAACTCTGCACCCTTTGTAAAAACCCCAAGGCGTGTACATTTGACGATCCCCAGCGAGTGATGTTGCTTCATCTGAATACGCAGTCTGGAAGATGTTTACGTTAAATATCTTAGAGTTCTCGAGTAACTATAAAACTACTAATAAGTAAAATATACTTTGCTTCTTTTAAGATTGAGAAATATCAAAATGGTAAGAAAACAATCTTAAAATTTTTGTTTGATTTAGATACATTTATAAATCATTGTCTAAAAATTTTTGATGATTTTTTAAAGTATAAACTGTATCTATAAACTGAAATAAGTTCCAGCTCCAAGGTATTGCAGACCTGAGTATTTAATATTAATTTCAACTAGATACCTCCTTACGTTCTTGAGAAAAAGGGTCTTGACAGATTGACAGATAGACAGACAACGAAGTGGCCTTATAAGGGTTTCTATTTTTCGTTTTGAGGTACGGAACCCTATTTATATGGCTAAAAATATAAATAGCTTTTACAGATATAAAAAAAGTTAAGCAGAAATTGAACTTGTGCAATAAAAATTCAAAAACTAAACAAGTAAATATATTTTACTTAGTAGTAAATACTCACTCCAGTACTATATCTTCTGATCAAAGAATGCAGACTTCCGCGCAGTCTGCTGCTAGACGGCAAAACTTCACTCCAACTGACTCTCCAAGTCATCATTGCTATTTCCGCTTCTAATTTGTAATGCCTAAAAGTTAAAATAATTTAATCTACAAGTATTATAAAAGGTACATTTTTAAATAATTGTGCTTTATTTCTTATTTATTACTACACATATGAAAGTAAAAATCCTTGGTATAGAAAATTGCGAAATTTCTTTAAGAATTACATGTGGCTGAATACATAATTTATTTAAGCTTTGTTTTGTATGTAAACGTCAAAAAATTTTATTGCGCTATCTATATGAGATGTTTCTAATTTTTTTTTTCGCGGAACCATAATTGAACATAATTTTATTATCAGGCATCCATTTTGATAATAACTAAACCGATTGTATTGTATTAGAAAACATTCTTATTTGACTTGAAATAACAAATTATAAATGAAAAATATTAATACTTATAACAATATTTATTGTATCAAAAATATGACCTATTTAATGCGAATGAAATTTTTTCACATATTTATTTATAATAGCTTAAAGGCTTCATGTTTGACAACGTTTTATTTAACTCTCGAACGAAACTCGGAACCACTGTGATCCTTTCTAGAGATCCGCAGACCATCATTTGGGAACCGCTGCTCTAGATAACTGCAACCGAGACCATGGTCGTAACAACAACTTTTACGCGTAATGTACGGAATTAATATAAAAAAAAATTGTTGCTGGAAACCGTAGTGTTGTATAACGTGTAGTGTGACCGAGCTTTATTAAAGTTATATGTATAATATGTGTAGTCTACCAACTATCTAGTATCCATAGTACAAGCCTCCTAACTTACCATGGAATTAGATGTTAGTGTGTGTTAATGTCCCAACATATATAAAAAAAAACAATCTGCTAATAAAACTAAATCTCTTTAAATAATGATACAATTAGCTGGAATTTCATTCACTAAATTGTAAATGAGCGTGTCGTTACACCAATAACGTGCAATAGATATGCGCCATTTGTTTTAGCCTGGGTTCAGGCGTCGTAACGTAAGGCAATTTCAATAACATTACCCTAAATGCCATTTAGGCAAAAATATTACCGTGAATACGCATTTTTATTAAAAAAATCGAATACCTTTATCTATACATATAATAAAATTCTAAATAATAAAATCACTGGACAGATTTTGATGAAATCTAGTATGATGATAGCTGGTCAACATATTGGATACTTTTTACTGTGGTAAAATATCTCACCTCTGAGAAATCTATACTAAATCTATATAACGTTAAAATGTAACTAGGGATGAACCGCTAACCGTATGAGTCGCTAACCTGATATAAATATATAAAAGCGAAATACCAGGTACTGAATAATGATAAAATCTCAGAAACTTGTTAGTTACTATGTTCCTCTTACGAAATAGTAGTATTAGTAAAAGATTTTTGGAAATTCAACCGCAAAAGGGGTTGGAAAGGGTTAGAAGTTTCCATGGAAATCCATTATCTTTAAACTATGTACATTTAAATGCTTCAAAATGACTTAAAAATAATTATTTTACTTCTAAGAGTGGATTTTTTTTATTTTACATGAGACAACCGCTCAGGTATTATCCATTCATTAAGGAACCACAGTAACTCAAAAGGCATATATATATACATACCACAGACTGACTTTCATTACGTTTGCATATAAGGAGAATAAATATATTATGAAACAAGTCAAAACATTGCTTTCGTTATATGTAAAAATAAATTCTTAATGAAAACATATAAAAGCTCTTTTGCTTTTGCCACCGTATTTTATTTTGACAGAGAGTATACTATAATAAAAGTGATTACGTATTTTAAAATGCGAAAGTTTGGATGAATGTTTGTTACTCAATCGCGCCACAACGGCTGATCGGATCTGGATGAAATTTGGCACAGAGATAGATTATAAATTAGATGAGATAGATTATAAAGTCTGGAATAGCACATAGATTACTTTTTATCTTGGAAAAAAGTACAGTTCCCGTGGGATAGATTTGCTTTTGTTTTTCACTAGCGACGAACCTGAAGCGAAGCGTAAATCGGTCACTAGTATTATAATAAAAGCGATTACGTTAGTCATAGCTACCTATGTTGACTTATTATTTAAAAAATTTAAATAATTTATATTGTTTGTTGCAAATTTGCACCAATTTTTTGTTTAATTATTATCGATATTTCAGTTTGTAAAAGCAAAAATTTGAACAAATAAATATTCGTGAGCATGTAACTTTGTTATTATTGATGATATGAAAAAGTTGACAAAGACTTTTTTATAGGATTTTAAACGTACTACAAATTTGCCATTTAAAATTTTTCTGTAACTCTTACAGTTTACCTAAAAAATGCAAAAAACCGTAAATTTGAACTTCAAAGTTATATAATAAATCAAATATTGAAGATAGAAATTCGACTCAATGAAACTTTTTGTAGTAAATTTAATACTTAAAAAGGTCCATTCATTCATTATTTTGAAAAATATTTTCGTCACAGTTTGCAGGACAAAAAAGTATTAAAAACCATTTTTTCCATGTAATTTGTATGGGAAAATTTAAAATTCGATGGAGAACCTCTCAGAATTGGAATCTTGAGCTCTGCTTTTAACAGGAGCTTTGTTGGGACATTTTCTGAGCTATTTTGGGGTGAGAGTGAAGAAAAAAAAATATTGTCATTTTTTGGCACACTAATATATATATATATATATATATATATATATATATATATATATATATATATATATATATATATATATATATATATATAACTTTGTAGGTGAGGCTAATAAAAGCGTCTCAAAATTTTTTTTATAATCTCATTAGCAATCACAAGAATGAGCGCGTTTAAACAAACAAAAACAATATGTTCAGTTTTATAATAATATAAAGCTTTATAAAAATATAGTATAGTATATAAATATATTTACTTTCATATACCATTTGCTTATTTATCCTTAATAATACATTCGGTAATAAGATTTCGCATCACGTCTTCATGCGATATTCTTGTATCGAAAAAGGGCTTGAAATCCAATATTAGAAACTATTTTCCCATCACACAATATCCTAACGACAGTTTTTTTATCCAGCATTTCTCATGTTATGTGCTAAGCTTTAATAAAAAAAATCAATCGGAGAGCTTTTTATTTTTTACGTCTTACGATAAAATTTTGATATTAGATAAAAATGAAAAAAAAAAACTAATTAGATTCCCTAAAGTGTAGTGTATGTAGTATAATCAGGGCTTAATACAAGCATCGCGCTTTAAAATTATCTAATACAATATTATAAGACATGGGCCATGTTTTGTGATTGTAAACAAAATATAAGCAAGGCGTTACTCTATTTGCAAGTACTAACATAAACTAGTATATATATAGTAACATTTCCGTGTTTTGTTCAGGAGCATCCTAACGTAACAAAGTGATATAATAAAAATACAAAAACAAAAAAAAAACCTTTTTAGCGTTAGCCTGCATACATACAGGTTATGTGAGACTCATCAGCTAGAAAACCCAGTACTACCCACTAAACCCTACGGAACCTCTCCAGTCTTATTGGGGCATCGCACTCTACGACGACGCCTGATTCACCAGACCAGACCACAAGAATCATGGGTTGCTCCCACAGTCCACTTTGCCATCAGAGAAGTATTTGAAGCAACACTGGTAAAACATGCCTAGCACAAGTACGTTACTTTCCAGCCTGCATATTATATTTCCGGCACATAATTCTCTATGCACAACCAAAATAAATAAATATGAATGAATATATTGGGACATTGCCACACAGCACCATCTAGTTCCATGGTAAGCTACAAGGCTTGTATTATGGATACCACATAGTTAATATACTACACATATATAACTTTAAATATATACATATTATAAATATAAACACCCATGAGTGGAGTGCAAACATTAGTGCTAATCACATAAAAGAATGCCCCCAGCGGGACTCGAACCCGCAACCGCTGCCACAGCAAGTAGGGTCACTTCAAACTGAGCCAAACGTGTCGTCTAAATACTTTCGTATTAATAACACTAGCAACATTCCCCAACTTGATCAGACATTTTACTGTACTAGTAAATCTCAATTTAATATACAACACTAACAGATAACATCTGTACTAACAGATAACATCTGTACAAATAATGAATGCATATGATACAGATAATAATAATAAAGCACCACAAATGTTTTTTTTTAATATGGCAAAAATAATTATAATTTTTTGCTGATAAAAATATTAAAAAATAATTAATAATTAATGAGATACAAATAAATTGACATATATGTACATTACATACATTATAGTTGAATATTAAATATTATTTAATCAAAAAAATTAATAAGGGCAGTTCATACAAAACGTACTCACCTGTAAATGAATACTGAAAGTATAGCCAGTATGACCACGACGGAACTTAACACGATACTCAGAATGGCGTAGACAGGTAAGGCTGGAACAAAAATATTTATTAATGATATCGAATTTACGTTTTTACTAAAAAACATACACAAACTTCACAAATCTATATATAAATAGGCAAAGCTAAACTGTTCAGTACTTTTTGCTCTGTTTTTTTTTTTTAATTTTACTGTTATCAATAAAAAATTTTTTAGAAACAGTTTTTGTACATATTATATATAGATATTATATATAGATAGGTAATTCATATATTATATTTACCTCAAATTTTCAATAAAAATTATGGTCAAACTTCGACCTGTAGGCGAACACTAGCTACATCAAATATACTTGGATCACCCTTGAAGGTATTTTAATAAAAATTTATATTACGTTTCGTATACATTTCTTAGATACGAGATATTTTCCCGCAGTAAATTTATCCTATATGTTGACGGATAACTAGCTATCATCATACCAAATTTCATGAAAACCTGTCCATGGCTTACTCGTGATGCGGTCACAGACAGACAGACAGACAATAATTCTAAAAACTATTAGTTCGGGCTTTGTATCGATAATATTGACAATTTCAATAAGATTTTACAAAAAATATTTAATGTACAAATTCGACTCAGAATTTTATTATACGTATAGAAATGATTAAAATCGTTTCATATTTAGCAAATAGCATTAGACTACATAGTATATGTAAAATAGAAAATATTACACTTAACGTGCAATTGAGTGAAATCCGTTTTTTGAATTTAATCAACTAATCCTTCTAAGACAATGCTCTTGTATCTTTTCTACGTTTCTATCTCGTTCATTCAAATGTTCAAGTTTAAATATAAGATAGTTAACTCGTAAATGTTATCCTGGCGCCGTTAAATCTATATATTATGATAATTTATTTTATTATGTTAATACGGTTTATATTATCATTATATCTAGCAAAGTAAAAAACTGAATATGTATATTAATGTAGGTAGATTTTTTATCTTCTTTAATAAACATATTAAATTGGAATCAGCGTATGAAATCTGAGGAATATAATCTAAATCTTAATAAATGAGCAATTCTTGTATATTTTATATTTCGTAATTAATTCAAAAGTTGATCCGAATCGTTAGAGCCGTTTACGAGATACATAAACGGCTTAAACGATTCCGATCAAATTTTGGATTTAGATAAGGTTTTTCTTTTTTTGAAAAAAAAAATACGGATTTTTTCACAAACAACAGAAAAAAACATCTTTTATACGCTGAACTATCTATACAGATAAATAAAATTGAAGTGTCTGTTTGCAATATCAAAATAACAGCTTTTTACTAAATGCATATGAAATTATATACGATACTTAAAAGAAAAACATAATTTTAGAAATTTTTGGCTGTCTGTCTGCTTGTTCAAGCTAATCTCCGAAATGGCTTGACCAATTTTGACTGAACTTTCACAGGTATATGGGTGATGTTATAAGGATACTACTATATACTACGTAAGATAATTTTAAGAAAAAAATTTGGGTCCGCTCAAAAAAATTCAAACAGTTGATCTGGACGTCGCTAGTCGCTAGTAATATATTATGTATATAAAAGCAAAATACCACTTACTGATTAATTACGAAATTTCATAAAGTATCAATACTACAAATTTAGTAGATTCTGAAACGAGATATTTAGAAATTTAACCCGTAAAAGGATACAAGAGACGTTTAACGTTTATATAAAAATCCGTTATTTTTAAACTACACGGTCAGAGCCGCGGGCATAATATGGATCAATTGAGCGATAAAAGTAGTAAGTGAATAGAGAAGCTCTTTTATGGTCGGTTGCCTTCTTAAACCTAAAACACTTTAAAATAATAAATACTTTTTGCTGAATTTTATAATATGTATTACACTTGGTGACGAGGGTCTAAGATGAATCGTAAAAAGAAGTGGATACGCATGCTTTTATTGTACCGTATTTATTTTGAGTGACGGCTAATATATTTTTCGACATACATAAAGCCACCCTATCTACGATTCGAAAATACTTTTTGATATAAGATTAAGCCTAAAGAATATTTGTGCCTATCATATCATAACCTTTAGATTCATTATGATTTCTAACACGAATAACTGTATCGTAGCCCTTAGGAGCTTTTTAATTTGATACTTTGATTTCCACTTCACTTTGCTCGGGTTCGCCTCTAGTAAAACAGAAACAAACCAATCCCACGGGAACTGTACATTTTTCAGGGATAAAAAGTAGCCTATGTACTATTCCAGGCTATAATCATAATATCTGTGCCTATCATCTAGATCTGTTTAGCCGTTCTGGCGTGAAAGAGTAACAAACATCCATACTTACAAGCTTTCACTTTTATAATGTTAATACGGAGCTTAAAGTTTGGGAACGATTTAATATTTTATGTTTAGAAATTTTATTGCTCGTGACCATTGTTCTTATAATAGTCAAAAACTTATATATATCGAGAACTCATAAAAATAAATGAATAACGTGGCAAATATCCCGTTTTACATCATAAAAATATAAGTTTTTACACTATTAGATTCTAAATAAGACCATATCCGAAAAGATAATTTTATTTAAAATATTAAATATTTGCGAATATCTAATAAAGTATTAATCAATTACAAAATAACACGGTTTGTAGACTTTACTGCATCATGATTATTCGTTCGGATTAAATTTTAACGCATGAGCCAAAGCAGTTTTTACCCCATGCTCCTAACTAACCATGTTATCAAATTTTAGTCAATTGGAACCTACTTCTAATTGCTGTAACTATTTGAAACTTTAGAAGTAACTTTCGAAGTACGTGAAATGAACAGGACAATTCTCAAATTTTTATAAGTATTTGATACCATTGATATAATTTCATGCTGGAGTTACCTGCTGGATAGGTAAATAGAAAAATCTTCAGGCCAATTGTATAATTTTGAAGATTATGTACATTTGAATCGCTTTAACTAGTCTCAAATGTAACAGTCAATTTAAAGTGTTTTTTTTTTATAAAATTTAATAATTTTAATATCCGAGAAACCTCTAAACAATTAGTATGATATTCAAATACAAGCGATTATTATTATTTCTATAGAATTGTCGTATTCCAAGCATTTTTAGTAATGATATCAGTGCATGGCTACGTTGGTATGTTTAATGGAATACATTACTGACATAGATAGACCATATCAAGCTATGTATATCCAAGCCAAGGTTTGGACTAGCATAAATGATACTTATTATCCTGGTATCCGTACAATGTTTAAAAGCGCGGGGCGATTTTGTAAATGTACTTTTAGACCAAAATTTTGTTTTTGGTATAGTCCACAGACATTTAGGTTATATTGTCTGTGGTCCTAGAACACTAAGAAGTGTTAAAATTAATGGCATTTTCGATGCAAAAGGTCAAAGATATTATATAATGTTTTGGCGCTTCGTAGGTTATGAAGATTAAAGTACATTTTTGTTAAGAGTAAAATTAATTTCATGTAAATTAATATATAATGTAAATTGCACTATTACTTTTTTTTTAATTTAGCTCCAAGCTTATCTATAGATATATCTATAGATGACGATGCCCAAAAACGTTGAAAGCGAAACCGGCGAAAAGTAACTGAAGAAAGAAAATTGTATTTTTATATTTATTTAATAAAACCAAAACGCAACATTGGGATTTTTAATATAAAGTGTAAATCAGATTTCCAAAAGATTGGTTTAAGCAAATATGTAAAAAATAAACTATAATATATAATTAAAAATGAAGAATCTACTCCCAAATAATCAAATATATTTTTTTTATCTCATAATACATAAATTATCGCTATTTGCAAAAATACAGTAAAATATTATTTTGAAAATTTTATGATAACGATTATATGTAATTTCAGTGTCATTCCTATTCAGAAGAAACTCAAATAAAAGCTTCATCAATAAGATTTACGTTATTTGTTTCAACCCGCAAAGAATTTCTTAACAACTTTTAGAAGCATACCTCAAGATCCGAGATAATTATTTTCAGCCGCAAAAAAAATATACGCCTGAAATAGTTGAAATAGAACACCACAAAATGTCTGGCCGTTGTGTAATGTTAGATTAAATAAACACTATTGAATATGCCATTACGATAAAATCTTTTTTTTTACAGATGAGACTGTAATATATACACACACACATATATATATATATATATATATATATATATATATATATATATATATATATATATATATATATATATATATATATGTCAAGATAAAACCATTCATAGTTGCTATTGACGAGCATTAGCGTTATCAATAAAAAAAAATTGGAACCAATTATTTTTTTATGTTATGTTGTGAGGCCCACCAGAATGATCGACGTACGATAGGTAACGCCAGAATTGTACGGGATATTTTTAAGTTATTAGTATAACATGCATCCCTAAACCATCAATGTTATTGCAATAAAACTTTGTTAAGTTGTTGCGTATACACCCACGAAGGTTTCTGATGTAGTTTTATCAATATACGAGTATGTAGATTGGATACAATACGTATACCTATTACCTAATCAGTCATTTATGTATAGAAACTTTATGTGTAAATATGCTATTTCGTTTTCCCATTACCCTATTCTAGAAACCTATACGCTGTAGTCAAATCAGGAAATACTCTATTTTTAGACCAAAGTTTTTTTTTAAAAGCGACACGTTCTTGATATTTTTTTAAAGCCGAGAGAGGAAGAATTAAATAAAAATTTATTTATATATTTATAGTTATTACTTATTACCTTCATATTTTCATATTACATTGATTCATAATAAAATATTTCTTTCGTATATTATTGACATTGCCATATAATAAGACCAGCACTCTTTAATGTGCTCCGTGTGCACACTTCCTTAGGTAAAGAACGTGATGCGTCGGCAGTAAGAAAGATTAGTTATTCAAAAGGCACTCGCATCTTTAATTTACGCCTGAAAGATGTCGAGTTTTTTATTACTCGGCTCCATGATTCAAACTATCCTAGTAAAATGTATTTTTTGATGAGACTGGCATGTCCTAAAAGGATATTCTGTTCTATTTCTCACTTCCATAGGTTGGCTGGAAGAGATCTCTTTTAGAGATAAGTCCACATTTGCCCACATTGGTCTCTGTATTATCTGTGTTACTCTGTTAATATGCAATAAAGAATATAACAGTCCCTAAATAAAAATAGGGTAAGATGGAGACAATTATATGTTTTATGTATATTATATACACTATCTATATCAATATATAACTGCCTCGGTGGTGTAGCGGCTAGCATGTACGGCTGCACACCTGGAGGTCCTGGGTTCGAGTCCCGGGTCGGGCCAAGTTTAGTTATTGAGTCTTTCTGTATAGTAAGACTCAGTAACAGCCCGGAGTTGGGAAGTTGGCGGTGTTTCACCCCCGTGTCTTGGAGAGCACGTAAAGCCGTCGGTCCTGCGCCTTAACTCTCACCGGTCGTGTCGAGTAGTCGTCCCATCGGAGTATGAGAGTGACAGGAATAGAGAGTGCACTTGTGTCTGCGCGTACACTTGTGCACTATAATATCTCCTACGCAGTTGGCTAGTCTCAATGAGATTGGCCGCCGTGGCCGGAATCGGTCGGGAGAACATCATCATACACTATCTACTTGCTTTTGCACCTGCAATTTAGCCTGTTTTTTTACTTAATTTATATAAAAGACTTAGATTTTTAAATGTATCATTTTAAATACAAGTAGTACCAATAACTTAACGTAAGTATCATGCAATTTAATATAGTCGATATCTTCTTTGTTGCATATACTCCACAATATTTTTTTTTATGTTGGGACATTAACACAGCACGTCTAGTTCCATGGTAAGCTACGAGGCTTGTGTTATGTATATCAGATAGTTGATATACCACACATCCATACTAATACTCATACTTAATATTATCAATGTAAAAGTGTGTTTGTTTGTCCTTCTTTCACGTCGAAACCGAGTGACAGATTGGCGTGATTTTTCGTGTGGATATAGCTGGAGAGCTAGAGAGTGATATAGACTACTTTTTACTGAGATTATCTTATTCCCACTGGATACACGTTATAACACAACACAAAAAAATATTTACGATAAGAATTACTTGAAACTTGGTATTAAAGTTCTTCAATACAATTAAAAAAAGCAGTCATGAGGACTGCCGACAGAAGTGGAAACTTAAAACTATAAACAAACAGTTGTTATTTTTAGATATTCAAATTAATTGTTTGATCTTGTATTAAAATTTGTAAATTAAAACTGTTCACATTTATCTGGTTTAGACATCTATCGGCACTCTGAGTGTTAGCGTTAACACGTCACGTGACCATGTCGATGACGACTTACATAATTGTACTCCCTATTCAACCTTGCCTATAGAAGTTTTCACTTTAATAAATAAGTTTGACCTCATTTTAACATACTTACAGACGTTAAATCTCAAGCTATTGATTTTTTGGGTTTTTTTTAACTTTTTACGTAAAAATCGTATACAAAACAAATCCTTTCTTCTTCTTAGTTGAATGAGAAAAAAAAATTAAGGTAACACAAATAAGCATGTTTCAACAATTTGTAGTAACCCTCATAAACATAAGTACCACGTAATGAGCACTTCAGTAAAGGGACAAGCCGTCCGAGTCTCAGTCACGTTCGAGGGCGGTAGAGCGAAATGTGTAAAATACGTAAATTCTCAGAATGTACCTACAAAGAAGTTTATGTATTTCTATATATAGGTGGCTATATGTATGTATTTATATATTTACTTTTATCGTAGCTAAGTATTTTGTTATATAGACATCTGTTAAGAACAATATTGTAACTTAGTATTGGAGAAATTTTGAATTTGAACTTATAGTATATGAGAAAATTAATTTACATTTTTAAATTATCTTAATACTGAGTTACAACGTTATTCGTGGCAAGTGGCGATTTATACTAATAAACTCGGTAGTTTCAGCCTCGCTCCGCTCAGGTTCGTCTCTAGTACGTTTTAAGGTTTAGTATAGATTTCTCAAAGACGAGATGTTTTCCCACAGTAAAAACTATCCTCTATGCTTACTCAGATAACATACCAAATTTCATCAATATCTGTCCAGTGGTTTTCTCGTTATATGATCCAGACAGACAGACCGACAAAAAATCTAAAAACTACAGATTCCACCTCTGTAATAATGACTATTTGAATAAGTTTTTCCAAAACATATTTAATATACAGATCCGACTCAGAATTTTATTATATGTATAGATTATATAGGATTTTTTGTTTGTCCGTATGTATCTTCTTTTATACAGTAAATGCTTGATCTGGTTTTTTTTATGGTTTAATGGCCTTTTTGTGGGTTAAAATATATCTTGCTTTTTAATTAGTGAGTGGTACATCACGTAAAATATAAATTTGTAACAAGAATTACGAATATAATGTTTTAATATAATATACATTAAAATTATATGTAGTTATACTTTTTGCCACATCAAAATCACTTTGAAAATGTTCTTCTTTAGAGCTTTTAAAACTTCAAATTCATACGAAACTCTTGAGATTTAAGTCAGTAAATTAAAAAAAAAACGAATTATAATGATTCACAATCGACATGCTATACATAAAAATATCCAACCGAATTGCTTATCTGCTAGAATATAATATTTAATACGCATTTATCAATATCTTTTGAACAATAAGGTTTATTTATGCTTTATCAAAGTTATCACAGACAACGTATAGGTATCTGATATCGGTGTGCTGAAAGCACCCATTATAATACACGCTACATACGTGCATATACGAGTATGTATGTATATCAATAGCTAAGTGCTATGAATAGGGACAAAGAGATATGAAAAATACACTCTCTAACTCTTTAAAGCAATAATTAATATAGAAACTAATATCTATACATATAATAAAAGTGTAACTAATCGCTGTCTGTGCATGGAAGATATTTGAGAAAAATTGTCATTGGGGGTATTTTTTACGCAATAACCCAAAACAATGATTTTTTAGAATTATTGTCTGTTTGTCTGTGAAAAGAAACAGCTTATATTTATATTTATATATATATATATATATATATATATATATATATATATATATATATATATATATATATATATATATATATTTGGATGCGGTTTTCACTAATATATTGTGGTAAGCTTTACTTAACATTTAGTATTAGTTTTATTTAAATCGGTTTATAAATAAAAAAGTTACGTCAATTCAAAAACCTTGGAATGAACCCGAGCGGAGCGAGGGTGAGTCGCTAGTTTAATAGTATAAAAAGCATATACAGCGTTATAAAAACTTCATTAAAATACTTGAGTAGATTGAACACAAGGATTTTTTTAAGCACTGAATTTTATTTGTATTTGTACCAAGGATTTAACTAAGAACGAAGGTATCCTTTAAACACTGGACCATTTCGTCTTTTTTATTATGAGACTCAGGAGTACCTTTTTATGTAAGTACTGAAAATGAACCATCTTTGATGTTAAAAGTTGTAAATACTTACACTAAAGCTTAAAAATGTTAATATATTCTAGTATTTAGTTAACTTTATAACTTTTGTTCTTATTTTATTATATTTTATGCTGTTTTTACCGCTTAACAACAACAGAAGACAAAAATTTATATCATTTATATTCCCATTCCCATTCTTAAATATATTTTACTAAAATTCAGGACATAAGAGGAATAAAGCACGAAATAAAACCTGAAAATTTACTGAGGAAATACGAGAATATCTTCGAATCTGCGTATACAGAGGCTCAATGTTAAATGAAAGACATAAAGAGGGCAGGAAGAAATAAATGCTTTATTGTTACCTATATTTTTGCTTTATGGCTTTGCTTACGGTACCTACTTATTAGATCACATTTTAAATTTATTGTAGTTTTTAACTGAAGAGGAATTTGAATAAGAACTGATGCTATTTAACAGGTATATCTATAGATATAATAATATTATAACTGAATCGAATCTGTAAAAAATCTGTATTAAATATTTTTTGGAAAATCTTATTGAAATAGTCATTATTATCAAAACAGGGGCCAAATCTATAGTTTTTACATTTTTTTCTGTTTGTTTGTCCGTCTGTCTGTCTGTCTGTTTGGGAACGCATCACGAGAAAATGACTGGACAAATTTTGATGGGTACGTTATTCGGGTCAACATATTGGATACTTTTTAGTGCGGGAAAATATCTCATCCCTGAGAAATCGATACTAAGCTTTAAAACGAAGTTTAATATAAAAATTATGCTTTTCGATACGTCTGCACTAAATTTGCGTGATATTATAAGATCAATCTTATCAATATATTATGTTTAATCGTGCCAAAAAAATGTATCAATTAGATAGCACAGTAAGACGTGATGATGTTTGATTACTATACTAAAATAAATGCGAAAGTTATAACGTGTGCATAATGTTTGTTACTCTTCAAACTGAGACGGATTTGGATGAACTTTGTACACAAATAAACTTTGACCAAGAGTAACATATTGGCTATATTTGGCACCGACGGACGCCCAAGCGAAATGAGGGAAAGTTGCAAATTGCTAGTTGTATATAAAAACAAAATATCACTCATTGACTTACTGACTAAAATTTGTTTTCTGTTTTACTAGTAGCCATTATAGAGTTGTTCTATCTATTTTCTGTCTCCAGATTACCAAACAAACTATTTTATCTCTGTGATGAACCCACATCGATCAATCGTTCCAAAAATTAAAACTACATAAGACGAGATAGGCAATTCGAATATTTAGAGCTTTCTATATGTTTACATTGTACTCACAGTTATCAGGACAGAGCGATCCGTCGAAGCCACACTTAGGGGTATCTGGTGGGGGGGTGATCCTACCCCCCGCCCAATGTATTGGGCGGTTCTCGACAAACTGCAAGGACGAGTTCGCTGCCACGTAAGTCGCAACTACCTGGAAGATATCTTTAGCTATAGAAATAGAATTTTAGTAATATTTCTTAGTATTTATTATAGCTTTTTACAAAGAACAGTGAATTTTAATGTTATATAATATACGTAAATTAAACAAACACATTTATTTGTACTTAAATCAAAATATTGCATTAATTTAAAATACTCTTGTCATTAAAAATAAGTAATATCTTTTAATAGGATCACTATCACAAAGCAGAAATTCAAAAGCATACACATTATACAATATTTTTAAAATATATGTATATTTTTTCATGTAGGGTTTATTTTCGTCTGTATTTAGATTATTATTAGATATGGATAATTTTAGAGAACGACAATATCAAATAACGACAATATAAAAAAGGGGTAAAATAGGGGATGAAAGTTTGTATGAAACTACCTTTTAGAGATTTTTTGTAGTTTTAGCGCGAGCGAAGCCGCGGCTTCTGCTAGTTTATTATATGTTATATACAATAACAGGCTACTCAACAAAAGATGGCGGATGACAAAACTAGAATATAATGAATTGTGACATTCGAACTAGTGCCGTGAAGTCAAGCGCTAAATATCTTTTATGCGCCCGAAAAACAGCCACCCGAGCTTTCGACAAACGCTTAACTACATTTTAATGCTATTATTATCATAATTTAGTATAATAATGTGATACTTAACAGCTTTAAAGCTCAGTGTAGTTCCAGCATTAAGTAATTAAATAACGGTACTAACTGTCGTTATTGAGCGAAGAATGACTACCATCCCTCCTCGAGCTTTTACATAACACCTAACATTATAAATAAGTTACGCATACGTATTATATATATTTAATATTTAAAAAAAAAACGATTTATTTGGATTTTTTCGTGGATTTATTTTGATTTTTAGATCTCGACGTTTCTCCCGTGATCATAAATGCGAAATGTCAACAATAAGAATTATATTTATTTAAAATTATAAATTACATTACAAGTAGCATGTTAAGTCGTCGCTACACAAATTTTTAGAGTTTACAAAATTTGATGAGGGTTAAACCAAATAAGGGTTCAGTATAAGAGCCCAGTGATAATATGCTCGTTTTGAAAACCAAGGTATTCAGGTTCAAACCTCGGTATTTGCACCTTTGATATTTTTATTTACTTTGCAGATAACAAAAACAAACGTGAAGAAACATTGTCATGTCTAAGAGAACTTAGCGAATTCCCCGTAAGACATTAACGTAATAAGGCTACTTTGCTTCTTAGTAAGATTCAAATGAAAACCTCTCAATCTATTTTACCTGACAGTAATTGCTTGCTAAAATATAATTATATCTACCGATATTCAAAAAGACGTTATGACATATTTTGAAGCCTCTCTAGGGATTATTATAGATTTTCTCGTACAATTATTTGGACTTCATTTTTGAAATACCTATTAGGTGATAAAAAATACTGGCTATGTATTTAATAATATAACTTTTTAAGTTTTTTATAATCGATTAAATCGGTTTAAAATAAACAAACAAACATCATAATTCAAGGCGACAATGTAGCATTTGCAATTTTTTATTTGTTAATACATAATCAATATAATAAATAAAATAATTTACATAATTTAATTAATTAACAAATGGCCGTTTTCAAAAAAAATATAGATTCATTGTAAAATTATTTACTACTTCGTGCTACTAAATTCAAAGAAAAAAAAGTTAAGAAAAAAAAATTATGAGTCTGTTTCCAAACTTTTTTATTTGATAACTTAAGTTTGCCAATAGCTACTAAGCAAAAAAAATTGGTTGGCAAAAGGAGAAGACAAAGTACTAAGCCGTTTTGTCTTTGCCTATTTATATTATAAAGATACAATATTGGAAAAGTTTATAACGAACTTAATATAGGCTGGCAATTTAAATGAACTATAATTTTGGCTATAAAAAATAATAATAAATAAATAAATAAATATGTGGGGACATTAACACACAGCACCATCTAGTTCCATGGTAAGCTACGAGGCCTGTGTTATGGATACCAGATAGGTGATACGCTACACATATATAACTTTAAATATCACTCATTATTAATTTAAATTATTTTTAACATCACACAAATGAATGCTCCCACCGGGACTCGAACCTGCGACCGTAGGAACAGCAAGTAGTGTCACTACAAACTGAGCTAATCACTGCCTATCAAAGTTACCTGAACATATTTGCATATGACCGTGCTAACTCTATTAATTTCTTAGCGTCGTTCAGTCATAAAGCAGCTAGTATCATAATTACACCCATCCATTAGCTTATACAATATACAGATATCTCACGGGAAATTGTACTAGGATAAAAAGCGTTGTCACAAACTGTCTCTATGTAAAAACCAACAAGTCGTTGTGCTATTGCTTCTTAAAAGGTTTTCTTAAAAAAAATTTTTTATAAATACCTATGCTATGCCATACTTTATAATATTATAAATATGAAAGTGTGTTTGTTTGTCCTTTTTTCACGTCAAAACAGTGATGTGACGTCAAAACAGAGAGTGATGGATTGGCGTGATTTTGGAGAGTGGTCATCGTTGTAGAGCTGAAGAATGACGTAGAATACTTTTTACCGCGGGAGATTATATCATTCCCACGGGAAAACACACTATAATAGAACACACAACAACTCATCATACCTTTGTATTATATACACAATATATAGTATATCTATTCCATATTAACCGTTAAAACGTACCTAAGGACGAACCCGAGCGAAGGAGGGTGATTCGATATGTAGGTGTGCTTAGAAAGCTTTTTGCGTTTTATGTTAATATACAAGAAATTGCTTTGGATTAAAGAACTCGTATCAAATCAGACACGATTATTTTCTTGATGTCGCTCAGTCTTAAAATCGCTAAGATTCTAATTACACCCTCTAGTAACTTATGAGATGTACTAATATCCTACGCGAATATGACGTACTAACATAAGAAAACATGCATATAAACATACATACATATCACAAATTGTATTTATGCATAAATCAATATGTCGTTTTGCTTCTTAATAGAAACAAAAGAATATTTTATTTATTTTTCATTAAATATAGTCTTAACTACGTGTAGAGGGTAGATTTTGAGATGGGAAGGGAAGGGAATTTAAGGGCAAGTACTTTAACTGCTATAGTTACACTAAAACGTTCCTGGGAGACCATCCATAACTTTTTAGATATTCTGAATTGCATTCACAGATTTTGGAAAAAATGTACCTACACTTAGCGAAAAAAATGCTAAAATTCCAAAAAACAAATTTTTATGTCAATCGATCCTATTTCATCTAGGGATCAAAAGACTCTATGAAACCATTTAAGGTATGAGTACTAGAAATGACAAAAATCGCCAGAAACTTTTCCCATATATTTTTTACGGAAAAACGATCAATCAAGTTGAAATATTTTTTGTCGATAAACGGTCCTATTTCTTACTGTGATTAAAAGACAGAAAGAGGCCAACAGAAGTTTGAGTACAGAAACTACGTTAAGTCATAAGACCGGGTTTACACGCAGGTATTTTATGCAGCGGACATAAGATAAATTTTTCAGTTTTTGCTAAGCCGGTCTCGTGGCACTGTACTGTACCTAGAAGCAAAAGTACCTACCTAAGTAGAAAATCATAGTTGCATAACAGTAGTATGATAGTTAAGGTACCTGCCCTTACCATCCCGTCTCAAAAATCCATCCTGTGTAAATACTCTTATTTATAATAGTACCTGGGCGACCGAGCTTCGCTCGGAGTTTTTGGCCGACAAAACAAAAAAAAAACAAACTAAAAATTTGGATAAATACAAAAAAAACAAAATTAAAAACTTTGTATGCGGTCGGGATACGAACCCAGACACCTGTGGTTGTTAAACTTGCACTTTAGTCGCTTGACCACGATGTTTATGTCCTAGCGTGCGAATTAGCGACCATATTTTGCGTGAAATAATGCGTAACAAAACCGCATGAAACCTCGAAAACACACATTTTCCCAGACATAAAACTAATCTAGATCAATTTATCGCCCCCGAAACCCTTTATATACTAAATTTCATCAAAATCGTAGGAGCCGTTTCCGAGATTCAGATTAAATATATAGAATTGCTGATTTTAAATATATTAGATTAGTTAATTTTAAGAAGATCATTAATATTTATTTGAAACTGCATTGAATTAAAGAACTGTTTACATAACTAGTGGCTCACCCTCTCTTCGCTTGGGTTTGGTTGGATAAAAAGTAGCTTATATGCTATTCCAGACTATAATTTATCTCTGTGCCAAGTTTCATCCAGATCCATTTAACCGTTCTGGCGTGATTAAGTAACAAACATCCAAACATCTAAACTTTCACATTTATAATATTGGTAAGATTAAGACAAAAGATCAATAGACGTTGACATCAAAAGGACTAAGCAGATTTTAATAGAACTCTATTCAAATACAAAATGCTATTATA
The DNA here is from genome assembly GCA_951806755.1 of Brenthis hecate. Lineage (NCBI taxonomy): Eukaryota > Metazoa > Arthropoda > Insecta > Lepidoptera > Nymphalidae > Brenthis > Brenthis hecate. The sequence continues at coordinate 529,660 of OX638278.1, forward strand.
TTAATAGAACCTATAGAAAAATAAATGAACGTAAGACGAAGAAGAACGAAACCATATCGGCTTCAGTTATATAAAATGTATTGAGAAAATATGAAAAGGTACATTAGGTTTATTATATCTTACATATTTTTTCTTACATAACGTTCCTTAAGTAATTATTATTTGAGCTATCTTATGATTATGTCGTTAATGAATGTTTCTATTGACAGAAGATTATTTATTACTAGCGACTCATCCTCGCTCCGCGCGGGTTCATCCCTAGTTACGTTTTAGCGTTTAGTATAGATTTCTCAGAGATGAGATACTTTCCCGCAGTAAAAAGTCCTATGTGTTGACTCGAATAGTCAGCTATCATCATACCAAATTTCATCAAAATCTGTCCAGTGGTTTTTTCGTGATGTTTTTCCAGACACACAGACAGACAGACAAAAATTCAAAAAACTATAGATTTGACCTCTGTATCGATACAATTGACTATTTCATTAACAAATTCCAAATTTTTTTTTAATGTATTCTATTAAGTACTTCCCCTCAAAATTCCTCGACCCATTGATGTTAATCCATATTTACTATTATAAATGTGAAAGTGTCTTTGTTTGTCCTTCTTTCACGTCGAAACTGAGTGACGGATTGGCGTGATTTTTTGTATGGAGAAAGTTGCAGGGCTGGAGAGTGACATGGCTACTTTTTACCGCGGAAGATTATGTAATTTCTACGGGAAAACACGCTATAAAATCCAGAAAAATATTTATGATCAAAATTACTTGAAACTTGGTATTAATGCTCTACAATAAAATTAAATAAATACACGTTTTAGCATTTTTCAAAATTCATCCTGTAAGGGGGTAAAATAGGGGATGAAAGTTAGTATGAAACTACCTTTTTAAATATTTTATGTTTTAGAGCGAGCAAAGCCGCGGGTTCAGCTAGTTGTTTATAAATATTTGTGTTTAGTCCTACGTATTTTTATAGTGTAATGGAATCATTTTAGTGACCTCATAATAAAATAACTAGAATTTATTAACCATTTTTTTACCGACCAATCTATATATTACATATATTTTATATGACATTGGTAAAGTAATCTGTGCAGAACAGGCACATACATTATACAGCCATAAGCATGAAAATTGAAATGAATTCAATAAAAAAAGGATAATTGCAATGAGCAGAACTTAACTGGGCTAACATAATCAAAGATTTGGGCTAAATTACACACGTCTGAAATCATTGGAAAACGTAGAAACAAGTTAAGTTTAACTGTAAAATTTTATTTAACCGGTAAAATAAATAAGAAGCTTTATAAAATAAAATAAATATACACAATGTATCTTAATTTTATAATATAGTATAAAATAGTATCTTTTTTAAAAAAAAATATTATTCTTTTAATAAAAATATACTGTTAAAATGCAATTCTATCTAGTTGAAATTGAAAATGTCATTATTATTTCAAGGCGAGGAACTCGTCTCTAAGGATTCAGAGATTTCATTTAGATAGGTACAATTTCAATAGAGCAGGGGTTATCTAAACACGCTATATTTGTTTTGCGAGTAGCACATAAAAGTGCTCGTACTTTTTTACTCGACTGCGGCGAAGCCCAAAGAAGGATTGTGTTTGACCTGAGACAGATGTACATATTTTGCAATAGACAAAAATTCTAAAAAGTATAGATTCGGCCTTTATATCGATAACAAGCGACTCACCCTCGCTTTGCTCTGGTTCGTCTCTAGCTTGATTCCCAATACAAATTTTCATCCCCATTTTCACCCGCTTAAGGGATGATTTACGGGATAAAAAGTATCTTACGTCCGTTTCAGGGTCTCAAACTATCTTCTTACCAAATTTCATCTAAATCGGTACAGTAGATCCAGAGATTACCCCCGATTTGACTTTGTTAGTATTTTATTATATGTATATATGAGTAAAACTCTCAATAAGAATAGAACCTAAATATTATGTATAATATTCTTATTTTAAAAAGAAAACTACTAAATAAAGCAAAATAAAATTATGCGTTCTGAAATAAAATCTTCATAATTATATAATTTTACTGATGTTATGTGAAAAATAAAACATTAAATAACGAGTGTGTAGCACGTATTTATAGAAATGGTACTTTTAGAATTTTGTTCTTATATTAGAATTGTTTATTCTGGTTACAAATAGTTGTAATGGCAGCAATATTTGTTTTGTTTTGAATTAGTTTTCCTATATTTTATACACTTTGGTGCATATATTTTGTAAAATAGTTTTCAATCATTTATTATTATTGTAAGGCTATTAAGGCAATGCAAAAAAGACAAATCTTTGGGGCATATGTATAGTGTAGAATATATCATTTGTCATGTCAGTCATTAACTCGGTTTCATGGATTTCACAATGACGGGAATATGATGCGATTACACAGCTCTCTCATTAGTATGATTCATTAGCCAGGCTTATAAATTACTACCATTGCCCGCCCGCGTTCGGACGACCAAAACCCAAATTCTTTTTTTTAAGGTTTTACATATTAGTATACTCTTACATTGCAGTTTTTGTATTTTTTCTCAGAAATGAGATATTTTCCCGCGGTAAAAAGTTCATGTATGTTGACCCGGATATCCAGCTATCACTATACCAAATTTCATCAAAATCGCTCCAGTGGTTTTTCTGTGATGCGGTAACAAACAGACAGACAGACAAAAATTCTAAAAACTATAGATTCGGTCTCTGTATCGATAATAATGTTTATTTCAATAAGATTTTCCAAAAAATATTTAATGTACAGATTCGGCTTATTTACAATTTTATTATATGTATAGGTATAAAGTATATCTAATCTTTGAATTTTGACCAATTCTGCTTGTTTAAGTTTAATGTGTTGGGATATTAACACACAACACCATGTAGTTTCATGGTAAGCTACGAGGCTTGTGTTATGGATACTAGATAGTTGATACACTTCACATGTATAACTTTAAATACATACAAATATATACACCCATGACTGGAGTACAAACATTCGTGCTCAGCACACAAATGAACGCCCCCAACGGGATTCGAACCCGCGACCGCTGGCACAGCAAGTAGGGTCACTATAAACTGAGCCAAACGTGTCGTCAAATAAATTATAATTTCCCATTTTTACTAAAACACATAAAAAAATGGTGGGCAATTTTCGAACAAAGGTACTAATATGAATTCTCATCATATTATTTTTTAGTTCTTTCAGATTCATTTATAATTTATCACTTTTATAAGAAAAAAATCAGTAAAGCTCTTGAACTTAAAAGTTCGAAAAGTCCTGAGATAGAATTCAAGCATACCAACTACGAAGTAAACAAACAAATATAAACTCAAACGACTTAAAGTTGAGGATGAAATTCTTTTAACGATCTCGTTCGGTAAAGATTTACGTATTACATTGCGCTAGTATTCTACGTGAAAAATACAGAAACGACGACGTTCTATCATAAGGATATCATTGTGCTTGCATTCAATATCATGTAAGATATTTTCTACTAGAATATAGAAAAACAAAAACCAATCTATCCCACGGGAACCGTACATTTTTCCGGGTAAAAAACCCTTTGCCTATGAGCTATTCCAGACTTTAATCTATCTCTGTGTGAAATTTCATTCAGAACCGTTCAGCCGTTCTGGCGAGATGGAGTAACATCACGCCAGAACGGCTGAACGAATCTGGCACAGCGATAGATTATAAGTAGCACATATGTAGGTTACTTTCTATCCCGGAAAAATGTATGATTACCGTGAGATAGATTTATTTTTGTTTTTCATAGAGCAAGAGATCGACTATCAAGGGTTGTTAGTGTAATATAAAAACACAATTTATTTTCCACTTAGTATTTCATTACTTTGGTATAAAAAACCTTACTGTAGCCTCATACGTATAGATAGGTCTTTATTCTTCTCTTTGTCAGGATATTTCCATTACGACCTGAGAATAAGAGCACGTTCTACCCTGACCTGAAGCGCACGAAGCATTTCTCTCATATTCTCTTAAAAATTTAAAAATAAGCACGTAATAAATTGCTATCGTATTATTGTAACTATAAACTTTCATTAAAATTATAAACATAAAAACGTTTGTATTTTTATGAAGTTATCCTTAGTCCTTGTGTTTTACGTCACGATTTACGCGAATCTATATTAATATTATAAAGATGACAGATTTTTTGTTTGTTTGTTTCTACCGAATAAGCTCTGAAACTACAAAACGGATTTAGATTAAATTTGGTAAGACGATAGTTTGAGACCCTGAGAAGATTATAGGATAGTTTTTATCCCAAACATCATCCCTTGATGATGGGATGGAACTTTGTATGGGGAAGTAACCAAGGGACGAACCCGGAAGAAGCGAGGGTGAGTCGCTAGTATTTGATATTTTCAACAAAACATTTTTTTTGGTTTTATAGATTTATAGTGCCTGGCGTTTTATGATAGATAGCTTCTATCGTCCAAAAAAAGTTATAGGTACTATAGTACTATAAGTAAGTTCACGTTTAAATTATAATTAAAAATATTTTGCTATATTAAATTTTCCAAAAGGTGTACGAGAATGTTTAACCAGACATATTAAATAGATGAAAAACACTGTCAATTTAGTGAAAATTACAAATATTTTTAGTTAAGGATACATATACTAATAAATAAATGGAAAATATCATGTATTACGTGAAATATTGTAGATAAATATCATGAAAATACTATAATCCATTGCATATCAAGTTTATTACGAAACTTCTCAAGTATAGATTTAAGCTGTCAATTATAACAAAGTCCAGAGTCGAAGACCGAAGTAGAAGACAATTTGTGAGTTAGTCGATCCTCTGTCGTCTACTGAATTACAAAGGAGGTACATTAAGAATTTATTAATAAGATGGCTGCTTTATATTAGGTATATCTATAAAAATAGGCAAAGATAAAACAGTTAAGTTTCTTCTCCTCTATATGTCAACCGATTTTCTTGTTTTTGTTAAGTAGCTATTGACCAGCTTTACTGCTATCAATAAAAAAGTGTGTTTGTACTTATGTACGCAGTCGCACGTTAGAAGTTATACTTCCTTGGCGTAATGCCAATAGGATTATTTATATTTCGGAAATCATCCCTTAAATGAGTGAAAATGGGGATGAAAGTTTGAATAGGGAACCAAACTAGGGACGAACCCAAGCGAAGCGAGAATAAGTCTCTAGTCTATACATATAATAAAATTGTAACTAAGCCGAATCTGTACATTCAATATTTTTTGGAAAATCTTATATAAATAGACATTATTATTGATACAAAGACCGAATCTATAGTTTTTAGAATTTTTGTCTGTCTTTCTGTGACCGCATCACGGAAAAACCACTGGAGGGATTTTGATAAAATTTGGTATGATAATAGCTGGTTATCCGGGTCAACATATAGAATACTTTTTACCGCGGGAAAATATCTCATTTAAGAGAAAAAATACAAAAACTGCAATGTAAGAGTATACTAATAGGTAAAACCGAATAATTTGGTTTTTGGTCATCTGAACGCGGGCGGAGCCGCGGGCAATGCTAGTAAATTAATATATAACTAAGATAGTGCTAGTACTCTATAAAAAAATAAATTAAAAAATAAATTAAAATAGTCAGCAACTTCAAAGAAATCGGAGCCTCATTAGTCTAGGGAGCTTTTAAAATAAAAACTAAACAATTGAAAATAATGGACGGATATTGAATTCCTACCTATAATAAGGGGTGAGCTTTCAAACTACACTTTGTAGGGTACCTATGTATGTATTTGAGTATGTATGTATGTGTGTATATGTATACATGTATATATATGTATGTATGTATGTATGTATGTATGTGTATGTATATACGAGTATGTATTTACGTCTTAAATAACTTCTATACGCAAAATATCTTCATTTATTTTATTTTTCATTAATATCGACAATTTCTTGATAACTAATTTTTTTTGGAATTTATTGATAACAGCAGCCTATCTGTCACTGGAGTGATTTAGTGAGCTAATAATCTGTTTAATAATTTTCATCCAAATCCGTCCAACCGTTTCAACGTGAGTGACAAACATACACACATACTCGTATACACTTTTGCATTTAATATAGTAGACCAATTATTATTTTATATATTTGAATTAAAAATACTTGTTAATTGTTACTCTTCAAAAATATTCTATTTCTACGCAAAATCACATCTATCTATCGCTCCGTCGCTGTTTAAAACAAGGAATATCAAGAAGCCAGCATAGCTTTATTTGCTTTATCTTTTAATTATGAAATTCATGACCAAGCTTTAAAATTGACTTGTATTTTTACATAAAATCTAAAAGCATTTAGGGGATACGAAGTCTATTATCGATAATCCTATTATTTGTTCTTATGAAATTAATGGGAAAATAATATAATTTTCGTTTTACAAAATCTACTTTTTTAACTTCAAGTCAAGTACGTGACGACATGTTTGGCTCGCTCTGTAATGACTTTACTTGCTGCGCCAGCGGTCGCTAGTTAAAGTCCCGCTGGGGTCATTCATTTTTGTCATGAGCACGAATATTTGTACTCCAGTTATAGGTGTTTATATAGTAGTGTATCAACTATCTGGTAGCCATAGCACAAGCTTCGTAGCATACCACGGAAATAGATGGTGCTGTGTGTTAATGTCCCAAATATTCATTTATATTCATTTACTAGCGACTCACTCTCGCACCGCTCGGGTTCATCCCCTTTGCGTTTTAACGTTTAGTATCGATTTCTCACATATGAGATATTTTTCCGCAGTAAAAAGTATTCTATATCATTATCATTTCATCAAAATTCGTCCAGTGGTTTTCTCGTGATGCGATCACTGACAGACAGACAAAAATTCTAAAAACTATAGATTCAGCCTTTGTCACGATAATAATGATTATTTCAAAAAGATTTTTCAAAAAATATTTAATGGACAGATTCGACTCAGAATTTTATTATATGTACAGATATAAAACATTAAGTCGAAGTCGTGAAGTTGGATGTTTTGTAGACATTAGGTACATAACCTACTAATGACAAATCAACATAAACTAAACTAATTTGTTAAAATTAACCTTGTTATATTATAATTGAAGCTTGTAGTTAACAAAGTTTGAAACAACAATTATAAGATAAGGGTAACAATGAAAAGGGACTGGTCATTTTACAACACATATTTTGTTAATTATTGTAATGGAAACGATGAAAGTTTTGATGATATCGGCTTAAGTACAACAGGTATAGTGTATATTGTATACATATACATACATACAATTTACCGACATATATTAATATGATAGATATTTTCATGAAGTCAATGGATTAACACGGTGGTTACCTGCACGTTCGTGAGTCCACGAGTCGAATCTCAGCTCGAAGCCTGTGGCACTCTCTGCTGACTAGCTAGCTCACGACTCTAACTTTTACTATATTAAGTGCCTTTTGTCTAGGGACTACCCTATATGACACACCCATCTGGAGGTCCTAGGTTCGAAGCCTGAGTCGGCCCAAGTATGGTACTGGTTATCTATATAATATACATCCTGCGCCAGGTTAGTCTATGTGAGATTTTCCGCGACAACGAAACATCGGGAATGAAAAATAAAAATGCATAAAAAAAGCATTAGAAGAATATATTTCTATTAGAACAATAAAAACAGTCTTATACATTTTATAAAAAAAAAAAAATTATCATTTTTCCGTATAAGGTAAGGTTTTATACCAAAATTCTTAGTAACCTTTACCAACCTAATCCCATAAAAGTTAATTGGGCACAAGAAATCTCTGAGCGTCCCATAAAGGAGAACTGTCCTTTAATAAACGAGAGTATTTCCACCCTACACAAAACGCACTAATATCGCATAATTACACTTTCCTTCTACAATATAGTCTACTAGCATTGCCCGCGGCTCCGCCCGTGTTCAGGTGACCAAAAACCAAATTTTTAGGTTTAATATATTAGTATACTGTTACATTGCAGTTTTTGTATTTTTTCTCAGAAATGAGACATTTTCCGGTAAAAAGTATCTTACATTTTGACCCGGATAACCAAGTATCACCATGTACCAAATTTCATCAAAATCTCTCCAGTGATTTTTCTGTGATGTGATAACAGACAGACAGACAAAAAAAATTAAAAACTATAGATTCGGACTCTGTATCGATAATAAGATAATAAAGTCTATTTCAATAAGATTTTCCAATAAATATTTAATGTACAGATTCGGCTTGGTTACAATTTTATTACACACACACACACACACATACATATATATATATATATATATATATATATATATATATATATATATATATATATATATATAGATTGGGTACATTCTCAACAAATCGTCTCATTATGACGAGTCGATGGAACTGTGGCTCATTTGAACATGTAAGAAAAGAGCTCGACCTATTTAGAAATAATTAACTACCTATTGAAATTGTTAAGTAGTGTTGATTGTTGTCTAATGAGATATTTCAAATCAACTACTTTTGTAATAAGGTACTTTTTGTAGTATCTTCCCTATAAACTATAGGTTCAATTACTGGTTGTAGCAAATATTTGCTTTTGTCAACGAATATTTGTTAAAATATGGGAACGAGGATGACTACTTCTAACTATTTCTTATGAATATTTCATCAACGATTATAAAATGACGTCTTGTCTAATAGAGGTTTCCAAAAACCTCTTTCCGTTGTTTTCCTTACAAGAGATATCTATTTTGCATAATTTCTATAGAGTTTATGACAAATTTCTATCTCCAGTAAGGAACTTCAGATAGATTGATTATTGGAAACCGACGTTTTTGAAAGACACCGACAAGCTATGAAATCAGGGCCGTTGATCACATAGTGTTGTATGTAGCGTAACGTAGGTGGCATCTTCAAAAAACATGTCATGGAGATGAATTTACGTGAATAAATCTACGAAAAGCTTTTAGGACGTTTCTCATTGTTTAATTCGTTTCCCAATTACTAGAAGGTTGCTACTCTGAGACTTTGTTTAGATATTTGTGGGAACAAATAAGCGGACATCTTATTTGATTACAACAGAGCTTATAGAGCTTATTTTGTAAGTTCTTTGTGCGCCTAAATATATTTTTTGATCGAAATCAAAAAAGGAGGGATCAGAATTACTTACCGATTAGTAATTCAAAGAACAATTAGTGATTCAAAATAAAAAAAATATCCATGAAGTAATGTTTCTATAAAATAATAAATTGCTTAAAGACTTATTAGATGAAGAACAAATTGACATACAATTATGAGTGTGTAATTTGAAAACAGCTTTAAATGATACTTTTTTTGAATCGAACCCATTATCTCATTATATGAAGCGTGTAGATGCCACCTACTAAGCCACCGAGGCACACAAGGTCGATTATTATCAGAGCGTCCTATAAACGAAAACGTTATAAAGCGTTACAAAATTATCAGGGACGTAGAGGATCACGTCGAGGATCAACGTAACCTTTTTCGTTTTGCTTAACTACAGTATTAATTATACCAAATAATTTACAAGCTTACTATTTTCATGATATTTATAATATACTAGAGACGAACCCGAGCGATGTGAGGGTGAGTCATATAATAACATTTAGTATAGATTTCTCAGAGCGCGACATTTTACCGCAATAAAAAGTATCCTATATGTAGACCCGGATAACCAGCAATCATTATACCGATCAAAATCTGTTTAGTAGTTTTCTCGTGATGTGGTCACAGACAGGCAGACAAAAATTGTAAAAACTATAAATTTGGCCTCTGTATCGATAATAATGACTATTTCAATAAGATTTTCCAAAAAAATATTTAATGTACAAATTCGACTCAAGTTAGAATTTTCTTATATGTATATTGTATAGATTTTATTTAAAACAAAATATACTATTACCATATTGTTTTAAAGTTTTAAATATACTAGTGGTTATCTTAAGAATACATACAGAAGAACATAGAACCTCCTCCACTTCGGAAGTCGGTTAAAAATAGGAACAGCAGCTATGTAGCCTTATGATGAAGTTTATTTACCCATACCCAAGCACATACCAAAGTGATAAAATGCCATAAAAACTTTCTACGAATAGACGTAAATTTGAAATAACTTTATGGTATCAGAGAAGTTTGAATGAGAGGGAAAAATGTACGTAGAAAATTAAGGCTGGCTTATGTATAAAGAGTTTGCTTTTATACTGGGATAATCACACCGTATCTAAGTAACTCATTAGACCTTTGGCGTTAAAAGGGGCTGTAATCTACATGATATGAAAAGATTTCGTGCGTTTCATTATTTTCAGAATGCTTTGAAGGTTCAGGATATTTGAGTTTGCTTTTGGGATAATTATGCTACTTTACATAATACTTTAGGCTTGTAAACTGATTTCGTATCAGTTCAATCTTCATTTAAACATCAATACCTTTACGAGGCACGTTTTACTTTAGAATTTCTGCTATTTCGAAAAAAAAACAAATTTTAGTAGTATATCAATACATAATAATAGATACATAAAATAAGAAAAAATCAGAAAAAGTAGATATATGAATGGAAAATGAGATAAAATAAATATGTATAAAGTAAGGAATCCTCATATATCCAATTGTATTATAACTTGTATATAATCATGTGGAATTTATATTTCATACAATGAATAGATTTATACATCATTATATTTTAATATCAAAAACGTTCGTTATCTTTAATTTATGTTTTTGTTTTGATTTATGTTTTTGTTATCCTTATAAGTGTTTTAAAGAGGAAATTAATTTGAAATTATTTTTAATTAAATACGTCAGCCAGGAAGTCGGAATTTTGGTCCAATATTTATAAACGAGACGAACGAGAACTAACAAAATAAGTTAAAAAATAATTCAAAAAAACTAAACTAAACCTAACTTTATGTCCCGATAACAGTATACTACAGAGTTCTGTGGTCTCGTAGTCTAATGGTTAATATGTACTGCTGAAAATTTGCAGATCCTGAGTTCCAATCTTTGATCGGGTTTTCCTGAGAATAAATTCTCAACAATCAAACTAGGGAACTTACAAATATTTGAAAATGAAAGAAATAAATACGTTTAGATACTACTCTTGTGTTTGCTCGCATACTTGTTTACTATATTTTCCGTACATGGCTAGCCTCAATACAATTGGTCGTCATGACTACAATCGGTCAGAAATAATGTCTATTGTTCCATAGAAACCGCTACCACAAAAGTTTTATGGTAGATGTTATGGCAAAGAAAAACAATTATAAATACAATAAAAACTATCTTGTATAGCTAATACATATATGTACTATATGTACTTGTCTTAGTTGATTGTTGTTTTTTAATGTATCATTTTATTGCTATTCAAAATTAAAAATTAGTATGTATTTTAAATAGTGATATTTGAAATACATACTAATTTTTAATTTTGAATAGCAATAAAATTCTACTTGGTACGTCAGTCGGTTGTACTTGAGATACAGTGAAAGGTAAAAATAAAACGCGACTTACGCACAAACTTGTTTTGAGGCACCTATATTATAAATTGGCATATATGCTACGAATAAATATTATTATTTATTCTTAGGATATATACGATGAAGACCACACGTTTGGCTCAGTTTATAGTGATCCTACTTGCTGTGCCAGCGCTTGCGGGTTCGAATCCCGCTGGGGGCATTCATTTATGTGATCAGTCACAAATATTTGTACCCCAGTCATGGGTGTTTATATATATATATATGTATGTATTTAAAGTTATATATATGTAGTATATCAACTATCTGGTATCTATAACACAAGCCTCGTAGCTTACCATGGAACTAGATGGTGCTGTGTGTTAATGTCCCAACATATTTATGTTTATTTATACCTGTATTATCACACCAAGACTTACTTACTCTTCGAGCAGCGATAATAGAGAATTACTATACATAAATAATGTTCATAAATCATACATAAAATATAAATTAAGAACGGAAAATGAACAATGGAAAAATGGAAAATGAATCTTCATGCTCAATTTTCCCAAGAATAAAAAGATGTTACTTATGGGAGATCTTCCGCTTTGAGATTGCCCTATCAATATTTATCACATTTCTGTGTCGATACACTGATGGTATTGTAATAGGGTTGAAACATCAAACATGTACAAAAACCGGCCAATACCTGAAGGGCTAATATTCTGTCAGTCTAGCTTTAATCTAGGCGCTGGTAAAATAGTCAGGATAAGAAACTTTATATGTACAGATTAGGTCACGGGTTTGACTACCACATGAGACAATTGCTTGTATTGTTTATATAGATGTGTGTAATTAATAAGAGCATCCCGGGCTAATTTATTAACGTAACAATGTATGATGACAATAAAGCAAACGAAATAAATCCAAGGATTTATCTATTATAACAGTATTGTGATATGAGTGTAGTGATTACATTGCTTATTAAGGTATATTAATATACTAGTGACATACTCTCGCTTCGCTCGGGTGTCTCTCGGTACATTTTAGTCCGGTCAAAATAGCTACAAAAATAGTGATCCAATAACAAAAACTCCAACAGAGCTAAATTTTGGTAGATACCTTAGATATACCAGTAGAAATAAAGTGTCAAAAGTTCCCATTGATCCCATGTGTGTTAAAAAAGTTATTCAAGGTCAAAAGTAAAAAAAAATCTGTTTTCTTTTTTTGGTTTTTTTCTCGAAAACGGCAAGTTTTATTAAAAATATAATTTTAACAAAAATTGTAGATCATAAAATTATCTACAAAAATATTCGTAATACTTTTTTTCCTAACTATCACCATTCCTAAGATATCGCGATTCTTAAAGTTGAAGGTGCTAAATTCTCATAATTTTTTATTATTTTTCATAATTGTGGTAAAAACTTTATGTAAATAACATTATGCAAAATAGAAAGGATTTATTCAAAACACATGGGTAATATGTTATGTTATGGGGACGGATATTCTGTTGGAATCAATTTTCCTTGAAAGACGAGCATAACTTATTATGAAAGCTGCGGCATGATGATAAATTGTGTAACCTCGATATACATGTTTCATGAAATTAAATATTCTTGTAAAAATCAATAAACTGCAATGAAAAATCTTATATAGGTAAGACATAGGCATATATAGTACCCATTTTTCGGAAAAGATATAAAATGCGTTTTTATCAGAAAGCACATTTTATTTATTTTATTATTTATGTACAGAAACAGAAAACAAATTAAAAAAAATATATTTACGTATTAAAAACTAAAAATATCATTTTAAATTTGTTGTCCAATCATATCTGTACACAACATTCAATTAAAAACATATAATAATTATATAAAAAAAACTTAACCAGAAAGGGAATATTACAGTACGAGTCTGTGCATTTAATGCTACATATATAAATTTACAACGAAACCCAAATATAAAATTTGAATCAAATCGTCAGAGTCAGTTCTGAGATACACGAGATATATTTATACATATAAAATAAGTTTCTAAATAAAGACTAGCGATTTACACTCGTTTCGCTCAGTTGCTGTTAGGTATGTTTAATTTTTTTTGAACGGAACAATTCTTTTTCTAAAATAAATGCCATTATATCCATAACACATCAGCCAGTGAAAGTTCCGTCAAAATCACTCCAGTCGTTTCGGAGTTTAGCCGGAACAAACAGACAGAAAAAATAGTATATAATTTCATATGCATTTAGTAAAAAGCTGATATTTTGACATTACACAACAGACACTTCAATTTTATTTATCTGTATATATTGTAAAGATAAGAGTTATAGATAGAAATAAAAAAAAATTATAATCAGACTTCACTTCTCCACATACCACGAAGCTCAAGGATAGCTCAGCTACATATCTCTGAGCTTATAAATCCAGAGAGTGTTTAAAGCTTTGAAAAGTTTATTTTGAGCAATAACTTTGATGTATCTCTTAATGCTGCTGTTTTTTTATCATTAAAAATTATTTTTAAATAAGCCCGCGAAATAATCCGAAAAGTTAGTTTTATTTAAATATGTATATACAACTTCCCTATTTGAATCGGATATTATTAAAGTTTTCCTTGGTTTTTTTTTTCGTGGGACCCTATTTTTTTTTCTAAAATAAAAGTAGCCTAAGTTACTCCTTATTACATCAGCTATCTGCCAGTGAAAGTCCCGTCAAAGTCGGTCGAGCCATTTCAGATATTAGCCGAAACATACAGACAGACAGAAATTGTAAAAAAATGTTGTTTTAGTATATGTTCTGTGTATACATCAATAATATGCATTTAGTAAAACCCTGTTATTTTGACATTACAAACAGACACTTCAATTTTATTTATCTGTCTAGATATCAAACATTCGCGTAAATCTAAGAAAGTATTATTAAAAATGAAATGATAAATTTAATGATATTATCGTAAGCAGTTGAAAGAAATGGATGCGGTAGTCAAACCCAAAACGACGATGACGAGAAGGTAGATGATCCGCTACATGAAGAACCTAATAAAAAAACCGATTTCCAATCACTAAAATGTAAAAAAGTCACTAAACGGGGGTTTTCATTTAGAATAGATAAGTAATCAGATATTTTCGAAGTAGGTAATAATAAAACGGAAGTAGAAAAGCAAAACTATATTTTAATATCACAGTCTACTGTAACATATTCTGGAATACAATCATGAAACATATGAAATTGCGATGTTTTCAAAGAATTTGAAAAATTTGTCCATTCGTATAGTTTACTTCGCATATCCACCTAAAATGCTTCTAAAATTAACATTTATATGAGAAAAAACGGTCACTGACCTCAAATTTGCTTGTGTTAGGATTCATATCCAATAAGGAGTACGACGCCACGCGGTCGCCATTGTCGTCGATTATCACTTCGCCAGTTATGCCTGAAATAGGATAAAAGTTAGCTTTTACTTTTACTTTCACGCGTATTTTTCTTGAAGATTAAATTTTTTGTATTACGTTGCTGTAACGAAATGTGACGTCACTTTGAAAAGTTTATTGAATGCTTTTTGTATGTGATTCAAAGTTTTTGTTTGTCACAAATTTCGTTACGAGTATTTTACACAATTTATTGAAGTACATTTATCTTGTACTGTGTGTGCCTTATTATTATTTTTTTATTTCGTGCTTAAGGCACTTTATTTATCCCAAAAAAATATCCTAAAAACCCACGAGTTCTAACTTATATAAATATCTTGTCTACCCATAACACCGGTGAAAAAGAATTTGGTGTTTGAGTTCTAGATGTCAAATTTTGATTTTTTTTGCGCAACTAATATGAAAAATAATTTCAATAGTTAAAGTTTACGATTGTTGAACCCGCGTCACTTCTTTTTCCAAGCAAGCGCGTTATCACTGGGCTACCAATACCATACATTAATACATTTGAATTTAGCTGAAGAGTAGACTACGTAGGCATATTCACATTCAAAAATTAGTAAATCAAAAACAAAACAAACCTTGAAACGTTCTATTCCACATGTTCCTTATAACCATAGCACCGTCCAGTTCACCTCTAGGGTCGTCCGCCTGTCGTAGAGTGTCGTTTAGAGCGAGCGCGTATAGCAACACGGCGTCGTAGAAAGCAGCTACGAATGTTGACACAACTTCACCTTTCCCAAATGTGTAGTTGTATTTTGTTTCTGCTAGTTCTTTGACCTGTGATAAAAATATTGAAATAATTGAAAGTCAGATTCTTTTTTTTTTTTAGTTTTTATTTTTCCATTTTTAGTATAGACGTAATAAGCATGTAATTTGTAAGAAGAAAGTTTTTTAATAACATATTCGACTAAACAATTTATTTAAAAAATATACTTATTGCTGATTTTTTTTAAAAAACCTGGGGACCACCTGGAAAGTATATCCTTTGAAACAAAAAAAAATCCATATCGGTTCAGGCGTCTTCGAGTAATCGGTGAACATACATAAAAAAAAGAAAAAAAAAGATTCCGACGAAGTGATAACCTCCTCCTTTTTGGAAGTCGATTAAAAAAGAATAATATAAAGCCATTCATAACCTGCGAAGATGTTGCGTATGAAAAAAATAAGGAATGCAGAACAATTTCCTTTTTTGAATTTGGTTATTCTTCTTCTATAATAAATTGATATGAGTTCGAAATGGCATAATATGATTTCGATAATTCTAATAGAAATCAATTAAACTCAAATCTGTTATTAAATATAATAAATCAATTGAATTCAAAGCTTAGCTTCAAAACGTGCCAGTTGAGCGCAGATTAGTAGAATGGAGAAGACTAATAAACATCATTAAGATAAATGACACTGTATATGTAATATATACGTATTTTTTTTTGTGATAATATATAGGAGCGTGTTCTAATGACAATTATTTCAATAACACGTTTTCTCTTTTTTTAAATATCAATCACATAAATATAAAAAAAAAACAAACGAAAATATTTAAATTTTCCATTTAAATATTTTTTTTAATTAAGTCTTGGACAAGATATGATGAAAGGTTTCTAAATCCAAAATGAGCTTATAATAAATAACGATTTAACTCAACTATTTTTTTATTTACGAAGTAAAATGTTATTTGTGCAATCATACATAATGTTTGAATATTTGTATATTTATATGAATGTTTGTTGCTTGTACCTACATCGCACCTCATTATTATTTCTTTCTCACGCTCGAGGTCTGTTAAAGACCTAAGTCGTCCTTTGTACACAAGGCACCTACTTTCTAAATATATACGTATTCTTTTTTGTGATAAATAAATAAAAAAAATAATCTATAGGTACATATAATTAAATTCTAACTGAGCCGAATCTGCGCATGAAATATTTTTTGGAAAATTTTATTGAAATAGACATTATTATTGTTACAGAGGCCGAATCAATAGTTTTGTGTGTCTGTCTGTTTGTTACCGCATCACGGAAAAACCACTAGACGGATTTTGATGAAATTTGGTATGATGATAGCTGGTTATCCAGGTCAACATATAGGATACTTTTCATTGTGGGAAAATATCTCATTTCTGAGAAATCTATACTAAAATTTAAAAAATAAGTAGGGACGAAGCCGAGCAGGGCCGAGCGGAGCGAGTTGAGTCACTAGTATTTTATAAGTAAGTTAGTAAGTACCTGATCAGAAAACTCTAAATATTCTTTTTTCTCAGGAGCGGGGCTAGTAACTGTTAGCACTGCGCTGTACGCACGCCTGGCTCGCTCATTCCTTTCATCCGTGTCGCCTTCTACCTTCCATGGCTCCTTTGAAGACGCCGATGCCAGGCTAAATTAAAATATAATAGTGTTTTAATATTTTTGCTTTAGTTGATCTGTAAAAATAAACTATTTTTTTGTATTTTATACGTAACAGATAACCTTTAATTTTAATAACTTAAAAGTATCATCATTAAAATAATCATGACAATTGGTAAAACTGACGATCGCTTAACATACACACAAACAAACAGACCCAAATTGAGTACCAATTGTTAAAACAATTTAAAAAAGCGATTTAAATATCTAAATACAGACTACATTTTATGGTTTTTATAGTTAATCTATAGTTTATAAACATTTTTAAAGCAGAAGCTCAAGAAATAATTTAAATTTACTCGACTACCTTCTATGTACTTAAATCATTTAAAAAAACCTTAAAGTATATCTGAAACATATTATACATATTAAAGATATTTTAATTGATACTATTTATTAATAGAAATAAAATATATCACTCACTTAGAGAATAGCTCGATGTTGAAGAACACATACTCGCCAGACGACACCATGTTGAGATCATCTGCTGCCAACATTATCTCGCGTACGGTACTTGGGTTTGCGCAAACTACTACAACTGTGAACAAAAACAATTATTATCTACCAGATACTACGTATTTACCTTACAAAATTCTCAATAGTCTAAGATAATTAATGTATCATCTAAATAGCATTAAAACTTCGTCAAAATATATGAAGGCTTTTTTAAGTTTTGCACGTTTACAAAGACAAAGAACAAGTTCAAATGTGGTTTGTCTACCAACGAGACAACCTGGTTTCAAAATAGGATAAGTGTTTATATTTGGATAGACATTACAAAAACTAGTTTTCCTGAATAAATCATATATATATATATATATATATATATATATATATATATATATATATATATATATATATATATATATATATATATATATATATATATATATAACTATCCAATTTTTAGTAAAGTTGATTTTTGTATTGATACTTAAAATGAACAAATCCTTACAGTCTAGTAATTTAAATGTACTTTATAAAAGTAGTCCATATTGACATATCTATTGTCATTGAAAATTATAACAATAATTATTATTACGTTTATAAATAAATATATTGGGACATTAACACACAGCAGCATCTATACTAGTTCCATGGTAAGCTACGAGGCTTGTGTTATGGATACCAGATAGTTGATACACTACTATCTGGTAAAATTATACCTGGTAACTGGTAACTACCTGGTAACACCCATGAGTGATGATGAGTAGAGTACAAACATTCGTGCTCATCACTCAAATGAATGCCCCCAGTGGGACTCGAACTCGCTGGCACAGCAAGTTGGTTACAGATTGCATTTATGAAATGGAAATTTACTAGACAAAAATGTAGGATACTCTTTTTTGCATTGAGGATAAAAAGCGCATCTTATTATAGTTAGCTGGAAAATTCATTCGCAAATTGCAACTTTTAAATAAAAACAGAGTTTTAAAAAGTAAAAGCATAAGCTAGATATGCTAATTCTTTCATTTGGTACGTTATCATATCTGTCGTTTATCATATTTCAAATATCTCTCAAACACATTTTTTTCTTATATTTAATATATATAAAAATATTTTACTTTCCTAAAAACAAAACGTAAAATTGATCAAATTAAATTGTAAAAGTCCAATTTATTCCTTGAGGATCATTCATCATCACATTAAATAAATAGCATCATACATGAAATACACTATTATAAAATATATAAATAAATAAAATAAAATTATTCTCCGTTTCTATCTGAAAGGGTTAATTGCATCTGTATTATTGGCTTGTTTAGGCGAAATGAAATGAAAAAGCTACAAAGGAGAATCGAACTTACGATCTTTGATGTGAGTGACCAATAAATCAATGCGTAGTAATACTGATACCCAGATATCCAAACAATATCACCTGAGTTACAAAATTAAATTAAATATCCTTGTATACATAAAGGTTTAAACTTTAAATCTATTATTTTTCTATTCTTAGAAAACTAAAAAAAAACGTTCAAATATTCCATTCATATACAACTTTTAAAGTCTTTCAGAAGCTTTAACGATTATAGAAAGCACCTTGTCTAAAGTTCCAGTTTTATGTAAAGCGTGTCTTTTTTGATCTAGTGGATGTAAAATAAATGATATCACACATGTGCGTGCAAATGTGGACATAAACTAGAATAAATTTTATCTTTTATTAAATTTTTTGCTCCAGTAATGCTTCTGAGCGACCCTCCACCCGCACTGCTTAAGTATCAACTAGAAGTATATAGGTTTTGTTTCATAACTCAGCTCACTGACCTGGTAATGATAGAATATAAGATTTATGCTAAGGCATTCGCTTTAAATTTCACTTAATTGTTTCATTGAATTGAAAATTAATACGAATAAACACACATGTATGGTAAAAATTATTTGCTGTTTGTCGGTCAGTGCATCGCTTGAGAACAGTTTGTTGTTTTTCCCATATTTGCGGATAGTACGAGTAAGGTTTTTAGGGAGGAAATTGGTAAATTTGCCTGAAAAAAAACTATTAAAATGTTTTTTGTTTGTTTTTTTTTTTTTTGATTTGTGTAATCTCAAAATTACAATTCTTTGTGAAATTAGGACAAGTCAATACACGCGTTACAGGTAATAATAATTTTAAGAAGTAACTTGTAGTAAATAATAAATATGTACGCATTCACTCATTAAATAAATTTAAATGCAAATAAATATATTATATTGTTCACAGTATTATAGGTTGATATATTTATCATACTTATGATAATATAACAAAATGCCTGAAGAATGTGGCATAATGGCGGTGTCATGGCGCACTTATGGAATAGACATCGTTCAAGCAAGGCTCAGTTGGCCTTCTTCAATTAGGTATATAGATATAGACATTCGATATGTTAGAAAAAAATTATATAACCAAACATGCAAATTATTATTAAATATAATTTTTAAAATTATTATTAAATATAAATAATTAATTATTATTACATAAAATATAATATAATTATTCAAATCAGTGTTCAACGAGGTGTATTACTAATACCGTATCAACTAAACTATACGTATCAACTAAAGCCATGTAGCAAGTTTTCCCGTCATTTGTGTATGTTTTTTTCATATATTGGGACATTAACACACAGCCCCATCTACTTCCATGGTAAGCCACGAGCCTTGTGTTATGGATACCAGATAGTTGATACACTACACATATACAGTGGCGGGCAAAAGTTTTGGATCACCCTTTTTTCTATTGAATTGACAAAATATTTTATTTTCCACTCATTCGCTGTTAAAGATATTCAAGAGAGTCAGAATATTCATAATAACATCATATATCATTCCGAGGGAACATGGGTGGGTCACTAGAAAAGTAATATTGGCCACGGAAAGTGTTTTATCAACTATGATAAAAAAAAAGATTTTCTGATGAATTATGTAACTTTTTGTATTCATAAATTAATTATTATATATTATGTACTTGCCCTCGCTTTGCTCGGGTTCGTGCCTACTTCTTTTAACGTTTAATATAGATTTCTCAGAGATGCGATAATATTTAACAGATTATTAGATCTTTTAATGCTTAAACTGTCAGTCATATTTGAAAAATAATTTAACAAAGCTGTATGAAATTATACAGTATATATACTTCTAATTAGTAAGCTATCGTCTATTTCTGTAGGAATTCGAGTGATTTCAGCCAAGAATAGTTTGGAGTCAATTTAGTCGTCACCAGAATAATTATGAGTATTTTCTAAGTGAATGTAAGAAATGATGTCTCATTTATATTACTTAAATTAATAATATAAGGCTCATAAACAGCATATAGCGTACAAAAATCACTTAATTTAAATTAAAATAAATGTAAATAAATAATACGTATATTTTATTACATTATAATTAATTATTAAATATAAATAAAAATGAATATTTTCATTTTTAATGGATTTATAATATGCAAAAAAGTTTTTAATAAAATAGATTTTTTTTACAATTTATTCAGACCTAGTGACTGACACTCGCTTCGCTCGGGTTCGTCCCTACTAACGTGTTAACGTTTAGTAAAGATTTCTGAGATATGAGATATTTTCCCGCAGTAAAGAGTATCCTATATGTTGACCCGGATAACCAGCTATCATCATACCTCTGTGCAGTGGTTTTCTTGTGATTCGTTTCCAGGCAGACAGACAGATGAAAATTCTAAATACTATAGATTCGGCCTCTGTATCGATGATAATGACTATTTCAATGAGATTTTTTTAAAAAAATTCAATGTACAGATTCGGCTTAGTTATATGTATCTATAGATTTAAAACAAAACTTACTTTCAAATAATATATGTATAGAAAAGTACCTACGTAAAATTACTAAGTAGGTACCTGTCCATGAAAAAAAAATATTATTAAATAAGCATTATTCCAAATAAAAAATAATATTAAATTTGACATTTTCAATCTTCACATATTATTGTAGGATATAATACAACATAAACAAATTTAAAACCTCGTGCGCATATTTTCAGAATCAATAGCGATAATTAATAAATGATGTCGAATGATAAACAAATATCTGACTCGTTGGCATGTACCATATGGATCCTAACAAATCCAAACATTACGGTTGCGGTTGGGCTAAGTATAGTGTTCTGTCAACAAGTGCTCAGTAATATCACGATGTTCAGAAGATTTTAAACTATTAAATCTGTATTACTTTTATGATAAAGAAGTTAGTCTCCTATTTAAATCACAAAAACTGTATGAAAATCACAATTATGACAAAAGATTTACCTATATAAATACTAGCAGAATCCACGGCTTTGCTCGCGCTAAAACTACAAAAACCCTCTAAAAAGTAGGTTTCATACAAACTTTCATCCCCTATTTTACCCCCTTATAGGATGAATTTCGAAAAATGCTAAAACACATATTTATTTACTTGTATTGAAGAACATTAATACCAAGTTTCGAGTAATTCTGATCATAAATATTTTTTTGGGTTGTATTATAACTTGTTTTCCCACGGGAATAAGGTAATCTTCAGCTCTCCAACTATCTGCACACAAAATATCGCGCTAATCCGTCACTCTGTTTGGACGTAGAAGAAGGACAGACAAACAAACAAACAAACAAACAAACAAACAAACAAACAAACACACACTTTCACATTTATAATATTAAGTATGAAAGTGTGATAATTATACATATAGATACAATAACTTTAAATTTAAAAAAAAAAACAATTTAACTAAATTCTAAATGCATTACTATAGGTACATTCAAGCCGGAGCTGTAAATAATACCTTACACATTTAGCTGCTATTTGGCAACGACTCAATCCATTACAAGTGCATTCCGTTAAACAGTGTCGTGGCACACGTTGTCTTACACAACAAAATTGTCTTAAATATTACCAATATACTATTCTTTATTGCACTTATATGTAACATACAGAAATTAACAAACAATAAACGGATTTATCTCTGGATGAGATCTCTTCCAGTCAACTTAAGTAAGATAGAGAGGCCAATAACTTTTATGACCTCTATATACATTTTCCAATTTTAATTATCTATTCTATTTTGTCATCTAAATTTTAGTAATCATAATTAGTAGTGATGAACATAGACTTATTATAAAGTATTTCTGTCTGTCTGTCTATCTGTCTGCATGTCTCTCAAAACACTCAAAAAATACCAAACGGATTTTCATACGGTTTTAATCAATAGATCGAAAAATTCATGAGAAATATTTATGTGTTTAATTTACTAAGGTTTTGGATAAATTTATTATTTACATATCTAAAAAAATCTATTAAAAATTAGCATCTCTATATGAATTTAAACGTAGAAATGACATAAACGATGAGGTTATTTTTGTACAATATAAACGTACGTTTATTGGTAATAATAGCTATTTAATTAATGATGAGGAAAATATATTTTTCATATAAAGCCAAATGCAAGCGTAATAATTGATGTAATAAATATACCTATATATAATATTAATCAACAGGATGAACAAATATTAAACCACCAAGTAACTGTTAGAAACCAATTTAAACCAGTTAAGATTAAGCTCTCCAAAAGACGCGATTATTGATTTTAAAACCACTTAACTGTAATTTTTCCTTTACCCTTAGAAGTAGGAGTTTTATTTTAAATGTATATGAGACTACGTTTAACAATCTTTTAATAAAAAAAAGGACCAAAATCGATTCAAAATTTACGAATGTGTTGCGAAATACATACAAAAAATAAAGCTGATTTAAGTCTTTTGGCATCCGGTCGAAAACGAGACGATAGAAAATATACATAAATGTATCTGTCCCTGTCCCGCATGAAAAATAATTACATAAATTATTTTAAACTAATTAATGTGCACTCTAATACAGGGTAGAGGAAGAAAGCTCTAATCCGTAAAATAATCATAATTATTATATTATAGACTAGTTTTGGCATACAACGATTGACAAAAGTCATTCATGCGAAAAGTAAGATTTCTTTTTACCCCAAATTCCATTCAAATTACACATTCACCATATTATAATAAATAAATATATGTATATATATATATATATATACATATAATTTTCATACACATTTTTGTAAATATAAACACCATGACTGGAGTACAAGCGTTTGTGTTCATCACATAAATAAATGCCCCCAGGGGGACACGAAGCCGCGACCGCTGGCACCGCAACTAGAGCCACTACAAACTGAGCCAAGCGTGTCGTCAAATAAATATGATAGTTTCACATATTTTTTAATCTATCAAATATTACACATTGTGTGGCAAAACATATGGAAAACGGAAAATTTTCGGGATATTTCACAAATCTTAAACCTTTATAACTTTGAAAATTTTTTAACCATTGTAGCGTGGCACCATTATCTGACAGTGTCTAATGTACCGGAAATATTTTCTGGCTGTGATTTCGAAATAATTGCGTTAAACGTTTATATAATCCAAGTTCTGTATGTTATGAGAGTCGTGTTAGTAATAAAGCCTTGTATGCTGACTATGTTGAAAACAAAATGGCCAATATGTTAATTCCTTAAGCCAATACGGTAACGGTGTGAATAAGTTATAAAAACCCCACCCAACTTATTTACTAATTTTCGCATATAAGTATAACTATTGAAATAAATCTTGAGCTGAAATAAAGCTTGATAAGGACAAGAAGAAAACTGCAGATAACGTCTATTTGTTGATATAAGAAATAAAAAAAACGTGTCATGTTCGCACGTAAGAAGTCGTACTTCTTTGGTGTAACAGAACAAAAATAGCTAAAGATTTCGTCCCATAATATGTCATAACTCTCTGTTTGTAAAAGGAATGATAAATTAATTAAATAAGACATATTAGGCATATTACAATCACATATTTTAGAATATCGTTTAAGGAACGAATATAATATTATATATCATTTGTTAGACAATAACAACGGTTACTATGGCAACAAACAGTTATCAGCTAACTTCATCATGTCGCTTTTTGGCTGTCGGTGTGCGCGCGCATCGTAAAAATTTTACTTCCATATTTTTTTCCAAACGTCCTAAAAGAAGTATAACTTTAAAAATATTTTAAGTAAAAATGGCTACTTGAATAATTTCTATTTAACAGTTGTCAAATATTCTGTCAAAAGAACAAAAAGGAACTTTCTAATATCATTTAATTGGAACAAAGCAACATCCGATTATTAAAGGTTTTGTCAGCAATAAATGATAATGGTTTGGATATTCCAATTAATTTCAATTAATTTTGCTACTCACTCTTTTTTTTAAATATACTGGAGTGGCGTATTATTTTAAGGATATTAGCCTTTATTGGAATATTCAGAAAATATATTTTACGCCACCGCATGTACAGGTTTGGCGAGTTTTAAGTGCCGCCAATCTACAGCGGTGGCGTTAAATACGTAAGTACCCGATTTTTTTTCAACAGTTTCTCATTTAAAAAAATAATATTCCACCACTACAAGTGAAACCAAAATAATATTATGTTTTATTTTTTGATCGTGAACGAATAAATAGCATAAGTTCACGCAGAACTTGACATAACTGACTTATAAAATCTGATATTCTTTAAAAACCTTTGAAAATTCACTCAACGGCAGCAAGTTACTTTATATAGTAAACACAAATTAACATGTCTGTTTACATGAGCTTTTAGATTATATGGATATATGTATGTATGCACTTGAAAAGCACTGCACTGAGAGTCTATGCAAACCCAATAAATATGCAATAAGGTTGTATAGTTGTTATTTCTCGCATAGATAATTTATGTGGCTTGATGAGATGAATATGTATCTTCTGAGGTTTATAAAGCAATATGAGTTATTATATTTATTCAATTAATGCATAAAATGATTTTAATATTATTCACAGATAAATTGGTAAACTATTGCCATAACGACATGAGTTCAAACAGGTTCAATTTTTGTATATTTTAATTATTCTAGTTAGGTAGAACATATATGTATAGAAAAGTTTTTTTCCTATTGCAAGGTATTTAAAAATATATTATAGTTTATTCTTATGTTTTATAGGTACTACTACCCTTATCATGTATTCTATTTAGCCCTTTTTTAACGTCCCACTGCTGGGACTGTTCTCTCAAACATGCAGGTTTCTTCACGATGTTTTCCTTCAACCTCTTATCTTCTATTTTATCTTATTTAAGTAAAATTTAATAGTTGCGTATTCAATTTAGTCAGCAAAATAACCTGTTATATTGTTAATTTTCTTAATGTACAAGTAGTACCTTAATTGTGGGACAATTTATAAATAAAAAAATACGTCTAAGACTGAGCATTATAAATTTAAAGGGATTTTGATAACAATATTGCCCATTTAGTTAAAAAAATATTATTAGTCGAAACAGCAGGTATGATTTGAAAAAAAAATTCTTATTGCTTAAATAGTTACATATAATTATCTATTTAGACGTAATAAAATATAAGCTTTATTTACCTTTTTTAAATTTTATCCTTAAAGGAAAAACATAAAAACTGATGGACGTGTTTGCCTACAACTCAGTTTTAAACTAAAGTAGCCTTTATCGTCCAATCTATAAATGTTACTTTTCAGTTTGTTCCTATTAAGATTTTTATTTATTATCAAAACTAACCTACTAGTACAAGTAATATCTTAAGTTCCATCAAGGTTGACGGTTCTGGCGTTTGCAGCTTTATTGATATCTTTATTGATATAAATGTTTTTTTTTTTCTCTTTATTTAAAGGAGCTTTATCACTCAGTGATTATGTCGCCCCCGTAATAAAAATTACATATTTTACTAACACATTCTTAATTACAATTTACACTATAAAGTATAAACTTATTCATGACTTTATAGTGTAAATTGTAATTAAGAATGTGTTAATAAAATATGTAATTTTTATTGTAAGATTCATAATTTCTTCAAATATACAATGTTTAAAAAGTATAAATGGTTGATATGTCGTATACATGCAGAAATTCAAAGGTCAATCACAGTGAGTACACAGGTTTGTCGATATTTTATTGTTCAGTATAGACTATGGACACTTGCTCAATTGGCAGCATTAGTAGGAAACAATTATTTTTTATATGGACTAATCGAATTATTGATTATCAAATCATGCCGAAGAATTACCAACGCAAATATTACTTTAATTTTCGATTATTAATTTTAATATATTTCGTTCGTTTGATTACATATTATAAACAAAATTCAATTCCAACTTTTCTGTGAAATCGCACTTTACGCTTTCTTTATCTGTATATAATTTTTGGACCTACTGCAAAGATGTTAAAATTTTGACAGGTATGCCTAATAAAAAAAAGTATTTTTGTCAATTTATCATGCGAGTGAGCGTAAATTTTGTGGAGAACTAGTTATATAATAAACTTCCTAACTTTAAATGGAGCAACGAGTTAGTTCTCACTAGCTTTTCTCAGCAGAACCATGTTTTGAGTTTGTAAGAGCCCTCTTAAACTGCATTCTACCAAATGGCCGACGGTTTAGTCGAGTTCATAATGAATGTAACCATATATTATCCAAGTGTAATATTATTAATTCAATACAGACCAAAAGTATTTTTTTTTATTTTTTCGCCGACATCTTTGTACAAACCTGAATAATTTGAATATATGAAAAATCCGCACTGTGCAGTCTAACGTTTTCCCGACAGACCATATTTAAATTTAAAAGTATACTTAAGTTATGTATTAAGTATACCTTAATTTTCCATCAAAGGATCTTAATAAATGAAACACAGTGTTTATAAAAACTATAGATTCTTAACATACTCACTTCTCGTGCTAAGAGAAAGTTTTTGAAGGAGCTGTTTTATTTTAGTAGTTGTGATATTCGTTTCGTCGAAAGGTATGTTGGGAATGTTCCTAGCCCCTTTCTTCTGTAGAACAGTGAATATGGCACTGAGTGTCATGAAGCAGGCACTATTTCCTTTACCGGTAGATGGACCGTTGTTGTGATACAGCATCCCAAGTTTCCTCCAGTTGAATTCCTGCAACAAATAATAAGCTATACATTTTGAAAATTTAATAGTAATTTCTACAAAAATATTAAATGATATAATCAAATCTAATACTACGGAAATAATGAATTTATTTAAAAAATGTACAGACTAATATACCTATTTTATAACATGCTTAACTCACACAAACTGTATAATTTTATACTTATATTTTTAAACCATAGAAAATATAACATAACCATAGTCTGTCTCTAAATTATTATACTAAAATTTTTAAGTAAAAATAGCTAATTGTTAATTTTATTTCAATTTCAACCTTAAAACATACGATACTTAATAACGTTTGATTAACAAAAATGAGAAAAATAAAACTATCTTTTTGGATTTTTTCGCGTGTTTATATTGAGTTTTGGTTCCCGACGTTTCGAACGCTTTACAGTAATCATGGTCATGGAAGGGTCGCTCCCGTGAGAGAAAAATCCAAAAAGATAATTTTATTTAAAATATCAAATATTTGAATTCTAATCTAAGAAATCATCATCATCATTCTATAGCTTCATAGAAATTATTTAAGTATATTTAAGATAATATTATTAATTGATTACAAAACTTATGCTAGTTTATTTGATCATACAATAGTTTTAGTTCAACTTAATAAATTATATAATAAAAATAGCTTAAATTAAAATTAAGTAGAAAAGAAGTCAGAGGACTATAACTTTCATAGCGAATAGCAATTTTTATTGAAAAATAGTGGATATATTTGTATGTTCATAAACGCTTCAGATAAAAATAAATTTAAACCTATTAAGATTATAAAAACTTAAACATTAGTCAATAAATAAACAAAATAAGACTTAAAGTGAAATTCGAAATTATTATGACTCATAATCAAGCTAACAATAGTAAGGGAGGCAGCATAGCATTTCACTTAGTCATTTTATCTATCGATACATATAATAAAATTCTACTGAGTCAAATCTGTAAATTAAATATTTCTGGAAAATCACATTAATATCGACACAGAGGCAGAATTTTTGTCTGTCCGCCTGGCTGTCTGTGACCGCATCACGGAAAATCATTTAAATGATTTTGATGAAATTTGGTAAGATGATAGCTGGTTATCCGGGTCAATATATAGGATACTTTTTACAGCGGGAAAATATCTCATGTCTGGGAAATCTATACTAAGCGTTAAAACCTAAATAGGGACGAACCCGAGCGGAACGAGGGTTTGTCGCTAGTACCTTCTAAAATCCATGACATCAATAATTTTTTATTGCTGTAGAGCAAAAGGCATGCTAACATGTCAAAAATGTAGATACAAGGTTTTGCTTTAAATATATTGATATCGTGCCAATGAAAAAGTTTTTTAGATCATTCTTAACTGAAAAATAATAATCTGTTTCATTAAAGATATTGCACGTCAGTGTCGATAGCAAAGAAAATTATCAGTTGTATTTTTAACGAAGTTGAGAATGTCAATTATTGTCATAAATTTGTTTTTTCGCTGTCCACCTTTCTGTTAGCTGACGCTTATTTCACAAATTATTAAACATGCTTAATAGAAAATTCACTTGATAATACTTTTCTATACATATAAAAAAATTGTAACGAAGCCGAATCTGCACATTAAATATTTTTTGGAAAATCTTATTGAAATAAACATTATTATAGATACAGAGTCCGAATCTATAGTTTTTAGAATTTTTGTCTGTCTGTCTGTTACCGCATCACAGAAAAACCACTAGAGGGATTTTGATGAACTTTGGTATGGTGATAGCTGGTTATCCGGGTCAACATATAGGATACTTTTTACCGCGAGAAAATGTCTCATTTCTGAGAAAAAAACACAAAAACTGCAATGTAAGAGTATTCTTATATGAAAAACCTAAGAATTTAGTTTTTGTCATCTGAACGCGGGCGTGGCCGCGGGCAATGCTAGTAAATAAAAACAAATTCTGAATGATATTAATTAATTCATATTTATATTTGCATATTATCTATATATTTTGACAGATTAATCAACCATAAGTACATATATATTATACTAGCGACTCACCCTCCCTTCACTCGGGTTCGCCCATAGTTTGCTTCCCAATACAAATTTTCATTCCCATTTTTAATCCCTTAAGGGATTATTTGCAGGATAAAAAGTATCCTATGTCCTTTCCAGGGTCTCAAACTATCTTCTTACTAAATTTCATCTAAATCGGTTCAGTAGATCCAGAGATTCTTCGCTACAACGTCACAAGCTCACAAGCTTAACCTCTTTATAATACGAGTATAGATTTTAATGCAAAAGATAAAATTTAATTTAGAAATGTAACCCACCAACATTTAAAATAAACATTTAAAAACATATAGATCATATTTTTCTTTCCAAGTGCAGTTACAGCAAAAAAAAATTTAATAAACCTCCTATTCTTTAAAATTGATCCAAAATGTAAAGATTTTGTCAAATATTTTAAAATTTGTCTCAATATTAAACTAAGTTTTGTTTTATACTTAATATTATATTAATTGCCATCATTTGAAAATGATTTCATTAGCTGGTTTGTGCTTAATTTCATTGTGCAAGTCAGAATTAAAAAAAATAACTAGGACTTATCTTTTTAGACTTTTATCATTGAAATAGTCAGTTCACGCCTTTGTGTTTTTATACTCATCTATATAAATCTATATCAAAGTTATAAAGAGGCGGAGTTTGTTTGTTTATTCGTTGGTTTGAACGTGCTAATCTCAGGAACTACTAACTCAATTTCGAAAATTATTTTTATATTAGATGATATATATCATCATGATACTACCCAAGGGAGCGGAACAGTAATCATAAATGTCAACAAATCGGACAGACTTCCATACATTTACACTACATTATTGTAAAACTAATGTTTATAAATCAAACAAATTTAACGCGGGTGAAACCGCGGGGCGCAGCTGGACAATATTCTTCAATCTAGTAACAAACGTAGTGTAATCTAATTGAATACTGGGTAATTCTACCTTTCTTAGTAAAATCAGCAAAAAACTTACCAAAAAATATTGAAATTATTTTTTACGTGCTCGTAGGTAAATATAATTTGCTTTTGTAAATAAAGGGAATTAAACTGAGTCTATTACGAATATTAATCGAGTGAAAACGACGTGATAAGTCGATTTATAGAGGGTTGAATCCACGCAAATCAAATAATCAAAGCTAATTAATTATTTTACCACCAGTATGGAGTGATAATAAATTCGATTACAGTATATATAGCACGTTTAAATGTGGATATAATTATAGAAAATGTTAAAATATTTCGTTGTAAAATACTTGAAATTGTATATTAGTCTACTTTTGAAACTAAACATCAATTAATTTTGATTGATTTCTAAAAGTCACATATGTTATTAAGTGGCTTCTGCATTGGTGGTTGCGCATTTGATAAAAATGCATGTGTGCTTGTGTGTGTGTGCGTGTGCGTGTGCGTGTGTGTGTGTGTGTGCGTGTGCGTGTGCGTGTGCGTGTGCGTGTGCGTATGCGCGTGTGTGTGTGTGTGTGTACGCGTGTGTGTGTGTGTGTGTGTGTGTGCGCGCGCGCGTGTGTGTGTGTGTGTGCGTGTGGGTGTGCGTGCGTGCGTGCGTGCGTATAATTTGATTAATTTAATGTATAGCTTAACAGTTCGTAAGTAGCATTACAGAAATACCACAAAAATAAATTGACAATAATATATAATTTAAAATATGATAAATGTCAATTACAAATATAAGTCATCGAATTTATCAACGTATTACATAAGCACATCATTTTAATCCTGCTCACATAACCTATTAACACATGCCCCACATGTACTGCCTTCCATTTTAATGTGTAATGTGCGTTTGAAGTGATAGATGTCAAGCATTCAAATGAAGTCACTTCCGAAGTGTTCATCCTACCTTAGTCGGATTTATATAGTCAGCCTTGAGATTATTCTTAGTATTAGTAGAATCTTTATGACTTTACTCTGTACTATTTATTTTTAAAGTCAAATATTTTATGATTATAATAATATGATAAAGCTATTAATTTTTATGTCCATGCCTTAAGTATGAAGTCATTAAATTTAAAACCATACAAGTAAGTATTATTTATATATTTAATGTATCAGAATTATGACCGAGATTTTATATACCTACACAATGGAAAAAAAAATCGCGGCTAACTTACTAACCCTGATTGTTACTATATTGTTGATATTTTAAAACAAAACTATAAACTTTGACCTAAACACACATAAATGCTATTATAATATACTTTAAATACCTATGAACCTCTTTTTCAATTGGTATTAAAATATTAAATGTTAATTAACATCCGTTCATACAAACTATATGTAACTGGTTTAGATTTTTTTATAACAACAAAAATCCTTCGGAATATTCATTTATAAGACCAAATATTAACTCAAAATTAATCTAATTTTACTGAGAATGATTCAAAAAGTTTCCATGCTTTATGTAAACTCATGCATAAAATAAAAATAGAAAATAATCTTTTAATAAATTGTACGTTACTTTTAAGTACACGGGTATTTCTATAACAAGAAGATGTTATATTTTTTAACTACCTACTTTATGTCTATACTAATTTAAATTCAAATAAAAAAAAAAGATTATCTCTGCTCATTTGTATTTTAAATATATTCAGCGTCAATCTACCCATGAAGGTAAAATACATAAATTTTTTTTATCGCAATCGCTAACGAGTTATTTTTAGAAAATATCCAATATAAATTGATTTAAATTATAAAAACTAGAAAGAAATAATAAGTCAAGCAAAGCAACATAACGATGAAAATAAAACACATAATAGTTATCGAACGTATTTTGTACAATACAACACAAACGGTACAACACCAAACTAATTTGTGCTAAATGACACCGATGTTTACCTCAAAAACTTTCCGGATAGCCACTCCAGCTTGAGTGTAACTTCCCATCATCCTTGTCAAGGTCATATAACTTGGATGTTTGTAGCCGAAAGCTTCTGCCTGTGCCCCAGCAGTGATAACAGGAATCCGCCAAAGACTAGCGTATCTTGCCACTGGAGCGATAACGTATTCACAACCAGGTCCAATAAAAGCATCTGTAAGTGTATTTGTCGATCACATTTGGTATATTCAATATTATAAACTTTATAAAAAAATGTACACCAACTTCAAATTTTGATTTTTACTCTGAGAATTGGAATAACTACTGATTTTCTTGAAATTTATTTGTTAATTTATATGTGATTCTTAAGACATAAACTATTCATTAAAAACAAATCGTGAAAATCGGTTTATAATTATTAGTTATATCACGTAAAATACATGGAAAAATATACAACATTAATAAATATATAATACCCGAGTACCTCCTCCTTTTTTTGAAGTTGGTTATAATACAAAATTTAGACACTTTAGCTATACTTAAACGCTTTATATTAACTTACCAGCAGAACCGTTGACGTAGAACTCAAAAGCTGCTAGTGGTCCCTCCACAGATGAGCAGCGAGTGTCCCTATAATCAACAAGCACTTTCCATCCAGGCAAAGGACCATCAGGTAAGGTTATAGCCATTATTGCCATTTCAACTATCGGTAAAACTTTAGCTAGTGACAAAACTTGACTTGGATCAGCTGGCAGAAGGATTCCCAATTTTATAATTTTGTTATGGAACTGGTGACTTTCTGGTCTTAAATTGAAATTTGTTCTTTTCACATAATAGGGATGTGTCGCTAAATCATGGGGGTACCCCACTGCCCGAGTATTATCGTATATATTTTTAACTTCATTCTGATTGACCTCATCATCATCTGTGCTGTTATCTTTATTTTTATAATAACTGTAATATTTGTTAAATTCAACAGCTTCAGGTAAGGAGTACTTAGACTTCCCTCCTTGATCTGTAGATGTGCTTTTGATCACATTCTTCAATAGAGGTGATTCATTTAAGTTGCGCCGCCAAATTTTAGAAGTATTTACTCGTAAGCTTAGATCTTTTTTGTAGAGATCGAAATTTTCTTCAAGAGACTTCTTATTTACATTATTAACACTAACATCACACATAATTATCACATTAAATACACACATATAATAAACGAGGAATGATGCTAACATAGATACTTTAAAATTTGATTTATGATACAGTTTTTTAACCGGGTATGTTTGAGCATTGTCCACAATTTCACTTGATTGTTCATTTTCATTGCGTGTCTCTGAATGGAACTCTCGTCTCTTCCTGAAGTTGGCTTTATTAGCATATGACGTTTTCTTACACCAGTAATTTTTGAACTGTGACGGGAGAATCGTATGAACGATCTCTCTTACCATTTTATTGTTAGTTTATCTCATTTTATTAGTCGATACGTTCACTTGCTTCATCTACTAAATTAAAAATAAGTACATTCTTTTGGCTACTGACAAGCGTTGATCGTTTTTGGTTTATTACTGTTAATCGAGGTATAAAATATTGATAGTTTATATTATTTTTACACTAATACTTTATACTAATTACATACACTGCATACTAATTCTTAAAATATAAATCGCAAATATTAGACTATGGAAGAAAATAAGATTATGAAAGTTCCAAATAATATTATCTCAATGCAGGATATTTTTCAAGAAAACAAATTACCTATTTCTGATCATTTGGAAACATGCAGAAATAAGTAATTTGGCATCTTGATAGAAGAACTGCACTGAGAGAATGCGGTTAGAATTTAAAAGTGTTCAATTTTCTTTAACGCATGTGCAAGCTCGTTTTGTAATTTTTGACGTCTATGATCCTACGTTATTTGAATTAATGAAATGAAAATATATTATGTCTGTTTATAACTTTTTGTATTTTTTTGTAAATTTGTATTTATATTTTTTTTTTAAATATTATACCTCAAGGAATATCTAATGTAGGTCACATTTGAATTCCATGATAAGCTCCACAACTATTGGAGGAAATTAATGAAAAAAGTCATTTATATCGAAAAATGTAAGTACATCGAATTCTTTTTAAATATTACAGATTATTCTTCTAAATTATCTTTCTGAAATCAAATTGGCACAAATTCGATACACTTTGGCTAACATCAAAATTGAATATCTGTTTTTTTTTTAATATCTCATCATAATGTCATAATAATTAACATTTTATTTCTTTATGTAACTTATATTCACGTTCTTGCACTAAAAACATATCAAGCTATTTTGATATGCTTTTGACTAAAAAAAAAACAATACTATATGTTATATATTGTAACATATAATAAACTACATTATATCCTTAATTTTTTTTCACAAAAAAAAAATGTCCAATTAAAAAAATGTAGAGTCAAATAATACATAACTCAAATCTGTATAGAAAAAAAAACTTTATGTGTATCCTAAACACATGGCCTTGACTATTACAGGTTTTTTATCGCCAGGCATGTCACAAGCTCTATTTTTGTCGCGAACACAGGAAGTATATATTTAGAATCATAATAGAAGTAC
Organism: Brenthis hecate; assembly: GCA_951806755.1. Classification (NCBI taxonomy): domain Eukaryota; kingdom Metazoa; phylum Arthropoda; class Insecta; order Lepidoptera; family Nymphalidae; genus Brenthis; species Brenthis hecate. The sequence continues at coordinate 564,894 of OX638278.1, forward strand.
TTATCATTTGTTTGCGTAGTCCTAGTTATCGAGCGAATGTTAATTAAGCGGTTTTATGGGCTAGTAATATTTTTAATTAACTTTAAGGCACGAAATTGTGTACTAAGATTTACAATTGTAAATATGAAGATTATATTCTTTACAGGCAAGCATCAACTGTAGGTATATATTGAGAATACGTTTAAAATTGGTAAATAGATAATAACACGCAACATAACTACAATAAAAAACAGCCGACTTCTCCATCTTAAAATCCAGCAAATTATGTAAACGGAGTGCCGTTGTTTCTTTTTATTAACATACAGGTATTTAATAATAATAATTATTTTCTATATCACTTGAAATAGTCTCTAATTCTACCAGGAATTAGCCACGTTTTTTCATGCTGTCAGATATTAGAACAATCGAGTTTTTTTTAACTTAATTCTACAGATTAAAAAGATAATACAATGCTACCATAATATTTTTTGAAATATTTTAGAACTGCACTTAAATGGTAGGATTTTGATATTTTTGATTTTGAAAGTTGGTTGAAGTTATATATTGGCAATTTTATTTGTTGGTTTCATTCACATTTTTCTTCCTAATAATATCAAGATTTTTTCAAGTGTTTGTTAACATTTTAGGGCATAAGGAAAAACATTAACTCTAAAAACGTATTTTTTATAAATAGACCTTTTTTCATATTTTCGTGTGTTTTATTACTTACTATGTTCCGTTATATTCACATACTTTGCTATAAATACATTAGACTATGTATTACTATTTAACAGGTACCCTTTGAGATTCTGACCTATTCATTAGTACATAGCCCTACAAATTACATACCATATTAAAATCGTATAAGACATGGCGTTTCATGCGAATAAGTATTAAAAAAAACGTGTGTGTACTTGTGTACGCACGTAAGAAGTTATACTTCTTTGGAGTAACAGAACAAAAGAGCTAAAGATTTCATCCCGTATGTCACAACTCTCTGTTTGTAACAGAATGCAGCCTAACTTCACCATGTCGCTTTTTGGCTGTCGGTGTGCACGCGCATCGTAAAAATTTTACTCTCGTAATTTTTTCCAAACGTGCCAAAAGAAGTATGACTTAAAAAATCGTTTTTGTCTGACCAATTCATATATGAACTTAGAAAAAAATTAAATAATAGTAAGTATTGAGTATATAATACTGAATAATTATTGATTAGCCCTTAATTGGCGAAGATATCACATGATTATTGAATAAAGAACGACTACCTCCGTACCTCCTATTTTGAATTGAAATCTCAACAAAATTATACTAATTGCAAGCTTTTTAGCATAATTAGAATTTTATAATCTATACAGATAAATAAAATTGAAGTTTCTGTTTGTAATTTCAAAGAAACAGCTTTTGACTAAATGCATATGTAATTATGTGTATACGATACTTATAAGAAAATCTAATTTTTTAATTTTTTTTCTGCATGTCTGTTTGTTCCAACTAATCTCCGAAACGGCTAAATCGATTTTGACGGGACTTCCACTGGCAGATAGCTCATGTTATGAGGAGCAACTTAGGATACTTTTATTTTAGAAAAAGAGTGTACCGCTCAAAAAAAAACGTACCTAGGGACGCACCCGAGCGTAGCGACGGTAAATTGTTAGTTAATTATACAATTAATATAATTATATTAATGTAATATTACTTAATTACTAGAGAACACAAAGTATACATCATTTTGAGCTCGAACATGTGCTTACACGATGTTGTTTCATATTAAATAAGTTTAGGTAGTTCATATTTTTCAAGGTTATAAGATAATGCTTGTAACAATTGTATCAAAGTTTTGGCATTTTGTTTTCCTAGAATGATAACATTGCATAACTTTATATAGTTATGTGGAAAACAATGAAAATAACAAAGCAGTTAGTATTAAACTATTTATTTTCAGTAAATATACATAACATTAGTTGATGGCTCTATCGAAGATGTACGAGAAATAGTAATATATAAGCGTAAAAGTTTAGATTCACCAACCAAAATCAAATTCCAAATAATATTTAATATTTAACTACATAATTTATAAAAATTATAAAAATGTTTAAAATTAACAAGTATTTATTATATAACACCATTTTTCTATTTCTCTAAAATCGTTATAATATTCTGGGTAGATACTGTCTGTACTACAAAATTGAGACGTCTAAAACCTTAGTCTCTCCCGTAACCATGATTACTTGTAAAGCATTTGAAACGTCGTCGCCAAAAATCTAAATACATCCGCGAAGAAATCTGAATAAATTGGAGAGATAGGTATATAGGATACTTTTATATATCGGTTTATAACTAACTTCTTATATACATATATATATATATATATATATATATATATATATATATATATATATATATATATATATATATATATATATATATATTGTTGTAGGGATGTCATAGTCTTAAGATAAAGCAATGAAGATCACTATTTAATTATAATTAATCATATGCAGAATCTACATATTAATTTTAATCATTTTATTATACACTAGTTACTTACCCTCGCTTCGTTAGAGTGTGTCCCTATGTACGTTTTAAATAGACATGAATAGTTATTGCGAGTGTACCTTAGGAGAAAGACTTATGCTGTTGCAGATTTCCTGTAGGCCTTATTAAGACCTATAATTTTGTAGTACATTGTTTTGATGTATGTCGAGTTTAGCCAGCTATAGATATGTAAATTTCTAAGATCGACGCGATACAACTAGTTATTGTATTTTCCCGTGGGAATGAAAGATTTTTTGTAGTAAAAGGTATCCTAAATGTTGACTCGAGTAATAAGTTATCACTAAACAAAATTTAGTTAAAATCGGTTCAGTACTTTTTGCGTGAAACGCGCACATCAATTTGCAAAGTTACTCTTTTATTATATGTATAGTTGATATGAGATGCTTTACACAAGGCCATTCCTTATGTTCTAAAAATAGACAGTGATTTTGTCTTAACAATTATATTTTTATAAACTGGTTTGGTTTGCTTATCACACGTTTATGACTAATCTATGATAATTTTAAACGTAATTATCCTCAATAACATATGCCTACTTCTTAAACCTATTGTTGTATTATGTATATAATAAATATATTATCTATTCTTGAATTAAGTTTTTTTTCTACAGATGTACTTCTATTCATATGATACATGTAGAAAATTGCTTGGTTCGTTTTGTAGAAAGTATGGCTATATATACATTAGTATTTTCTCGGAAAAGATGAAAATTGTTTATATTATTAAATTTAGAAAACAAAACACAAAATTTGATTCAAATCGTTAGAGCCGTTTCCGACATACGCGAAATAATTCTATACTAATATTATAAAGAAGTAGAGTTTGTTTGTTTGTTTGAACGCGCTAATCTCAGGAACTACTTATACGATTCGAAAAAAACCTTTTGCATTAGATAGCCCGTTTCTTGAGGAAGGCTATAGGTTATATATCATCCTGAAAAAATGTACGGTTCCCGTGGGATAGGTTTGTTTTTGCCTAGAAACGAACCCGAAGAGAAGCGAGGGTGAGTCGCTAGTTTATATATTATGTATGTATATACAAGAATTGCTCATTTAATATCATAAGATAAGACTGAATAAAAAGCTTTAAAAGCTTTTGGCTGTCGTAAACAATACAAAGTTTATTTAAAAGCTCAGCAAAATATACCTATTTTAATGGGTCGGTTCCATAAATAGAATTTAAGTGCGAAGTCTTAGGCGCTTCTACACGTTCTGATGGTCATGTATTTTGATTGCGGAAAAATATAAATAAAGACAGAAGCACAATCGAAAAAAAAAACCAAGTTAATGGTAATAATTTGTTGAACCCACTACCGCTAATTTCAAAATGCAATAGAAGCATCATTCTTTCTTAGATTTACGCGAATATTTGACATTTTAAATAAAACTATCTTTTCAAAATAAATCCGCGAATTAATCCGAATAGATAGTTTTATTTAAGAATCATGATTATTAACGTGACAAATATAAATATTTTTGCAATAAAAAAATCCTTCGTTTTAAAAATAGCATAATAGGTATACGAGTATTCGATAGAAGTGCAAATATCAAGGTCAATAAAATATATCAAAGAATTTATTTAAAAACATGCTTATTTTCAACCGACTTCAAAAAGGAGGAGGTTCTCAATTCGACTGTATTTTTTTATGTTTGTTACCTCAGAACTCCGTCATTTATTGACCGATTTGGACAATTTTTGTTTTGTTTGAAAGGGTATACTTTCAGATTGGTCTCATTTAAATTTCACAAAAAAATACCACCCCTAAGGGTGGAAAAATAGCTAATAATGAATTTAACCTACTTCTAATTGTCATATTGACTTGAAACTTTGCAAGTGTTTCTATTTCCGTTGATAGTACAGTGGGTCGGTATTGTTGACCTGATCTGATGGTAAGGCCAGAAGGTGGATAGGTGGAACTCTTCAACGGCTAATAGTAGATACTTTGAGATTGGGCTTATTTTGTTTGATTTGACAAGCCTAACACGTTATCCTTACTTTGCTACTACTGTCTACACTAAAAAGGAAAAAATAAAAACTTTTTAACATAAAAATAAAAACCGACTTCAAACAAAAGCACTAAAAAGTAAAAAATAACTGATTGGTAGTTTTCATTTACTATACATACCTAATCAAATATTTTCGAAGTCGGTGTGCTTTGCTTTGTATGGGCTGGCACCGATTTCGAAAATATTTGATTAGGTATGTATTTAATAGGTAGGCTTTAATTACTTAGCCAAAGCACACCGACTTCGAAAATATTTGATTAGGTATGTATAGTAAATGAAAACTACCAATCAGTTATTTTTTACTTTTTAGTGCTTTTGTTTGAAGTTGGTTTTTATTTTTTTGTTAAAAAGTTTTTTGTTATTTATATAGCTTTATGATTTAAACAAAGTAATTTTACTATCAAACTTCTGTTTAACCTTTTTAAGCAGCTTTTAACGTTGTCTAGAAAACAGTCAGATTTCATTTATCTCTAAATTGGCAGTAATTTATTGGCAGTATTAACACCACGTGACCTTAGAAGCAATTCGCAATATAATCGAGGAGAAATCTTATTAAGATGCCTCGGAGAAAGAATTGAATACGTTTATTTTATCCAGGCTTTCGTAGACATTTGGACGGTTAATACAAAGTTTTTGGAGTTGTTGCCATCTTCGGCTACAGCTTGGACTATCCTAGTAAAATTACTGTTACTGCGAATAACTTAATAATTAATATCTGACTGAGACTAGTTACATTGACCGTTTGGTAAATTTTAATTCATATCTTTGGATATCATTCAAACTCCCACTTTAATGTAATTTATAAATCAACAGCTCTACAAATTGAATATAGGTTTAGTATTCGTGTAATAACTATTAAGGAAAAGCACTGGAGCGTTTAATGTTCTCGCAAGAGAAAATGTAAATCAATTTTCGTGAGAATATCGAATGTAGCTTCCACTTAGTATTATAAACTATTAAAATATTGACGACACGTTTGGCTCAGTTTGTAGTGATCCTACTTGCTGAGCCAGCGGTCGCGGGTTCGAGTCCCGCTGCGGGCATTCATTTGTGTAGCACGAATGTTTGTACTCCAGTCATGGGTGTTGATGGGTACCAACTATCTGGTATCCATAACACAAGCCTCGTAGCTTATCGTGAAACTAGATGGTGCTGTGTGTTAATGTCCCAACATATAAAATAAATAAAATATAAAAAAATATAAAAAAGTCTAAAAAATCAAGAATGAATAATGAATGAATATCTAAAGATTGACTTTTCTTTTTCTTATTTACCTTTACTATATTTATTCATATTTTCATGTATTCTTTCAACATGATTACCACTTTGTCTTACGGTGAAAGAAAATATCGTGAGGAAACCTGCATGTCTGAGATAACCTAACAAGTTATTAGTTACCAAAATATGCCCGATTTTCACCTGACAGATTCAGTGGGCGTGGTTATTCAAAACGATTCAATTTTTAACATTTAAAATTTCCAAAGATCTGTACTTACTTCTTACATATCGGTACCATGCCGTAAAAAAAGTAATAAACATTTCCTTCTAAGATTTTTATAAGTTGGTTCCTTTTATAATTTGATCCCCCATACAAATGTTCATCCCCATTTTCACTCCCTGAAGGGATGATTTCCGAAATAAAAAAAATCCTTTGTCCTTTCCAGGTCTCACACTATCTTTTTACCAAATTTCATCCAAATCGATCCAGTTTGAGTTTATTCGTTACAAACATAGAAAAATACAAATCTTTGTTCTTTATAATATTATTGCAGATGTAGATTTTAATAATTCATTTTTTTAATATTGCAATAAAGTTACCTTGGCATCACATCCTACTAATATTATAAATGGGAAAGTTTGTGAGGTTGGCTGGGTGTATAGGCGTATGGATGTTTGTTTCTCTTTCAAAAAAAACTAATGAAAGGATTTTAATGAAGCTTTACAATAATATAGCTCATACATCAGAATAATACATAGGCTACTTTTTATCCCGGAAAAATGTACGGTTCCCGTGTGATAGATTTGTTTTTGTTTTTCTAAAGGCTAACCAGAGCGAAGCGAGGGTAAGCCGCTAGTAAAAAATATATGTATATTTATATTAATAACAGTGACCAACGATAAAATACTTTCAAAAACAATTTTTATTTCCATTTCGAACTTTTATAAAAAAGATATAGACGTTAATACAACAGCAAAAACTCAGCATGACAACTACAAATTCAAATGAGTAAAAATATAAAATGCATTATAATATTTATTGGAGGATTATCTTATAACTAATTTATCATAGATTAAAATTTTAAATTTATCACATTTACATTTAGATCTTTAATGGGTTTTTTATTAAAATAAGGTAACATGAAGTTATAGACGTCATAAACAAGTAGCATATGTTGATTTAATTTGATAACAACACTGGGAATATAAAGTTTTTAAAGGTCGACGTGGAACGTACGTAAATTACATGAGCTTCCTCAGAGCGTGACTAGTTTCTATATGGGCCAATATAAATATTTGTTACCATAGTTCAGGGAGTGGTAGCCCAGTGGTAACGCGCTCGCTTGGGAAACCGAGTGAAGCAGGTTCAAATACTGGGTCTCGCACTTAATTTAAATTTAGAGAGAGAAACCACAAATGTCTAAGCCTACAAGAAGATGGAGGTACCCAAAGTACTTTTTGTATTATTTGGCTCCAACATTATCAAGATGCTCATATAAGACACATAGCTTCGTAGCTCTAATGTCCTTAAGTGTCCAAATTAAATATCTGTTTTTGCATTTTGCCTACGGAACCCTAAAAATGATTCCACTTTCCACATGTTTACTAATCAATACACTAAATTGGGGTCTTTACAGGCAATATTTTCTCCTGAAAGGTCTAAGAGAAAATATTCTTACAATACAAGATTTAACAAATACACGTATCGTATACGACAATTTATTGCCATTATACCAGACAGTAATAAAATAAGACAGACACTAATTAATACGGCATTTCAAATATTTACTTTGTTGTTGTTTTATGATCAATTTAAAAAAAAAGACATAGAGTATTATTTGTGTATAATTTAGATACAGGAAAAATGTACAAGTAGATTATAATTTCTGGACAATGGTTCTGTAGTTTAAAATAAATATAATATGCTTCCAGTACTGATTTTGCTAATCAATAAATTGAAATTTTAGTTTTCCAGAAGTCTGTTAAACTTTGAATTCCTCATAGACATTGACAAGTAATTGGAAGGAATACTACATTTACAATTTTGCACGTACATTAATTTTATGGCATGTAAACATTAATTCCTTCCATTCGAAATAGATTAAAAAAATCATTTAATAAAAACAGCTTTATATATTTATCAAAGAAAAATCAAAAATATTACTGCAAAGCTAAAAAAATAATTATTTAATATCATTGTTTTAGTGATATTTATCTACGTATCCCAGATCTATTTAGACTATTATTTAAAAAAAAACCTATTAAAATCGATTCAAAGTAGGCAATGAAATCTCATAACATAACAAAATGACATAAGGCAATCGAATTGAAAAACCTTAGGTATCTTTTGTTGAAATTAATATAAAAAAAAACATCAGAAAAATCAAATAAATTACTATTTATTTTTTCTTTTAATTTATCATTAATTATTTAATATTAATAACACGGAACCCAATATTTTTTTAGTCTAAAATTACAGATATTAAAAAATTCTACGATTTGTAGACTAACAAAAAATAGCCTTGGCTCTATGCTAATGTCTTTTAATAGAAAACTTATTTTTAGAAACGACTCTACAGATCAATATACTAAAAATATTTTTTCCGGTCTCGAAAATAACTCGATGTAAGTGGCTTCGTGGCTTCGAAGGTATGTGGCCATTTAAAACGAGACCGTTGCGACGATTTTTTTTTAATATTTTAAAATGTTTTATTTATAAACAAGATAGAGTTTACCAAAATATCCTTTTTTACATAATTCGATCTAGTTATTTCTGTCATTCTGATATAAGATTTTAAATTATTGATGCGTGAATAAATATTATTTCAATTATACTTGTTAGATGGTATCTGTCTAGAATAAATCAATAATGAAAATTGATAAAAATACATAATAAAAGAAAATCTCGTTGATTTAAAATACTAATTGAGTAATTGCTCGAATTAAAAAGTTACGCGAACTTCAAAATGACTTTTAAGGTTATCCATCCATGGCTTCCTCCATGGGGATTTTTTAGTATAAATTTAAAAGGTCAACAGATGCTAATGATCATTTTATCTATACTAATATTATAAATAGGAAGACTTATTTTTTGTTTGTCTGTTTGTTTGTATCGATAGGCTCCGAAACTACTAAACCGATTTAGAGGTAAGAAGATAATTTGAGATCTTAAGAAGGACATAGGATTTTTTTTTCCGGAAATAATAAATTCGTGTAGTAAATATTACAGAATATGAAATTCAGGTCGAAGTATTTCTATAATATTGGCTAGAATCTGTCAGAAGTGATATTGGTTCCTGCGTTAGACAACTAATAAACGCTGTCAATCTTCATCAATGGTAAAGCTGAAAGGAAGCCTACCAACAATTTCTTTAAGACTTTACCCTGAATCGACCGTTTCTTTAATGCCAAGTCTACTGAATTATAGGCTCTGTAAAGGTATTTTTATTGCAAAATTCTACATATTTATGGATTTTCAGCACTCTTTGACGACTAAAGATTTGATAAAGTAAAGGTGACCCAGGAGTAAATAATATAAACAAAATATAAGCTATACAAAAATTTTCAATAATTTAAAAATATGATGTGTATCTATTGAACAGCATTAAAACATCAATTGACAAATAAATACATTTTTAACTACGCTAATGAAATATACGCGACCTTCCACTTTTTTCCTGTATGCGTACAATCTAATTTTCAGAATCTTAAAACAGCTATTACCATTGCTCTGCTAATTGGTATCTACATATATAGAGCTCAAGTGTCTGTTTGTCTGAACACACTAATCTCAGGAACCTTCAGTCCATATGTAAACATTCTCCTTATATTTTAGTTTATTTATTAAAGAAGGTTATATTTGCGAGCAATGAAACATCACGTTGCGACCCTTAAAAGAGCACAGCTTAGACTACGCAGACTCATCTCTACGTAAAAGCTAGTAATAAACTATCCTACAGAATGCAACATAAGTGCAATCTATTTCTTACATATTTTACAATATTCTTCATACTATTATGTAGGGCATAAATGCGGAAGTTTGTGTGTATGCTTGTGTATATTTCTTCACAAATTTGGATTTAGTTGTATTTAGTACACAGACTGACCTAATAAGTCATAACTTATACCTATTGTTAGTAATCAAATTTGCATTTCTCCGACTTTAATATGCACATCAACTCAATCTAGGGATAATTTAGTTATTCATGAATTGAAAAGAAACTACAAAGAATTTCTTGAAGCATCCTTATATGAAAATGTGCAGTATTTTATACCCCATTTGGAAATTCAATAAAAATCTGAGGATTTTTTAAAGGATTATTTTAGTAAAAATAAACAGATGTTATCACTGCACTAAATAAGAATCACTGTGATTGGTAACTAAAGAACGAAACAAGAAGTGAATGAAACATTTAATTTTGTATAATTTTTTTTCAAATAATCTGTAAAAGCACCTCAGACGCTTATAACATATCTACAATGACTATTCATGCTCAAAATTAGGTTATTAATATCTCCTTGTGTGATAAGGGCCCGGGTTCGACGAAGATGCACGCGAATATGCGAAAGTTTGTATGCGTGTGTATCATGTATGTGTTTGTTTATGTAATGTGTAAGCTTGCGACTCTTTCACACTAGAACAGCTAAATGTATTTTGATAAAAACAAACTATAACATATAGGGACGTATGATGATGTTCTCCTGACCGATTCCGGCCACGGCGGCCAATCTCATGGAGACTAGCCAACTGCGCAGGAGATATTATAGTGCACAAGTGTACGCGCAGACACAAGTGCACTCTCTAATTCCTGTCACTCTCATACTCTGGTGGGACGACTACTCGACACGACCAGTGAGAGTTAAGGCGCAGGACCGACGGCTTTACGTGCTCTCCGAGGCACGGGGATGAAACACCGCCAACTTCCTAACTCCGGGCTGTTACTGAGGTTTACTATACAGAAAGACTCAATAACTAAACTTGGCCCGACCCGGGACTCGAACCCAGGACCTCCGGGTGTGCAGCCGTACATGCTAGCCACTACACCACCGAGGCAGTAGGGACGTATACGAACGAAACGACGGTACATCGCTAGTTTATAATACAGTAAGTTTGATCTATTTAAATAAAATGGAATCAATTTGTTAATATTTTACATTCACATACACTAACTTGACCACTATTACGTAACATCTCATGAATGTTTCATTTATAAAACGTATGCGTCATAACCAGTGAACTCATTAAAGCTCGGGGAAGCTATTTCATAATAGTAATATTTTGTTTTCTAATAGTTTATTTTCATTTTAATCTTCATAGTAATGGCGTGATTTTATCTTCTATATACATGTTTTGTATACAAAATCAAAATACCACTCACTACCCACAACAAACTCGCTGATTAATCACGAAATCTCAGAAAGTATAAATGCTACAAACTTATTAATTAGAGAGGTAGATTCCATGAACGAATTAACCACTGGACCAGACATATAAGCGGACGTACCTTTATCGGTCTTGTCAGTAAGCAGGAGATTTTAGCCTTGGTCGTTTGTTTTTTGCGTCAGTCTCAAGCACTTATTTGTCAACAAAGCATCCCCCAAAAATAACTAAATGTTCTGTTAAATGGTGTAAAAACTATAACGGCCGAAACAGCACTATTTCTTTTCACTTGTAAATACATTATTTTATTACATTTATTGTTATTTATCACAAAATTTAATTAAATGTAAAATAAAATGTCATATTATCCAACTATGTTAAATATAGTCGATATTTCTATGTATTGTTGACATCTGACAACCATCATAAAATGGCTGCATTATACCATTCAGAACAAATGACAAAACTGTCGAGTGAGTCCATTTGACATCGACTAGTGCTTGACAATGTCGAAAAATATATCGATATTTGACGAAATAACTGAACGAATTGTGTTATTTGTACAGTAACATAAAATACTTTTATCACAGTATCCTACAATCTGATGACAATAAATTTATAAAAATATTTTCTAAATCAAATAAAAATATAAATGCAAAAATTATAATTAGTATGTGTACTTATTTTTTTATTTTATTTTATACCACATTTATTTACTTTGGAATATTATTCCATTGTAATAATAATAAAGATCATTTTATTTCAACACATAAATTACACAAAATCAAACAATAACTTTTTTTTTAACAAAATCAAACAATAACTTGTTTTAGCACTAAACTTCTGGGTTGGCGATTTGTAATAAAACACTTTACCACTTGCACTAATTATTTTACTGTCACGATCCAACACTCACTTTTTCACAATTTGCAATCACTTTTTCTTTTTCCTAATTTCACAAATGTTTATTAAAAACTACTGAGCAATATAAGACAGTGTCACATTTTTATAACTACCCGAGACAATCATATGCCAATTAAAATAGTTCAATAACAGAATCAACAAAATCACTTTTATTAATTAAATTTTCTTAATATTTTTTTAATCTTTACAAAATAATATTTATTATATATTAATGGAATATACACCCGATATTCATTTGGTCATTAACATTATTATAGGCCAACAGAATGTTGCCATCAATGCCATCGTATTTATATAAATCAAATTAAAAATAATTATTATTTGACACATTATTATTGCCTCTTTAATTCATTTATTTTAATTTATTATAATAAATACAGATATTTTAAATTAAAAGATGTAAAATATGATGACTATGCTAACCAATGTCTAAAATGTCATTCATTGGTTCATCGATATATGTATTTTATCGATTACGTTCAAGCACTAGAAATATTGTATTGTGTATCAGTGTTTATAATAATGTAATAAAATCTTTGTGTGCGTTATGCGTCACTTGGTTGAACTAGTTTTCATACATTTGTATTTTATGTCAGGTCCTGTCTCTAATTCGTTCATGGTAGATTCCTTATGAAAAAGGAAGTGTACGTTCTTTCTTAAGAAAGAATTTTTAGAATTTCTTAGAGAATAAATCTCCTCAAATAAAACAAAAGAAAATATTCCATGGATACTCTAAAAATAAGAAAAATATCTACGTAAAGTCGGAAGCAAGTAATAAAATAGTTAAGTACGAACATTCGTAATTCTTTTTGTTACCGTTATCTTAATTATGTTCATACTGCAAGCTGTGGAGCTTTGAAATTTTGGTAAGTAGAAATATACGATACAATTTTGCTTGCAACAAAAATATTTAAATTGACCAAATTACAAAAGCTTTTAAGCTACATAAATATAATATTTTTAACAAAGCTCCTGAAATTACAAGGTAATTAGCTTTTAAATTCGAATGTTTTTATGCTGTATGTTAGATAAAAAATAACCGTTGTCTATACTACATATACTACTTTCTGGCAACGTATGTATTCAGCCCTTTTTAACGACCCACTGCTGGGCACGGGCCTCCCTTCAGTACGAGGGGGATCAGGCCATAGGCAACCACGCTGGCCGAGTGCGGGTTGGCGGACTTCACATATCTTTCGAAAACTTGCTAGGTTCTCTCAGATATGCAAGTTTCCTCACGATGTTTTCCTTGATCGTAAAGCAAGTGGTAATCACGTTCGAAATGATTTGCACATGAAAATATCGGAGGTATGAGATATTTTCTCACTCTTACTGATATTTATTATTGTAATATTATTGAACAGAGGCCAAATCTATAGTTTTTAGAATTTTCGTCTGTCTGTCTGTTACCGCGTCACAAGAAAACCACTGGACAGAGGTATGATAAATAGCTGGTTAGGTCAACATATGGGATACTTTTTACTGCGGGAAATTATCTCATCTTAGAGAAATCTATACTAACTGTTAATACGTATCTAGGGGCGAACCCTAGCGGAGCGATGGTGAGTCACTAGTAATATACATATGTATATAAACAAGGAGGAAAAATCGACGCCTTTCTAATACAATTAGAGAAATATTTGAATTAAAAATTGATCCTATTTGCATTATAAAAAAAAAATAAGATAATGAAGCTCAAAGTAGTCACTGCATGTTATAAATTTAAGTCTTCCACCGCGCTGAGCGTATGTTTGTTCTAGCTAATCTGAGAAACTACTGTGCAAATTTTGATAGGGTAACTATAGAAATATAGATTATGTAGAAATGTTATAAGCTATAATTTATGAACATTTTACGAAAATAAACTGGTAATACTTTTTTACGTAAATAAATATACGGGTATGATATTTAATATATAAATGCAAAGGATATCTATAAATAGATCAGCTGATTAAATTATTGATATTTCATTTACAAAATCCTTGATATTTGTATATTACATAAGAATGATGAAAATGTTTAAATTAAAAGCAGCTTTTGTACAACTATTTATAAAGTATAATAATGACACAGTATACAGTTAAGTGAATGGGCGATATCAAAATCAGTTGAGATTGAAAAAAAACGCAAACCGGTATTTACCCTACTCATCTGGTTTTGTTTTTAAATTAATCTGAATCAGTTCGGAAATAGCCTTACATTTATACTTTTTAATTTTTTATCTTAATGAGCCTTATTAAGTATATTATTAAATGTACAATGAATTAGTTACATAATTAATTCAAGACATTTTACATATTTTGTATTAAATAAATGTTATGTGCTTCGATATTTGTTTTTATAATAATTGCTATAAGCTTTATATCTTATACATTATTTACTATGTTTATATTTATATATACACTAGCGACTCACCCTCGCTCCGCTCGGGTTCGTCCCTAGTGAAAATTTAGGTTTGTATGTATTTTTTAATGCCGAATAACATTTTTTTTTTGGGGTGGACCACCCATATCACTTAAGGGTATGAAAAATAGATAGTAGCCGATTCTCAGACCTACTGAATACGCATATAAAATTTGGTGAAAATCGGTGAAGCCGTTTCGGAGGAGTACGGTAACTAACATTGTGACATGGAAATTTTATATATTAGAAGATATGCAAAGATTCAATATATTTTTCTCGTCAGTTTGTCAATCGATTTTCTTCTTTTTTTTGTAGTGATTGTAGAGCTTTAGCACGATAATGTTACATATAACATTACCGTGGCTTTAGTGTTATCAATAAAAAAACATATTTTATTTACATCACGTTTGCCGTTCTGGGGCGAGACGACTAAGATCTTATAATCAAATTCTATTTATCCTAAAAAAACTTGAGTCGTGCGATTTACTCTCTCCCGACTTTCAACTTAAACTAAGTTATCTCCCTTCTTATGACTCTTTTTTCTATTTACAGATCTTACTTCGTATTTTCTTCATGTACCCGATTTATTTCTTATGTGTTATGTCGAAATTCTAACGTAAACGATAAAAAATCAAGCCTACGCTAACAAAATTGAAGGCAAAAGTCACTTTATAAAACAGCTACATAATATGGCTTGAAATAACTTCTGCCAACATTTATCTATTAGAACGATTTAATACTCGATTTTGTTTTTGCGTTATGGCATAAGTAAAACGGAAATACGGGTGCGACATTTTAGATATCATTTCCTTATTGTATTGTTATTATTCTCTTTGTTATCCATATCTGCTATTTATATTCAAGTCTCATTCACAATCATATTCACTTTTTGGCATTCAATTAAAATAAATAAACAATATAACCTGAATTAGCAGCAATTGCTTTTTGACCAATAAAATGAAAGAAGGCACCATTCATCTCACTAATATGTTATCATATTCATATTCGCATTTATATGCGAAAGCTTATATTTGAGTTTATTATTTATTACACATAGATATTTGGATTTTATAACGTTAAAAAACCCACTAAAACCTAGAATCTACCTCGTCGTATAGAACAACGCATAGGCTACTGTTAGAAATCTAGAGAAAATTACACTATTTAGCTACAATGGACCATAACTGGTCGACGTAGATAGGGCCGACCTCGGCACCACATCTAATAAAAAATAAATAAAAAATAATACACTTACAAAAGTAGGCGCTTCTTTATAATTTTAAAATTGATACTCCACATTCACGTCATCATATTATGTTATTATAACGACATCATGCACGTAACTAAACAGCATCAGTGCACTAATAGTACTACTATAACATATACAAACGACTACAGTTTCGCAGGTTCTAGATTCGAGTTTGGCTATTGAGTGTTTGTTAAAACATTCTTAGTAACAGCCCAGAATTGTTAAGCAGGCGTATTACCCCCGTGCGACGTGAAGCTGTAAGTCTTGCGCTTGATGTCTCATCGGTGTTTGAATTGTCGGAATAAATATAAATAAATATGTTGGGACATTAACACACAGCACCATCTAGTACCATGGTAAGCTACGAGGCTTGTGTTATGGATACCAGATAGTTGGTACACTACACATGTATAACTTTAAATACATACATATTATAAACATAAACACCCATGACTGGAGTACAAGCATTCGTGCTCATCACACAATGAATGCCCCCAGCGGGACTCGAACCCGCGACTGCTGGCACAGCAAGTAGGGTCACTACACACTGAGTCAAACGTGTCGTCAAATAATAAAGGAATAGATAGTGCAGTATGTCTACGCGTGCACTAATTGTGCACTATAATATCACCTGTGTATATACGCGCATATTATGTGTGTATATAATATCACCAGCCATGTAGCTGGGCTAAGTGAAATTGATTGCTGTGACCGAAAATGATCAAGAGGACATTACCATAGCACGAATAAATATTAAAAAAAAATATTTGGAAAGAGGGTGAATAAATTATTTATTAGTATCCATGACTTCGAATAATACTAGCAACCTCCGTATTATTTATTCTGTAATCCGCTTTTTAAAACATAAAAACAGGTTTTTTTGCTACCTCATATGCCAACATGATCGCTAAAGATGCCAAAGAAAGACTTCTTTTGATCTTATCAATTAACATGCCGCTAAATTTCCGGACTGAAAAGCATATCTACTGTCTGTCTACCTGGAAAATTTTTTACTGAAATATTCATTCCCAACTAGTGCTCGAGTCGATCAGAGTTTAATGTTTTCTCTTATATCTTCTAAAAAACAAGCTTAGAATAGTATTAACTGCATGTGAATTGCTATCACTCTTTAGTGTGCGGCTTTCGATATAAACTTGTCTTTTTGCAATCACACATTTTAAGCCCTTTTTATTGAACTTTTACTTCATACATAAAATTCGCAAATGTGATGTAATACTAGCATTCATATTTGCAAAAATATCTAAAAAAGTAAATCGAGCTAAAGCTAGATAGTATAGATAAGGATATATAGAAGCAAATTACTGCCTTATAGTAAGGCTGTCACTTGCTTTTGAGACGACATACAATACTACAGAATTTCTACGTCCATACAACTGCTCCATAAAAAGCATTTTGGACCTTAAAAATTAAAAACAATCAAAATTTTCTTTTTACGTAAAGATTTGTCGTCAAACAACCTTTTACTAAACTTACTTTCATTTACTCGATACAGTTTGAATTACCCTTTCTCTTAAAGTCTGAGCTATCTGCATCTGGTGTTTTACTTAATTTAATAAGTACGTGATATCTTTTTAAATGGTTATTGTAGCTATTAATGATATTTTTTATATAAAAGAGATAACTAAATTAAAAAAAAACTTTTGTTGCTCCATGAATTGAAAATTTCATAATAAGCCTTGTTAAGATATTGAGATTTGTGTACAATATACATATGTGCATCTATTTATTTCGCTGACATGCCCTATATGCCTATTTACTGTTTTATTACCATAAATTTAAATTAAAATATTTTTATTTATTTATTTATTATCATACCTTTTTACTGAACGTCATGAGTCTACCAGATTTTTTACATGTATATAGTAATATATACTATTTACATGTAAAAAATCTCTGCGAAGTGCACTTTACTTAAGCATACTTATAGGATTTTGTTATAAGAGCAAAGTTTAGTAAACTGTAACTTTAATAACTCATCTAACTAGCTCTATTTAAGTTGAGATGCTAAAATATAAGGTCATTTAAACATAGTAATTAGCATTTTTTTCTGACCTTTCTTTTCTTATATACTTAAGTACAGTATCGTGTTGAAGATTCGTTATTTTTGTATGTTTAAACTACCTGTCAAATGAAAAATTCTTTTTACACTTTCTTTGTAGTACTAGCGACTCACCCTCGCTTCGCTCGGGTTCGTCCCGAGGTTGATTCTCCACACAAACTTTCATCCCCATTTTCACCCCCTTAAGGGATTTTCTGACATAAAAACTATCCTATGTCCTCTCCAGGGTCTCAAGATTCATTTAAATCGATTCAGTAGTTCCAGAGATTACTTCCTACAAATAAACTCACAAATTTACAATACCTCTTTATACTATTAGTATGATAATATAATTATTGGTAAAAATTACAAACTTAGCCTTAGGAGCTGAACAATCCATATTATTTAATATTATAAATGTGAAAGTAACTCTGTTACCTCTTTGCGCTTAAACTGCTGAACAGATTTCGATAAAATTTGGCAAGTACATAGGTTGGATCCTGGGATCGGATATAGGTTATCTTTGATCTTTACCCCGCTTATAACGTAAGCGAAGTCGTGGGCAAAACTGTTAATTCATGAAAAAAACAATGCAAACGGACGGACGGAGCAAACGCTAGTTAAATCATATATACCCTAAGAAATAATAAAAATACATAAATAAAACCGTATTTTCTAAGTGTTTTGCTTTCGCTTTTTCATAAGATCGTACATACTGTGTACCTTAGCAGATTAAGCCTATTATGGAATTGGATCCATAAAGTTCAATAAGACGGTAACGAAACTTGTAGTGTGGAAATAAGATAAAATCCACGGAAATGTGATCTGTCAGACCCTTCAGAGTGATTTATAAAATAGAATTTGTAATATAGGTACAAAGAATGGTGGGTAAATGAAGACAAACGTTCTCAGATGGTTTGGAAAGGCGGAAACTATAAATGGAAAGGGGGCTCCCAAGTAACTCAAAGATCAACTATATTTAAAGAATATCAGATCAAAATACGTAGGACTCGCTAATGATTATTTATGTATTCAGCCATTTTTTAACGTCCCACTGCTGGGCGCTGGACTCCCTTCAATTCGAGGGGGATGAGGCCATAGCCCACCACGCTGGTCAACCCGCTTCATTCGGCTTCCCGAGGTAGCGCGCCACTGGGCTACCACTGCCAATAATTATGTGTGAATCTATTCATATAATAGTTCTGAGTCGAATCTGTACGTTAAATATTTTTTTGGAAAATCTCATAGAAATAGTCAATATTATCGATACAGAGGCCGAATCTATAGTTTTTAGAATGTTTGTCTGTCTGTTTATCTATCTATCTGTCTGTGAATGTATCACGAGAAAATCATTAGGTAGATTTTGGTGAAATTTGGTATGTTAATAGCTGGTTATCCGGGTCAACATATCCTATATGTTGACCTGACTTTTTACTGCGGGAAAATATTGTACTTCTGAGAAATTTATACTAAATGTTAAAAATAAAACGGTAACGTTGTATAAAGCAAAAAATATCTGTAGAGTTCGTAGCGCTTAGCTCTATTTTATCTAGCATGAAAATATGTGTTATTCCAGCGTAACGAACATATTTTGTATAACTCTACATTGGAACATAGATGATATATTATAATAATAAAGTTTAATTCAAAAGGAAGATTCATAAGTATATCTACAAGGTTTGTGTGCCTTTCATAAACTTCCCGCTCCTTTCAACTTTTCACTTAACACGTGTATGAAATATTCCAGTTTTTTCGAAATATATTTCAATAACATAATATTAATAGTATTTAAGGGCCAAGGTTATTACCACTTTCATTTTAGCCTTATTAAGTCTCATATTAAGTCCAATTACATAATTTATCACTAAAAATATAAAAAAGTATGTCGATAGTAAAATTTTATGAATATTATCGCTGAATTTATATCTTTAATAAAATATTTTTAACTTTAATTACTTTGATTTCTTTATTTTTGCACAACTGAGTCCTAGAAGTTGGGTAATGTTTTCGGTCATGCTTTTTTTTCCAGGCACGTTAAATACCTAAAGTCTAAGTTGCTTAATATATTTTAATGTAACGCATTTAAAGTGTCGTAATAAATTCTTTTTAATTGTAGGAGCAATATTTAAATCTTAAGTTTCATTCAATATAGTTCCTGCAGATCCAAAACGGGGCAGAACGAAATGATAGTCCATTCAAAAAGGCATTATTATAGTTTAATGTTTACTATTTTCAGCCCCTGACGCAAAAAGAGGTGCATTATGAGTTTAAAATTTGTATTTGGCTGTCTGTCTGTGGCATCGTAGGGTCCATACAGATGAATCGATTTTAATTCAGTTTTTTTTGTTTAAAAGGTGACATATGACTGATTTAAAGTATGTGTGTATGTTTCCAATTATTATAAATTTTTTTGATGAATAGATTATACTTTCAAATAGAGATTATAGAAGTATTTCGGAATTAAATTTATTTTCAGTTTATTTTAAGGGTGGTTAAATATACCATAAAAAAATCCTCAATTGTGGAAAATAAGTTTTAAAGAGATGATGCATTCGTTTTTTCCTTTTAATAAGAAAAATGGATTTCTTCTCTTATAAATTCACCCAAATATAATAAAGGCTATATTTATTAATTATAAATGTTAAATATTAACCAAAGACACCGTTGACAGACAAAAAATAGCACAATAAAATAATTCTTGCATAAATTAATTAATGAGTGTCTGATACAATTGTGACATTAAATTTTGTCTAAGAAAAAAATATAATCAGTTTCCAACATATTGAATTATATAATAAGTTACAAAATTGTAGTCTATACACTGCCATCTAATCAAAAATAACCACTCTAAATAACCTATGTAATTTAAAATTTTAGTAACTGAGTTGTTGCTCGCAAAAAAAAAACTTATAAATTAATTGATCTTCATATTTTGAATGACCGCTTTTGTACAGAAACTGGTATTTCGTACCTCGATCGCTCTTGTTTTAAAAAAAAGTTTTTTTTAACTGTTACCATAAACTGAGTAAACTCCTCTCCAAATTTTGTATTTTTCCTTTATTTCGTTAAGTATGAGTTCATTACATACATATATGATACTTTTTTGGAACATTAAATAAATAAATAATAAATAATAATAATGTTGGGACATTAACACACATCGCCATCTAGTCCCATGGTAAGCTACGAGACTTGTGCTATGGATACCAGATAGTTGATACACTACACATATATAACTTTAAATACATACATATTATATGTGATGAGTTTCTTTCTGTGGTACTCTTTACGAACAACGAGTTTTTATATAGACGTTAGTATAATTCAGATACTCTATTATAATACTGCATAGCTAAGCTTTAACTGTAATATTAATTCAAGATTTAAATAACACTTTTACAAACGTGAATAAATTGATCTCCTAAAGATCCTCAAAAGATATCAGAATTATCTTATCTGTGGCAATCAGAAAAGATCCGTTGAAATTGAGCCATAACCCTTCCTTTATATCAAACGCTAAGCCAATAAAGTTAAATCTTTTTATATAGGAGTCTTATTGTTATCAAAAATTAAATATGCTAATGACTTACCTTTTAGTTCTAAAACTTAGGATTTTTTATTTAAATTACAATGATAAAAATTCTGTCATAAAAAAAACTTTACGACTGCTTCGTGGAACATTCACTTTATAATAATATGAATCGTTGTACTAAAATACTTTTAAATTTAATAAAACATGCTATAACTAAAGAAATATTAGAAGTTCTAGAATATGCAAATATATAAAAAAAAACATTTTCAGGTAAAACAAATCTAAACTCATTCTCATTAGGAGCTAAAATACTGTAATAAATACTTTAAAATGTCATAAGTTAGCAAAATGGCTTTTCGAGCTCCAAATTTACTACAATAACAAAATTACGAACAGAATAAATAATATGTACATGTCTATTATTCTTAAAACTGCGTAATCATATCATAAATAGTAAATTTATAAAGGTATTAAGTTTTATAATATTTGAAACTTCTTTTGACTGCGTTTAATTTTTAATTTATTTATTAATATATTGTTCATTATATAAATATATGAACTACACAGAACTATAGAAGATTTATTTGTTTGTATCTCGCGAAACCTGCATGTCTGAGAGAACCTACCAAATTTTCGAGAGAGAGGAGAAGCCCGCCAACCCGCACTTGGGCAGCGTGGTGGACTATGGCCTAGTTGCCATCGTATTGAAGGAAGGCCCGTGCCCAGCAGTGGGACGTTAAAATTAATATACTACCATAACACCAACACAATAACACTATATATAATACTTGAATTTTCATCATGGCATATGCATATAAAATAAATAATTTAAAATGAGAAGAAAAATAATAGTTAAGCGGATAGAACCACTCTTTACTTTAATATACCTACAATGACGTTAAACACGGATATAAATACCAGCATCTCAATAACACAGTAGAATTGAATTGAATGAATAAAATTCCTCTAAGTGCTTAGTACTTGTAGTTTCATGTTACACTTATGTATGTAGAAAAAGATATTTGTTTTTACTAACAAAATACCTGTTCGGCATTCGATATCAGGGTATAATTTTAAAAAGTGTAGTGAGAAGCTTCTAATTTTCTATGTAGTAGTAGGTAAGCTAAATATGGAACAAATATTTAAACTAGAACGTGAGCTTAAAGTTTCTAAAGATAGCTAAGTAAAAATTTGAATTTTCAATATAAGTTTTCAATACAAATTACTATGCAGGTTTACATCTGCCGTTACTGTTTCAAAATGGTACTAAGTGTTCTTATATAATACTAGCATTGCCCGCGTTCAGTTGATAAAAACAAAATTCTTAGGTTTTACTTATTAGTATACTCTTACATTACAGTTTTTGCAGTTTTTCTCAGAAATGAGATATTTTCCTGCGATAAAAAGGTCCTATATGTTGACCCGGATAACCAGCTATTATCATACCAAATTTCATCAAAATCCCTTCAGTGGTTTTTCCGTGATGCGGTAACAGACAGACAGACAAAAATTCTAAATACTATAGATTCGGTCTCTGTATCGATAATAATGTCTATTTCAATAAGATTTTCCTAAAAATATTTAATGTACAGATTCGGCTTAGTTACAATTTTATTATATGTATAGAAAAAGAATTAGGGTTCCGCCCAAACAAAATTAACACCTACCCATGGACCCGAGCGAAGCAAGGGTAAATCGCTAATACAAAATAATATTACAATTGTCGGTGGAGTAAATAAAATTTCATATCCTATCTCTATCGGTGAAACAAATATAACATTGTTTGTAGGTTTATATCGTTGTCAGCCATAAATTTTATTAGACGTCGTTTTGTTCATGTATCGATTCATTTAGTGTGTGTGGCAAATTACGTCAAAAAACCTATTTCTTCTTCGTCTCACAAGACTTCTCTTTGGATAAAAGGCTACTTGGTAAAGTGCCTCGAGCGAAGAAATTGATTAAACTTATAAAGCTTTATATGATAATGTAATCTATTTCCTAATAGATAAATATTAACTCGTATTTCTAGGTTTTAAATTGAAAATTAATATCGAGAATCTACTGATATCACTATTGTTAAACTTAGATAATATTTAAAAAAAAAAACGCCATCTAGAAAACCGTGGACGAACTTTTATTCTTTTACAAGAAAATAATTATTTTTTTAATTAAAATTATGTATATCATACAAAAAAACTATCGAGAATTAGGCATAAGATTCAAAAATTATTGAACTAAAGATACGTAAACTGTAAAAAGCCGTTCTTAAAAGTAATATCGCTAAAGATGTAAGAATTAAATAAGTTTTAATATACAAAACATTTATAAACGTTCAGAAGTACCTACCTACCACGTAGGTGAAACCACGCTGAAAAACTAATAAATAATACTTTCTTAGATTCACGCGAATATTTGACATTATAAATAAAACTATCTTTTCGGATTTTTTCGCGGTTTTATTTGCATTTTTAGTTCCCGACGTTTCGAATGCTTTACAGCAGTCATGGTCACGGAAGAGACTGAGGTGTTACATGTCTCGAACTTTTAATATAGTATTTATAACTTATAAATATAAATAAATATCAAATAGCCTTACCCGATATATACCCATACAGAATGTTTCTATAGATCTGCTGTCTCGAATTACGAGTATGATACCGTCAAATCACTACCCTCGTTAAGCCGCTTAGTTACTTGCGGTAAAAGACCTCGAACTTATTACCCTTGGGAATGAAGATTAAAAAACTAATAATTATATATAATATAACTAGCTCTGCTTAGTTATTGTAGGTAAGATGTTTATCAATATTCATGGTGATTAATTTAAAATTCGATGCTTTGTCACGCTATATACGAGTATGTATGTAATGACTTACAGCCATGTTTTAACATTTCATAGCAACCTTCATATGGGCCAAAGTTTCAAAATATTAGAACTTGAGGGATTTACAGTATGCATAAATGAACATAAAGATTACTATTTATATAGAAAAAAAAACTTAAAAAAAAGTTAAAACCGACTTCGAGGCAATACAATGTAAAAAATAACTAAACGGGGGTTTTCATTTAGAGTAGATACGTAATCAGATATTTGCAAAGTCGGTGCCGATGCAAAGTAAATATAATATATTTCGATACGTAAAATACATCGCCAATTAATGTATAATATTTTAACTATAATAATTAGAGTTCATTTAGGTTTTCGACCCCAATAAATACCTATAGGGTACTTCCGGTTGACCTAGAATTATTAATTTTGGGTAAAAGTAAGATCTTACAGCACAAATAAAGGAAAAATTCCGGAAAATAAAATAAGTTGAAAATTAAAGTAAATTTTGGTACTTACAAGTTTTCACGAAAATCTAAATTTGCCCATATCTTTTTATCGTGTTGACTCAGGACCTTGATTTTTATATGCCTAATAGGGACTATATACCTCAATATTAGGTATAAATTTTAACTTGCTAGGTCCATCCGTTCCAGAGAAAATCGGTGGTGACACACGAACAGATAGATGGACAGGTGGACAGACAGACAAACGGACAAGAGAGTGATCTTATAAGGGTTACTTTTTTACCTTTTGAGGTACGGAACCCTAAAAACTTTTATTTCAAATTTATTAATTTAATATGAGATTATCTCATTCCCGCGGGAAAATACGTTATAATACAACCCACAACAACTCATAATACCTAGTTATATAATATAGTATATCTATTCCATACTAACCGTTAAAACGTACCTAGGAACGAACTCGAGCGAAGCGAGGGTGAGTTGCTAGTAGACTATAAAATCAATTCAACTTACATAAAATGGCTGTTAGAAGAGACTTAATCTAATCAATTCGTAAGCCCGTGACACTCCGAACAATGTTTAGAATATCCAAGCAAACGTAACAAAGGGTGAAAGTATTCTGATAAAAGCTTTTGCCTTTACACGTGTAATGCAATCAATTTTCACTTACGACTGTAACTGGTCGAAAGTAAATAATAATGAATATTTATATAAGAGAACGGTCTATCGCCTATTTTGTTATCTTAACCGATTCTCGCTAAGAAAATTGCAATAGTAAGGCAAATTAACCATTTTTTTTGTGCTTTTTTGAGTGAAAATAAATGAATTGTTAGTGAAGACTCAAAATAGGAGAGGAGAAAATAAGGATTTTTTCTAAAAACAAAGAGAACATATACCAATATTTTTGATGCGTTAAAATATTTAATGTATCGATATTCTGGTAAAATCAGTTTAGGAGAATTTCACATGATATTTGTGGCATCGAATCCTCTAAAGGGTATTTAGTAGACCTTGTGAGTAAAAAGTTATTATGGTGTATGTTTTTAGTTTACGATTCATTGATTCAGAGTTTTATCGCACACTTTCGCTTAGAACAAGCCTTCTTGAAAGCTTAGAAAGAAAATCTCAAATTATTTATTGGACATTAAGCTTTACGAGCGACTCTAAAAGTATTAAAACCAGTCGTTTTTACGTGATGCGGAAGTTAACGGACCTTTCAAAACATAACTCGAGGTTTTAACTTTGCTTGCATCTGAAGGTACATTTTAGCTAAATTCTAAAAAAAAAGAAGTATTACGAAATTCGTGTATTTGATTGTATTTGTGTACACTATGACACGATGTATTCACCAATTATGAACAAATAGTACATTATAGGCAGTGGTAGCCCAGTGGTAACGCGCTCGCTTGGGAAACCGAGTGAAGCGCGTTCAAATCCCGGGTCTCGCACCTCTGATATTTTCATGTGCGAATCATTTCCATCATGATTACCACTTGTCTTAGCGGTGAAGAAAAACATCGTGAGGAAACCTGCATGTCTGAGAGAACCAGCCAGCCGGCCAGCGTTGTGTACTATGGTCTGATTCCCCTCGTACTGAACGGAGGCCCGTGTCCAGCAGTGGGACGTTAAAAAGGGCTGAATACAGGTATTTGCCATGGTGTTAATACAAATAATACCAATTTGAAAAGAAAAAATTCATTATTCCAATTAAATTAATCAGGGGTTTTAATAATCCAATACATCAAAACCCCTTAGAAATTAAAGGATAAATTGAATTGTATCTATCCTTTTGGCGAATAATGTTGCTTTATTACACTCCTAACCCGCAAATATAATTTATCTGCACCAATTTTTTTTGAGCTTTTTCAATTTTATTGTTATCGTCAATTGCAAATCGAATATGTTCTCGAATCAAACACGTAGCCATATTTTGAAAGCAAGTGTTAATCAACACCCCTCAATAAATCAACGTCGCTCAAACGCAAATTTATGTTCTCGGTTTAAAGATAAATGTTATTTTCTTCTCATTTTTTTGGATTAAAATATCATCTATCACTTTACAATACTGCCATCTATATTTTAAGAAATGCTGTAAAGTAAGTTTTTTGTAGAGATTTAGGCTTAGGACAAAAATAGCTAAAGGTTTCATCTCGTATGTCGCAACTCTCTGTTTGTAAAAGGAATGCAGCTAATTTCAACATGTCGCTTTTTGGCTGTCGGTGTAAAAATTTTACTTCCATAATATTTTCCAAACGTACCAAACGGAGAATAACTTCAAAAATCAATTTTCTATGGAAACGTGTTAGAAGTGAAACATCATTGGTTATTTATATTTCAAATTTGTAAGATTAATAAATTAATAATAATATTACACTCAAACAAAGAAGGAGAGAATAATATTTTGTCTCTTTCTATCTAGCTGGATTCTTACATCTATCGCATATAAACTTAGGAACGAACCCGAGAGAAGCGAGGGTTAGCTGCTAGTTATAAATACTTTGAATATTTGAAAACAAATTAGTAAAGATAGTAATCTTTGAACATCGCATCGGAAAGAATATCATATAAATAATTTTCAGACAGTAACAACAGTTACTATAGCAACCTAATGCAAGAGGTTTCTATGGCAACCATGACGTTTATTCGTGACGCGAACTTTTAATTTTACTCTCATGCGCGCCAAGAATTATCACTCCAAAAAATATTATTCAAAAAATTTATATAAAAATCGACCTCACAATTCTTTTAAATATAATCTTATTCACTATAGATTTGCAGCTTTCTTATAGTCTTATTAATTCAACCAGTTATGTATTAAACATCTTGTTGTTGTAAACTTAAATGAAACACATGCGCATTGTAATAAGTTGAAGTGAGTGATGTTTCACAATACTTGTTTTGTGGATTAGAACAACTGTTATTTGAAATTATATATATATATATATATATATATATATATATATATATATATATATATATATATATATTATATATATATATATATATATATATATATATATATATATATATATATATATGAATATATATATAAAATGAACGCTCAGTGCAGAAGAAAATCAAATACACGTATATATACTGCGTAATTCAAGAATTATAATTCCATAGCAAATCTTATTTATCGTGAAGGTACAGAATAGGTGTCCCTTGAATTATAATCAATATATCATAGCATTGATTTCGCATAGCGTAAATTATTTAGTTTGATTATGCATTCATAACTGCATTGTCAACATACCATGAATACGTAAGTCATTTATAGAATAATGTTAAATACATACTAATAGCCAACCTTCGCTCACATATTATAACGCTTTATTTTTTCTCATAGTATATTCCTGCACACATTTGTCTGTGCAGTTAATTTCTATACGATTGTAAGCTCTTTTAAAAAAAAAATGAAGAAAAAGCTGTAAACTATTTAACATTATCCGTAACTCGTCTTTACTGACTGCACGTGTGTATATTTTATATATTATTGTCTCATGAAACATAATTTCGCTTTACATAGAATCGCATAAGAATTTGTACAAGTGACCTACCATACTCATTATGAAAAAAATCATTGAAATTCCAAAGATTTTATTTAAGAGACGTGAGATACAACAAAATCTCATAGATAAAAGTCTTAAGCAACATTGTCTTGCTTATATTAGAATATACACACTACAAATGTTGAATTTGATATCCGCTGTTTTATTTTTAGAACAAACGTAATCCTTCTCATAAATGTTCGAATAGGATAAATCACATTATTATACAGTTATAGAATCAAACAGAAAAATAAATTCATTTTCCTTATCTATACTTATATTATTTATAATCCTAAATTGAATAATATGTGTATTAATCTATGGTTGAATTTACATTATTGTATATTTATTTTAACTATAATTAAAACACAATCGGTGACATTTTTAAAAGAAGTTTTGTTTGAGATTGTGTATCTAGTTTGACGAATTTTATTATTATTTCAATTAAAGTGTGGAGTGAGAAGTCACTTATTAGAAAAACAAACTATATCTATAGGACACGCATTAAAAACGTGTATTCGTTAATTATAAAATCAAAACTTCAAAGACGCGCTTTTCTCAGTGACATAATTTCCATAATACTTTCTTAGATTTACGCGAATATTTGACAATTTAAATAAAACTATCCCGGTCATGTGAGAGACAGTTTCTCCCGCGACCATGATTGCTGTAAATCATTCGAAATGTCGGGAACCAAAAATCAAAATAAATCCGCGAAAAAATCCGAAAAGATAGTTTTATTTATAATTTCCATACTCAGATCTTACAATCTTATTGTATTGAATTCATCAAACAAGACGAATAAAATTAAAAAAAAATTTTTAATAAAATAAAATATGAGAGCAAATTATAAAATCCCTACCAAAGTGAAAAGGGGTAGCAAAAATTGTATATCAAATTTGTTGTAATATGAAATTTCAAATATATAATTTAAAACCGAGTGAAGCCGTGGAAAATCGTTAGTAGCCCATATGAGTGGCAAGGTCTTTCATCTCCGCGGTAACAATAGGTATACATTTTATAGAGACCATAAACAATTTTCCATGTTTTTATTTATATTGTGAATCGTAAATTCCATCCATTCAGTGACCGCAAATACAGCCGTAGCGTAGAACGTAACGTTTTTACACATATTTTAATGAAACTAAGCTTAATTTTTTTATCAATGAACATCCACAAAGAATGAAGTGGACCACTTGAGGTGTTCGTTGCAATAATTTGCTTTGCGAGCCCCGCTGATTAGAGGTTTAGTGATTTTTAGGGGTCTTCAGGGGTTCTTAGGAGTCTTTAAGGGTCTTTAGGCTTTGGCGATTTCATGGTGATACCAATTTTCCTTCTTACGTCAATCTGCGCCTACTATAGACGAACTGACTATTAACAGTAGATAAGGCCACCTACTCAAGCCACAATTGATTTTTTTAGTTTCTCTAGGCCGACTGCGGTTTACATGGATTCGTTAGTATCTTTCTGTACCGTAAAATATTATTTAATACTTATAATAATTCTTTTTGCTAAAATGTTGTCTCGATGTAGCAGTAAAATATAAAATATCCAACATTTTATGCCTTGTTCATAATACGTCTAAACGCTAACGTGTTTAGAAATACAGATTTAGTAAAAAAAAAATTACTATGTACATTAAAATATAGCCTTTAAATTCAAATTCAATATCTACTAAAAGAAAACTTTTAAAAAATGAACAGAAGAAAAACAAAGAAACTTAACAAAAAGTTATTAACGAAAAGATTATTTTATTCTAAATAAAAAACAAATCTATCCCAAGGGAACCGTACATTTTTCCGGGAAAAAAGTAGCCTTTTTGTTATTCTGATGTATGAACTATATTATTATAAAGTTCCATTAAAGTTCAATCAGTAATTTTTGTGTAGTAAGCTGTATAAGTTACTATAATTTTTTAACTATCCTACGGGATATCGAACTCTTTAATTTTTCGGGATGAAAAGTACCTGAAATGTTGACCGGGGATATAAGATACCACCATGCAAAATTTTATTTAAATCGGTCCAACAATTTAGGAGATTAGCCCGTACAAACAGACAGACAGAGAAAGAAAAATAAAATTGAAAAAAATCTGGATTTGTTCTATTTCTCTTCTTACATCCCCCTAACTCGGTTTTTAGCAATTTTTTTTCTATGTACAGACATTCGACCTCTACACTCCTACTATAAGTATAGATAGTATTCGTCACATGATATAACATTTTCGAAAGTTCTGTATCGTACGATTTTAATTTAAATCGGGTCATGCACCCTAACTGGCGAATGTTCTATTTTTAACTTAATTTTACATTCATGTGTACAGTCTGTATATCTAGTAATTTCTAATAATTTAAAAAAAATATATATTTTTGAAGATTTATAAATAAATATTCCAAAAACATACACACGTATGTATGTTTGTATAATGATGTATGTAAATTGCCTTGTCTAGAATCATCAAAACGTAATTGTGTTTCTTTTATTCTTATTATGAGCTCGCTTGGGAAACCGAGTGAAGCGGGTTCAAATCCCGGGTCTCGCACCTCTGATATTTTCATGTGCGAATCATTTTCTAACATGATTACCACTTGTCTTACGGTGAAGGAAAAACATCGTGAGGAAACCTGCATGTTTGAGAGAACCTAGCAAGTTTCCAAAAGACATGTGAAGTCCGCAAACCCGCACTTGTCCAGCGTGGTGGGCTATGGCCTTATCCCCCTCGTATTGAAGGGAGGCCCGTACCCGGCAGTGGGACATTAAAAATGGCTGATTACATTATTATTAACGGCAACTTTATTATATAAAAATAGTCCATGGTTTTTTTTTTGTTATTCTATTATAATATTTTTTTTGGTATTCAGAAAAAAGCTGAGGCACGTGTGTTGTGTAGTCAGTCACCTTAAAGATATATTATTATTTTATGAAAATAATGATATATTTATACAATTTTATATTTAGTTAATTTTTTTTATTTGTACGGTAGCCTTATTTAAATTCGCCATATTGGTTTTTTTATTATTTGTTTTGTTGGCAGCAATAGAAACTCTACCTATTATGGTTCATGAGATACAGCCCTCTGACAGAAGGATGGACGGACGGACGGACGGATAACGGAGGCTTAGTAATAGAGTTCCGTTTTCACCCTTCGGATAAGGAACCCTATAAAAATATCAAAGTATTAATAGAATAAAATTTACATGAAGAGTCATGTGATATAGAAGGAATGCAATAAAGCCCCGTCAAATTAAATTCTACTTTTGCTTCACATTTCTAAGTTGAGAGGGATAAATTCTATATTAATAATTCTGAATAAGTTGTAAATAATACCGTTTTATTACGTTACCTTTTTACTTTTACAAGCGACCTCCTTAATTCAGATGCGTCCCTAGGTGTCTAACGGTAGCATAAATTTCATCCAAATTTATCCAGCTATTTCAACGGGTATAAGTAACAAACAAACAAACATACATACATACAAAACACACAAAACTTTCAAATTTCTAATAGTAGCCCGATATTTGTTGAAATATTATATGGAGAACGCTTGCTCATCTTTAACATCTTTATTATTTAGTTAAGAAAAAGATTACTTTTTTTAAAGGAAATAATAAAGTCAAAAAATATAATAAAGTAAAAACCACGGGCAAAAGTTAGTTATAAATATGGATATCACAAAGAAGAAATCAAACCAGTAATCCAAAAATTCCAAAGATCATTGCTTTGGATTCTATTGTGTTAATAAACCCCCCAAATAATAGTTTTTCTCAAATATCTTCCATGTACAGACAGAGATCAGTTACAATTTTATTATACGTATGTATAGAGGCAATACGCGTATGTACGATAATATTCAAGATAATATTCAATTTTTAATACATTTTAGAATCTACATATAAATACTTTGAATTGTTGACCCGATTGTCAAGAAACTGTTAATAGCAGGTAGAGTTTAAGCTAGTGGTATATGATGCAATTTACGCCAGGTCAAATTATTGGATTTAAATAAAGAAGGAAGTATGAGTTAACAAATTTTCATGAGATAGAAGATTTAGATTAGGTTATTACATATAAATCTATACATATAATAAAATTCTAACTAAGTCGAATCTGTACATTAAATATTATTTGGAAAATCTTATTGAAATAGACATTATTATCGATACAGAGTCCGAATCGATCCGATCCGATCGATAAATAGTTTATAAAAATTTTGTCTGTCTGTCTGTCTGTTACCGCATCACGAGAAAACCACTGGACCGATTTTGATGAAATTTGGTATGATGATAGCTGGTTATCCGTGTCAACATATAGGATACTTTTTACCGCGGGAAAATATCTCATTTTTGAGAAAAAATACAAAAACTGCATTGTAAGAGTATACTAATATATAAAACCTAAGAATTTAGTTTTTGGTCATCTGAACGCGGGCGGAGCCGCGGGCAATGCTAGTTATATATAAAAATCTAAGTTTAGAATTAATATATTCGGAATTTTGTTATATTTTAAATTAAAAGTTTTCAAACTATAACTGTGGGTAAGCATGAATTTTAATAAAAGCATAAAAATCGTCAATCAATAACCTCCGCCTGCGCCAATAACCGTTTTGAATAAGAACAATAAAAGTAGCATTAGTGTTTACGAGGGGGATGATGGCTTTTGCGGACTTGCCAAGAAATGAATGTCATGGTAGCAATAAAAACTATCACAGTCTATTTTGAAGCAATAACTGATCGACCTATTTAGTACACATATTAAGTTTTTTAATTCAAATATTTACAACTTTTAAATGTTAGGTTATACACATATTATAACGTGTTACCATTCGGTAATTTTTTCTTGAAATACATAAACGTATCAAATTTCATAAGTATGTCGTAATTTAATTGTATATTTTATTCAATTATAGATTGTAGTAAAGCGGCGTACTCAAACATTAGGTATAATGAAATGTTTAAAGTACAAATTATTCAAATGTTATTCGTATTCAAAGTCATATTTAATATCTATGTAAATAGATCCATTGATTAATTTTAGGATTCCATACCCGAAGGGTGCCAACGGAACTGCGTAATTGCGTAAGTACTACCACAACACAATCATACGTTGTGTACATATGGACAAACAGAAGGCTTATTTTTCTTATAATTTATTTTAAGCTAGTTTCTGCTCCAAAAAAATTAAAAATTAAAATTTTACATTAAAAAAGTCATCTTATTAAGTCTTCAAGTATCTCCTTCAAGTGTTTTTTTTTTTTTATAATGACAGACGCCCCAACGTACCCCATACACCCCATACGCCCTATATGCCCCAACATACAAACAAGCACCTCATCACCACCTTCACCTATATATAGAATGTAATAAAGCCCCGTACTCAAACATTAGGTATAATAAAATATTTAAAGTATAAATTATTCAAATGTTATTCGTATTCAAAGTCATATTTAATGTCTGTGTGAATAGATCCATTGATTAATTTTAGGGTTCCGTACCCGAAGTGTGCCAACGGCATCCTATTACTATGCCTCTGCTGTCCGTCTGTCCGTCTGTCAGAGAGCTTCATCTCATTAACCGTAACAGGTAGAGAGTTGAAATTTTCACAGAGTATGTATTTCTAATGCCACTACGAGTATAACAACAAAAATAATAAAAACACAAGAAACATTTTTTTAATGTTCGAAATCGATCATCCAAGTTAATATACTACATATACAGAGTAATAGTCATATTAATAAAAAGTACTTATACGACGGTGCGGAACCCTTCGTGTACGTATTCGGCTCGCACTTGACCGATTTTTTTACATATTTGTAACAAAAATGTATTGTATTCAAACCTTCGATCAACGTAGTGTTGTTGATAAAAGATTCAAACAGAAAATATACCCTATGTTACCAGAATATGAAATAGATGCATAATTATTATAATTTTGTTATTCAATTTTGGACAACTTTGTTATGGAGGACCAAAACGAATTGATGTTGTGAGATGATGAGTTTTACCTAACCAATTTTGCTATGTTTTTTAAAATTTGTTAAACAGAATTTTGTCTGTAGATCTGCTCTTGTACGAACCAGTCTCTGACCAATTTTTATTATTTAATGCAATACTTTAGAGGAAATGACTATAAAAAACATGAGCCAAAAAAAGAGCTGAAGACTAATATTTGATATGATTTTTAAAATATTTAATACTATTTTCTTATTGACATAATTTAATAAAAAATAACAATCATAAAGTTTTAAGGTATACTTAACTATAATTGAAAATATGATATCTTATTTACGTAGATATTAAACACACACATATATAATTATATAATATATATTGGCCTGGATATATGAAAAGTTTGGCTATAAATTAAACGTACTTGGCTTTTGCATATCACATTAAAATAAGTTTAAATTAACAAGTTAATTGTACTCGTCGTTATAAAAATATACTAGATACCAGCTCTGGCTACACTCTGATGGTTTTTTATGTTTTATTTTTATTATAATAAATACTGTAGCATATTAATGTCCTATGTTAATAAAAAAAATTAAAAAAAAACGATTCCAGTCACTAAAAAGTAAAAAATATCTAAACGGAGGTTCTCATTTCGAATAGATAGTACCTAATCAGATATTTTCGAAATCGGTGCCAGTTTACAGTGCTTTGGGACCTGGGTAGTATACGCTTTGAAACTTGAAAAAAGATCGATTCAGGCGTCATCCATCGGTGAACATACATAAAAAAAAGTTTTACGTTAGTGTTTTATGGTAATTACGAGTATTATCGACTCTCCCTCGCTTCGATCGGGTTCTTCTCTAGGTACGTTTTAACGGTTAGTATGAAATACAAATGTTTGAATTTCTTGGCTTTTCTGTACTATAACAAGCATATATTATACATATAAACCACCCTCTTGAATCACTCTGACTATGGCTGAAAACTGCATTAAAATCCGTTGAGTAGTTTAAAGGTCTAAGCGAACAGACAGCGGAAGCGACTTCATTTTATACTATGTAGTAATAAAGACTAGTAATATTACGAGGTTACGAATTTGTAAAATTCCCCTTGTACTGCACAAAAGGACAAAATCGCACACAAACATTTTGATAAATAGTGCAATCACTATAATCATAAAAAAATATTAATATGCGGTATAAATTTTTTAGAAATCAATCATTACTGACGAAATGTCGGATATATTTTTTTAAATCATTGATTATCACCTCCAAATACCATTAACAGTAGATTTTTATGGGTTAAAATTGAGCGAATTCAAATCTTATGGTATTCGAAACAAAAACAGCGTAATTCTTCTAAGGGACTCCTATCATCAAAAGCCTGTCGTCAAAATCAATTTCTTCAGTATAAAAGTAATAAGAGAGACAGACAGACAGTTACTTCTGCCATTATTCTTAAGACTGGTACTACACAATAGTCTTCAAGATCGAAACCGACTTTATTTTTATAGAAAGTAAAACTCAGACTTTAAAATTAATGTAGCAGGAAATACATATATATCAATCGATATTTTCTCTTTTTTTACAATCTTTTATCAGTTTTGCGATAAACTTTTATCAGTAACTTTGCATGCACGGCCATTTGTAATTTTAGTAAAGTTTTGATTAGAATGACCTCGTTTTTTGGTCAATTTTGAAAAAGATAGTATTTTTGTGTACATACTACACGATACATATCTAAGCCAAATGTGATGCAATTTTCTAAATTTTGTTGTCAGTGGGTCAAGCTATATTATATTGATCCATCGTAAATGTCAAGGAAAAATATTAGCCCTCGGGCTAAAATAAACGTTTTAAGATGACTTTTAAGTTAATATATCTTTTTAGTAATCTATACATACAATAAAATTGTAACTAAGCCGAATCTGTACATTAAATATTTTTTGGAAAATCTTATTGAAATAAACATTACTCGATCGATCGATACAGAGGCCGAATCTATATTTTTTAGAATTTTTGTCTGTCTGTCTGTTACCGCATCATAGAAAAACCACTGGAGGGATTTTGATGAAATTTGGTATGGTGATAGCTGGTTATCCGAGTCAACATATAGGATATTTTTTACCGCGGGAAAACGTCTTATTTCTGAGAAAAAATACAAAAACTGCAATGTAGGAGTATACTTATATGTAAAACCTAAGGATTTGCTTTTTGGTCACCTGAACGCGGGCGGAGCCGCGGGCAATGCTAGTAAAAAATATTATTATTAAACGAATTTCTAGATCGAAAATATTGATCACACAATTAAAGGAGAATTATTATTTGTTAATAACTTTACAGTACAATTTTACCCTTAAATAAAATGTTAAACATTACCAACTACAAAAAACATTAACATTTCAATTTCAATCTTAAATTCGTTTTCCCAAATTAATAAATGTATTTTAACCATTCTATTTGTTTTTCAATTATTAAATTATTATTATATATTAATTAGTTTCAACATGACCTACATTCTATATTTCATTTCGCTGGTGAGATTTATGGAGTATCAGATACCTATCACGAGTGCCTCTTGGGATGCTGTTGTAATGAGAGATAATACGTTGATAATTTCTTTTTACTCAACTAAAGAACTCTCGTTTTAACAAGATCGAAGTCAGTAAAGCTGTTTTAAAGTTAGCAGCAGATAGAGTAAGAAAATTGATAACAATATATAATATATACCTATTCTAAGGCAATGATATCTTTTGTATTTATTTAGTAAAAAACGTTACAAATATTTTAGGCATATAAAATATTACCATATTATTAACATTTCACTTTTGTATGTTTTTAAAATATAAATATTACTATACATGTATAACTTTAAATACATACATATTGTAAATATAAACAGAAACACCCGTGACTGGAGTACAAACATTCGTGCTCATCACATAAATGAATGCCCCCAGTGGGAATCGAACCCGCGACCGCTGGCACAGCACGTTGGGCACTAGAAACATGATATTGTAGAACATACACAGTAAAAAACTGGTAAGTATATGTATATAAGGCTCATATAAAAGAGTAGGTAGATAGTAGGTTCCCCCCCAACGTGCGTTCACCTTGTCGTGGTGGGGGGGCTCAGTAGTGCCCGGCAATACAGCCGGTCACGAAGCCAAGAAACGCAGGGAGGTGACCCACTTCGGTGGGTGGTGGGAGGTGGCCCTCTTCGGAGGGCGGTGTACCATGCGGGTTGCTCCTGGTACTTCTCTGATAGCAGAGTGGACTTTGGAGCAACCCCATGGTTGTTGTGGTCTGCTTCGGCAGACCTGCCGTCGGGGCGTCGTGGTTTAATGCGTAAGCGATCCTGAGACGCCCCATTAAGACGGGGGAAGGTTTTGTTGGGTTTTAGTGGGTAGTACTGGCTTTGCCGGTGAGTCCCACACCTCGTGCGTAAATGCATTTCCCAACGTTAAAAAAAAAAAGTTGATAGTAGGTTCCTACTTTCAAAAAACATTTTAATATGACTAAGTAAATGATTCCATTTTCATCTAAAATATCACCGAAAGGATAATTAGAACAAAGGCCGTTCTCATTTCACTAAAGCAGTACAGAAGAGCAAATAACATACGTCATTAAGAGTTGTTTGACTTAATATTTGCTTTAAAGTCAGATCCTGTGCTCTGTAAATTAATTATATTATTAATGTCAAACATTGTTTCTTACAGTTGTTGGAAATTAGTCGCATATAAAAATAGATAGATAATAGAGGTGCGAGATCCTGGATTTGAACCCTCTTGACTCGATTTTCCAAGCGACCACGTTACCGTTACCGTTACTGGGCTACCACTACCTTAATAAACATTTACAAAAATTGATTTTGCCAATAGTAAAATCGAAAATGTGTTTATCTTTCTTATAGTATAGACCAATTGACCATGCTCTTCACGCTATGCTATACCAAAACAATATTTTCACCATACACCACACCACCATACATCACACCACCACACACTACACCAAGTGCTTTTTAATCACTAGACCTCATAACATCGGTCCCTAAGGCTGCTTCCATATTACGGATGTTATTTTAATAAAAAATATAAATTTGACTTAAATCATCTCAATTTTATATATTTTACAATATTTTTTTTATATTTAATAACAATTAAATACGTCCAAGTTGCATATAACAAATTAAAAATTTGCAAACTAAGATCGGAATACTTGCTAGAAACAAATTTAGGAGGAATTTTTTGCCAATTTCTCTGATGAGTTTAAGTGAAATATATTTTTAATTTAAAATTTTCAAAATTCCAATTAACATTTTTTTTTAAGATTTGGTTTCTTCGAATCTGAATAATAACCATTTAATCATTCAAAGTATTTTAACCCATATTTTTTCAAATGGACCTATGTATTGACCAGCTCAATGAACAGCAGATATTAGCGGGAGAGACGAAAACGTACATAGTAAATACTAAGTCCCTGTGACCGACTCTACGTGGTTAAGGATTGATCTAAAGTAAAAAGTTATTATATACTTATTTATTACTACTTTCAGTAGCTTTCACCTCTGTTTCAAAAAAAATTCAAAATATATCCGAAAATTACATAAAAACGTGTTTTAAAAGAAAACAATATCAAATGTGCATATTACAAGCCTTTGGCGATAAACAATAGCATTCCCAAGGAGGGTTGACGTCAGGCAGGCGTGAGGCGGCCGGTCGTAAAACTTTTGCCAAATCCTATCAGCAGTACAGAAGATGTACTGTGCCGACCCCACGTGATTAGAAAATGGGAAAGGAGATGATGAGTAGCTTTTACCTCTAGCTGCGTTTGGTTAGTTTATTTATGTAATCCCTCATCATAAATACGTTATTAAGTACAAAAGTATTTTTCAATACTGACCGTCAGTATCCCATATTAGCCCAGTGAAACAAACTACACAATGTCTTCAGCTATATAATTTTAGTATAAATATTCATAAATAAATATTAAGGTGTATTATAATATATCTAAACCCCTACATTTACACTTTTCCTTCCTCATGTCGCTTTCTAGCAATTTCTTATTATTTATAATTTATAATGTCATTATTTAAAATGCAAGATTGAGCTTCAACTCACGGATTACGTAATATCTTTTAAAATATTCAATATCCACGAACCTGTGTTATTTTTAATATTATAAAAGCTAAGTGGGCAGAATCGATAGATCAGAAATCTAAAATGGCATGAA
Source organism: Brenthis hecate (assembly GCA_951806755.1). Lineage (NCBI taxonomy): Eukaryota > Metazoa > Arthropoda > Insecta > Lepidoptera > Nymphalidae > Brenthis > Brenthis hecate. The sequence continues at coordinate 604,224 of OX638278.1, forward strand.
TGATTAGTACTCGTCCATAGTTAACGATAAGCTATCAATACTAAGTCCAATGATAAAGGAAGGCACTCGTAGGATAACGCTACAGATACGAGCTTCGAACTGAATTGCCGTCATTTCCGATGTAAAAGAACAAACTGCCGTTTGAAGCATCATCATTGATCACAAAATGGTATAAGTATTCTGCTTGTTACATTCTTTTAGTACAAATAATAAATGAGAGGAAGCTATTTATTATTTCTGTCTGCAATTTTAAAATTGCTACCTCATATTGAGTTCATATGGTTGAGTTATTAGTGTAGTGGGCTACAGATGCCGAAGTCCAGGATTCAAGTCCCAAGTCTAGAAGAGATTTTTTTTACATTTGTAACACTGCCAAGTGAGAACTTTTTAAGATTTAAAAAAATTTAAATTAAAGCAAATAAGTATTGTGAAGTATTTTGGCGCCATTTTTTTTTATTTTTGAAATCCTTGTATAAATTAGGTAAGTTGTAGGTACTATCTAAAACAACTATATAATAAATAACCTTTGAGTTGTCTAAAACCTTATTCTCTCCCGTGACCATGATTGTAAAGCGAAACATCGAAAACCAAAAAAACTAAATTAATCTGCGAAAATATCCGAAAAGATTCGAATCAAAGTTTCAATAAAATCTAAAAAGAAGTTTTATTTCAAATACTTTTTTCGCATCGCTACAAGTTTCATAAAATATTTAAATAAGTTGAATTGATATTTTCATTTGATTGATACATGTACATATATATGGATCATCTAACACTCCAGCGGATGGGATGTTATTATTAATATCAAAAACGTACCATAAAACTTTAAAATACTTTATTATGAATAATGCATATCTAGGAATATATAATTCTCACCTTCCATCATTTACTAGAAAATGCACAAAAACTCTCCACATCTAATACTTTAAAAATTGAAAAAATATTTTTAATTCAATTTTCTTTATCATGAATACATATTTTTCTATAAGAGTAATATCAAACAATCACCTACACAAGTTTACGTCACAAATAAATACCTATGTTGTGAGTTCAATAAGGCCAAGTCGAATCGGGGAACTAATTATTGTCTATTGTATATAGGAAACTTGAATGTCATATATAATGTGCTATTTGCATTTAAAATCTTAATATTTTCTTTACGGAATTAAAAGTACAGAAAATGTTAGACACATTACCATATGAGGTGTTACATCGAGGTCAAATCGCCTAACTTTACTAGTATAATATTGGATTAAACGTATTTATGATGTCTGGTATTATTAACTATGTATTAGGTACTACAGGTTATACCTATAATGTAAATGTAAATGTAAAGTGGACTCGTTTTCCGCACTTATCTATATTAATGGGTGCTCGGTTGCGTTCATAGGTACGATTTTGTTCACAATTTCATCGTTTTAAATTTTTTGCGTGGATCCCTAATTCGATTTCTAAAATAAATCCTAGTTGGTTAGTTAGTCCTTAGTTACTCCTTATAACATCAGCTCTTAGCCAGTGAGAGCCCCGTCAAAATTGGTCAAGCCGTTTCGGAGATTAGCCGAAACAGACAGACGACAATTTTAAAAATTGTTTTTTTTTTTTCTTTTAAGTACCGTACTTATATAATTTCATTTCTAGGCAGTGGTAGCCCAGTGGTAACGCGCTTGCTTCACAAACCGAATGAAGCGGGTTCAAGTCCCGGGTCCTCGCACCTCTGATATTTTAACATGCGAATCATTTCTAACATGTTTACCACTAGCCTTAATTTGAAGGAAAACATCGTGAGGAAGCCTGCATGTCTGATAAAACCTAGCAAGTTTTCGAAAGACATGTGAAGTCCGCCAACCTGCACTTGGCCAGCGTGGTGGACTATGGCCTGATCCCCCTCGTATTGAAGGGAAGCCCATCCCCAGTAGACGTGAAAAAGGACTGAATACATATAATTTTATATGCATTTAGTAAATAACTGTTATTATGACATTTCAAACAGACACTTCAACGTTATTTATTTGTAAATATATAGACTAGGTAATATAAGGAAGGAATGTCTACACGTCGCTCTACTTATCATAATCAAGTGGACGTTTGCATTCCAAATAAATCGTTAATTCTATTAGTACGTAACTAATAATTTATTTGGAATATAAACGTGTATTAAAATAAAATTTATATTCTTTACTACTTTACTATGGATTATATCGAATATAAGTTATTGCAAGTTATAAATTGAGATTAAAGTATTTAATCATTATATATATATATATATATATATATATATATATATATATATATATATATATATATATATATATATATATATATATATATAGATTCATTATCAATGATTAAATATATATATATATATATATATATATATATATATATATATATATATATATATATATATATATATATATATATTCTATGTACGTAAGTCCCAAGGACCAATTCCTAAAAAAATTAAAAAAAAACCACTAAAAAATTTAAAGGACTAAATAATAATTATAGGAAACACTACTCAATTATCATGCCTTTAAGGAAAGGTTTTCCACAAAAAATCTTTAAAATTTAATTTAACCTACAAGTAAAGTACTAAGTTTGCTCTAAATACACTGTATATTATTTAAAACTTATAGATCCTAACTCTCCATATTAAAATGTTCATAGCGACCTTGGTGTTAAACTAACCAAATCACGGTCATAATTCAAAGTAAATATAAAATCTACATTATTTTTGCTTAACTACATCAAAGTTAACAAATATTTAAATTCTACATATAATTAGATATTAAAATAGTAATATTTATAATGTTAAGTTTTTGCGTACGGCCAGCAAAAAATTGCGAGTTTTCCTTAAAATGTACTACCGGCAATAAAATCATACTTGACTACTTGTTGCCACAAGTGTTGGTATTTGCGCGGAATTAATTTAGAATTTTGTAAACTTTGAATATATTATAATCCACAATTAAGTATTTTAGATGTAATTATACTAAGTCTCAGACTAACGAGTTATATAGACGGAGTCCGCCAAAATAAATGTCAATGTCAAAAATAGTAGCTTGAGTTGCCGTTTATGCTACTGTTCTAGATTTTGCTATACTGATATTAAAAAAAAAAAAATTGTATATATGTATTAGTTAAATTTATATAATATAATTTATGAGAATAAAATATTATTCACAATTATTTCCCTAAAAATATTACTATACTCTTATATACATATTTTTAAGCATTAGTTCTCTTCTCCATGAAATAGAGACATAAATCCTCCTCATTTAAAAAGAGTATAATATAGCTTAGTCAATTTTTTCTATATTATAATCAAATTCATATAATATTTTCATTTATTTACATTTATTTATTTACTGCTCAGTATACATTTTTAAATCATCTGTATGCTAATTTAAATCATTATTGCTTGGGTTAATGTTTAGATCTTTACCATTCATTAATTAGTAAAAGCTATTCTATAATTGAAAATTAGAACAGCTTTTATTACTAGGAAGAAGATATAAATACCACTGATGACTGTCTACTATCAATAGTAATGACTATCAATGGGCTTGAATAATTCTATATGTATATCTGGAATTCATATTCTTATGACCATGTTAAATTCAAAATAAGACTTGAATTTAACTTGAAAAAATAGCAGTCTTGAGGACTGCCGACAGAAGTGAAAACTTAAACCTTTTTGACGACACGTTTGGCTCAGTTTGTAGTGACCCTACTTGCTGTGCCAGCGGTCGCGGGTTCGAGTCCCGCTGGGGGCACTCATTTGTGTGATGAGCACGAACGCTTGTACTCCAGTCATGGGTATTTATATTTATTATATCTATGTATTCAAAGTAATAATATATGTATCAACTATCTAGTATCCATAACAGAAGCCTCGTAGCTTACCATGGAACTAGATGGTGATGTGTGTTATGTCCCAACATATTTATTTATTTAAACCTGTAATCAAACAGTTGTTATTTTTAGATATTCAAATTAATTGTTTGATCTTAAATTAAAATTTGTAAATTAAACCTGTTTACATTTATCTGGTTTTGATATCTATCGACACTGTGCGTGTTAGCGTTAACACGTCACGTGACCATGTCGATGAAGACTTACATGAATTTACTCACCATCCAAACCTGCCTATAGAAGTTTTCACTTCAAAAACCAGGGGCTTACTGATTGTGTAATGTATACTATTGATTGTAGGTTGTATTTTTAACACCTCCAGGTTAATTTCTAAAAAAATTATCAAAATTCAAAAAAATCTATTGTGAACTGACACGCCGGCGTGTCCGCGGTCGTGGAGGGACTAATGAATCAGTATTTACCAACATATATATTATATTCCTATTACCTATTTATGAAGCAAGTTCATAATGCTATCACATCAGATTACATCGCTTTAGAAAGGATATATGAATAAATTAGACGTTTGAAACCGCGGGGAAGAGCTAGTTCGATTTATAAAGATATTAAAGTTGACTTCAATTATTGTTCGAATCAAAGACACATTTGTGTTGCATTTTTTAATCTACATACGTCTTAATCAGATACAAAACTCATCATCGTTCTATTCAGTAATAATAATAAAAACTCTTTATTACACACACAAAATTAGAAGGAGAATAAAAAATATACTGATAGGAAAATGCATAAGAGCGTCGATTCAGTACATGTATGTATGCACATTTGAAAATATTTCTATCCATATTTAAATCAAAATCGGTAACTCACGTAGGTATGGTTTCTTAAAATAACCATGCATAAGTTAGAAAGTTAACATATATATATATATATATATATATATATATATATATATATATATATATATATATATATATATATATATATATATATTACTAGATTTTACTTACGATTTTGCCCGCTAGAGTAAAATTTTCTTTATTTCCTTTGAATATTTGGTCATTATATTGTACAATTCAGAAATAGTGTCATTAAAATAACAGTTGAAGAAACCTTATCAGTTAGTCTAGAATATAGATTATCTGTGTATCATGTTTCATCAAAATCTATTTAACGCTTTTCTTGAATAAATTACTGCAATTCAAACATTATTAACGCGATTAAAGTAGTTTTTTTTTTGGGTTTAATTACTCATAATCTTTAAAATTAAATCAAACCAAGTAGTCTATTACCATAACAATAAAATATAAAATATTTATCTTATAAAGAGTTTTTGTTAAAAGATTGTTAATTTTTAATTAATGTTGGTTACATGTATATAATGTCATGTTTTAAAAGAAGACAAAAAACAGTATTTTGATTATTTATGTTTAAAATATATATGAACCTATATATTCAACCTTTTTTAACCTCCACTGCCGGGTACGGGCCTCCCTTCAATACGAGGGGGATCAGGTCATAGTCCACCACGCTGGACAAGTGCGGGTTGGCGGACTTTACATGTCTTTCGAAAACTTGCTAAATTCTCTCAGACATGCAGGTTTCCTCACGATGTTTCCTTCACCGTTAAGACCAGTGGTAATCATGTTGGAAATGATTCGCACATGAAAATATCAGAGGTGTGAGACCCGGGATATCTTATACATATAATAAAATTGTAACTAAGCCGAATCTGTACATTAGATATTTTTGGAAAATCTTATTGAAATAGAAATTATTATCGATACAGAGGCCAAATCTATAGTTTTTAGATTTTTTGTCTGTCTGTCTATCTGCCTTTCTGTCTGTCTGTTACCGCATTACGGGAAAATCACAGAAGGGATTTTGATGAGATTTGGTATGAAGATAGCTGGGTTATCCGAGTCAACATATAGGATACTTTTTACTGCGAGAAAATATCTCATTTCTGAGAAAAAATACAAAAACTGCAATGTAAGAGTAAACTAATATGTAGAGCCTAAGAATTTGGTTTTTGGTCATCTGAACGCGAGCGGAGCCGCGGGCAATGCTAGTTTACTATATAATATATGTAGTTTTATCTTGTTTACGTCAATATATAGCTTACATGTAATTATGTCTCACAAAACATTAGATATTTCAATCTTCACGAAACGAATTGTAGTAACTCGTATGTAATAACTGCGTACCTAAAGTAACAAAACGTCGAAACCAACTCAAATATTTTCACTTTCAATGTATGATAATACACCTATATTCAAAAATAGACGTGAATTTAAATACCTCGTAAACGAATTTACATTATAATCAACGAGACAGCCGTTCGTATGAACAGCTGATTTTTTCAAACCCCATACAACTAACGATCAACGCCATCAGAACCAAAAAGAATCCATGGAATTGAATATAACACAAATATTTTCACTCACACACAAGTTTTCACTGAAACACTGTTTAATTTTTAACAATATATTTTTCCGTACAAGCCACTTCGTATATAAGAGCGCGAAAAATTTGAGCGACTGACGTGCGGCCCCTTCGCTGGCTAAATGGATACTAACTTTTAACGTGGACTGTAGTCTGTACGAGACCTAGAGACTAGAGTTCATATTTAAATACTATATAATTAAAAAATATCTAAATTTAAGTTTTAAACAACATACGCTTATCTGTAATGAGGTTTTATTCAAATAAAGCATTAAATATCATATTTTCATTTAAAATTGTCTTTCAGATATAATTACTGGTCTAACAAAAGTTATTCATACTTTATCTAATAACACCAAAGGTAGCAATCGAATTAAAATTCGGAGATTATAAAAAATTAAAAGATTATATTAATTCTGTATTATGTTTTCTACTTTTATAGGTATACTTTTATGTACGTTTCTTGTTAATTGTTGAAAATTTATGTAATTTTAATGTGATAGACACTGGAATTTTTGGAATTGACTAAAAATAAGTGTAAATTAACTTTAAATAATGAAAACATAAGCATTGAATCCGCGAACATTTTTCAAGTATTGTATATTATGATGAAATTTCCCACAGAATACTAGTGATGTTGTAAATGAGTTTGCCTCACATAATATATGTAGCGATTTCTCGCTTCGCTCGGGTGCGTCTAGGTAAGCGAATTTTGTTTATAATTTCATGGATTTTAATCTTTTGCTAAAATAAAAGTAGCCTAAGTTACTCTTTATAACAACTACACATCTTTTAAGTTCGCTTTTTACGTAGGTGTTTTTGTTTTAATTTTTGTAAATTTTTTTTTTTTAGGTTTTAGTCAAGTATTTTTTTAGGTTTATTTAACAATTTCTTATCCTAAATTACATTTAAACATCTAAGTTGGATATATTTTTGTAATCCCCCATTAAAACCCCGCATTTTGATGCCCCACAAAATTAATTCGGGCGAAAAAAGAATGGCGTCTAAAATCCGCCGTTTTTTTTTTTTCAAAAACACCTATCTAAGGACACTTGTGTTTTGAAACGAAGTTACAAGGTAATACAGAAATTTACAAACATACATACAAGGTACGCGCGAAATACATATATATATATATATATAATACGTTAATAAAATATTTGATGGGACCATTATTCAAATATTTACTTTACATACGTATTTAAAGTTAAAATCATTTATGTATCTTTAAATCTTATCGCTTTCACCCAGGAGACAAGTAAAAATATCTCATTTATATAACAAATAACTAAGGCTAGTAAAATAGCCTTCGGTATCTTGTTAAAATCATGCACTACACAAAATAGATGTTCCTTAATTTTTTCATATAATATTTAATCTATACTAATATTATAAAAAGGCAGAGTTTGTGTATTTGTTTTTTTTTCAAATTCAAATTCAAAATCTTTTATTCAGCCTTAAATTATTACAATTTTATACTGAACGTCATGAGTCTACTACCAGTTCGGAAAGAAGAAGCCTCAGACCTGAGAAGAACTGGCGAAAGAAATTCAGCGGAACTAATATTAACTTGTTATCTTTTTACGTTTGAACGTGTTAATCTCAAAAACTTCTAATCCGACGTGAAAAAGCCCGTTCATTGAGGAAAGCTATAGGCTAGGCTATCATGATGCTACTTCCTGAGGGAGTGGAGCAGTAATCATAATATTTTGTACATTAATTAATTAATTGTAAAGCCGAATTTTCTTTTGTAGATTGAACTCAGGCGAAGCCGCGGGTTCAGCTAGTATTTAATTATCGCCCATGTACCAACCCGCAGAATGGTAAAGAACAACGTGTTTTATAAGATTTTATTACTCTTGAATGGAATTATTCACCGTGAGAGACCCACCTTCTCATAATTTGATAAAAATTGTCCTAGTCGGATGACAATGAGTCGTTATCGGTGCACTCGACCGACTAGTAACAAATCTGTTTCACCACATATTTTCAACACATACATACATAATGTTTATGATATTTGCTTGTCAATAAATATATATATATATATATATATATATATATATATATATATATATATATATATATATATATATATATATATATATATATATATATATGTATATGTGTATATATATACACTACTTCGAAATAAGTCACATAAAACAGAGTTTGTGAGAAACTTCTTCATGTTTTAAGAACTCATAGGAGTGTTTGGAAATAAAGATAGCTCATATCGTGGATATAATATAAAGGCAAGTTTTACCTACAAGTAAAAACTATTTTAAAAATATCATAAGGTATTTTAAGGTAATTTATTGCTTCAGTAATTCAATGTTAAATTAATTATACTATGATGCCAAACTTCTTATACTACTAATTACAAAATTTATATAGAATTACATGGAAGTATGTCAGTGATTCCCACGTAGCCATAGCTTAATAATAATATATTTAAACAGCAATCTGTTGTAATTTTCAAAGCTTTTCTCATTAGAAACGTATACAAAGTTTGGAAATAAACATACAATTCTAGTGCTCAAATTCTATTAAAAAAAACATATTTGAATTTAAATAATTTATGTACATGAGAAAATATTATTTCCATCAAGAATAATTAAGTTAAAACACAGTCGCCTTTCCTTTTTTACTATTGCATTGTTTTAAAATTACGAAACTACTATTTTAAAGGTTATTAATTGTGAAATCGTTTTATTTTTTTGTTATCTATTTATACATATCTTTATTTAGCTATTTTATTTTATTTAATAAAACCCACAGTCATAACAAGGAGTGACGACTGTTATATAGTAATACTAGCATTGCCCGCGGCTCCGCCCGCGTTCAGATGACCAAAAACCAAATTCTTAGGTTTTACATATTAGTATACTCTTACATTGCAGTTTTTGTATTTTTTCTCAGAAATGAGATATTTTCCCGCGGTAAAAAGTATCCTATATGTTGACCCGGATAACCAGCTATCATCATACCAAATTTCATCAAAATCCGTCCAGTGGATTTTTTGTGATGCGGTAACAGACAGACAGACAGACAAAAAAATTTAAAAACTATAGATTCAGCCTCTATATCGATAATAATGTATATTTCAATAAGATTTTCCAAAAAAATATTTTATGTACAGATTCGGCTTAGTTACAATTTTGGTGATGGTGGAGCTAAAAAAAAATTTTTTTCTAAGCTTGCGGGTAGAATTTGTGGCTTATGAAAAAAGATTGCATTATTGCAATTTTAAAAGAAGTTGAAAAAATAACATGTTACTTTTTTGTATTACAGTGAAAGTTGAGTAGAAAATACCTATTTTCTACTATATTTATAGTATTCGTCAATTCTTGAATGTTTTCATAGATTACTCGAAAAATTTTTTTCATTTACACCAGAATAATTATTTAATATAAAATCAGTGGGTATTTTTTTTACTTATTTTTTATTATTTATTTGCTACCCCCAAGCTAAGAAAAAATTTTTTTTTTCTTTTCGCTCCACCATACTATATTATATGCATAAATTCCTCTTTTATAAAATACTTGCGACTTACACTCGCATCCCTCGAGCGCGTCCCTAGGAACGTTTTATATACATAAAAATAATTATTATGACAGTACCATGAGATAGACATATGCTATCACGAACTTTTCTGTAGGTCTTTTTGAGACCTATAATTTTCTAGTATGTTGTTTTGACGTATCTCAGGTTTAGCCAGTGTTAGTCATTGTACGAAACAGTTGTTTTATGACAAAAGACCGTGTAGGTTTAATCATTTTGTCCAAAATATTTATAAATTACATATAAAAACCATCCTCGTTTATCGTTCTTTCTATTAGTCAAAACCGTGTCAAAATCCGTTGTGTGGCTTAGAAGAAGTAAGCGGAGAAACAGATAGACACAGATAACTACTTTGTTTTATATTATGTATAGTTATTACATATATGTTATACATATATGGAAGGAAAAATGAGCCAAAACTGTTTTGAGCCACAGTTCTTAGGTTCTTAAGCTTAACTCGTCGATAAATAACCTTACATGATAATCCAAAACATAAGATATCTCACCTCAAGTGTGTTCACCTCAAGGGCGTGAAGCTAAAAGACTCACTGGCCAGTGGGCTACTGGTACTTCTCTGATAGCTGTAAGAGCAACCCCCGATGATGTATTGGACTGAAGAAAGTCTGTCTTAGTGAGAAAGCCTTAAGTGGTGCACGGATCAACTAGTCAGATATATTTTATATTTTATTACCAAGTTCTAAATAAGTGTGCCATTTGATATTTTAAGCAATATACGAATACACAATTTATTCCCCATACAAACTTTCATCCCCATTTTCACCCTCTTAAGGGATGATTCCCAGGATCTCAAACTATCTTATATATTATAGTTCAGGTCACTAGAATACTATCTACTTCATTAAATTAATTTACTACTTCATTTAATTAAGCACTAAAAAAGATTTAAATATTCAAGGTCTATTCGTAAATAGGCAAAGACAAAACAGTTCAGTACCTTTTTCTGCTCTGTTCGTCAACCGATTGTCTTTTATTTCAGTAGCTATTGATGAGATTTAGTTGTTATCAATTAAAAATAAAAACTTAAAAAAACCGACTTCCTGGCACTAAAATGGAAAAAAATAACTAAATCATTTAGAATAGATACGGTAAAGTGGGGCTACTTGGACACCCCGGGGCTATTTGAACACAATGCAGACGTGTTTATTCCTGTGTCATGAAAGCGAGGTTAGGTTATGTTTTGGTCATTTGAGTTCTGTTGCTTGTTGTTAGAGGTATATAATCAGTCATTAAAAATGGTGCGCACGTATCAAAAGACTCTAGGCTCAAAACCCTACAAGAATTACAAAGCGGAGGACTTGGAAAAAGCTACGAATGAAAAAAGGGGGGGATGTCAAGGAAAAAGGCCGCTGAAACTTTCAAAGTGCATCAGGCAATATTAGTACAAAAGATGTTTGGAAGGAATACCAGACTCATTGGACATCCGACCGTTTTAAAGTCAGTCTAAGGAGCAGTTGATTTCTGAAACTCTTACTGTTGATGCGATTCTCCTTGACAAAGGCAGAAAATCCAAATGTGGTGATAAAATACCTGCATAAACAAGGCAAGCGGGATCAGGTCTTCAAGAACAACCCCCCAGGTTCAGATTTCAACGATTTTTTATCGCCAAAACTAGTCTGACCATTAGGATTGCATCAAACATCAAGCAGTCCAGGTCGTCCGCCAACCGCGATGACATTATGATCTTTTTTAACGCTGAAATTGCCATTTCCTCAATAAAGGTGTAAACTTATACAACTATGATGAGCCGAATGTCGGATTTAGGATATGTACGGATGAACTTGATCATCTAACATGCAAAGTAAGAAATTTTCCTTCAATCGAAACTTAGTGTTCAAGTAGCCCCCAGCAACAGTGTTATTTAGACACCACTTTTTTTTCTTTTTTTTGCGTGCGTATAAGATATTTTCAATTTTTTATGTAATGTTTAAAGTTAGGTCGGTATGATTAACACGTGTTTGTTGCCCTAACTTTATTTTTTAATTTTTTATCTTAAAAAATGTGTATAAAACGTGTCCAAGTAACCCCATTTTACGGTACCTAACCAGATATTTTTGAAGTCGGTGCCAGCCGATGCAAAGCAAATCTAATATATTTCGATACGTAAAACACATATTTACCTATTTGATATTCATATCTTAAAATATTGTCGGCTGGCACTGATTTCGAAAATATCTGATTAGGTGTCTATTCTAAATGAAAACCCCCGTTTAATTATTTTTTTTACATTTTAGTGCCTGGAAGTCGTTTTTTTTTAAGTTTTTATTTGTACATTTTTAGTGTAGACGTAATAAGCAGGTAATTTGTTAGAATAAAGTTTTTTAATAACATGTTCGATTAAGCAATTTATTTAAAAAAATAATTTACTTGTTGATTTTAAAAAAAAACCGCTTGACCAATTTTGTAAAAATTTATATGGGACCACCTGGAAAGTATACCCTTTGAAACAAAAAAATATATTTCCAAATTGGTTCAAGTCGTATATTTCCAAATCAGTTTAGTCTTCGAGTAACCGGTGAACATACATTAAAAAAAAGATTCCGACGAATTGAGAACCTCCTCCTTTTTAGAAGTCGGCTAAAAATGTTATGGTCAATTTTTGACGACTGGCTCAACATTAGCTATTATTAATTACGTAAAACTTTTGAAGAGGACAAGTTTGTAATATGTCTGAAACCAACTTCAATGAAAGGAGTGTGGTATTTGCTGAATTAACCCGTATCACGCGGCAAACCGTGCTTTCATTTCCGATTCTACCTAAAATACAGATCAAACAAAGACGAATCCTTTGAGTGCTGATGTACTAGGGTTGCTAATAAAGATTTAATTACTGGTATAAATGATTCTAGCTATTATTATTGCAGAAATATTTTGGTACACGAATCCATAAATAAAAATAAAACTAAAATATAACATAAGCCTTTACTTGAGATAATACTGAGATAAATATTAAAATCTATACATATAATAAAATTCTAACTGAGTAAATATTTTTTGGAAAATCTTATTGAAATAGTCATTATTATCGATATAGAGGCCGAATCTACAGTTTTTAGAATTTTTGTCTGTCTATCTGTCTGGGAACGCATCACGAGACAACCACTGGACAGATTTTGATAAAATTTTGTTCGATGATAGCTAATTATCCAGGTCAACATATAGGATACTTTGTACTGCGGTAAAATATCTTACCTCTGAGAAATCTATGCTAAGCGTTAACGTTTACGTTTATAAACGTACCAAGGGACGAATCCAAGCAGAGCGAAGTTAGTCGCTTAGTACGTGATATATATTTTAACTTCAAGGTTGTGAATTTGATTCCAGTATGTCGCAAATATTTTTCTAAATTATATTACATATTAGGTATAGGTATTTGGCAAGGTAAGAGAGCTACGTCGTATAGGTAAGCATTTCTATCTGGATTCCTACGGACGTAGCAATTTGTTATAATTGTAGAACATAAATATAACAAATATTTGGACCTAATTGAAATAATTGATAGCCCTAGGTATTCATGGAAGAACTACACGTTCAGTCTAGGCTGTATGTTTTAAACTACACGTACTTTGAAACTAGTTTGTAATTATTCTATAAATTGACTAAGTCTAACAGGTCTCTACGTGACTCAAACTATTTACTTGACTCATTTAATTAAATCTCATTCATTAATTATTATCATTAAATAAAATAAATCATATGCTTAAGTATAGTTGAAATATTAAACATCAGCGACTCACCCTCGCTTCGCTCGGGTTCGTCCCTGGATACGTTATGGATGAATATATAGATTATAGACTAATAATAATATATAAAAAAAAAAACAAATCTATCCCTCGGGAACCGTATATTTTTCCGGGATAAAAAGTAGCCTATGTGTTATTCCAGACTATGTCTGTGCCAAATCTAATACAGATCCGTTCAGCCGTTCTTGCGTGAAAGAGTAAGAAACATCCATACTCACAAACTTTCACATATATAATATTAATATTTAAATACAGGTATATTATATGATAAATAGCGTATAGCCTTCCTAAACAAACGGGCTATCTGCAATAGGAATTTTTCCTGACATTAGCGCGTTCAAACAAACTCTGCCTCTTTATAATATTAGTATTGATTCATTTGTGATATCTTTAGCTTTATCTATCGTCTGCTGACACCAAGTTTAATAATATCTATTAGCCATTAGGTGCATACATTGTTAATTAGCCCGGTTCAATACCTTCTTGGTTTTTAGTATCTTATTAAAGTCAGTTGAAGTTTTTTTAAAGATTTTTATCTTGTGAATACAACGCGTCCATCGACTTTTGTATGTTCTTGCATATAAAATGTAAATGAGTTTTGAAAATTTGTTAAATTTTAAATTATATAAGTTTAACATTAAATAACATTTCTTAAATAGTTATTTTAATTAACTATATTCTTATATTATCGCTGGATATTTAAATATAATATGCTCATTACTCGTGCAATGCTACCTTATCGCTCAAATATCAGTATATATACGAGACTAAAGTTCTAGCACCGAAAGTTTTTATAAGATTCAGCTTGTCTAGTTATATACACAAAAATTATCATTGCGCATTGAGACGTAGATTTCAGGTTCGATTACCGACTAGGCGAATATTTGGTACTAATCTAATATGTGCCTTTATCAGGTTTTAAGAACTTAAACTCAAGAACGGCTGGACCGATTTTTATGATCTTTGATTTGTTGGATTTTTCTGCGTTCCAAATAGAAGAATAACTTAAAGCAGAAAAAAAATCAAATTTACATAGCTAACGCTGACTATTTACACACACACACACACACACACATATATATATATATATATATATATATATATATATATATATATATATATATATATATATATATATATATATATATATATATATATATATATATATAATACTCACCGAGGGACGCACCCGAGCCGAAAAAAGGACAAAATAACAAACATGACGTTATATTTTTAATATTATTACGGCACTCATTCTATACAGGTAAATAAAAAAATTACTTTTGTATCAGATAAAAGAACATGTCTTGGTAATATAACGACTCATTTCTATACATATAATAAAATTCTGAGTCGAATCTGTGCATTAAATATTTTTTGGAAAGTCTTATTGAAATAGTCATTATTATTGATACACAGTCCGAATCTATACTTTTTAGAATTTTTGTCTGTCTGTGACCGCATCACGAGAAAACAACTGGATAGACTTCGATAAAATTTGGTATGATGATAGCTGGATATCAGGGTCAACATATAGGACACTTTTTACTGCGGGAAAATATCACATTTCTGATAAATCTATACTAAACGTCAAAACGTATCTAGCTAGTAGTAGAAGTAGTGAGGTGCTAGTAGATATATGTAAAAACATACAAAAATGCAAGCACACTAAATATTTATTCATGTTTACTTATACATAAGTTACATAATGTTGAAACATTTTAACCGAAGTTAACCTACAACTCTTTCAAAATTCACATTTTTTTCTCACGAAAAGCTTTATTTTCTAAATATTTTAGGTCGTGAGTCAAAGTAAAAAGTGAAAACACTTATATAATTATAAAGTAATGACTTTCCCTGGCTTCGCTCGGGTTCGTCCCTAGGTACGTTTTAACGGTTAGTATGGAATAGATAATTAAATAATTTACACAGTTATAAACTAATCTATTTTTTATGACTCTATAAGATACTTTCCCGATAGGTATTATAATATTGTACATGTGAAAGTATGTGAGTATGGATTTTTGTTACTTTTTCACGCCAGAAAGGCTGAATATCTGAAATCTAGATAAAAGGTACAGAGATACATTATAGTCTGGAATAACAGATAGGCTACTTTTTTACCGGAAAAATATACAGTTCCCGCGGGATAGATTTGTTTTCGCGAACCTGAGCCAAGCGAGGGGGAGCCGCTAGTAATAATTATAAATGAAACTTATAAGTGCATTTTTTATTTTATATTTTATATCGTTCATCTCAAATGACTTCAATATAGCTTACCAATAAGCTGAAAAATACATTAAAAAAACTCCATGCAAACGAAGCCGTAGTTCAAAAGTAGTATAAAAATATAATAATATAAGTTGGCGATCAGCCATGGACGTTAGCGCAACTTTGTAAACTATTGATTTAACAATCTTTTCCGTAATGTTAGGTACATTATGAAAACAAATTTTCAACATACTGACATAATGTTTGAATTTAGCAATATCGTTCTTTTCGTATTGTATGAAAAATCATCGATACCGATGTAAAGCTATTTTTAAATTGCCGCGAGTAAGAAAGAGACAAAATATTTTTTAAAGACTATTATTATTAGTAATTCATTTTTAAACATCTATCACCAGAATTATTTTTAGTAGCGCATAGAATGTTCTATACAAGTGTAGACTTTGATATGTAATACAACGTCATGAAAAGTGAAATAAAGTGATAGTGAAAGTGGAAGCGAGTTTCACTTGTGGCGAAAAATAGTGTACAGAAACTGAACTAAACCGTACGGCCCGGCCATGACTTCTGGCCTTAGCGGCATGCAGCGGCGGGGTCTGCGAGCGGAGCGGTGGCCATGCCACGTACGCCTAGTAGCGTTAAGCGACTGTGATTGAGGTGGACGTATTCAGTAATGGTATTATCAAAAGAGGCTCTGCTTTGCCTCGAAACCAATTCATATATTAAGCAAGATATTTCGAATTTGAGGGAAAGAGTGCACGAAGTGAAGTGAATATTCTGGAAAATGTAAAAAGTATCCTATGTCACTCTCCAATCCTCTAACAATCTCCACACAAAATCATCAAAAATCACACCGATACGTCACTCTGTTTTGATGTAAAATAAAAAAAAACAAACACACATTCGCCTTTATTATAATAGTATGGATTACTAGATTTAATATCCGATCGCAGAACCAAAGCTCGTAACACATTGATATCAGAACTATAAAATAAACGTTTAGTACGATGTTGATATAAAACTTAATTGTTATTAGAATGTTGCGTTATACATTTCATTACCTTTATTTGTCATTATTAAATGATTTTTGTTTTTATACCAACTGACATAACTCCGATGTAAATAGAGACATCAACGAAAAAATATATGTTCAAATAAATTACGCTCCCGTAATTTATTTGAATGATATATAAATAAATAATAAAGAAAAATATATATAAATAAATGTGTCCACATTTTGAAATGTACATGTTTACAATAAATAAATTAAATTAACAGAGCTATTAAATATGTCGTTGAAAAGATATCTATACATATAATAAAATTTTAACTAAGTCGAATCTGTACAGTAAATATTTTTTGGAAAATGTTATTGAAATAGACATTATTATCGATACAAAGGCCGAATCTATAGTTTTTAGATTTTTGTCTGTCTGTTACCGCATCACAAAAAATCCACTGGACGGATTTTGATGAAAGTTGGTATGGTGATAGTTGGTTAGCCGGGTCAACATATAGAATACTTTTTACCGCGGGAAAATATCTCATTTCTAAGAAAAAATACAAAATCTGCATTATAAGAGTATACTAATATGTAAAACCTAAGTATTTGATTTTTGGTCATCTGGACGCGGGCGGAGCCGCGGGCAATGAATGAATATAATATATGATTTTATAAATTATTTCTCTTACTGAATGAAAGTTGCCAAAGAAGGTACATACACGTACACAACTAATAAGGTACGCCAAAGAAATTAAAAAGAATTACAGATTATATTAATGTATTGTATTACACTGTGTTATGTACTAAAACTTTTATTTAATTAACTTATTTTCGTGTTATAGTTTTATTTTAGACTAGCGACTCACCCTCGCTTCACTTGGGTTCGTCCCTAGGTAGTTTCCCTATACAAACTTTCATCCTCATTTTGACCCCCTTAAGGGATGATATCCGGGATGTCCTTCCCAGTATCTCAAACTATCTTCATAGCAAATTTCATCTAAACTGGTATCTAGTATCTGGGCTACCGAGATTCGCTCGGAGTTTTTGGCCTAAAGTACAATTTTCTTCTTTTAAAAAATACTAAAAATTTGAATAAATATTTAAAATAAAAACAAAAAGAAAAATTTTGTATGCGACCGAAATTCGAACCTGAACATCTGTGATTGTTGATCTTGCACCTTGGCCGCTTCACCACGATGCTTACGCTTGAGCGTGCAAATTACCGACCATATTTTGCGTGGAATAATTTAACTGTCTCAGTGGTGTAGTGGCTAGCATGTACGGCTGCACACCCGGAGGTCCTGGGTTCGAGTCCCGGGTCCGGGCCAAGTTTAGTTATTGAGTCTTTCTGTATAGTTAGCCTCAGTAACAGCCCGGAGTTGGGAAGTTGGCGGTGTTTCACCCCCGTGCCTCGGAGAGCACGTAAAGCCGTCGGTCCTGCGCCTTAACTCTCACCGGTCGTGTCGAGTAGTCGTCCCACCAGAGTATGAGAGTGACAGGAATAGAGAGTGCACTGTCTGCGCGTACACTTGAGCACTATAATATCTCCTGCGCAGTTGGCTAGTCTCCATGAGATTGGCCGCCGTGGCCGGAATCGGTCAGGAGAGAACATCAATGCAAAAGAAAACTGCATGAAAATTTAAAAAACACGAGTTTTCTCAGACATAAGACTAATCTAGATCGATTTATCGCCCCCGAAACCCCCTGTCTATCAAATTTCACGAAAATCGTTGGAGCCGTTTCCGAGATTCAGATTATATATATATATATATATATATATTAAGAATTGCTCGTTTAAAGATATAAGATATGTATATAAGTAATATTACTTATGATATAGTAGGTATAATACGCCTAAATGGTATGATGAAAACAGTTCCACTGGCGAGGTATAATAAGTGCGTTATGCATATAATATGTACCACAGATCACATAATACTATATGTACGTACAACGTATATTTTCGGTTTGTTATGTTTGTATTTTTAAGACAAACATCCGTTCCATTCAAAGAAATAAAAGCTCCTGCGTCATAGCAGTCGCCTTGCTTCTTAAACTTCTAAAATTATTGTTCTGTTCAAATTACTCAGGAAATAGCAAATTTGGCAAAAGAACTCGTTACCAAGTCAAATAACGGCAGGTATTTACCAGATTTTACGAGGCTGCACAAGTGAATTCGTTTCATTACTGAATTAAATCCCTAAAATATTCGTCTCCTAAATATCATTTCATCTATCTTGCTTTATGACTTTTGGAAAGAGCTCAGAACAAATAGAACAGAAATGTCATATTTGGAAAAAATATTAGTTGAGTTCTAAAATTATTAAGCACTTTTTCAAAGTACCTCTTTTGTTTTTGTTGTGTATTAGATATTCAATTTTATTCATTTCATTAAAAGCTTGATTGTTAGGGCTTATGCACATGACAGTTTTTAAAGCGCAGTGAACGCGTGTGTTACGCAATCAAAACACTGTACAAACAATGATACCGTATCCAGTATAGCTATAGCAGATTATAGTCATAAAACTGCGCAGACGATGGGCGTTGTCAATACTTGTATAATAATCTGATGTGTATAGGCCCTTGGGGTTCGAGCACAAATATGTATTATAGTAATAAACTTAACTAATAATATATTATATAATGATGTAAAAATATTAATATGAAAATACTTTGTGTTTTTACCATACAGCAACGGACAAACAGATTAACAAGAGTTTTTGCATAGCCTATTAAATTTCCGAAAAAGGAAAAGAGACGGGATTTTTAAAAAATATCGGCGAAAGTTGCATGCGCTATTTTTGTCATCAAGACCACAGTACCATAAACCTGAAGCCGTGAGCAAAAGCTTATCAAGTTTACCTATTTATTAACGTATTTAAATTAAAATATTTATTTACTAGCAGAACCCGCAGCTTCGCTCGCGCTAAAAATCTGATATACGTATTGTTTCATTTATTATTTTAAAGGTAAGGTATAGGTAGGGTTCATACAAACTTTCATCCCCTATTTTAACCCCTTACAGGATGAATTTTGAAAAAATGCTAAAACACGTATTTAATTGTATTGAAGAGCATTCATACCAAGTTTCAAGTAATTCTGATCATATATTTTTTTAGTTGTATTATAACGTGTTTTCCCGTGGGAATGAGATAATCTCCCGCGGTAAAAAGTATATGTCACTCTCCAGATCTCCAACTAACCCCACACAAAAAATCACGCCAATCCGTCACTCCGTTTCGACGTAAAGGAAGGACACACAGACAGACAAACAAACAAACAAACAAACAAACAAACAAACAAACAAACAAACAAACAAACAAACAAACAAACAAACAAACAAACAAACAAACAAGCAAACAAACAAACAAACAAACAAACAAACAAACAAACAAACAAACAAACAAACAAACAAACAAACAAACAAACAAACAAACAAACAAACAAACAAACAAACAAACAAACAAACAAACAAACAAACAAACAAACAAACACACATTTATAATATTAAGTATGGATTAACTTACTCAATGCATAAAGTTGATTCTCTATTGTTATTTATTTTGATATTTGTATTTTGTACTTTTTAGCGCCATGCTGAGGGCTTTTGTGTTTACGATTCTGAAAAAACTAAATCAAATACCCTATAAATATAAAAACTTATTTTTAGGAATATACATACATATCTCAATTTTCCATTATTTTCATAAAAAATTGAATATTTATGAAAATAATCATATGTACAATATCCAAGGCACAAAATAATTTAATTTTTTAGTGTCAGTTGATAATTTTCTGAATTATACCTACATAAATCATATAGACATAAAAAAGTGGTTTAAGTGTCTGTGGACTGATTTTAACAAGATTCTTTCGTATAATTACAGACCATTATAAATTATATTCGTATTACATTAATTGACAGAATAATTTATAAAATTACTGAAATATTTCAATTTCCACAGTCCACACGTAACATTTCGGCTAGTAATAATGCAGTAATTATATCATACATTTCTAGATACGCACTTCTTTCTTCAGTGCAAAAATATAAAGCAATTGGCAGCAAAATTGATAAATTTATTGTTTTGTTAAGCCTTTTTTAGTAGGACTTTTTCTTAACCAAATTGCTCAAACAGAATACTTAAATATTGTTGATTGCCTAATTTTTGCATCTCTCTAACTTTTGAAATATTTTTAGATAACAGAGCTTAAAAATTATTTCAACGAAAATTATTTTGATGAAGATACGTTACGTTTTTGAGATATGGGATATTTTCTATTTCACGCGTTTGGTCGCAAATTTAACTTTGTTTCTCATATTAATACTATAAAATACAAAGTTATAAATACAGTCTTAGATGCATAAATATTTTGTATTGCTTTTGGCATAACAAAGTTCATTAAAATAAAACACAATACTACTGTTACTGTGTTAATATCCCAACATATTTATTTACTTATAGTGTTATGGAGTCGGAGACATACATGTTTTATGCTAGCTGCAAGTCTTGCTAAGTGTGTGTATTGTTATGTGTAAATATTTTATTTATTTACAACTTTTTCGTTTTGGTCAATTAGACATTTTTAGTTTTGTTTCATACTTTATTATCTTAAATTCTTTTTAAACATATAAGTTGTATATATTTTTGTAATAGCCGCTTAAAAACTTGTATTTTGATACCCCACTCGATTGATTCGAACAAATTTTTTTATCAAGACACAGATATTGGTGCCTCAGACCCGCTATTTTCGTATATGTTAACCCGGATAACTAACTATCACCATACCAAATTTCATCAAAATCCCTGCAGTGGTTTTTCTGTAATGCGGTAACAGACAGACATACAGACAAAAATTCTAAAAACTATAGATTCGGCCTCTGTATCGATTGTAATGTTTATTTCAATAAAAATTTCCAAAAAATATTAGTGTACAGATTCGGCTTAGTTACAATTTTATCATATGTGTAGATTAAGCTTACCTTAAAAAGTTACGTCAAAAAGCTCGCTCACTCTACGCAAAATAAATAGAATACTAGACTTTTTATTCCGCAATATAAATGGAAAACTTAATAATTTCCGAGAAGGGTAAGCTTCATTTGTCAGTGTAAGTTTATTTAATGGTCTGGATGGCTGTTCTGAATTTGAACCCTTATATTTGAACCCTTCAGCCAGCAATAGTGAATTTTATATTTCTAAGAATTAAATAATATTTTATAACTCGATATATATAATATCAATCCGAATAAAAATATTGAATTCTAAGCGCGTTCCAAGATTTATAAAATAGTTTAGTACCATTCAAAACATGACTTGCGCATAAGTATTAAATTTTACATACATATACTCGGATCTATAGATGTATAATAAAATAACGTGGTCAATGTAACATAAATTGAATTTATACTAAAATTATAAAGAGGCAGAGTTTGTTTGTTTGTTTGTTTGTTTGTTTGTTTGTTTGTTTGTTTGTTTGTTTGTTTGTTTGTTTGTTTGTTTGTTTGTTTGTTTGTTTGTTTGTTTGATTGTTTGTTCGTTTGTTTGTTTGATTGTTTGTTTGTTTGTTTGTTTGTTTGTTTGTTTGTTTGAACGCGCTAATCTCAGGAACTACTAATCCGATTTGAAAAATTCTTTTTGCATAGCTACATATCATACTAGCATTGGCCGCGGCTCCGCCCACGTTCAGATGACCAAAAGCCAAATTCTTAGGTTTTACATATGACTATACTCTTACATTGCAATTTTTGTATTTTTTCTCAGAAATGAGACATTTTCCAGCGGTAAAAAGTATCCTATATGTTGACCCGGATAACCAGCTATCACCATACCAAATTTCATCAAAATTTCTCCAGTGGTTTTTCCGTGATGCGGTAACAGACAGACATACAGACAAAAATTCTAAAAGCTATAGATTCGGCCTCTGTATCGATAGTAATGTCTATTTCAATAAGATTTTCCAAAAAAAATCTAATGTACAGATTCGGCTTAGTTACAATTTTATTATATGTATAGATAATATAGTCTATCTATTCAATACTAACCGTTCTAACGTACCTAGGGATCACCCTGGGTGAAGCCGCGGAGAGTCGCTAGTAATCTATAAAAAAAAAGTATTTGGGAGATATTCGATATGTAAGAGAAACTAAATAAATAAACTAATAAGATTTTAAAACTTTTGCACGTCTGTTAGTTTAGCATTGATCTTTTTTTAGTAATATATGTCAAGTAAATATCTACTCCGGATATTCCCATTTTATGCAGTCGTAAGCAGAGAGAGAGTTATATACAGAATCATTTTTAATTTACTGAAAACCTTTTGGGAATATACTATTTACATCATAACAACAACATCTGTAACAAGAAAAAATAATATTTCTTAAATTTTTATTTTCATACAAAAATAAAAATATTTTTTGGCACCCTCTAAACTTTAAAGTTCTAGCATCTGGCCAAGTTTAAATGAGTAAGCGTGGCTTCCTACACCCCTCCACCCCTCCACCCCACCGGACACACACTTTCTTTTGCTAATGCTGGACTATTACCGTTTAGAAGGTGCAATAAAAATATTTTTGTTTTTGTTAAATTTAAGATATATCATTTTTTTTCTTACAGATGTTGTTGTTATGTTGTAAATAGTGTATTCCCAAAAGGTTTTCAGTAAATTAAAAATGACCCTGTATAGTAGCTGGAGGGTTAAAAGCAATACACTCGCAGAAAAACCGCATGAAGTATTTACTTTGTTTATAAAACCTTAATAACAAGTATAATACAATATTAAAACGATGTTTCGTCATAAAATCGTAAGACTTAAACATTCGAGTATTCATAACTGTAACATGATAAAATGCAGGTTTTTTTTTAAATCAATCCCGTTTTAACCAAAGAGAAAGTATAAATGCTTGGTATAAAAAAGCTTTCACTTTAACTTTTGGTAGTTTAATTTTTATCTTATATGTAAAACATTTCATTATATTACTAGATATAGTATATAAATACTAATTAAAAGGTGTCAAAAATATTATTATTTAAATTTACTTTTATCACTCATCATATTACGTTAATTATTTAGAAGCCAAACTGAAAATGGCACATTGTCTGGATAGTATGCAAACAGATCAGATCTTAAACAAAATGGTATTAAGTTGTTATTTAATTTATCAACTTATTAAGTAAAGTGATGAATGACTTTATAATTATACTAGCGACTCACCTTTGCTTCGCTCGGGTGATTCCCTAATCAACCTAGGGACGAACTCGAGAGTGTATAGGGATACAAAATTTCATTCCCATTTTCACCCCCTTAAGGGATGTTACCGGGATAAAAACTATTTTATGTTATTCCCAGGGTCTCAAAATATCTTCTTATCAAATTTCATTTAAATCGGTTCAGTAGATCCAGAGATTACCCCCTACAACGTCACAAACCCACAAACTCACAAACTTTACCTATTTATAATAAGTATAGAAGTGTGTGTACAGTTTAATAGAAAGATCTTTTTAGGAGGACTAATTCTGTAATACATTGTTTTCATATAACTTTATTATTTTACGCGACGCACGCCAATAAAGCTTCCAGTCGGTATGGACTTTTACGACATCTTCAACAATCATCGTCATATTTCAGCCAATTTAACTTTTTACACACAAAAATGGTTTTCAATAAATCATAATTAATTATACGCTTAAATCTTCCTCATGAATCACGTTTATATATGGTAGTTCCCGAGACCAGCGCATACGAACAAACAAAAAAACATTTTATATTATATAATATTCGTATAGATACAATATATAAACTAGAGGGCATTTGTAACCACTTTTGTTAGGACCACGTATATAGTTTTTAGATATTTTGTCTGTCTGTCTGGAAACGCATCACGAGTAAACCACTGTACAAATTTTAATTAAATTTTGTATTATGATAGCTGGTTATCCGGGTCAATATATAGGTTACTTTTTACTGCGGAAAAATATCTCATCTCTGAGAAATCTACACTAAACGTTAAAACGTAAGTAGGAACAAACCGGAGCAGAGCGAGGTTGAGTCGCTAGTTATATTATAATATACTGTCGTTATGTCACAGGCATATAATTTGTCATTATACAAAAAAGCGTTTAACTGTTATCAAATATTTGCTCTTTTTACAAAATGACAAAGGCTAATTGATGATGCTTCTGAACTTAATTTGCTTAACCAAAATATTTAATAATGAATTAAAATCAGATCATCATATTCCCTTGGGCACTTCATAATCCGACGAGCATAAACAGTAAACGAGAGTAAACAGGTTGCGTTGATTTGATTTGTATAATGACAAATTACACGAATTAGTCACTAATATTTTTACGTATTTATATTATTACTAGCAACACGCGGCTTTTCTCGCGCGAAAACTATGAAGGATACTGTAAAACTATATACGTAACTATATATCTAAAATTATATACGTATATATATATATATATATATCTAAAACTATATACGTAAACTAGATACGTTTTTACTAACTGTTAAAACGTATCTATATGTGTCAATCGGTTAATTTAAAATATCTAGATCAATACTGTTCTGTTCAGAAAATGACCCGGTTCGTACGACCCGTTCAATCGACTGATTGATGACGTGATCGCCGTGCCGTGGCCCGTGCGTAAGGCAGATCAATCTAGATTCTAGTGATGAGCGTTGAACGGACCAGTTCAATCAATCGGTCGATGATGCATTACGGTTCGACGGTTCATGTATTTCAAATGAACTACATAGTTCAATTTCAGTTGTGAATTCGATCGAATGAACGAGAACGAATCGTGGTTTTCTTGGCGACCCGATCGTTTGCGAAGTGTCCGCGACCTGGGTCGTTCGATTCTGTCAATCGCGAATGACACATACACGTAGCTAGTCGCTAGTATACCTATAATAGGTGTAGTTATGGTGTGTAACATAAAAAGTACCATATTCCTTCTCATTTTAAAAAAGAAAATACTATTAGAACAATAAAGAAGTATTTAAGTCTATTTTTATGTTCACAAAAGTGTCTGTACTGGCCGTGACAAATTATGTCTAGCCAAAATATATTTGGCTCTCAGCAAGAATTTTAAATGAAGTAATAAAATTTATCTTCGTTACTTAACGTATTAGCGTATTTAATTTCATTGCCATATATGTATTTAAATAATTTAAATCTAAAATTAAAAATATATTATTAAGTAAAGTTTATTATACCGTCACGGAATACTTTGTAGACGTCAATGTGTGGAACAAAATGTCTGGTTGTGTCTCACGTAGGATAAGTAGGTAATTTTGTATCACAATATTGTAAGCAAATATTATTTTAAAAGCGCAACTACATTTAAATTTAAAATTTAAATGTAACAATTCATAACTGCTTGTAAGTCTATTTGAATAAAGTAAATACTACTAACTTCAACAACCTAAACCTAAAACCTAAGTACGTTTTTTATTTATAATGTTATAAAGATAAAGATAGTGCGACCTTTTAGCTAACTACTCACTCATTGAAACTCACTCTCGTCTTATTGAAATTCAAATTTCATTAAAATCTGTCCAGCCATTTTAGGGTAAAGGAGTAAGAAACATACACACTCACAAATTATCGCATATATGATAGTTATGTGCTTTATTATAAAAAAAACGTATAAGGAATGTCAATTGGCTAAAATGAACGTTACGTACATTTTGCGTAAGGCACAATTTTTAAAAAGACACTCTTTATCTTTAATCTAGTCTGAATATAAATACAGATAAGTTTCTTTTTTACTCTCCATAGCTTTCATACTTTGAGCTCTATAAGTATTGGGTAATTTTTTACAATGCAATGAAAGTACTTTTGAATAATTAAAACGAATTAAGTTATGAACTAAATTAATATTAATAATATTTTCCTTTTATATATTTATATTATAAATAAATAAACATGTTGAGACATTAACACACAGTACCATCTATAAATATAAACACCCATGACTGGAGTACAAACATTCATATTCATCACACAAATGTGTGTCCCCAGCGGGAATCGAACCCGCGACCGCTGGCACAGCAAGTATGGTCACTACAAACTGAGCCAAACGTGTCGTCAAATCAATTATATGCAAAACATTGTAAATTATATGAATATATTATTTACTATATGTATTACGGTGGAGAAAAACATCATGAGAAAACCTGAGTGTTTGAGGCAACCTAACTAGATTTTGAAAGACTTCATAATTTCTAACATCTTTTGTTCTTTTTTTTATTGAACGATAGGTTTGCGCTTGACTACAATCAGCGCTGGGAAGCACTGATGAGGTCTAGGTTGGAGCGCGCTTGCCTAGAAAATGCCTGTTCACTCTAGCTTTGAAGGTTCTTGGATTGTAGGTGGCAGGAAACACGGATGCTGGAAGGGTGTTCCACTCCTTAGCAGTTCAATTCAGGAACGTAGAACTGTAGTGTGGTGCACTATAGTGTGATCTTCTACGGATTGAGACGAGGGCCGTGCTTAGTGCTTTAAGAAGATGTAGAGATCATCTTCGTTTTATATATACTTTATATAAGAAATACGTACCCAAAATAAACCTTAGACAATAATAATATATAAAAAACCACTTAAAACACTTTTAAAAATTATTTTTGCGTCAAAAATGACGTAATTAAAGAATCTAATTTTTATGTGAATACTTATACCCAGGCAATCGTTATATTATTAATTATTATCTTACGCATTGTGTAATTATTTTAAAGTGCTACTTTGTTTTAAAGTGACCAAAGCGGTGTGCAAAACCACACGTTTTAAACCGTGATAAAAACCTTAACCGTATTTTAAATCGCAACAAACTCACTGGCATAGTTAACTCCAACAAACTGCAATAAGTGTTCTTCTACACTTAATGAATTTAATTGTAATTCCCGCCCAAAAATGTCAAAACCTTCCTGCATCATGTAATCATGAATGGTACTAGCCAACAAAAATCCTCCTCTCAGTCCAGCGTATTTATTATAACTGAATGTATCATATAAAATGATAGTCCGCCTCCAGTTAAATCTGTAGAAGTTAAATTTTATATTCAGTTCCATCTATTGTTGAGTAGACTCAGTATAGTTAAGGGTTAAAAATATTTTTAAATATGTAACGCCATCTAGCGGAGTGTAGATTAGTTGTACAGTGACATCTATATTGGGGTTGAAACATTATTCTAACATTTAACTTACCGTAGGGAAGCTGCCTGTATTTAAAAACTAATTCACTTACTTGTATATTTATAGCCGAGATAAAATTTCAAATTTTCTGTGTAATTGAGTCCGCCGTCAGAAGTAGTGTCCCACGGAGTATAGATAATGTCTTCAATTTTTAAGTAATTCGCGAAGGTTTTCATCATGAGGTGGCAGGTGGATTTTCCAGCGACTTGTACTTGAGCGTCGGGTTCGTTTATGAGTAGAAGTTGCCGCCAGTTGTAACTAGATGGCGTGAAAATAAAATGTGTTAGTGCAAAGCCACTCTTGTGCGTCAAACTGTGCGTCTCACGCAATACTTATGATATTATTAATATTATATATATATATATATATATATATATATATATATATATATATATATATATATATATATATATATATATATATATATATATATATATATATATATATATATATATATATATATATATATATATTAAGAATTTATAATAATATTGGTGAAAAATTGATGAGAAAAATAATGTCCTAGAGTGGGCGACTCTTTGCAGAAGTTATATTTTTATGCATCGAATCTAATATAGAAAATAGTTTACTAAAACGTTTAAGATAGCTGGATCTCTTTTACAGTAGTTTTTACAAGTTTCCTTTGATATTTATGTCGATGCCAATTGTATTTATAATTATAAAAGTGCAAAATTAAAACTTTTTCGGCCTGTCTGTGTAAAAATAGATTTTATTGGGATATTTTTGTATAATATTATGTTAACTGAAATAAAATATACCACAGAGCTATATTTTTATTCTAATCGGTCGAGTATCATATATATAATAATTTTACCTACAGTTTGAGCTGTAGCCTAATTGAACTATTTTTGTTGAAATATCAGTTGAAATATTTAAAATCGGGGAAAGCTAATTAATAATTTACACTATATGGTGTTGTTTAAATAACAAAAATAGATCAACGTTTCAGGGTGCAATTTTTTTTTTAAATTAATTTTGATTTAGGTGTACATTTTAGATTTAAAAGTGATAAACAAAATAGACTTAATACATATAAAAACGCTTCATCAATTCTCGGTTAGACTGAACTGAGGGCTTAGCCACGTTGACTATCTACAATCGTTAACGATTTAGAAAACTAAGGAAATGTATGGGCATTACATATTTTAAACGATATATCGCGTGGTCAAAACAATCGAATTGCTGATTCCAATATATTTTAACTTTGATTCCCGCCCCACTTACCAAGCGAGTGAAGCCGCGGGCAAAAATTAGTTAAAATATAAATTGAATCCTACGAAATATAGTAAAAGAAGGACTAACAAGTTCTTACAAAAAATAATGTAAGGGTATGGATCAAACGTGGAATATATATATATATATATATATATATATATATATATATATATATATATATATATATATATATATATATATATATATATATATATATATATATATATTAATTATTAATATAAATATAGTATTTCTTGTTATTGGTTTAGGTTCTTTAGGTTGGCAACACTTGTGGGAAAGAGATGATGCATGTAAAATACTTTTTTGTTTCAATAACTTTACTGATCATTTTCGAATCCTGTGTCATATATTAAATAGTACATCGTGCGATTAAATAATTAATTAAAAAGTCTAGACTTTGATTTAATCAATATAAAACGTAACAACAAGTAGCCTATGTGCTACTCTAAGACCTAGGTCATAGGTCATCTATGTACTAAATTGCATTCAAATCTATCTAGACATTTTAGCAGTAACTAACATACACACACCACAATACATAATATATAAGCTTTCACGTTTTAATTATAGCTCGAGGACGCAACCTAGAGTGTAGAGATAAATACTCAAACCACTTCACTTGCTTTTGTATACAATAACTGATGAGGATCTCCAACCTGGGATATTCTGCGCAGTCAAGTGTACACTGTACAGTGTATAACTTCTAGTATACTATTAAAGAAATGAAATACCATTTATTATGTACGTAGCGTAATAAATCTAATATATAAATATGTATTGTCCTTCTCTGTTTATTCGTATTCAGTACTTTTCTACATCATTGATCCGATTGCGATAAAATTATGATTTACTTGAGTGCGCGCCCGGAATATTCGTAATTCTAACATACTGGTAGACTTATTGTTTTGAATACAACTAATATACGCATTAAGGAATATAGGTATATATTATGTTACAGTCAAAACTATTTTTTAGTCAAATTACTTTTGACTAAAGAGGTTGGTCAAAAGTAATTTTGACTGCAGGTCTAGGTCAATAGCAATTTTTTACTGTGCCCAGGGGCGGTGCTATGACTGAATCCGGCACTAGTGATATCGGTAAAAACTCTTAAAAAGTTAAGGTAATGTAGGTTGAAGGTTACTCGGAAGAACTCTTTCTTTCTTTCTAGGTAGGGTTATAACATTGACCACAACGCCAAAAACGACTAGAACTTTTAGAAAAAAAAACTCTATTCCTGTCACTCTCATTCTCTAGTAGGTGAGAGTTAAGGCGGAGGACCGACGGTTTTACGTGCTCTCCGAGGCACGGGGGTGGAATCCCGCCAACTTCCCAACTACGGCCTGTTATTAAGAATTTCTTACAAAAAATAACTAAACCTGGCCCCTGGTCAAGAGTATGTCCATTTCAAATAAAAAAACTCGGGATCCAGGACTAAAACCCAGGACCTCTAGATTTACAGCTGTACACGTTTTCCACTATACCAGCGAGGTAGTTCATGTATATAATAATAATAATAATATTTATTACCAAAAAAAGTACAGCTTACAATATATTTTATATCTAAATGTACCTACATACACTAGGCAAAGGCTACCGTGAGTACCACAAGTTGATTATCAAAAGAAATATGTATCGTAATTAATGTATATACACACATATTATATATTCATGTATGTATCTACTATATACTATTGCAAAACTAAGGCAAATCGTTAGTCAAAAGCTAAATTTTGTACATAGTAGGTACACTTTACTGTTCACTGTAAAACAATGCGGCCGCGTGAACACCTGAAGTGACAGGCTTTTAAATATCGGCTTCCGTTACCATACGCTTCGATAAAATAACTACCGCAGTGAATTTACAATTTACAAGCCATTAGCTAAATGTACAACATAGCAAAACTTTGACGACGTAACATTTATACCTCAGTCACAAAATTAATTTAACATTACAAAAAAAATATAATTCTAAGGTTGATTTTTTTAATTATTATAATATACAGTAATCAATCAAATCAAAGGCAGTGGTAGCCCAGTGGTAACGCGCTCGCTTGGGAAACCGAGTGAAGCAGGTTCAAATCCCGGGTCTCGCATCTCAGATATTTTCATGTGCGAATCATTTCTAACATGATTACCACTTGTCTTACGGTGAAGGAAAACATCGTGAGGAAACCTGCATGTCTGAGAAAAGCTAGCAAGTTTTCAAAAAGACATGTGAAGTCCGCCAACCCGCACTTAGGCCAGCGTGGTGGACTATGGCCTGATCCCCCTTGTATTGAAGGGAGGCCCGAGCCCAGCAGTGGGACGTTAAAAAAGATCTGAATACAGTAATCAAATATATTTAAAGATTCATACAGTTATATTATACTGGGGACTTACCCTCGCTCGAGTGCTCTATGTGTCTAACGGGAGCTTATGTCACTCTAGGTCAGTTACGTACTGTTATCTGATATATCGAATACGATTCCTATCCGTATTTATATTATAAATGTGAAAGTCTATGAGTATGGATGTTTGTTACACTTTTACGCCAGAACGGCTGAACGGATCTGATAGATTATAGTCTGGGATAACACATAAGCTACTTTTTAACCCGGAAAAAGTACGGTTCCCGTGGTATAGGTTTGTTTGTGTCTTCCAAGAGGCATACCCGAGCGAAGCGATGTGAGCTACTAGTATGAAATAAAAAAAAACAGTCACGTTTTTATGAAAAATTGAGACGAAAGCCCCTGATATGACCTACTCGTACTGTAATACTAATATTATCCTAAGCCCAGGCGACACCACATATTTGCAGTAATATTACCATCACTGAGCCATAGAACCCGCGACCCCAGATGGAAGGCAGCTGCATTGAAAATAAATTAGTCTGTACCACTTTTAGACTCATAGAATGTCTTTGCAAAAATAATTTCAATCCTATAAGGTTTTCTTGCATATAATGATAGATAGTTACATTTCCCTCGTATTGTACTATAAATTAACAAAATAAGAATAAATTAATTTATCGTTAATGTGTATAATTATAGATTTAAACTAGCGGCTCACCCTCGCTCCGCTCGGGTTCGTCCCTAGTTACGTTTTAACAGTTAGTATACATAGATTTCTGAGAGTAGAAAATAATGTAAGTACTAATATCGCCATTAAAAAATAGGGGTTGGTGGTAGAATAATCATAAAAAAAATTTTTTTCAATACAAATTAAAAAAAAAACATTTTTTTGGAATGGACCACTTAGGGGTATGAAAAATAGTTTACGCCCTATTCTCAGACCTACTGAATATACACACAAAATTTCATAAGAATCGATCAAGCCGTCTCGGAGGAGTTTTGTTACAAACACTGTGATACGAGAATTTTATGTATTAGGTAGTAGCTTGCGTTCTTATTCTGAATATAAATTATGTATTTAAGTAAAATTTTCCTTGACAGTATGTTTAGAATGTAGTACATAGAAGTCAAGTAAAAGCTTTAGAGCGCACATCAAATCGAAACCGCTAAACAAGTTTCAATTAAACTTTTCAGGTGTTAGCAGTTTTAAATTACAGCGTGATATTTCTTATATACCGCCTTAAAATAAGCGTAACGAATTTGTGAAACCATAGAAACAAACTAATCAAATAAAATACTAAAAAGTAAATTCTTAGAACAGATATTTATGTCCTCGACTGTTCTATATTAAAAGGAATTACATAGAGATAAGATGATTTTTTTTTGTATATGAAGTTTAGAAATACAAATGGTATTTATGTACGTAAGTATTTTTGATGTTAAATATATACATTTAATTATTTTTTTGGGGATCTATTTTGATTTTTGGTTCCTGACGTTTCGAGTGCTTTACAGCAACCACGTCACGGGAGAAACAGAAAGCATTAAAACATTCGAATCGTCGAGAACCAAAAATAAAAAATAAAAAAAATATATCCGAAAAAATAGTTTTATTTAAAAACATTCACGTTAAAACGGACGCGGGTTCGAGTCCCGCTAGGGGCATTCATTTGTGTGATGAGCAAGAATGTTTGTACTCCAGTCATAGGTGTTTATCTATACATATAATAAAATTGTAACTAAGCCAAATCTGTACATGAAATATTTTTTGGAAAATCTTATTGAAATAAACATTATTCTCGATACAGAGGCCGAATCTATAGTTTTTAGTTTTTTTGTCTGTCCGTCTGTCTGTCTGTCTGTCTGTCTGTCTGTCTATCTGTTACCGCATCACAGAAAAACCACTGGAGGGATTTTGATGAAATTTGATATGATAATAGCTGGTTATCCGGGTCAACATATAGAATACTTTTTACCATGGGGAAGTATCTCATTTTTAAGACAAAAAATAGAAAAACTGCAATATAAGAGTATACTAACATGTAAAACCTAAGAATTTGGTTTTTGGTCATGTGAATGCGGGCGGAGCCGCCGGCAATGCTAGTATTAATAATATATGTATTTTAAGTTGTGTATGTATAGTGTATCAACTATCTAGTATCCATAACACAAGCTTCGTAGCTTACCATGGAACTAGATAGTGCTGTGTGTTAATGTCCCAACATTATTATTATTATTTATTTTTTTGGTATACAGTCTATGTCCAAAAAGGATCATAAAAAACACATTCATCATAATCTAATTTACACACCATCATACATCATATTTATGATTTATTGTGTGTTTCTTTCTTCAACGTTACCGTTACATCAGTTCTCAGCGGAACAATGAACACTCGGATATATGCCATAGTCCAGTCATTATAGTAGTAAGTCTGTAAATACTTGTATATTGACACCCTAAAAGTTGTCTCAAAACCTACATATGGTAGGGTGTACGCAACTATTAAATCTCAAGGTCAAAGGTAAATCTCAAGGTCAAAGGTAAATAGCAAAAAAACCCATAGGAAGTGAGATGTTTACAAAAAAGCGCAAAAAAACGATTTTTGTGACCTTTGACCCTGAAATTTAATAGTTGCGTACACCCTATCATATGTAGGCTTTGAGACAATTTTAGGGTGTCAATATACAAGTATTTACAGACTTACAGCTGGGTATCTCGAATTCCGAGATTCTTACCTAATTTAAGCTTAAATGACTGGACTACCAGGCCATGAAATGTCATGACTATACTGTGGTTTGCTGTGACACGGTACAATTATATCGGATTGACTTATAATATAGTTTTCATTATGTATATATTTTTCATTCACAATCAATGAGTCATTTTTGTATTACGTAATTATTTTTCTATTGTTGTAGGTTACTCTTGTAGACCGATCATTCATTTATAGTTTTAATTCCACAATAAAGTTACCAAATTTCAAAATTACCGCTCAATCTCATTCGTGTCTTCCTCACAAAACGTGACACTGGCAGAATGGATTGCGTCTGTTAACGCAAATATAAGCCATTAAAGAAAAAAATATATCAGATTGACATGACTGCTAACGTCTGTGGTACTAACCGCAGCTTATTCAACTCCTTCCTTCAATTGGTACCACTAACGTCTGAGTACCAATTGAATTGTATCTATAATAGAGAGAAATAGATTTATTTATTAAAATCGTTTGTGTGAACATATGATATTTGTATTTTTTTATACTACATAAACACTTCATAAGCCTTTGATGCTAAGTAGTATTTATTAAATAAGAAAGAAAATTCTAACCTGCTAAAATACACCTTAGAAATCCTTATAGGTTACTATAACATACGGGAGTAGAAACATCAAAATTCTAAAAAAAATATCTAATTATGCTCATTTTACCTCCTATCATCCCCTCTACTGATGCCCAGAGAATTCAAACTGGCTTACTTTTTGTTTGAAGACAATGCCATTTATCGAAGGAATGCAGCTAGCAAGCATTCTTGCAACAATTCTACGTGGAAATGACTTGCACTAGTTAATAAGTGTTCATTTGTTTTGTATATACATTAAGGTAGTTTGTTATAGTTGCTCAATTGATTCTCGTTAATTATAGTTTCGATTGATTATTACTATTTTTCATTATGTATATATCATATTGATTTTGTGCAGACATTCGACCTCTACAGTTTTATTATATGTATAGATTGTAAGTCCGTGAGAAAGTTACCATCGGCTCAGAATGTATTCATAGCCTATTTAGCAATGAGCGTACATGAGTGTTAACTCCAGAGACAAAGGAAGAGAAAAGGAAAGAAAACAAATGACAAGGGTTGTGTTAGTCTATGATATTTATTATAACCGAACTGCTCCCCGTCGATTAGCCATATCATGATGATTACAAAAATATTAAAGTACACAAATTCTTCTTAAATAAAAATGGGCAAGTACTTACTACTATCGCACTATTAGAATCACGTAC
The DNA here is from genome assembly GCA_951806755.1 of Brenthis hecate. Classification (NCBI taxonomy): domain Eukaryota; kingdom Metazoa; phylum Arthropoda; class Insecta; order Lepidoptera; family Nymphalidae; genus Brenthis; species Brenthis hecate. Next base: position 639,894 of record OX638278.1, read on the forward strand.
CGACGGTACAGACATAAATTGTGTAGCTTACGTAATTTGATGTAAAATGAAATATTTATTAATATTAATTTTATCGCTAGCAAAAATGTGTAGCTTGTGCATTTTCTATTTGTCCACATAAGACACCTACCTATATTCAAAATTTCAGATATGTAATATGTACATACGTCATACATATTCAAATAAAGGCATACGGAAATTATGCAATCTTAAAGGTTCCGTTTTGTGTTTCGGCCACGGAACCCTTTTGGGGTAGAACAATTTTCGACGTTCAATTCTTAATGTATTTATTATATTTAGTTCTTGAAGAAGAATATAATTCTCATTTTTTTCAAATCAATTAAATTCTGATATGCTCAGAATGTTTTAAACCGTAAGAGTTTTTTTTTCTAAAAGAACACCATTTTTATCTTGTTTAATGCTAGACATGTCCGCGGTTTTGCTTCTGTAAGTGTTTTAATTCGAAATTCTAGCAGTAACTTTATTTACAAAGCTTTCATGTAAAAAGATTCAAAGCACCACCATGTAAATTGTACATAAATGCTTAAGCTAAGAAAATAAGATGAACAGAGTGGTTAAAACAGTCAATGAAATCAATCGATACTGTCAATATCACGCAGAAGGACATAAAATTAATTATTTCTTATACTTTTTAATACACTCTAATGAGGTTCTACAAGGAACTCGGCATAATTATTTTCTTCATTTTGCTTCTTATTGTACATACTGCGGGCACGATAGAGGAACTGACGATATAATTAAAAAGCTTATTATAATACCATTTCCGGTTTCAATCACTATCTTCTGCATGCTCTGTCTGTCTTATTATTTTAATCTAAATATCTAGTAAGGCAGTGGTAGCCCAGTGGTAACGCGGAAGTAAAACGACTTGCTTGGGAAATCGAGTGTAGTGGTTTCAAATTCCGGGTCTCGCATCTCTGATATTTTCTTGTGCAAAACATTTCCATCGTGATTATCACTTATCTTAGAGTATTGGAAAATATAGTGTGGAAAACTGCATATCTGAGAGAACCTAGCCAATTTTCGAAAAACCTGTGAAATCCGCAAAACCGGACTTGGCCAGCGTGGTGAACTATTTCCTGATCCCCTTGTTTTGAAGAGAGACCCGTGCCCAGCAGTGGGACGTTAAAAAGGGCTTAATACAAGTCCAATTATTATATTTGTGTAAATAAACAATTACGTATAAAATATTTAAAACGTTCATATAATAAAATAACAATTTTTGTAAATTAAAGCACTTCTAATAAGTATGTTACAATGTTATTTCTGACTGTATGTAGACAAGACCCTTCAGGAGTTTCTAGTTCGAAGGGAATTATAATACTATTCAATTATTAAAATATGTAGGATAAAGGAAAGTTTGGATGTTATTATTCAATATTCATGTATCCTACATTTTAATACCACCCATTTTAATCCATTCCGAACTAAATATATTTATAGGATAAGAAGTTGTTATGACAGAAAGTACATATAAAATCTAAAGATTAACTGAAATGAACGTCTTAGAACTTAAAATAATTCTTACGAAGATGCCTTTGTACGGTTCAATGAGCTTTCCTTAGCCTAGTCCCCTTTCAACTATCTAATGGAAAACTATAAAGTATATCGAAACTAGCAAAGTATCCTGACTTGGTCTGTATATTTATTTAAAAGAACATTGTTTTCTAATAAATAATTGGTTTTTAATAGGTATATATTCTATTATCATAGGCTAGGATATAGGATCTCAAATTTATGTTGTGAGTAATACGACTTTTCATACAAACCTCTTCTTTTTTATTTTTAAAAAGTAGCCAATATCCTCAGGATATCCACTTACAAAAATTTTATAGTACATGTGATATATTTATTTCAATATTAAACTGCGTTATTTTTACTTGAGAAGTAAAAAAAATAACCGTTTTGGAGAAAGATGTGTATTCCTAGTGCACCTTATACGAAGCAAAAAACCGTTTCAAAATCGGCCATATCTGTTTCCGAGGAAAATCGTATCAAACACACAAACACATATTACTAAAACGTATATGTACCGTCTTCGGTAAAAAATTCGGTCGGCGGGTAAAAAATATATTAACCGGTGAAAATTAAACACTTTCTCATTTATTACTTTCTCATTTAAAACATACGACGTTATATATATATATATATATATATATATATATATATATATATATATATATATATATATATATATATATATATATACAACTAAATTGTGGCTGTAATGTACCAAATTAGCTCAACCTTCTTTAGTTTAAATAAATTCCTTGAGCTAAAATTTAGATGAAATACTCCTTGTAAATTAAATATTTAAGAATAGATTGCTTAAAAATTGAAAAGTTAAGAAAAACATCGTCTGTTATAAAATTTCGAGTAAAACATGCTTACATTTAATTACTTAATTACTTTACATGAATAAATCATTTGTTATTATAATAGTTCTTCAATACAATGGTACTTCATAAGTTAATTTTTTTATTTGATGTAACGTCCCTATTCTTCTTCTTCTTCTTTTATAATAGATGTAGCGACTTAACCTCGGTCCGCTCGGGTGTTGCTAAGTACGCGAACAGATTTTGTTCGCAATTTCATGAGTTTTAACTTTTTTGTGCAAAACCCTAATAAATTTTCTTAAATAAAAGTAACCGCCTAAATTACTCCTTATAACATCAGCTATCTACCAGTGAAAGTCCCTTCAAAATCAGTCCAGCCGTTTCAGAGATTAACCAGAACGAACAGACAGACAGACAAAAATTCAAAAAAATGCGTTTTTCTTATAAGTACCGTATATAATTCCATATGCATTTAGTAAAAAGCTGTTATTTTGACATTACAAAAAACCTTTCAATTCTATTTATCTTTATAGATAACACTAAAAATGTTGAACAATATTTAACGTTTTAATGTACTGCTCTTACCAACATTTTTTTTTTGCTATCCACATTAAGAATTCTACTCAAATCATTAAGCTATTATAGTAACAGCGGCATAAAGAAGTAACAAATACACGTATTCACAATCTTTTACATTTGTAATATTAGTGTGACATATACGAGAATAAAAAAATCTAATATAGCTTTATGGAGCTTTATTACTATGCATTCTTACATTGCGAGGATTATGGTAGAGCCAAGACCATAAGCTTATAAGCATTAGGTATACATAAAAGTAATATCAAGTAAGCTTTAGAGGTTAATATGGACAAAATGTTTTTTTGCAAGACATTTTATCATAACACTAGCGACTTATCTCGCTTCGCTCGGGTTCGTCCCTCGGTTGATTCCCCATACAAACTTTATTATTATTAAGGGATTCCTGGATGAAAAGTATCCTATGTCCTTCCCAGGGACTCAAACTATCTTCTTACCAAATTTCATTTAAATCGATTCAGTAGATCCAGAGATTATCCCCTAAAACGTCATAAACTCACAAACTTTACCTCTTTATAATATTAGTATTAGTATAGATAAACAAACTCATCTGTAGTGAACAGACTTTTTACTATAACAGTTTTTGCCCACGGCTTTTTCGCTTAGTGAGAGGGGCGGAGATTAATTGTAGCCTATGTCCATCTTTATAAGGCCACATACATATTTTTCATACATATTTCTCTATGTTCTTTTATTTCATCAAAATCTTAAAGATGTACTTGTACATTTACAATTATAATATTACTTTTACTATGTAAATGTTTTTAATAACGCTTCTTGTAAAAAGTTTTAAAAGAGTTGTCTGGCGAACATATATAAAAATGGAGCATCAGAATTAACGTGAAGTTAAGTAATTATTTTGGGACCTTTAAAGCGTCTGCAAAGCAATACGGCCGACGGAAAGTGTCTGGGAGTATTGACGACTTATTTTTTAACGATATTGTCTAAAACATGCGTGAAAATCAGTTTGGAGAATGTACGTGAGGTAAGTAATCTTTTGAGGTACCATGATTACCTGATACCTAGAAATTGGCCGTCTAACCAACTAACCAAGTTAGCAGGTAGGCATGCGGTCTTAGTACATACTAACACTACCCAATCGTCCACATTTCGTTCGTCAGAAAATACGTGACGTCTGACGGCCCTAGGATCTTGCTCTATTACATAAAAAGTCACTTAGAAACATCTAAATTTAAAAGACCTATCCAACGATAGGTCTTTTAAATTTAGATGTTTTGTGTTGTGCTCAGTGTTCCACACGTTTATATAGACATAAAAAGTTATTTGTACCCTCGATGTACTTGTGTAGAGCCACCTCTTAATTTTTAGAAATCAATTACAGATTTATATAACGATCTATGTATATGAAAATTTGTAGCTCCAATATTCTTGGAGTAAAATACTATGACATAGGGACAAAGGAACAGACGGACAGCGGGCTTAGCAAAATTATAAAATTTCTGTTGTAGTCTTTTGGTTTCGGAACGCTAATACAGATAACACTAAATACTTAGACAAAAAGGCTAATTTTCGCACACTAATCCTGACTATCATGGATAGGATTTTGAAATTCAAAGCAAAACGCTTTTACGGTATAAATGGAAAATAATATTTGTCTGTCCACATTTATATCAACGAGGATTATAAAATATATGTACATTTACGCTTCAATACTTTTTTTTAAGCTTCATCCCGTTAGCGATTAGGTGATAAAGCAGATTACATAATTTTTACGAAAAAATAAGAGCTAGAGCCAGGGTAGGTAGCTATTCAAACAACATAGATCACTTGATAAGCTATATGATAAATTTAACAACTTATTAGAAACAATCCCAATTTAAAGCCTATCTATTTACTATAACAGTTCGCAGTGGTCAAATTTTGAGGAAAATTTATTATAATAATGAATAAATTTTACCTACCTATGTAAAAAAATCTTTTCATTGATATCATTAAAGCTCTTCAATGCTACAACAAAAACATAGAATATCGGTTGATAAACAGAGGACAAAATGGATAGTGAACTGTTTTGCCTATTTATGCATAGATAAATTACATAGATATGACTTCTAATTATTTCTGAAGTAGATGGTTCTTCAGTAACATTATATTCAGAGAAATGGTCATACTGAAGGAATTCGATTTCCAATGACCACAAAAGTTGTACTTCCCAGGTGACTAAAGTAGTTTCATCAAACTTATAGACTCGGCAAATACGCATCGAACGGAACTTGAACAAGTTTGCCAAAGTTATATAGTAATTGCTTTTACTTTGGTTTGTTACTAAAATAATCCTTTGAATTCTCTACTAAAAGATGGATTTACATTAATTCTATCTGTTATTTATACTAATCGACACGATTGGCTCAGTTTGTAGTGACTCTACTTGCTGTGCCAGCGGTCGCGGGTTCGAGTCCCGCTGGAGGCATTCATTTGTGTGATGAACACGAATGTTTGTACTCCAGTCATGGGTGTTTATGTTTATAATATGTATGTATTTAAAGTTATATATGTGTAGTGTATCAACTATCTGGTATCCATAACACAGGCCTCTTAGCTTACCATGGAACTAGATGGTGTTGTGTGTCTATGTCCCAACATATTTAAAAAAAAACCTATTTATTTAAAAAATCTATACTAATGTTATAAAGAGGCAGAGTTTGAATGCGCTAATCTCAGGAACTACTAATCTGATATGAAAAATTCTTTTTGCATTAGATAGCCTGTATATTGAGGAGATGATCTATAGCATATAGATCATCATGCAACTCAACCCAACCACCGCAACGCACCCAAGAGAGCGGAGCAATAATCATAAACTCATATATGTCTATATAAAAGATTAGTTAAATTAGTATAGTATAATATTTATTACTATAATAAATTGCTATCTAATTAAATATATTGTTTGTATATTAATGATTATAATTTTTTGTTAAATATTTGAATAGAATAGCTCAGATTTTATAATTTTCTGTCAAAGCGTGTTACGAACGATGAAAATTAATTTTGTCATTGAAATATACATATATACGAGTATGTATATCTCTTATATATGTATATAATTCTTCCGTACGTGTGTTAGTCACCTAACTCTTCCTAAACGGCTGGACCGATTTGGATAATTTTTTTGTGTACATTTCAATGGGTTCCTGGATGGTTTGAAAACATAATTGGACCCTGTAGGTGGCGCTGCAGTCGATGTGTCATCAAATTTTCATGTAAGACTCCATTTTTCGTGCAATAAACACGTTTAAATTGTTGATTAAATAAAAAAATCGATATTGTGTGTATGTATGTATGTTTCCTATGGACTCCAAAACAGCGGGAGCGATTTTAATGAAATTTTCAGACAATCTTTAGCTTAGCCCAGCGGGTGATTCTGTGAAGTTTGGTTGCGATCGGAAGTTTACATATAAATATATATTCATATTATATAGTATATATTGTTTATACATATAATAATAATAGAATAATAGAAAGAATGTAAAGAGCGGACTTTAGTACAGGTTTGGATAGATTAGTTAATAAAGTAGTTAAAGGTACGTCTCAATGAATTACACCAGTATTTTGCTATAGATATTCGTTGTGAAGGAGAGGCTGCCCAAAGTCCGCGTGTAATATGATACTAATGTGGCATTTTTTTTTCTTTTACCTACAATATGGCGTGCAAAAAAACTATTTGTATTTATGCAGTTTGCAGGTAGTTAAAGCATTGAATTTTACCACCACCTTTCACCACCCTTTCCATATCCATTTCATTAGAACAATAAAGTACAAGCTATATTACTTTATAAATTAACTTTTTAGCTGAACCACTTAACTTAGATCCACACAATGCTGACTTTCATAAAGTTATATAGATTTTTTTGTGCAATTAGCAGTACAGGCAAAATATGTTGATATTATGTAAAAACCAGTATGTATATATGTATCTATTGTTGTAGTTTTAACTATAGAATGTAGATTGACCGAAATGAATTAAAATCTGCGAATTTTCCGAGTTTTATGTAATAAAAAGTCTGTAAATACAAACTTCTGCGTGTGTTTTACTTAGACTTTAATGCCTGTACAGATATCTTTCGGTATACAAAAGTCTTCATCGTGTGGACTCATAATTAGACTGTAGATAGCGAACTTCTGTGATATATTATGTAACTTTGAAGCCTTAAGTGTGTGTACATATAAAGATTTTTTAAATAATTAATATATAAGCAACAGAGAAAAGATTGATATTTTTATTTGATACTTCTTATTCATCAAAGGTTTCTTCTTTATATTAAAAATATAATAAAATATACCAAGAAACTTTTAAGATAAATATAATAATTTTGTTTGAAGTCTTGTGTACGTCAAATTCTGTGGCTTGTAATCTCACAGCTATGAATGTAATCAAATATTTTGTCTAAACCTATTTCATAACATGAAGACATATTTTTGGTCACATTCTTCAAAATGTAATATATTTGGAATGATATTTCATTATCGTTTGTTCAATAATAAGAAAAAGAGATAAAGAAAACTTATAGTAAAATGTGCCAATATAGATATAGATAATTTCGTAACAAAGCATTTGAAAAACAATTATATATATATATATATATATATATATATATATATATATATATATATATATATATATATATATAGTATATATATATATATAAAAGCAATATTAATACTCACCAAAGATTGTAGTTTCTATGAAGTTCAGGCAAAACTTCGAGAGGATTACTTACTTTATTTCGTCGAATTATACAAGTTTTAAAGTATACTCACTGTCGCATAACATCGATAATGAAGTATGCTAAATCCTTGAATCCCAGTGGACCAGCTCGTACCATCATGTAGAATTCATCTTCACACGTTTTCTTCGGTTTTACAAAGTCGAAGGAGAAGCCGCCTGTTGTAACTAAAGGCGTGCCAGTGTTGCGAAGAAATTTCGATATCCTCGCTACGGATGCTGTAAAGGAAATTTTTCTTTAGTATATTTACGAACAACTAATATTATCTCTTGAAGTTCTATATTATAACTTAATTTTCTAAAAGTCATACTCAAATAAAAAGAAACCTTTGCAATTATTACTATAACTTGATAATATTTTATTGGAAACAAACAGTTAATATCACTACAGTTATAAAATAATACTTTATAGTTGACAAAACAATAAAATCTAAAACATAATACAAGATTAGTCCCTCCACGACCGCGGACACGCCGGCGTTACATGTAAATATGGGATGAAAGTTTGTATGAAACTTATCTTTTCAGAGTTTTTTTTTTTTATAGTTTTAGCGTGACCAAAGTCGCGGGTTCTACTAGCTTATATTATAAATCTAAAATAAATATTGAAAGTGTAAAACATATTAAAGCGCAACTAAATCATTTAATTTATTTCTATTAGCGAATGTTTGGATGTACGTTTGTTACTCAATCAATTTACAGTGCAGTCTGATTTCGATGATTCTTTTTTTATTGGGTAGGGTATACCTCAAAGTTTGTTGTTTTTAAATTTAAAAAAGAAATCCACCCCTAGTTGGAGAAAATAGTACATCTAATCCTTACATTAAATATTTTTTCGGAAAATCTTATTGAAATAAACATTATTATCGATATAGAAGCTGAATCTATAGTTTTTAGAATTTTTGTCTGTCTGTCTGTTACCGCATCACATAAAAACCACTGGAGGGATTTTGATGAAATTTGGTATGGTGATAGCTGGTTATCTGGGTCAACATATAGAATACTTTTCGTGTATCCAGGAACAAACCCGAGCAGAGCGAGCGTAAGTCTCTAGTATGAAATAATTTACTTTAATAAAAATAAATTACTGGGTGCGCAAACAATGTTAAAGCTTACAACTTTTCACATTTCAGTATAGCTGACATTAGTTTGTACGAGTGTTAGATAATAAAATGTACGTGCATTAGTTTAAGGCTCTCAATCTTCATGAAGAAAATACAGAATAGAATAAATACTATACTTGTTTAAACTGACTTTTTATTTATATTAACATATGAAGGTGTAGAATTTCTTTTGTTTACTTAGACGCATTTATCTCCGGATACCAGTTCGATTTGTAATTTTTTTCTCATCTATACTAATATTATAAAGAGGTAAAGTTTGTGAAATTGTGTTTGTTACGTTTGTGACGTTGCAGGGGGTATTCTCTGGTCTACAGAACCGATTGAGATGAAATTTGGTAAGAAGATAGTTTGAGATCCTGGGATTGACATAAAATACTTTTTATCCCGAAAATCATCCCTTAAAGGGTAGAAAATAGGGATGAAAGTTTGTATGGAAAATCAAGCTAGGGACTAACCCAAGCGAAGCGTGGGTGAGACGCTAGTTTTTTATATAGTTCATTTATTGAAGTAAAACCTTAATGGATAAAGCTGAAAATTATGTTTTTTGTTAAACTGTCAGTTTGATTTGAAATTCTATATTTTGTAGCATATGTATTGAGCTTGAAGAGTCGAGCAATAATAAAAACAACATAGCCACAGTTTTACTTTGCCAATTAATTAAAACTTAGGCATATAGTTATTTCCAACGATTATTATCATAAATACACTGATATCCGTCCAGTAATTACAATAATTCTCCAAACAATATATAGTTAGAAAAAATATAATAAACAACTTAAAATAATATTATTGTATGAATGGATGCAATTTATTTCAACAAAATTTTATAAAAAAGCTTTTTAAAAGATTTTATATTTAAAACAGCAAAGCAATATAAATTCGATTAACTTTTGGACGTTTTATAATCATCATCGTGCCTAACGAGGTATCCCACATCGAAATGTATGAGAATATACTGGCATACTAAAAATTGATGAATATTCTACGCTCACGTGTTGTGATTTTGTGATAGAATCTATTGCTTGTACAAAACCAATTTCCTGAAAAAGAGGGCAAATTCACTTTATAAGACTTCTTATTGTCTCGAGTTTCCCCATTTTCCGTTGTAAGCTCGTAAGAGTTAAGGTAACACGTGCTCTACATAAAAATACAAGCGACTTACCCTCGCCGATTTTATATTATAATACAAACAGCGCCACCTTTTGGCAAATTTTAGTATTAACAGTAGCCTATATGTCATTGAATTTTGAAGTAGCAACAAAGATACAGACATGCGCACAAACTTTCGCATTTATAATATATAATAGTTCTTGTAGGTAGAGAAGTAGTTTTTGTTAAAATTAATATTTGGTTTATATTTAGGCTTCTAATTCCAAAATATGAAAATGTCAATCAAGAAACTTTTATGGTACAAAAGCTCGATCTATAAAGCTTGGGCGCATATGTGTGCGGATAACATGAGCTTAGAAATAATGTTCGAAAATCAAAAGAGCCTTTTATCCATATATATAAGGAAGGGCTTGGGTGGAAATTTTGAAATAAAGGGCCTTGTATGATAATCAGTTTTATTTTAAGTTTTACAAACAGACGACGTGGTTTTTTAAATCAGAGGTTTTTATAAAGAGAAAGAATCATCAAATATTTGCAACAGATTATAAAGATAATAAGCTATAGTTTACATATAAATGTCACAGACAATATAATACCAACATAAGGAACCCTAAAAGTGAGTAAAGTTCCTGTTGTACTGAACAAACCACTAAGTACAATGCACAATATTCATCCTCATTATTGTCATTAGTACAAAGAGCTTTAATGGGTAACCGGACACTGTGTAGTTAGTGTCATACAACCGGCGTTAATTGCAATGTAAACGCAATTACATGAAAAGCCTCTGCGCTATCCTGTCTAAAAAAATTACGATTATTCACATACAGGTAATATAGGTGTTTTAGTACTATACAGTATTTATTTAAAAAAAATGTTTTCGTCCGTGATTTCGTTCTGTGAGCGTTGCGGAGTTCGAAGGTAACCTATGTCCGATCTCAAGGTGCAAAAATACTAAGCATTTTAACTACCCAAAAGACGTTCACTCTTGGACAGAGGCCACCACTAAATATTCTCAACTTAATCATCCTTTAACCAGATTATCGGCCTTTTGAAAGACCTACTCACGTTTAGACATTTAATATTGTATACCTACTCATCTAGGATATTCTAAGTGTAAATTCAAGGTGTCATCGTAAATATAATATAATCGTAATTATTTAGATTTTTTGTTCCCTGTCGTTTCGAATACTTTACAGCAAACATGGACCCGGGAGATGTCACTCCCGTGACCATGATTGCTGTAATGCTTCCTTCGATCAACAGTAGTATTTTTCATAGAAGAACGCTTCCAAAACTAAAATAAAAAGTTTTATTTAAAATATGAAATATTCGCGTAAATCTAACAAAGTATTAAATAAACAAGAGGTTCACTAAAAGATTACGATTTATTAGATCTTTTAGTAAGAATGCTCCTGAGTTTCAGTTTGTCCGCGGTAAATATCTTAAAACCAGCTAGGTATTATTTAAAGCAGGGTATGGTATGGTAATTACAAAATTTATTCATAAGCTCGCATCATTTACAAAGCAAAATTACGTAAAAATATTCAATACATTCCAAAAATCCTTACATCATATTAGTGAAATGTTAGAATTGTATCCTTTTATATATTAATTATCCTGAAAAATGCTTTTAGATACTTTGCCGTTTCGCTTAAATCAAATACGTCACGTAGACTATAATTATATCACGTAAATTATATTAAGACGTGCGTTTAAATTCACGTATGAATAATTTTTAACGTATGTATAAATCTAAATGTACTTTTTCATGTCGGCTGTACACTCTCGCCGAAATCATCGCCTCTAGTATTCGCTTCTAGTGTCGCCTCTCGTGGCTTGGTTTTTACGGTCGCTAAAGGGTTTCCGCTAGATATAAATAGGTCAAGAGAAATCGGACGAGAGTGTACAGCCGCCTTTTGTAATACATTTGCTTAGTGACTTAGTAATATAGACAACAGACAAAGATAGGTCTTTACAGGTATAGTAAGCAAAGTGTTAAAAATATGCCTTTGAAAAAATTCAATTTAGCGTTTGGGACATTGTAATAAAATTCTTTTATTATTCCTGCGGATAGTAAATATAATACTCGTAAATGGGATCAGATGTTTGTGTTTAGACAAAGGTTAGCTACAGGGAAGACGTTTGGGTAATCACTTAGAATACATACAATTCCATTTTATTACTTTGTATAGGCACAGCCTTGTATTTAACAGGCATTTACGATGTTTTAAGCTCTATACATACATAATATAACTCTATTATATGATGTTATTTTCTTTAAGTGCTCGATTGGTTTTATCTAATGAATGACCTTCATATAATAATCATAATTTTAAAAACTGAAAAACAAGCTTTTGACCAGTAACGTATAAGTTTCGTTAAAACGAATCAAATGATTCTAAACTCTAGATTATTGCTAGTAGCGATCTTTACTAATATCTCTTTACTAATATATATAAAATTGAAGAGTTAATTTGTTTGAACACATCAATCGTTGGAACTCCGGCTGAGGAAGATTTGGCAGTCCAAATGCAAATCTATAGGAAGAGCATTATATGTACACTAGCGACTCACCCTCGCTTCGCTCGGCTTCGTCCCTAGGTTGATAATCCATACAAACTTTCATCCCCATTTTCACCCCCTTAAGGTTGATTTCCGGAATAAAGAGTATCCTATGTCCTTCCCAGGATCTCAAACTATCATTTAATAAATTTCAACTAAATCGGTTCAGTAGATCCAAAGATTATCCCCTAAAACGTCACAAATTCACAAACTTTACCTCTTTATAATATTAGCATAGATGTAACGAGCTTTTTTGTTTATTTAAGGTTTCTAGCTCCTGTTAAATAAAAGATGATGTGGTCATGTTTGAAGTGAGAAATGTGTAAATAAATGGTTAAGCTTCAGTTCAAATTAGCAATAGGTAATGCCAAATGCGTGTTCAATGGTTGTCCATATTTTTTCAATATTCAATTTTAATCACATGTGTGTATATACATTTTTTTAAAGTTCATAAAATCTCACAATATTTGGTTATAGGGCTTCGGTACGCAAATCAGACTCGCACTTATCGAATAATACTTTCATTTTTATATTTAACTAGCATTGCCCGCGGCTCCGCCCGCGTTCAGATGATCGAAAACCAAATTCTTAGGTTTCACATATTACTCTTTACATTGCAGTTTTGAATTTTTTCTCAGAAACGAGACATTTTCCCGCGATTTAAAATATCCTATATGTTGGCCCGGATAACCAGCTATCACCATACCAAATTTCATCAAAATCCCTCCAGTGGTTTTTCTGTGATGCGGTAACGGACAGACAGACGGACAGAAGACAGACAAAAAATCTAAAAACTATAGATTCGGCCTCTGTATCGATAAAAATGTTTATTTCGATAAGATTTTCCAATAAATATTTAATGTACTGATTTGGCTTAGTTACTAATTTTATTATATGTATACGTCTACTACATACTATCATAATTCACGTCACTAATATCATAATATACAAGCATTTTTTTTCAAAAATGGCTCTTGAAATGGTTCCGGCCAACAAAATATTAGTATGTATATAAAGTTGAAAAGTATTTATATTTTAATTACGTATTTTTTTTATATTATTTTTTATTTTTATTTTCGGGTCTTGAGGTCTGGAGGTTGCAGAATTTCTGACTTTTTTCTACAAGCTTTAAGAGTAGTAACTTACACGCTACTACTTTGTAAATAAAACTATAAGTGAAATTCCACCCCCGGGTGGGCTCGAACCACCAACCTTTCGGTTAACAGCCGAACGCGCTAGCCGATTGCGCCACGGAGGCTCTTATGATTTTGCTAGCAGAAAGCCAGTACTACCCACTAAAACCCAACAGATCCTCCCCCGTCTTAATGGGGCGTTGAACAACAAGGTAAACAGATATCGGTGAGAACTCCCCTATGTCTAACTTTTAAGCCTAACCTAAAAATACATTAAATCAATACTTCTCTGTAATAATTTAGTTGTAAAAGTGTCACGGAACCCTCTTTGTGAGAGGCACAATTTTTGCACTTGTCTAATAATTTTAATCTCTGTCAAAGAACAACTCTTACATCTTTCCTTCAACTTATTCTCTGGCATCAAATTCATGACTGTATTATTATAGTATGACAAGTTTGTTTGAATCATTCATCATGTCTACGTAAATATTGATTTACGTGAACATTTGTGCTTACGAAATTGGAGATGCTGAATATTCTGTAATATCTCCCACGATATAAACATTCATTAATAATATTTCAACGTATCGAAATGCTATATCCTGTTTTAAATGTAAACTGAGTGTAGAATTTGAATTACCACTTTATACTAAATCCGATGTAATATCCTCGACACGTTCAAATTTTGATATAGGAAATATTATTCTCGGCTATTTATCTATCGACTATCCTGGAAGAATTATTTTTAAAATCCTTTACCATTTTCAAATTAAAAAATTAAAGAAACGACAGATAAACTTTATTTCGTATTTTTTTTTGTTTTATTTTGCTTTTTTTGTCACTGGCATTGTTGTATACGAATTTACGATTGCTATAAATAAATAGGCAATGACAAAACAGTTCTCATAGCATATACAGCTCTATAATACCTCCTGCGTTATAGCTAATCTCAGTGACATTGGCCGCCGTTGCTGAAATTAGTTTTCTGAACAGTTATATATAAAGGATAATTACAAAAGAATATACTTTAAACGAAGCAAATTAAAATGTAAATCTTATATCTTTAAACGAGTAATTATTCAATATATATATTAACCTCCTTAAGGGATGATTTCCGGAATAAAAAGTATTTTATGTCCTTCCCAGGGTCTCAAACTATTTTCATACCAAATTTCATCTAAATCGGTTCAGTAGATCCAGAGATTACCCCCTACAACGTCACAAACTCACAAACTTTACCTCTTTATAACATTACTATAGATATTAGTATAGATAAAAACTTTAAAAGAATAACATTTTAATTAAAGAAATGCAACATTTATGATGTATACAATATGATAATAGTTTTATAGGTAGTAACCGAAACATTCTTTCTAACCGACTTCCAAAAAGGAGAAGGTTCTCAATTCGTCGGAATCTTTTTCTTTAATGTATGTTCACCGGTTACTCAAAGAAGCCTGAACCGATTTGGAATTTTTTTATTTTGTTTTAAAGGGTATACTTTCCAAATAGTTCCATATAAATTTTATCGAAATCGGTCGAGCGGTTTTTAAAAAATCAACAATAAATATATATTTTTTAAATAAATTGTTTAATTGAACGTTATTAAAAAACTTTCTTCTTACAAATTACCTGCTTAATACGTCTACACTAAAAATGGAAAAATAAAAACAAAAAAACCGACTTCCAGGCACTAAAATGTAAAAAATAACTAAACGTGGGTTTTTTATATTAGATTTGCTTTCGATCAGCTGTCACCGACTTCGAAAATATCTGATTAGGTATCTACATATATTAAATGAAAACCCCGTTTGGTTATTTTTTTTTAAGTTTTTATATATCTATTTATTTTACTCATAGGTACAGAAAGGCTATAAACATAATCATATATTATTATTTAATAGCTCAAACCTAGGGTACATATATGTTAATGATAGATTTCATCGAATACATTCTTTAGTTCCCTACATACAAATAAACTAACAGTCAAAATGTTACGTCTTTATAAGAATGTAAAATAAGAATAATAATAAGAAAGTTATTAATATTTGTATGAAACAAGATTTTATCTGTCTAGACATAGATCTACATTATAACAATTTGGGTTCATATATAATGTAGATTATTCATACACTCTCTTAACGTCTTGACAGATATCATTTATCTTTCAAGTTAAAATAGTTCAAATTTTACTCTAGAGATGAAACGGTATATTCATCAGTTAGATTACTCTTTAGATTACCTCATGATGGGAATCCTTCATCCTTATTTTGACTGATGTATTTGTACAAGAATCTTGAACAAAACAGTGAAATAAGTTTTAAATTTATTTTTTCTGTTTAGTTTTTAACTAACTTGAAAGTTAATATATTTTCTAAACTATTAATTAAATATGTCACAAAGAAATAGGTGGTCTATGTATGTTAATATTATAAAGAGGTAAAGCTTGTGAGTTTGTGTGGTTGTAGACGGTAATCTCTGGATCCACTGAACAGATTTAGATGAAATTTGATAAGAAGATAGTTCGAAACCCTGGGAAGGGCATAAGTTACTTTTTATTCCGGAAATCATCCCTTAAGGGGGTGAAAATGGAGATGAAAGTTTATATTGGGAAGCAAGCTAGGAACGAACCCAAGCGAAGCGAGGGTGAGTCGCTAGAATATAATAATAGTACCTGGGCAAATGAGCTTCGCTCGTTGTAGGCATTCGATCAGTAGGTTATCATCATCTATTGGTGATATTAAAAATCCCAAAAATTCACGAAATGACGTTATATGACATTGTCAGCACGAGAGCAGATAGAAAAGGGTATAATAATAGAGTTATAAATTTTATTTTTTGTGAAAGATGGCGTTATTTTTTTTTAAACTTAAATAACAAAACCTTCTCTAAATACAAAATTTGATGCACATCGTTAGAGACGTTTCCGAGGTACACGAAATAAAATTATATAGATATGTATGTATGTTTATGTATACAAGAATTACTCATTTAATATTATAAGATAAACACAAAAGGCTTAACAAAAAATATTCCATATATTTCCTTCATAAACCCAAATGTAATAAAAAATCAATTCCCACACATACTACTAGTAAGTAACGTAATAGCTAAAGCTGCATGTGAGGCTAAAATTTCTACAAAGAGCTTTCCGCAGATGTTTGATAAAGCGTCGGTCAACTACCAACCCTTGTGGCTTTCGCCGCATTTTTAAAGGATTGAAATACAATTTCCAAAGGCTCTTTGACTGGACTTGGGCTTAATAGAAAGCTACAATATCTTTTTTATAGTTTTTTTGACTATATTGGTTGAGTTGTTATATGTGTAAAAAAACTATTATAAAAATATATCAGAAATACTTACTATTACGTAAAATAAAATATATGTATATGAAATTTCATTCGAATGCTGCATTTAAATGATTCGATATATAATTGTTTTTGGCCGACGTGTATTTCTGTTGTAATTTTTAATGGTTCCGTAACCGAAAAGTGCCAACGGAAACCTATGCTTCCGCTGTCCGTCCATCCGTCCGTCTGTCGTAGGGCTGTATCTCATGAACCGTAATAGGTAGAGAATAGAAATTTTTACGTAGTATGTATTTCTATCGCCGCTATAACTATAAATAATAAAAAAAAAAAATACAGGAAACACTTTTTAACGTTCGTAATCGATAATCGAAGTTAATTTACTACTTACATAGAGTAAAAGTCATATTAATACAAAAGTACACGTACGATTGTAAGAAACCCTTCGGGTGCGAATTCGACTCGCACTTGACCGATTTTATTCCTGTTTGATTATTATGCGATATCTTCGCCTATTGGCTCATATAAATGAATGTTGAAAATTCAAAATACCACCACTGAGGGTGGTATTTACACCTTGGTGGTGTTATTTACTCTTAAATGGTTTTAAAGCCAATGTAATTTTTCGGTATAAACTAGTCAGATTTCTATAAATGTAAAAGTTAGTATATGTGTGTTTGTTTGTTACGCGTTAATGCTGAAACAGCTAGACGGACTTTGACGAAAATATGTGATTAGGTATCCATTCTAAATGAAAACCCCCGTTTAGTTATTTTTTACATTTTAGTGCCTGGAAGTCGGTTTTTATTCTCTTTTAAAAATGTGTTATTCCTATTATGGTATAAAAGTCGCGTAATAAATATACAGAGTGCATGCAAATAATAAATAATATTTATTTGAGTCGAGTAAGACGAGTCGTATAAGATCATAAAGTCAGGTGCAGTAAACATTTTATGTCTTATGATATTGAATTTTACAGATAATATATCCAAATTGTAGTAACGCGAATTTTACGAGGTTATATAGAGTTTACGGTAGCATTTTATATCTTATTTTTATTAATTCAATATTTACTATTTAATCCATACTAATACAAATGTAACTGATTGTCTGTCTGATTAATTGCTTGTTACGTTTTTACGCCTAAACCGCGGAATAAATTTTGATGAATTTTGGTAAAGGGATAGATTTGACATGGAACAAAAGAATATAGGCTACATGTTGTCGAAAAAATAAAATTTAAAAAGGTTGAAATGGTAGATAGTATTTATATGGGGAACATATCTTATCTCAAGTTCAAGCGTCGGAGGACTCGAGAAGAATGCTTCTGTGAACGTAACCGAGCGAAGCGACAGCGCGTCGCTAGTATACTATTCTAGTTTTATAATTGTGCAACCTTCTCTTTACACATTATAAATAGAGTTCTTTTTTAATAAAAAAAGCTAATAATTTAATTATCACGTACGTAATATTTGCATAATACAAAACGTAAAGGCTAAGTGACGTCACAATTTTACCATTATTACACACATACGACTACTCTACGGTTAGATAGTATTGCTCTTTTATTCAAATTTTCTTATTAACATAACTTTTACGCTTTGTGGGAGGATTGTACAAATAGCATGTATTTAAAATGCACGCTATACTTTTATTTCATTTCTTTATAGAGCAGCAGATCTTGGGATTATAGTTTTAGTTTCATTTGGGAACTTAATTATTTAGTGTTTTAGTAGGCCAGGATTGAGAAGAGAGTGTAAAACACTTCTTAAAAATGTAGGTCTTGTGACTAGAGCAACAGTCCTGGGCCTAGCAAATAAGGTCCCATCGAGTTATAAGAGTGGAAAATAATATCTCGTACGTAAAAGAAAGGATATATTTGTAAATTAATATACTAAAGAGATACTCATAAATAATTAAATAAATATGTAGGGACATTATCACACAGCACCATCTAGTTCCGTGGTAAGCTTGGAGGCCTATGTTGTGGATACCAGATAGTTGATACACTACATACATAACATACATATTATAAATATAAACACCTATGACTGGAGTATAAGCATTCGTGTTCATCACACAAATAAACGCCCCCAGCGGGACTCGAACCGCGACCGTCGACTGCTGAGCCAAACGTGTCGCTCATAGGGATTAATCACATTCTCCGATCTTTCAGTAAAAATCCTTAAATACTCGTAAAAAAATATCAAGGAAACTCGTTTTAAAAATATCAAGAAAAACCGCTTTAAAAATCAATAATTGTAGATAAGGGTATTGTACATGCAATACTAAAATACTATATAATTTCAGCTGTACCAAAGTGAGAACATATAATACATATATGTTAATAAAAATAAATAAGTTCGTACTGTTTATGTATGTCTCTATTTTATGTATGTGTCTATTCAACCCTTTTTAACGTCCCACTGCTGGGCACAGGTCTCCCTTCAATACGAGAAGGACCAGGCCATAGTCCACCACGCTGGCCAAGTGCGGGTTGGCGGACTTCACACGTCTTTTGAAAACTTAGTACGTTCTCTCAGATATGCAGGTTTCCTCACGATGTTTTCCTTTACTATAAGGCAAGTGATAATCATGTTAGAAATGATTCGCACATGAAAATATCAGAGGTGCGAGACCCGGGATTAGAACCCGCTTCACTCGTTTTCCCAAGCGAGCGCGTTACCACTAGGTATATAATATATATCTATCTTTGTTAAAATAAAGTAAAACAGTATTAGGACTGAGCCAAATCTGATGAAATTTGGTGCGGGAATATTTCAAACATTTTTTTAATATATATCCCCAAAGAATCGAATCGAAACATACATGATTGTTCTATTAAGAAAATATATGGCGTGCATTAATATATAAAAACTTAGATACACATTTTCTAACAAATACCTCGTCAAAAAGTGACGTCGACATGTTACGTTAAGTTAAACCAAAGAAAAAAAAATAAAAAATCGAAAGTTCTAATTGCTTAACCACAAATTCGAACTTTCGCGCACCACATAGAGTACTTTGTTAAACGGAACAACGAGCGTAATATTTTTTTTATTCAAAAAGCAATGAATAAAAAAGATTTGAAAAAAAAAACGCAATTCAATTTCAAATGGTGCACTTATTTTGAGGACACTTTTGAGTAGTTTTATTATTGAATTTTTGTATATCAATGCTTGGTGTGAATTTTTAAACGTGATTATAATTAAGGACAAAACAATAAAAAAGTTAATGTAATTAAGAACAATTTGTTTCCTATCAAAAAAATCTAATTTATTTACTGATAATAATAGGCTTTTTCGGTTTGTTTCAAACCCTTCCATATCAAGAAAATGTAGAACTCAGTGAGCGTGTAAATCATTTATTTGCATGGGAAACTCCAACCCTATTGTCGAGACAAATTCTCTTTTAACCCCATCTACGTACCTTTTTTACTTACACATATGTAATATATTTAATTTACACATATATATGTAAATATGTTTATATACATTATATGTATATTCAAACATCCTTAGTAATATTTTTGCTGAAGTGAAAATTAGCTTTTTATGACTTGCCAACGAAATACTAAACTTGTATTGCTTGGCAAGACTTTATAGACTGAACGTGACA
Organism: Brenthis hecate; assembly: GCA_951806755.1. Classification (NCBI taxonomy): domain Eukaryota; kingdom Metazoa; phylum Arthropoda; class Insecta; order Lepidoptera; family Nymphalidae; genus Brenthis; species Brenthis hecate. The sequence continues at coordinate 660,447 of OX638278.1, forward strand.
TAGTCTAGATTTTAGGTGTCATAGTTTAGATTGAGTTAGGTAATAGCTGTAGGGTGTTAAAAATTAAACTTAGTCCGTTTTGAACATTTCCTTAAATAAATTTATTTATTTACATATTTATTTATTAAGCTTTTTTAAAGGGAAATGTGTTTTTCATATCTCATATAGACATATTAAAGTCATTGTTCAGAGTGTGTGTGCGTGGAAACGGAACACTAGAAACAGACATAGGCTACTCTTAATCCCTATCCCGCTTTTCTCGCAGACAAAGCCAAAGACAAAAACTAGAGTAATAATAAACTAGTATATAAATCACATTGTATGAAATAATTAAATAATCCAACAAAATCTATGTCAATTTGAAATTAACTTTACTTTCTCTATTTTAGTTTAATTGATAGACAAAGAAGGTTGCATTCAATTCCATTAATTATGTTATGTTTTTATGTATGTTTGTTATGCAATATCTTCATTTGCAATTTTGATAATTCGTCTTTAAAATCAATAATTTATTTGTACACTTCAATGACTCTCTCTTATGAATTTCAACAATAATTTGAAACTTATTGCCTTTTTTTAATTTTTAGTTCAATTATGTTTATATGGCAGAGTTATACTTAGTATTAATATTCCAGTTATACTTAATATTGACTTAAATATTGGAATCTTGTTAATATTAAAAAAAAATCTGCTATTATAAAAAAACATAAGTAGGTGCTAGTGAACAAAAGATGACTCGTGTCATTTTGGGAGAATAGAAAACTAAAGTATGATTTATTTAACTAGTGACTTATACTCGCTTCGTCCGGGTTCATGCCTAGATATATTTTGTATTTACAACATGATATACATACAGCACTACCTTTTTCGCATATTTTTCAATCGACTTTTTCAACTAACCGTCTATGTATTAGGTTCTAGATTTTAGTCTATCTGTGTACTAAGTTACAACTAAATCCGTCCACCTTTTTAGCGAAGCACCACGTAAGCTCATGCAATATTTTTGCCTTAATAGTGACGTGATTGAATGTCAGTACGCCATTTACTTTGATTATCTGTTTGAAATATTGATGATATCTGGTGTCAAAGTTTGTGACGTCGCGTTGGCCAAAGGACGGTTAAGGCTTTACGACTGCTATCAGTCAATTACGTACGGACCGACTAGCTGCGAGTCCGAAACAAGGAAATGTACAGTTGTTACAGTCATAGGCTTTGATGCTAGCAATTTGCTAATTTAGTTAGAATAACATTCAACTTGCTTTTCTCTGTCTACTCTTTATCTAACTACATCTTTTGAACCATAATACATAGTAGCTACAAGAACAATATATTTACATGTTACTATATCTTCTTAAAATAATTATTTAGACATAAGCATGTCTGTAGGGTTATAATAAAAAAAACTTATGCTTAGAAATGCGGGCCTTACATTACTTCTCCTTTTTAAGTCTTTAATAATAAAAACTGCTCAAGTGCTTAAATCATCCTCATGAGAGCAATTGATTTCAACCGTTATTATAATACGTATTATAGTACGACTAGCGACTCACCCTCGCTCCGCTCGGGTTCATCCCTAGTTACGTTTGGACATTTAGTATAGATTTCTTAGAGATGACATATTTTCTTCATCATCATAAAGTATCCTATATGTTGATCCAGATAACCAGTTATCATTATATGGAACTTAATCAAAATCTGTTCAGTGATTTTCTCGTGATGCGTTTCCAGACAGACAAATATTCTAAAAACTATAGATTCGGCCTCTGCAACGATAATAATGACTATTTCATTAAGAATTTCCAAAAAATATTTAATGTACAGATTCGACTCAAAATTTTATTACGTGTATAAATAATCTTGTGGTAGATATTCTATCTCATATTCAATGTACAGATTCAGCTCAGTTACAATTTTATTATATGTATATTATTATATGTACTCATATAGACACAGAACCAAGTTAACCAATACCCTTAAACTTTACCATTATGGAAGGAAAATTGAATGTTACTCGATCCCTAAATAAATACTGAATCATGATCAAGTTTAATTCTACTGTGAATGTCTTTCACAATAATTGAAACCTTGAAATTGAATTGTACGAGTAGCTTAAGAACGACATATTACGATAGCTTTAAGCTCATTCACTTCACGACATCTTTTGATCATGCATTCATCTATACGTAATTATAATATAATTCTAACAAAGCCGAATCTGTCTGTCTGTTTGTCTGTCTGTCTGTTACCGCATCACAGAAAAACCACTGGAGGGATTTTGATGAAATTTAGTATGGTGATAGCCAGTTATCCGGGTCAACATATAGGATACTTTTTACAGCGGGATAATGTTTCATTTCCGAGAAAAAATACAAAAACTGCAATGTAAGAGTACACTAATAATATGTAAAACCTAAGAATTTGGTTTTTGGTCATCTGAACGCGGACGGAACCGCGGGCAATGCTAGTTTAAACGTAAATTGCGAAAAATTATGATAATAAGCTTCTACGTAAGTAGTCCATTTTCTTGCTCTTTGCTTATGGAAATTATGTAAAGGAGATGTTAAACTGAAGCAAATCCTTACCTATAGTAAATATGAAAGTGCGTTTCTATTTTACTTCGAATCAAGGCCATGAAATCTATAGTCTCCTAGAAATATACGCTAAACATATAAAGATTATATTATTATAATAATATAGATAATAATAATATAATATTATATTAATATTCATATTAAATCTATATCAATATGGTAAAACCACATGATGAAAATGTAAATTAAGACAATTATTCCTTAAATACACGTTAGGGTCAAAATAAGTAAATTCATAATATCCACGAAAATTGGGAACCCCGGGATGGTGAATTGTTCTCGCGAATATGTATTTGAACTACCTTAATTTTTTTTGTCGACGATGCCGTTTAGAATTAAGTTATGTGAGAATTTATTTATTGACAAACAAAAACAAATATATCCCACGGGAACCGTACATTTTTCCAGGATAAAAGGTAGCCTTTTTGTTATTCTGATGTATGAACTATATTATTGTAAAGTTTTATAAAAATTCAATCAGTAGTTTTTGTGTACTAAGCTGTATAAATTACTATAATTTTTTAACTATCTCACGGGAACACTTTAATTTTCCGGGATGAAAAGTACCTAAAATGTTGACCGGGGATGTAAGGTACCACCATGCAAAATTTCATTTAAATCGGTCTAGCAGTTTCGGAGATTACCCGCTCAAACAGACTAACAAACAGAAGAAGAAGAAAAAGAAGAAGAGAGAAAAAAAAATTAAAAAAATCCGGATTTGTTCTATTTCTCTTCTTACATCCCCCTGACTCGTATTTTAGATTTTTTTTTCTATGTACAGACATTCGACCTCTACAGTTTTATTATATGTATAGGTAATGATTTTCTTTTCTTTAATAATGTCTGATATAATATAATTGTAGGTTGAACTGTGCAATTATTTTTAACAAATCTGTAACAACAACACTAAATTGGCTAGAGACTTTTAACGACATGAAAAATATAACCATATAAAAGATAAACTAAAAACTTACTTTTGTATTTTGTGCCAAAATAGTAGCATAAAAATATTACAATATATTTTTGGCAGAGGTTATTTACAAGTACCTATTAGTTTCACGAGCTTTTATCCGAAATCTTTCTTGTTAAAACAATAACATTTTTTGTTATACTAAACTTTTAAGCTCACAAACGGCCTTTTTAAAATATATTATGTACTCTATAGAATTGCCATAATTAATAGAAATCGATGAATGAAATCTAAAACATAATATCTCTAATCAAATTTATTTCTTTTGAGTCGAAGGAGTCGAAACGTTAAAAGCTTTTTAAAAGATATAAAACGCCATCTCATCGCCTCTTCCGGTGACAAGAGGGCTGGTTCGATTTTCACTCAACGAATAGGTATTTCAGCGAATAAACATAGATATTTTTACCACAATTCTATGCAGATATGACTTATACTTACTATTAAATGTATTTTTGGGTTTTATATAATAGGTATATATTTAATTACAGATCTGTTATATACTATCTATTATCGTGTAACAAAATATTTTAATAAATTATTAACAAGAGCGACATTTTCTTGATAGTACATAGTTCTTTCTTGAAAGTACAATCATCAAATATGAAAATCCATACAAATTCTCTAAAAATATATAAGAAGTATGACAAAGTCACATAACGCTATGATGTGTCATAGATCCATATTTTATTGTAAATTTCAATTGTAGAATATTATAGTCAATAGAAGTTAAGGGGGCTTATAAAAGACAGTATTGTATAATCGTTGACGTAGAAATATAAAAAAATTATGGAAATGACATATTATTGATTCTATGATATAACGAATAAATTTGTCATTTTTGTACATTTTATTTTTATTTTACCGACCAATCTCCATCGTGTCTTTTCCATTCCTCATGACATTGGCGAGTTTTCTGTGCTCAACTGCCACGCTTTGAAGCCGAACGAAACGACGAATTGAATTGACAATTTTTAAATATCTCGTATTTGTAATCAATTGTAGAATGTCATTTTGTCTGAATATTACCACAGGTGATATAATATTATACAACATTACTTACCTAGAGCATAATCACAGGATGGTCCGAAGAAAACATGGGCGCAATCATTGTAGGCATCGATTGCTGATATGACTGCGTATGCAGCATCACAATCTGTTACGTCATAGGTTAGCCATTCGAAACGAATCCATGATGGGAAGGCTTCTCGAACGGCATCAGACAGCAGGGCCAGCTCGAGAACAGGTTCAACCTGTTAATAAAAGTTATTTCAATTCTTATTATATTTGTCTGTGACATCTTTTTTGAGGCAAAATTATTTGTCTTTTATAAGCCTAATTTGTTCATCTATTTTAATTAAATAAATTTTTAACTTTAAAGGTATATAACCTTCTTTCACGTAAATCCAATCCATATGTACCATTTTTTTCTTCATATTTCGTCATCAGTACCGTTACGCGAAATTTTGTATGTATGTTTATGTGAGTAGGTATATGTTTGTTACTCCTTCACTTGTAACGGCTGGACGGCATTTGACAAAATTTCATATACAGATCATACAGATGAATGACGTACTCGAGCAAAGTATGGGTATATCGCTAAATTAAGTAAGTTATAAATAATTATCTAATTATTATGTATTGAATTTCTAAAATTGTTCGTCTACGAAATATAATATAGTTAATATTACAATTACGTATATATAAGTAAATATGAAAGAATTCTTTTCCTTTTGTCTTTGTTTAATGAAGACTTTCGCGAGCAAACGCCCAGTAATATTCATCAACCTCTTAACTGTTCGAATGAGACTAAAATTTTCTATACCAAATGTTTTGCAATTACTTACAACAATTAACTTCAAATATTACAAATTTTCAAAACAATATTTTTTTTAAATAATATTCAGTATAAAACATTGTATATTGTATGTGATAAGATTTAGTTAACATAATTATTAAAAATGTCCGTTGATAATCAAAAATGCATAAACAGCTTCAGCTTTTTTTGTTAAAGCTAAGTTAGATGCATTCAAAGAATTTATATTTAACTAGCGAGAAAGAAGAAAGAGGAAGAAAGACCTACGTTTTAACGTTTAGTATAGATGTCTCAGAGATGAGATATCTTCCCGCGGTAAAAAGTATCCTATATGTTGACCCGGATAACCAGTTATCATCATACCAAATTTCATCAAAATTTGTCCAGTGGTTTTTTCGTGATGTTCCCAGACAGACAAAAGTTTTAAAAAATATAGATTCCGCGTCTCTGTCGATAATAATGACTATTTTAATAAGATTTTCCGAAAAATGTATAATAACATTAGCATATAAATCACTGGATCTAAGTCCTATATTGAGCTTTTATTAAACTTTACGTGCTAGTAATAGTAAAAATGTCTTTACTACTCCCCAAAAATGTCTTAAAGTACTAACTCAGGTACCTAGCAATTTTGCTCTTTTATGTTTTTTACTCTTTTACACAAAAACTATTGAATGTATTTTATTGAAGGTTTATAATAATACTAGCATTGCCCGCAGCTCCGCCCGCGTTCAGATGACCAAAAATCAAATTCTTAGGTTTTACATATTACTCTTTCATTGCAGTTTTTGTATTTTTTCTCAAAAATGAGATATTTTCCCACGGTAAAAAGTATCCTATAAGTTGACCCGGATAACCAGCTATCACCATACCAAATTTCATCAAAATCTGTCCAGTGGTTTTCTCGTAATTCTGGTTACCCGGGTCAACATATAGGATAATTTTTACCGCGGGAAAATATCTCATTGCTAAGAAAAAAAAACAAAAACTGCAATGAAAGAGTATACTAATGTACAACCTAAGATTTTAGTTTTTGGTCATCTGAACGCGGGCGAAGCCGCGAGCAATGCTAGTTAATTATAGTGTAATTAACATTTAGTAAAGAAAAATAATATCGCTACTTAAAAATATATTTTGTACTCCATTTTCTAATTAACCGTAACATTAAATCATAAGTGTTACGATTTTCAGGGCTATATTAATATTGTTTTTACTTTTTACAAAATAAAATATTCAATTTACTTTATTCAAATAAGACTGAGCCTTTTCTTTCTTTTAAGTAAAATGTTGCAAATTAAATATCTTTAGGGATTGGTATACTTCTAAAATGAATATAAAATATCTATTCGTTGGTATTATTTATACATATAATAAAATTCTGAGTCGAATCTGTACAATAACTATTTTTGGAAAATCTTATTGAAATAGTCATTATTATCGATACAGAAACCGATACAGATTTTAGAATTTTTGTCTGTCTGTCTATCCGTCTGGTCGACACTTAGCCGGATCAACGTTTAGGATAATTTCTGCGTGAAAATATCTCATCTCTTAGAAACCTATACTAACCTTAAAACGTAGAGACGAACCCGAGCGGAGCAAAGGCGAGGCGCTAGTATAATACTAAATTGTTGTTTAAATTATTGAAATAAGAAACAACGCAATCAACGATAATGAAGCTGACCGTACAATAATTGCCCGACCAAAACATTTACTACTTATACATATTAAGACTGTTCATAGATCTCTTATTTAGATTAATCATATTATAAACTAGGTTTCGCCCACGACTTCACTTACGTGGTACCAATAATACTTGATATATCAAACTAGATGTACTTTAGTTTTCATTAGGAATTGAATTTTTGAAATTAAACACTGTAGAAATTATACTGTACATACAAACAAATAAAAACTGTTTATAAAATGATATATATATAATTTACATGAATATTTTATTCCATGGGTTTGGTTGTTGGTTAAAACAAAGCCCGAATGAAAGATCCTTTATATAATGTATCTCGATCAAACGTCATTTGTAAACGAAATACAGTATTAGGTTATGTCCGTATATTGTCTTCGACAACTCCGCAAGGTAAATAGCTAGAAGCTATAAATAAATGAGACTCACCACAGGCAGGTTTGCATCATACGTTGTATTCTTGGGCAACAATAGTGCTGCGCGTATTTTACAATCTCCGTTATCGCAAACATTTTCACATTTTTTTTCCCGCGGTTCTTCCCCTCTACAATTTTGGCAGGAAACGGAAACTATCGCCCCAAGAAATATGAGAAAAACGCACCATCCCATGTTAACAATATTTGTATACCACGCACATCACTACACTAACTATAATAAATTACTACATATTTGAATAGAACAGACATCCACTTCACGTTTCACTGTAATACCTGAAACAAACAGAATTTCAATTATTGAAATTATAGTACTGTGAACACAATGTACAGTTAGTTTTAGATTTGGCCAATTATCTATACTAAATAATATATAATAATATTGTCTGTGGTTTAATTTTGATCAAGTCTAGTCTATCGATTTCTTCATATATTATGAATACTACAATATACGAAGTATTAGTCTTAAGATTATGAAGAAGAAAGATTTGTATTTTTGTTTTGTTTGTAATGAATAAACTCAAAAACCACTGGACCTTAGATGAAACTTGGTAAAAAGATAGTTTGAGACCCTGGAAAGGCCATATAATATTTTTTTATCCCGGAAATCACCCCACATGGGGATGAAAATTTGTATGGGAAATCAACCTAGGGACGAACCAAAGCGAAGCCAGGGTGAATCGCTAGTATTATAGAAATTCAATTTGTAATAGGTTGAAATGAAAAAAATGAAAGGTAAAAATGAAAAAAGCCCAAAGAAATGAGTAGGTACTTCATTAATAGAGAGACATAAAGATAAGTCAAATGCTTTCCTGCCTATTTAAGCTAGAGTTTATTGAGTCGATTTCCTCAAAAAATTTCCAATGTAATTTTCTTATTCAAACTTCTTTTCGCTGATTTTATAGGTTAGGAGTATTCTGGGAAAACTACTTATTCAAAAATGATAATAAAATATTTTGGAAAACCTATCGCTTGGTTGGTTTAAATAGAAATTATTAATTTGTTCGGAAATTCTTTATATTTGAATATACAAATTAATATATATACCTATATATTGCCGATGGAAAATTCCATCGGGGTTACTACTTTTCGCCCATGAAGATTTTCACAACATATAAACATTAGGGTAGAATAAGTTTTCCCAAACATTACTTGTAAGTTCTTTTGAAGTTTGAATGTGTCAAATTGTCACTCTCCAAAGAGCTTGTAATTATTGTAAGAATTAATAAAGCTAATACTGTAGATAATATAGCATTTTTTCACTGTCTTCTTTGAATTATAAATCTCAAATCCAATTTCCATACATAATCATATTGATTAAAGCATTGAGGAAAAATACTATTGCTACTTGTTCCTACCACAATTTGATATCACAATGTTTTGTTAGAACCTTTCATAGATTAAATTTACAAAATTATACTCAATCTCTTCTTTTCCTTATGTCTAATACATTATATATTCACTGAAGTTTCTAAAAGATTATTTGTGTCTATTGGTTTTCGCATAATCCGTACTATAATATTATAAATTTGAAAGTGTGTTTGTTTGTTTCTCCTTCTTTCACGTCGAAACGGAGTGACCGATTGGCCTGATTTTTTGTGTGGAGATAGTTGGAGAGCTGGAGAGTACTTTTTACCGCGGGAGCTTATCCAATTCCCACGGAAAAACACGTTATAATAGAATCCAAAAAAATATTACTTGAAACTTGGTATTAATGATCTTCAATGAAATTAAATAAATACGTGTTTTAGCATTTTTCGAAATTCATGTATAAGGAGGTTAAATAGGGGATGAAAGTTTGTATGAAACTACCTTTTTAGAATTTTTTGCAGTTTTAGCGCGAACGAATCCGCGGGTTCTGCTAGTATTTTATAAGTATTTTATAATACGCTTAAATAAATATACAATTTGTTTCCATCTCTCTTACTGAGACTTATCCTTAAAGCTCTTCTCTTGAGTGACATCAAAAAAATTCTTTTTAATTATTATTGCAAATTCATCATTTTTTTTTTGCGTATCTTCGTCAATAATAAACAGTATTAATTATTTTTTAATTATATTACTAGATTTCACAATCTTGGTTCGGTATAAATTTCAAGAAGAAAATTACTTTAAGGATATAATAATAATTTAGCTTAAAAAAGAATTCTGAAAGTGGTTTTTTTAAATATACTGAAAAAAAATCTAAAGTTTTACGTTATATTACTGAAAAATAAAATAAAGGCAAACAAAGAACCTTATTTCCATTACTTACTTACGTTCGGAGTAAAACGTGTTGAATTAAAATAAACCTCGCCTATTTAATACTTATTCTTATAAATATTTATACTAAAATTTAAAAAAAACCGACTGCCAGGCACTAAAATGTAAAAAATAACTAAACGGGGGTTTTCATTTAGAATAGATGCCTAATCAGATATTTTCGAAGTCGGTGCCAGCGGACAATATTTTAAAATATGAGTATCTAATTGCCAATGCAAATCTATATTACATATTTCGATACCGTAAAATATATAATTTATAATTTTTTTTATTAACTTTTTAATGTGCTAAAAATAAGTTTATATACTTTTTAATTTTATTATATAATATGGTTTATATTTACTATAATTACACGATATCTTATAATTGGCTATACATACTTCAATTATTACCCATACTGAATGGGCAATGAACGTGTTCACTCATGCAGGTAAGATACTTTAACATGTGTAGCATGCAGTCTCCATAAACGTGGTACTGAATATTATAGAATGGCTAAACAAAAAATTGAGCACCGAACTCATCTCAATTTACTATTTCATAGCATCCTTTAGATAGTCACGGCATTTTTCGGTACCTGAAAGGATCCTTTAGTGTCCCTTGGCGTGTCCTTTACTTATCTTTGGGCATGTCCATGAATACTATGCCGCGTTATGCCACACCGTGTCGTTAGTGAGTGCCGTACTCAATATAAATACATATTGTATGAAGCTTTATATATAAAAACTTACTTTTATTACTTAAAACCGAAGGACGAAATTGAATTTATTGAAAACAGGAACAGCTATAAACCTTTAGAAGCGCGCTTACTCGGAAAACCAAATGAATCGGGTTCAAACCCGAGTCTCGCATCTCAAAGATTTACATGGGTAAATCTCGCTTCAACAAACCACTTATTAATACGGCTAAGGAACATATCATGAAGAAACCTGCATGTATAAGATAACGTAAATATTTTATGAAAAACATATTGTATATGAAATACACAAAGTATTCAATTACTATTTTTATTGTTAGCCTTTGATTGAAACATCGTATCAATACATACACATACATACATCAATAAAAACTTACATACATACATACATACATACATACATACATACATACATACATACATACATACATACATACATACATACATACATACATACATACATACATACACGCATAATATCAAAATGTGTAATATTTACAATGTTTGAGTTTAAACTGAGAAAAAATAAACTAAATTAATGAGCGAAACAGAACATAAAAGTGAAAAATATATGAAGATTTAAACAGATTCTAAGCTATTCTTACGGAAATAACGGGAAATAACGGTTATATATTAGTATAATATTTACCGTCTCATATACTCTGTTGCGAGAGTACTTTTCTTCACATTACATCCACGTTTCAATTCATTTAGCAAAGTATTTACGGAACACTTTATTTTGGACTAAAAGTTGTTTTCTTAACTGGTACATTTATTTGCACAGTAGCAAAGCGTTAAATTTATTTTAACTTAACAGTTAAAAATTGTTAACCAATTTTGAGGAGAATATAAAAATATACTCTATTGCAATAAACTTTTATGCCGAGTCCACACGCTTACTATGTGCTACAAACAATAAATCTCTACAAACGGGAAAACTTTTAGATTCACTAGTGGCCATGGGACCATTGCCATGAAAGAAAATATATAGATACGTTAAAGAAATAAAATTATATCTGATTGTAGTAGTAAAGTCCCATTTTAATTTAGATATCTGCTACGTAAGGATAAAAAATATTCCTTACAAATATTAAAAAAAATGTTAATTTATGAATTAAAATTATAATCTTAATCATTTAAATATTCGTTAGTAGTTTAATGTGAACAAGCAGATGCTCTCCAGAAATAATTCTGCTACCGTCTATTCATACGACTCGGTCGGAACATCCACAAGTGCTTGCAATCCTTCACAAGCCAAGCCAAACGCTGTCTTCACAATATGTTTCAATTTGTGAAGGTTTGATAAGGTTTGGCAAGCGTGTGGATCTGACATTATACGTATATATAAATGTTAGTAATGTTAGTCAGTAAGGAACTTAACAGCACCATGAAAGGCAAATTCTGCTAAGAAGAACCAGCGAGATACTTATCACTTGCTCTTTAAAATATATTCCTTGCTTATAACATTAGAATACAATTTTTCAAACATGTGTTAATCTGAAAAATGTTGTAACAGAATACTATAAAAAAAAATCCAAAAAAAATTGTATTGACGTCACGGGGTCAATTAAAATATTTAAAAAAATATTATGGTATATTTTACACTGTTAAACTCTTATTTTTATTTCTCATAAATACTTATTCCCCTATATTATATAAGCTAGTCTTAAAAACGATTTAACATATTTTGACTCAAGCACTTACGTTGGATAATTTAAAACTTATATTGAAAAAGCTTATAATCGTTGAGATGCAGTATTTTCTATCCTGTAAATTTAGGTTTATTTTGTACTAACAACTTATACTCGCTTCGCTCGGGTGCGTCCTTAGGTAAGTTTTAATTTTTTAGCAGAGCCCTAATTCTTTTTCTAAAATAAAAGTATGCTAATGTACTCATTCCCGTCAAAATCAGTCCATCCGTTTCGCATATTAGCCGGAACAAACAGACAGACAGACGAAAATTTGAAAAAATTTGTTTTTCTTTTTTTTTTGTTTTTTTCTTATAAATACCGTATATAATTCCATCCATACCATCCTTTTATTTCAGTAGTAAAAAATGAAGTTGAATTATAAGACTTTCGTTGCTTAGAATTGTGGATAGCATGATAATCATATATAGAAAGATAAATATATTTTTATATATATTAAAACATATCTAAGGACATTTTTATAGTACAAACATATCTGTAATATTCATTTACTAAGTATTATAAAGAGGCAGAGTTTGTTTGTTTGAACGCGCTAATCTCAGAAACTACTAATCCGATTTGAAAAATTCTTTTCACATTAAACCCGTTTATTGAGAAAGCCTATAGATTACATATCATCTCAGAAAAATGTACGGTTCCCGTGAGATAGATTTGTTTTTATCTAGGGACGAACCCGAACCGAAGCGAGAGTGAGTCGCTATGCAATCCTGAAGCCAATCTTTTTACAATTTTGCTTAGCCACACAGAAATAAAATGAGATAAATGAATGTCTATATAATCAAACATCATACCTATTTTTACACTTACCTATTGTTAGATTGCATCTTATCTAAATGCGACATTGAAATGATTTAGATATTTTTCAAAGATATATATGTACGTACGCAGAACAGTAAAATTATAAAATTTTATTTTTAGAACCTAGCAAAATTCAATTAAAATTGCCATATACCTCGAAATATTTTTCTTGAAGAGACTCCTGTGACAAAAAACCAATAATAGTATGAATGACATTATTTTAAATGGTTTTAAAAACCATTTTTACATAGCTAGAACGCGCTTCTCTTTCGTGTGTAAATACTGTGCACGAGTGTTATGTAAATAATGTCTTTTGGTTGTATAAGTTTCGATATTCTTAAATGGGCTGCTTTGGATATCCTTTTATTTGATTTAGTTTAGACTGCTTGTTTTATTTTAATATCATCTTCGTGTCATATAAAATATAAAAACTCATGCTATAATTTAACCGTATATAATGTTTATTTCTCACGATATAAGATTTAATAACTGTGGCCTTCACTCGAGCTTTTTGCGACTTAATACAATAACGTACATAATATACTTTTCTTTATATATAACTATGTAGTAGAACCCGCGGCTTCGCCAGCGTTCAATCTACAAAAAACTTTTTGCTTTATGTTATGTAGCGACTCAACCTAGCTTGGCTAGGGTTCGTCCCTATGTATTTATATAATACTAGCGACTCACCCTCGCTTTGCTCGTGTTCGTGCCCAGCATGATTCCCCATGCAAACTTTCATCCCCATTTCCACCTCGTTAAGGGATGATTTCCGTGATTAAAAGTATCCTATGTTCTTGCCAGGGTCTCAAACTATATTTTTATCAAATTTCATCTAAATCGGTTCAGTAGATCCAGAGGTTACCCTACAACGTCACAAACTCACAAACTATACCTCTTTATAATATTAGTATAGATTAATTATTTGGATTATTTGGATATTGTTCATTCAAAAATATTAAAATAACGATTAAAAAATGGGTATAAGGGTAGAAGTGTGAAAAATACTTTACGACCTATACTCATACCTACCAAATATACCAAAAAAAAATCATTAAAATCGGTCGAGCCGTTTCGGAGGAGTGCGACCCCAAATACCGTGACACGAGTTATTTATATATTAGATATGAACCTAAGCATTTTTTGGCAAATTGTATTAAAAAACATATCTCGTAATACTATCTCATCTGGGCCTATCCGTGTATTTCTTCTAAATCCGCCCAGGCTTTTCAATGCGCAAGAGTAACAAACAGACGTACAAACTTACATATTTATAGTAGCAGTCTTATGGGGCAGGATAGTAATAAACGCAACGATACCATTAAAAGCCATAAATTTGATTGAACGTTAGAACTAAACTGTAAATCATAATATTTTTTAACCTATTATCCGTAGCAATATAATCGTATTACCTATTTGCTATTTATAGATGTAATAAGCCATTAGTGTCTGAGTATTTTTGCACCTGAAGGCGAGATATTTTTATCTTCAATGAACAAACATTTATATTGAGAATTGAGAAAGACTCTTGAGTTTTTTTTTAAATTAACTGTTAAATATAACTACAATTCAATGATAACCAACCATGCTTCTTGCGAATGTTTCGCAAATAAAACAATCTGAAAATTTGTATATATATATATATATATATATAATATATATATATATATATATATATATATATATATATATATATATATATATATATATATATATATATATATATAATCTGAATCTCGGAAACGGCTCCAACGATTTTCATGAAATTTAGTACACTCAGGGTGTAAGGGGCGATAGTCTCTTCTGGAAAAACACGTGTCTTCGAATTTTCATGCGGTTTTCTTTAGCATTATTCCACGAAAGAAAATATGGTCAATTATTACGCACGCTCGGACATAAGCATCATGGTCAAGCTGCCAAGGCGCAAGGTTGACAATCATAGGTGTCGGGGATCGAATCCCGGTTGAATATAAAGTTTTTACTTTTGTTTTTTTTTTTATATTTATTGAAATTTTTAGTTTAAAAAAAAAAGAAAATTGTACTTTAGGCCAAAAACTCCGAACGAAGCTCGGTACAGGTATTAATAAACTAATTATTCCATTCAATTAAAATAATATTAATTAATGGTGAAACACGATTAATTGGTGTGTTTTAGTGGCTTTGCATATTCTATTAGTTAATTGATGACCTTACTTCATCATTTAATTTACCTCGGACTACTATTATAATTACGAAAGTGTGTATGTACCTGTGTGCTCGTTACTCCTTCTCGCTAACGGCTGGACGGATTTGGATGAAACTTAGTACACAGATAGGCTATGACCTGGAGTAGCATATATGCTAGGCTATAGGATACTAGAGCAAAGCAAGGCTAAGTCATTAGTATACTATCCAGAATATTGCTTATTGATTAATTAATTGTAAAATACAATGATTACTATGAAAAGTGTTTTAAGTAGATATCATAATTGCGTTCAATCTAAATCCTTTTGACACGTACATTGCAATAAGACATCATCTGAAGCTAAAATAGGAAAATCGACCAATAACCAGTCAACGAAACCTTTATTTCACATGGAATACTGTAACGTGAGCTAATGTTCATGCAATTTTGTATGGATTTGTGTTAGGAATGTTTTTATATTTGATCTTTTACTTTAAATTCTATTTAGCCAGTACGTTATGCTTTTAAACGAAACAGGCGCTTTAAAATACTAAAAAATATCATTTGATATAATAGATCTTCAAATACTTACGTATACATAATACATAACTCAGTTTAGTTACTAATATCGCAGTATTCAGGCTAGCATATATGTACATAACTTACAGCAGCTTATCCGAAAGTCTTGGGCTCAAGTCTTATTCAAGGGCGATTCGGTCCAATAGGTTTTTCTAAGAAGTTTTCACTAGCAACTTGGGTAATTTGGCTATATTACTCTCCAAATCTTTGTGGAAATGTAAAACATCGATCTTTCAGATGAATTTAAAGATTTCTTTATACAGATGGGTAGTCTCGACAATATTGATCAAAACAAAGCGAAATAGGTCAAGATAACATTATTATAAAATTAAATTATATTTATAAAGTATGAATGTTTGTTTGTTAATTTGTTTTATCTTTTGATAATAGCAACAATTTATCTATATATATATATATATATATATATATATATATATATATATATATATATATATATATATATATATATATATATATATATAGAAAAGCCTAAGCAAAAGCTATTTTATTATATATCCAAATGAATCCTATACTGTCTGACTCCATTTCTTAAAGAAGACAACGTCAAAACAAACAAAGCAACTGCTAAATTTAAAAAACACGAAAAAACGACTCTGCTTCAGAACAGTTTTCATACGTGCTGTCCATGCAAGTTTTATCGCGGCATAAACCATGAAAATAAACGTGGACGTAACTAGTTACAATCGTTTTGTTTTAGACATTTGTTTGTAATTAATATTATTTTATCGCTCTGAGTAGACAGTGTTATGGGTTATAGAGCGATTGAATTTATTTTTTATAGGTACATAACTAGATAGCCTTTGCATTTATAATATTGCGGAAGTTGTTGGAAGGGACGATTTTTTTTTTACAATCATACCGGTTGCTTCTCTTTATAACACATACATATCTGTATTATCTATGCATATAATAAAATTGCATCTAAGCCGAATCTGTACAATTAGGTATTTTTTGGAAAATCTTATTGAAATAAACATTATTATCGATTCGACCTCTGTGGCCGAATCGATACTAAACTTACTCTTAGTTTTTAGAATTTTTGTCTGTCTGTTTGTCTGTCGGTCTGTTACCGCATCACAGATAAACCACTAGAGGGATTTTGATGAAATTTGATATGGTGATAGCTGGTTATCCGGGTCAATATATAGGATATTTTTAACCTCGAGAAAATATCTCATTTCTGAGAAAAAATACAAAAAGTACATTGTAAGAGTATACTAATATGTAAAACGTAAGAATTTGGTTTTTGGTCATCTGAACGCGGGCGAAGCCGCGGACAATGCTAGTTAATATTATAAATGTGAAAGTTTGTGAGTATGTATAGATGTTTGTCACTCATTCACGCCAGAACGGCGGTATGAATCTGGAAAACTTGGCACAGAGATAGTATAGTTTGAATTAACACATAGGCTACTTTTTATCCCGGAACATATACGGTTCCCGTGGGATAGGTTTGTTTTGTTTTCTTACAGGTGAACCCGAACGAAACGAGGGTGAGCTGTTGGTTATATTCATAATTTATTATTTCAATAAATAATATTCCTAGATAATCCCACTTTTTTTGGTGAAAATCGTATGAAAAACCGTACAGTCTTTTATAGTATGTAGTCTGTACTCGTATGCAGGTGGTATATGTAAATACATTTCCCAACGTTAAAAAAAAGATATGGAACTAAAATCGAAGGTTAGATGTATATGATCTGTTTAAATGATAGATAGCATGTTATTAATTAAAAAACATTAATTAAAAAATATCTGAATAAATTATAATTATTTCAAGATGAGTATAGTTTAAACACTAGGAGTGAAGAGATGACAATATAAATAGTACCTACGTATCTAATATATTTAAACGAGCAATTCTCGTATATTTATTTATACCGGCGATCTCAGAATCGGCTCTAACGATTTCGCTGAAGTATGTGGGGGATTTCGGGGACAAAAAACCGATCTAGATTAGTCTTATGTCTGAAAAAACGCGTGTTTTCGAATTTTCATGCGGTTTTCTATCGCATTATTCCACGAAAAATATGGTCGGTAATTTCGCACGCTCGGGCATAAGCATCGTGGTCAAGCGGCCGTTGTAAGAAAATTGTACTTTTGGCCAAAAACTCCGAGCGAAGTTCGGTCACCCAGGTATGTACTATGTTATCTTCGACTTATGGAACATAAAAAGGTTTGATAAAGGATTAAATAAATATATAAATTCTATTACAAATTCAATAAACAACTTTAAACGCATTTAATTTAATATATATTTATATATGCCCTTTTTGGGCTATAACCGAATCGACGAACAAGCTAATCAGATTGGCTGGTTTTTTTTATCTATGTTATACAATTCTTAGCCAATTGCGAAAGGCAAAACATATATACATATAAATTATAAAGAAAAAAATCACTTTTTTAATATTTAATCACTTTCCAGTAATTTTGAAGCCACATATCTTCCTAGAAAAAAATAATCCTCAAACACATAAAATTTTAAATCTATTGTATAACACTTTATACACAATTTCATTGTATAAAAAATCTCCAACAATCTCCAGATAAATGTATTTTTAACTTTGAAGTGGCTTTATCATATCGAGTGGATCGCCTACTGCCCCGCATACGCATACCTTGATAACGTTTTGTAAACAAATTCTTACTAACAATCGATTGCAAGGATCAATTGTTCTACAAATACTACAGATGGCACAGTTTTACACAGGTTTTAGAGTTTAATCGACCTTCACTACGTAATTGCTTTTTAAAGACCAGTGCGATATATTTTACAGAATTACTGTTCACTATTTGCAAAAGACACCGGCTTAAATGTATACTAATATTATAAATTCGAAAGTTTGTGAGGATATATGGATATCTGGGTATATAGATGTATGTATGTTTGTTATTCTTTCACGCAAAAACTACTGAATGAATTGTAATAAAACTTTACAATAATATAGCTCATACATCAGAATGACATATAAGCTACTTTTTATGCCGGAAAAATATGCGATTCCCGTGGGATAGATTTGTTTTTATTATTCTAGAGGCGAACCCGAGTGAAGCGGGGGTGAGCTGCTAATAATGAATAATTTAAAGTTAGCATTCTAAATTATAATTATACACGTTTCCAACCAAAAGTACAGAATATATACGTACATATGTATATGAACAAACTAACATTAGAATTTTTCAGCTAAACATTTTTCAGTAAATGTAAATATTTATTTTCAATGATGTAGTGGTTGAACTTGTAAAATTTAAATAGTACAAAAGATTATTTATGCTCTGTTTGACTGTGCGTCATGCGTGTATAAAGGTTAGGAATTCGACATCTTATTGAAGCAAATATACCACACACTACTCTGTAGTTTTAAAATCTTCGCACCTTTAGAAACTATAATAAATATTATTATATTAACTAAAAATTATATAATTGTAGAAAATTAAACCTCATAAACATTACCACGATATTTCTGAATAGTGAATTCTCTAAAGATGTCGTAGCCCTTGTGTTAAGCCCATTTATTAAAAAAAATAGTGAAATTTATAGTAGATAATAAAATTAAATTATAATCTACTTAGTCCTTATTATTTATGCATTTTCATTTTCAATCAATGTACCATTATTGTATTGCGTAATTATATTTCTTTTGATGTAGGTTACTCCTGTAGACCGATCATTCATTTATACTTTTAATTCCACATTAAAGCTGCTATCTTCCTCACAAAATGTGACACTGGCAGAATAAATTGCATTTGTTAACGCAGCTCTAAGCCACAAAGAAAAAAAAACATTATATATATATATATATATATATATATATATATATATATATATATATATATATATATGTGTGTGTGTGTGTGTGTGTGTGTGTGTGTGTGTGTGTGTGTGTGTGTGTGTGTGTGTGTGTGTGTGTAGGGTCCGGGGATGGAATTATACACGTTTTGAATTAAATGATTATTAAGACGTCCTTTCAAGCATCGTTCCGTCGTCGTTCTGCCACCTCCCTCATCCTTCCACTTATTCGTTCCCACATTCACTTACTCACTCACTCACTCCACGTACCTCATCCACACAATCTCTCTATTGCCTATCTTACTCATCCTTGATCCTACATACGCCCGAAAGTTCTAGAAAATATGACGCATCGTAATGACTTTGGAGTGATAAGTCAAATCAACTTATTTTCGGTTTGAACACAAATTGTCAAACAAACCTGTGTGAGTGAAAATCAAAACAGCGAGTAAATGTAATGTGCGAGACATAAACAAAGAGTAAGTACTTTTCAACGATAGGATCAACGTTTAATTGAAAAATTATATAATTGTAAACAAAATAACAAAATATAACCTTTTCTAAGCAGTTGTAAATTAAAATTAAAACAGACAATGAAAACAGATGAGCTTGCTAGCTTACATAAGCATTTTATTACGAAATATTTACTTAAGTAAACTAACCAACTTACTTGAACACTACGTTTGTATTTTCCGAGATTATATTAGATAACAATTTTGATAATTTTGCTAACTTCTGCTTCTAACTTATCCAAAAGTACTAAGTAAGGCCCACATCAGACTTGCGGCTATAGAATATTAGGTATATAACACCAGACTTACAAAAGGTACACAAGATATCTTTGAAACCTATTTGTATAATAAAGGCTCATTTTTTTGTGTATCTATTTTAATTACTCTCACTATCGAAGTAAAAGTCTAGATTAAAAAAAGGGAGACTCCACATCTATTCAACCTATCATGAATATCTAAGAGTCTATTGTGGAGGTCTGTCTGTTCAAGTCAAAACTTCAAGCTTAAGAATAGACCTGTTTTTATTAAAAGATAAAAAATAATTTTATAATTAAGCAAATCAAAAAGGGCACGAACAAAACGTTTGTCTTTAGTATACTGAGGCTATAGTCATATGAAAACAAAAATTTAAATCAGGTAAATTTCGTTTAAATTAAATGTGTATGTCCCGATATACTATTTTTGCTGTAATTTTATTGATATTTTTTTCTTCAAAATTTCGTACTTGGTGATGACTATTATATATATATATATATATAAAATAGTCATCTATATTAATAGAATATTGATGAGAAGGAGCGATGAAACCATCTTTACAATTTATGCAGTAACTTAAGCTTAATTCATGCACTTACTTCAATATGGGGTAGTGGCATGGAAGGTTAAAATGTTTTAGATGCTTTATAGCAAATATAGTCCAACATTTTTTTACATTTCTTCTTCTTCTCCCTTCCCATTTCCCAATCACTTGGGGTCGGCGCAGTACATCTTCTGTACTGCTGATCGGATTCGGCAAAAGTTTTACGACCGGCCGCCTCACGCCTGCCTGACGTCAACCCTACTTGGGAATGCTATTGTCTCTCTTTGTCTATGCACTTTCGATTTTTTTTGTCTTTTAAAACATTTTTATACTATTACTTAAATTTTCATTGTTATTTTCGGATATATTTTAAAATATTTTTTTTTACATTTAATATATTAAAAAGATTAAAAAAAATGTATAACATACAACAAAATAATAATTATAAATATCGTCATAAAAAATTAATAACATTTTTACATACGGCTTAGTTTATTTTATTTTATGTGTTTTCAGCCCTCTTTCGTTTAAAAATTTCATTTCGTTTCCCACTACTGGGCACGGGCTTCCCTTGAATACGAGGGGGATCAGGCCATAGTCCACCACGCTGGCCGAGTGCGGGTTGGTGGATTTCACATGTCTTTTGAAAACTTGCTAGGTTCCCTCAGACATGCAGGTTTCCTCACGATATTTTCCTTCACCGTATGGCATGGGCATAGGAATAATGTTAGAAATGATTCACACATGAAAATATCAGAGTTGCGGGACCCGGGATTTGAACCCGCTTCTCTCGGTTTCCAAAGCGAGCGCGTTACCACTGACTGCTGACATTAAATATTATATAAAGCGTACTGATATTATCACACCACTCACTTATTCAGACGGCGCCAATAAATTTTCAAGTAGTCATTATCAACGTCATTATTAAATAATACTTCGTACACAAGGACTTATCTATGTATTTTATAAAAGTGACATGTGTAAATTATAATTAACACTCGATAGTGAAAAGGAGAGGGCTGGTAATATATATATTTTTTACCAGGGTAAGTGTAGAAGTATGTGGATAACACGGATGTGAAAAAATTTACACGAACAATTCAAAATGGATTTTAAAATACCTTGTTCCACGTCACTTCAAACAATGTTTCACAAAAAATTGAACAAAACCAAATTGTGTTCATGAAATGATTTACAAGCAGATAGTATTTTAAATAGCTAGTATCAACCAACATAATATGAAAAATTAAAAAGAAATTGACGGAAATTGCAATTGTACAGAAATAGATAAGTAAAAATAAATTTTATTCTACACCATTATCTACATAGAGTACTAAATAATGAAATATTTTAATAATTATCGGAAAGAATCTTTAATTGTTTTGGATTATTTCAATAGAATTTCATACTTTTCTAATATTAGCTATCATCGATAAAAACGATAAAAAACTATTACACAGTAAGTCAATTGCGAATAAATTTATAAAACATTGCCATATCCTATTTATTATCTATAACGAGATATAAAAAGTTTTTATTACAATAATAATTTAATTAAATGAGATTATAGATATACAAGTATTTTTGGCTTGCTATAAAAGTATTTGATTTCCCTCAAGTATTAGAGTCTTATAAAATATTACATACATACATACATATGTATATAAATAAGTAAATGCATAATATTGTCTTTTTTTATATTTTCTGTATCTTCTTTTTCTTCTCCCTGCCCATTTCCCAAGTATTTTATATGTATTTTATATATATCACAGCTTAAGCTTAAAATTCTGAGTCGAACCTGTACAATAAATATTTTTTTGAAAACCTTATTAAAATAGTCATTATTATCGACACAGTAGCCGAAATCTATAGTTTTTAGAATTTTTGTCTGTCTGTCTGGGAAAGCAGCACAAGAAAACCACTGGACAGATTTTGATGAAATTTGGTATGGTGATAGCTGGTTATCCGGGTCAACATATAAGATACTTTTTACTGATAAAACGGAATTAGGGACGAACTCGAGCGGAGCGAGGGCGAGTCACTAGTCTTCTACACATATTAAAAGTGAGTGAAGTTCTTCCAAAGTCCAAAAAAGCGGGTTGGACTACGATTCTCTATGCTTATAATTAATCGTGTTTTTCAAAAACACGTAGTTTCTTTGACAAATACATTGACATAGATTTGAGAAACAAATTTCACAGATTTAGAAGCACTTTTGAGTAGAAAATAAAAATTTGGTTTTGATAATTTTACAGGAATCCCAGAAATCTGGACTATTAAATTCTACAATCAACACAGTCCATATATTTAAATATTTATTTTGGGCCATTTATATTTATAATATTTTAAATAATTTCACCACAAATGTTTCCAAAAAGGAACAAACATTGAGGCCTAATATGGTAACCAGTTATAATTATTCTGTTATAATAATTGTTTAAATGTATATATTATTCTGATCATTTAAAAAAACATTATTCCGACCCTAAAAGTGTTTAATTAAACCTTCCCTAAATTATCTAAATAATATAGTAAAATATCCAGGAGAAAGCTGAACCATCTGTGACTTTACCATATATATAAAGATAAAAAACTTTCACAGTTACGCTTATGTTCTACGTCTATAGCGATACTTACTATTTATAATTCAAAGTCTCTACTCTGGATTTTATCTTAGGAAATCTTATAAATATTACATATTTACCTGTTTCAGAAAGTTTGCCATTTGGGCACATTTTTACTTTTAGTGATATCTTTTTTCTATTCAGTGTGCTTAGACAGTTGAAATCATTTAAAACTATACATATAATAAAATTGTAACTAAGCCGAATCTGTACATTAAATATTTTTTGGAAAAAAATAAACATTATAAACATTATTATTGATACAGAGGCCGAATCTATAGTTTTTAGGATTTTTGTCTGTCTGTCTGTCTGTTACCGCATCACAGAAAAACCACTGGAGGGATTTTGATGAAATTTGGTATGGTGATAGCTGATTATCCGGGTCAACATATAGGTCAACATAATTTTTACCGCTTCAAAATATCTCATTTCTGAGAAAAACAAAAACTGTAATCTAAGAGTTATACTAATATGTAAAACCTAAGTATTTGGTTTTTGGTCATCTGAACGCGGGCGGAGCCGCGGGCAATGCTAGTATATTTTTTATTTATTAAGGTTATGTGATATTTTCCGTTAATAGCGTTAAGTATTTTTTGGGTTGTTGATTAAAGTTACTGCTTTAATTTTTATTTACTTTTGAAAAAGTAAGCAGTACTTATTCGTACATTGTTTTGCGAGATTATATAGGATTCAAAAAAATATTACAATTAGTGTAAGAAATAACAATTTGTAGCTAATTTTATTGTAAAATATATTTGAAATGTATACTCGGGGATAATTTATCTTTGTGAATAAAGGGAGACTTGATTCCTCGTTAAGTGTTCTTTAATATGATTTTCTATTTACATTATTCTATTGTTTTACAGAAATGCCAAGTCATTATCAAATAAATCCTACTTCTAATTTCAGCTGTTTGTTCTGACAATTTTGAAATATTTTATAGTCGTTACATCAATATTTTTTTTATACATACTCGTATGTTAAAATTAAAATGTCTTTTAAATATCTATTTATTAGATAAGACTAGGTGATTAATATTAATGAAAATGAAAGTTCGAATAACACAACACTGTGATTTCCTATTGTAGTTGGTTTTTTTTGTTAAATGATATAGTTTTAATTACTAATATTTTTGTTTGTTTTATTTTTTTGTTTGTTATCAATTTTTTTTTTTCAATAATAAATATTTGCCTTTTTATTTAAAACATGTACCTTTAAGAAGTCTTCTATGTGACATTGGCGAAGTAATCTGTAAAAACTAAAAATTAAATGGCACGTTGTGAAACCAATAACAAGAAAATTGAATTGTATTGTATCAATTCCCCCCAGGATCAAGTAACAAGCCGATTGGGATTAAGTCTCCTTGAAGAAAGGTTGATCATATTACCTTATGTAATAAGCACGCAAATCTTTTTAATTTATAAGTTATTCAGATACATTAAGTTTTTATGTTGAGTGTACATATTAATATATTAATTTCCTGTTTAATAAAGATATGCCTGAGCGAAACCAGGTTAAGTCACTAGTAACATATATGATAACTAACACATAATAATAATAATAATGAACACTTTATTACACACCACACAAAAAATAAATAAAAAACTGAAATATATACTCGTAACAATAAATAGATGCACAGCAGGCGGCCACACATACACACATATCTTTAATGTTCCGAAAAGCATTCGAGGACGACCATTCCCGCTTCTATTGAGTTCACCACAATATCATACAATTCCAATATATCTGAAAGCTTCACAATTTACGTGATGACTAACAGTATACTCGTAGTTTTCGTTTTTCTTTTTTATAATATAAAAAAAAATATGTAAAGAAAAAAGTTAAAAAACATATAATTGTGACATTATATAACAAGAATCGAACTCGTGACCAAAGCGTAACTAACTCAATAGATTTTTACATCATTTAATGAATTAATACAATCTTGTTTTAAAATATATTTCAGTTTTATTTATTGGAAAACATTTATTCAAAGTATTTTATTGAATAATAAAGTCTTGTTTTCGAGAACTATAAAGCTTAGTAAATATTCATTATGTAAGATTATCCCAAGTTACCAAAAAAAAATATTTATTCTAAATATTTTCTGGACGAATATCGTTTAAAATTAATTAAAAATATAAATTTTATGGTTACATAAAAATCAATTAAGAACTTATAAGGATTAAATGATTTTTTTTAATTAATTAAAAAAATCATTAAAAATTAAAAATGTATTCATAGAATGTATGAGATACTACAATAGGATTTAAAACAAAAGAAAGAAATCAACCTTTTCCTTCTTATAGGAAAAAATTAAAAATGTTGCTTTCATCTTCCTAATATGATAAATGTAAAAGTTTAGATGTTTGTATGTTTGGATGGATGTTTATTACACAATCACGCCAGAACGGCTGAACGGATCAGGATGAAATTTGGCACAGAGATAGATTATTGTCTGGAATAGCCTATAGGCTACTTTATATCACGAAATAATGTACGGTTCCCGTGGGATACATTTTTTTGTGTTTCGAGAAGCGAAGCCGAGCGAAGAGAGGTTGAGCCGCTAGTAATAAGTAAGCATAAGGGTATTGCCTTCATGGGTAATTTGAACGGTATAATGAAAAATTATAACAGCTTAATATCAGAGTAATAATTATTTTACGACATTTCGTCACGTGAGACATTGTAATATTATGACAAAATGAATCTATATTCTAGATTGATAGTGGTGATAACGAATATGTGGTTGTATTGTTTTAATGTTAGAAAATAAATATGCTATATAACTGCCTAGGTGGATGTTCGGCTGCACATCTGGAGGTCCCGGGTTCAAGCTCCGGGTCGGGCCAAGTTTAGCTATTGAGTCTTTCTGTTTAGTAAGCCTCAGTAACAGCTTGGAGTTAAGAAGTTAGCGGTGCCTCACCCCCGTGCCTCTAAAAGCACGTAAAACCGTCGGCTTAATTGTGGGCGTGTCGAGTAGTCATCCCACTGGAGCATGAGAGTGACAGGAATAGAGAGTGCAGTTGTGTCTGCGCACACACTTCTCTCCTGCGCAGATGGCTGGCTAGTCTCAATGAGATTGGCCGCCGCGCCGTGGCGGAAATTGGTCGGGAGGACATTACTATTATTAATGCTATATATTTTACACCGACTTTGTAAATATCTGATTAGATATCTAGTCTAAATGAAAACCTGTGTTTAGTTATTTTTTATATTGTAGTGCCTGGAAGTCGGTTTTTATTTTTTGTTAAAAAGTTTTTAAAATTTTTCCATTTTTAGTGTAGACGTAATAAGCAGGTAATTTGTAAGAAGAAAGTTTTTTAATAACATATTCGATAAAGCAATTTATTTAAAAAAGTAATTTATTGTTGATTTTTTTAAAAACCGCTCGACCGATTTCGATAACATTTATATGGGGTATGGTTTCCTAAAAGTTTTTATTGAATATTATTTTTTACTTTGCAGTACATTTTTAGTTTTCTGTTCTACTATATATTTCTTAAGCCTTGAGTATAAAATTCAATTTTTGTAAAAGCTGAATCCATACTAATATTATAAATGTGAAAGTGTGTTTTGGTTTGTTTGTTTGTTTGTCCTTCTTTCACGTCGAAACGGAGTGACGGATTGCCGTGACTTTTTGTGTGGATAATTGGAGATAGTTGGAGGACTGGAGAGTGACATAGGCTACTTTTTACCGCGGGAGATTATTTTTTTCCCACGGGAAAACATGTTATAATACAAAAAAAAATTCTAATTAGAATTACTTGAAACTTGGTATAAATGCTCTTTAATACAATTAATTAAATACGTGTTTTAGCATTTTTCAAAATTCATCCAATAAGGGGGTAAAATAGCGGATCAAAGTTTGTATCGAAACCTACCATTGTAGAGGTTTTTTTGTAGTTTTAGCGCGAGCGAAGCCGCGGGATCTGTTAGTAAGTTATAAATATAAAAGAGAAATTTTATAATAAATTCAGAGTGGAAGAAAAAAGTTTAATAATTATTAATATAGAATTAATCGAAATTTTTAGCATTCGAATCAAAATTTACATAAGCTATTTTTATATTGAAAAAAAAATGGAGTTGTGTGGGAAGTGATTGCTGAAGATAGATGTGAGATAAATTGTCTTAAAATAAACCAAGGCTTCTAGATTTTCGGACTACTATTATAAATGTAAAACTTTGTATGTATGGGTGTTTGTATGTTTGTTACATCTTTACTTTATTTATTTATTTATTAAGGAAACAAACGGTTTACGCTGAAAACGGTTGAATTGATTTGGATTAAACTTTTGTACTAAAATAGACTATGACCTGAAGTATGTTTAGATAGATATATTGACATAGACTGCCGTTAGGCATCAGCGTGTGTGGATCGCACAAGAGTAAATGAATTGTGATTTCACCTTAATTTATCCATTACTACGATTACATTTTAGTTTTTTTCAATACTTTTTATTTATTAGAATTCTTTTTTTTAATTTAATTATATTCCTTCTGGTACAAACCGAAAATCCCTCTTAAATTGTAAAATTAGAATATCAAGTGTTTCTTTGACTCATGCTCGTAATTACCTACTTGAATAATAACGTGCAAAATTAATTCTACCAAGTAAATATATTATTCTCTTACAACAAAGCTTTATTTTTGAATGGAAAATATATGTTGGTTGTAAATGAAATGAGATAAAATAAAGTTAGAACGTTGTAACTGACATATGAATATCGTTAAAAAGTAACATTTTCTGTGTTTTTACATGATATTATTACATGTGACCCATCGTTGCTTGAATCAAACGCTACTTGCTTCATGAACAATTTATACATACAATAAAACTCTGAGTCGAATCTGTACATTAAATATTTTTTTGGAAATTTTATAGAAATAGTCATAATTATCGATACAAAAGCCGATTCTACATTTTTTTGAATTTTTGTCTGTCTGTCTGGGAACGCATCACAAGAAAACCACTTTATTGCAGGAAAATATCGCATTTCTTAGAAATCTATACTAACTGTTAAAATGTTTCTAAGGACGAACCTGAGCCGAGCGAGGGTGAGTCGTTAGTCTAATATAAACTCTCATGCTACACAATTCAATTTTTACGTTTCTTTTGGCAGCTCTTATCAAAACCGAGTTATCTTTTTCCGAATTGCTGGTAGAATTTTCGACATACGATAAGTACATGTCAGTATAAAAACTTTTTAACAAAAAAATAAAAACCTCCTTTTTGAGGAAGTCGGTTGATAAAACAGCAAGAGAACATCTAATTTTTTTCTAATATTATTTTTATCGTAATATTTTCGTCAGCCTAATTAAGTTATTTCTTCTTCTTCTTCTCCCTTCCCATTTCCATCTTCATTTACATCTTCTGTACTCCCCCCCAACGTGCGTTCACCTTGTCGTGGTGGGGGGGCTCAGTAGTGCCCGGCAACTCAACCGGGCGCGAAGCCAAGAAACGGACAGGGAGGTGGCCCACTTCGGTGGGCGGTGGGAGGTGGCCCTCTTCGGAGGGCAGTGTACCATGCGGGTTGCTCCTGGTACTTCTCTGATAGCAGAGTGGACCTTGGAGCAACCCCATGGTTGTGGTGGTCTGCTTCGGCAGACCTGCCGTCGGGGCGTCGTAGTTGAATGCGTAAGCGATCCTGCGACGCCCCATTAAGACGGGGGAAGGTTTTGTTGGGTTTTAGTGGGTAGTACTGGCTTCGCCGGTGAGTCCCACACCTCGTGCGTAAATGCATTTCCCAACGTTAAAAAAAAAGTACATCTTCTGTACTGCTGAAAGGATTTGGCAAAAGTTTTACGACCGGCCGCCTGCCTGACGTCAACCCTACTTGGGAATGCTATTGTCTCTCTTTGTCTGAATGGTGTCGCGGAAGTCCTGTAATATGCACTTTCGATTTTGTTGCCTTTTAAAACATTTTTTATACTATTAATTAAATTTTTAATGTTTTTTTCGGATATATTTTAAAATAAATATTTAACCGACTTCCAAAAACGAGGAGGTTCTCAATTTCTCGGAATCTTTTTTTTTATGTATGTTCGCCGATTACTCAAAGACGCCTGAACCGATTTGGAAATTTTTTATTTTGTTTGAAAGGGTATACTTTCCAGGTAGTCCTATATAAATTTTATCGAAATCGGTCGAGCGGTTTTTAAAAAAATCAACAATAAATATATTTTTTAAATAAATTGTTTAATAGAATATGTTATTAAAAACTTTCTTCCTACAAATTACCTGCTTATTACGTCTAGACTAAAAATATAAAAATAAAAACTTAAAAAAAAATAAAACCGACTTCCAGGCACTAAAATGTAAAAAATAACTAAACGGGGGTTTTCATTTAGAATAGACACCTAATCAGATATTTTCGAAGTCGGTGCCAGCGAACAATATTTTAAGATATGAATATCTAATAGGTAAATATGTATATTACATATTAAAATATATTAGATTTCCTATGCGTCGGTTGGCACCGACTTAAATTAAATTCAGTCTTTAAAGGTATATAAAAGTATAATTATATAAAGTATATTCTTGGTTTTTCCGTTTATTTTTAACATACAACCACTTGTATTTCCCTACCTAAGAAGCGACCTCAAATCAGTTTAAAAGTAATATTTTTAACGAAGTTTCCCAATATTATTAGATATAAATAACATAAATACCAAAATTTATCAGCTTTCCTTTCAATCCTCCTTTAAAACAATATTATGATTACAAAATTGCTTTACAATGAAAATATTAAATGTAGTTACTAGAAAAATATAAAGTAGTCTGTGATATACTGATCTATAAATTTGGTTTTTTTTTTGACACCGGACCAGAAAAATGTAATAAAAAATGCGCAATGTCGACTATTATTATAAGTAAATCTGAAAATTCATTGAACAAGCCCAACCCTTCGTTAAAAGGGTTACAACGCGGAAAAAAGAAAATCGTCGTTTAAGAAGTTTGGAAGCTAGTAAAATCGGTAGCTTGTAAATCTTTTCTATGAAATTCTGTGAACCCGCTTCACTCGGTATCCCAATCGAGCGCGTTACCACTGGGCTGCCACTGCCTTTATCATATTTTACCCTTAATAAATTTTGTTGCGTTATTAACAATGTATTTCGTAAACAATTAGTTGTTTTAAACAAAAAGTTACTATAAAAATATATATTTTTCATTTTATATAGTGAAACCATAAACCATACAAAACATCAAAATCTGATCCTGTAAAGATCATCATAATATGTTGTGAAATTCAATGCAGAGCCGAGAATAGTTTTCTTGTAATCGAATAACTATTTCAAGAACTTTTCATGAAATTAGAGACATTACTTACTAATAAAATCGATACTTCGCGATTTTGGTGCTATAATTATTTTTGTATTTTTATTAAAAAAATATTGTAACTTGCCAACTACCGTGCCCCCAGAGAGATGTAAGAAGGAGGATATATTGTATACTAGCGACTCACTTTCGCTTCGCTCGGGTTCGTCCCTAGGTAATTCTAATTATTGAAATCACTTTTTCATTTATGAACCGATTGAAATAAAACAAATACTAAATAGTAAGTGACGCTTATCACAATACATTAATGAGAATCGCACCCAAATCGGTTAAACCATTTCTGAGATTAGCGCGCACGAACGCACTGACAAACCGACAAACAGACAAAAATTCTAAAAATCATTGTTTTAGGTTCTATTACGTTAATAAAGACCTTCAGAGTTTTTCTCAAATATCTTCCATGTACAGACGGCGATCAGTTTTATTATATGTTTAGATATGTATGTATATAAAAGCCTGAGTTTTCCTTGTTCATCATCAAATTTCAGAGGCTTAGCACCGATAGAATGAGGTATTATAGAATTTTTATCAAAATGTAAGATCCTTTGAAACCTCCTCTGAACCATATAATTTGTTCAATTGAAAGATAATAATGCTATAGGTATTTTACCAAAAGCAATTTTTATAAGAAATACTAGCAATGCCCGCGGCTCCGCCCGCGTTCAGGTGACCAAAAACCAAATTCTTAGGTTTTACATATTAGTATACTCTTACAGTGCAGTTTTTGTATTTTCTTCTCAGAAATGAGATATTTTCCCGCGGTAAAAAGTATCATATATGTTGACTCGGATAACCAGCTATCATCATACCAAATTTCATCAAAATCTGACCAGTGATTTTTTCGCTATGCGGTAACAGACAGACAGACGGACGGACGGACAGACAGACAGACAAAAATTCTAAAAACTATAGATTTGGACTCTATATCGATAATAATGTCTATTTCAATTAGATTTTCCAAAAAATATTTAATGTACAGATTCCACTTAGTTACAATTTTATTATATGTACAGATTATTAAGTAAAAAGATTAAGACAATTAGCGAAAACTTTCTAAATTTAAAGTACCCAGATACAATTATTTTCCCTTAATTGCTACCCTCCTAAGGGTCGTAACGTAATGGTTGATAACTTTTTCAATAAATAAGCTTTTTAAATAAAATATAAAGATAAAACATTTTTATGGTGTTTGTGTATGTGTGTTTGTTACTCCACCACGCTGAAACCGCTGGAGGGATTTATATGAAACTAGCATTGCCCGCGGCTCCGCCCGCGTTTAGATGACTAAAAAACCAAATTATTAGGTTTTACAGATTAGTACACTCTTAAATTGCAGTTTTTGCATTTTTTCTCAGAAATGAGATATTTTCCCGCGGTAAAAGGTATCCCATTCTATATGTTGACACGGATAACTAGCTATTACCATACCAAATTTCATCAAAATCCCTCTAGTGGTTTTTCTGTGATGCGGTAACAGACAGACAGACAAAAATTCTAAGAACTATAGATTCGACCTCTGTATCGATAATAATGGCTATTTCAATAAGATTTTCCAAAAAATATTTAATGTACAGATTCGACTCAAGTAGAATTTTATTATATGTAGTACACATAGATATACTATGATTTGGACTAACAAATACTGTTAGGCACCTAGGGACCTAGCACATAAAAAAAAGATAAAATAACTATAGTACCATTGAGTTTTATTCATCAGTTCTTATTAATACTGAGGTTTTATCTTTACATACTAGTAGTCC
Organism: Brenthis hecate; assembly: GCA_951806755.1. Taxonomy (NCBI): domain Eukaryota; kingdom Metazoa; phylum Arthropoda; class Insecta; order Lepidoptera; family Nymphalidae; genus Brenthis; species Brenthis hecate. Next base: position 693,017 of record OX638278.1, read on the forward strand.
AGTCACTGGGTAGGCTCTAACTTACAAAAGATCAAGGAGAGTTCTGATTTGGTAGAGTGCTACAGTTTGGTGTTCTAATGAATATTCCGAATCTGCGACCTTGAGCAACTTGACCATATTGGAAAAATGTACCAAAAATCAATTTTTCGACAATATCTAAGTTATCTCGTATTTTAACTATAATTTTCGAACCACGCAGAAGCTAGAATGGAATAAAACTTAAAATAAAAATAAATATGCATAAACATAATATTTCTTTTTTGGATTTTATCTACGTACAATTGAATTTTTATATCCAGTATACGAAGAGTATTCTCATGTATTATAACGTGTTTATATGTATATTATGAACAATGGTCTTTCTAGTTATTATGTTTAATGGCTTCCATGACATTAGACGAGATAAAGACCGTGTCACGTTGCCGCACTTTTTTTTATTTTATTCATATATCTGCCTACTTTATTTAATTAGATGAATGTATGATATATCTATACATATAATAAAATTCTAACCGAGTCGAATCTGTACATTAAATATTTATATATTTTAGAATTTTTATCTGTCTGTCTGTTTGGGAACGAATCACGAGAAAACCACTGGACAGATTTCTATGAAATTTAGTACGATTATAGGTGGTTATCCGGGTCAATATTTAGGTCAGGATACTTTTTGCTGAGAAAACCATACTAACTTTAGGGACTTTAGGGACGAACCCGAGCGGAGCGAGGGTGAGCCGCTAGTTCATGTAATAAAAATGTACCTGTATAGTATAATACCTAACTCTTTTCGAAAAAAGAAATATATATATATATATATATATATATATATATATATATAGATATATATATATATATATATATATATATATATGCTTCAAACATTTTAAAATTTAAATTCAAAACCAAATAAAAAAAAAGAAAACTTATATTGTTTATTAATTTATATTATAATATGTATATACGTATATACAGGTAAGTATATGGTTCTGTATAACTTCTTTCTTTTCTAATTATTTCTTAATTATCGATCTTCAATCAAACTGACATACAAAGCAAAAACTCTATATATATATATATATATATATATATATATATATATATATATATATATATATATATATATATATATATATATATATATATATATATATATATATATATATATATATATATATATATATTAAATATTATGCGGTTTTATTTAGATTTTTTGGTTACCTGAATCTCGAATACTATACAGCAAACATGGTTACAGCAGAGACGGTTTGGGATTTTGATATCTCAAAATTTTAAGTTGTCACACGGGCTTGATTTTATTAAAAAAAGTTATCCAATATATTATAGTAATATTAAGAAGAAAATATTTTTACTCCTTCCATAATTCTATTCTTTATTAAACTATTGGAACATTGTTATATATTTGTTTATTTGAAGATACTTGTCAGGTACAGGATACTTTGTTGTACGCTGAATAGCAATCTTCTTTTTATTGAACTCTTGGGTTCGTCCCTAGGTTGCTTCCCCATACAACTTTCATCCCCATTTTCAGCCCCTTAAGGGATGTTTCCAGGATAAAAACTATATTTTGTCCTTCTCAGGGGCTCAAACTATCTTCTTACCAAATTTCATCTAAATCGGTTTAGTAGTTTCAGAGCTTATTCGGTACAAACAAACAAAAATACAAAAACCTTTACCCAATGCAAATAAAATCGACTTAAGCTACAATAACTGTTCAGGTAACAAAAAAATAATATTAAAATTTAGCAAAATATGATTTGAAATAAACCTTCTAAGTAATGTTTAAATAAACAATTAAGCATTTTAATTTAGTGCTCCGATAGACATATAGTATTTTTCATAGCATATCAGTCTGTTGCATAATATAAAAAGAATTTAAAATTTAAACCTTAAAATCACGAAATATCGATAGCCAATTTTCTCCTAATTGATACATTTACAATTGAACTTAATAAATCGAAACGGAGCACATTCCGACGTCACAATAAGATTTTTCTGTTATATACAAACATAATAAGTTTTTATTTTGTTAAATTTGACGTCGGTTCGTGCAAAAGCTTCTCTTTGTCATCAAAGAAGCCCTCGTTTGTGATGATCCCTTTTTAATAAGGACAAACAAGAAACGATATCGAAATATCAAGTGGAAATGCTTTCATTTCCTTTAACCTTCTGTTTCCTCCTTCCATCTTGAATTTTTTAAAAAGGTAAAAAATTAACTTTGTATAAATAAAGTATTTGAAAAGTACCTACTCTATAAAATATTATCTATACATATAATAAAATTCTATCTGAGTCGAATCTGTACATTAAATATTTTATTGAAACAGTCATTATTATCAATACAGAGGCCGAATCTATAGTTTTTAGAATCTTTGTTTGTCTGTCTCTGGGAATGCATCACAAGAAAACCACTGGACAGACTTTGATAAAATTTAGTATGATGATAGCTAGTTATCCGGGTAGACATATAGGATACTTTTTACTGTGGAAAAATATCTCATCTCTGATAAATCTATACTAAGCGTTCAAACGCAAGTAGGGACGAGCCCGAGTGGAGCGAGGTGAATCGCTAGTGTCCTATACGAGCTTATTTATAGTTTTTGGCAAACGTGAAGTAATATTAGTTTATTTCATACTGAAGATTTTATTTGTCATTTATCGAGAGCCTCAAGACGTACAGAACATATGGAATATGAAACTTATGAATGAAAAAACGTATGAATATATTGTAAAATACATTCGATTTATTTATTTTATAAGCAGTTTAGTGTTTTCAAAAGGTAATTTATTTTAGTATACATATATTAACATATTTAGAATAATTATCTCTTTAACCCCCGACGCAAAAACGAGGGGGTGTTATAAGTTTGACGTGTCTTGTGTGTGTGTATCTGTCTGTGGCATCGTATCTCCCAAACGGGTGAACTGATTTTGATTTTGTTTTTTTTTGTTTGAAAGGTGAATTAGTGTCGGGAGTATTCTTAGCTATGTTTGATGAAAATCAGTCCAACGGTATGTTATTTAAATTTTTAATTTATACTTGTAGATCATGAAGAGACGTTTGAAATAAAATTCAATTAGTGTACGATCTTATCATTGGGCTTCACATTCACCCAACAATTCTTTCATTAAATTGTACACAATATTTTCTTTCATTTTCTTCATAATAATTTAAAAAAAATGTATTTCAGAACTATTTAGAGTATATTGCAAAATCTTTAAAATTAAAAACCATTTGTTCTATTTAATATCATTTTATATATACTAGCAGACCCGGCCACGCGTTGCTGTGGCACACACATGAAAATCATTAATTTTGCAACAAAAAAAGCAAATAATCGGGATAACAACTATCCTATCTCTTAAGTGGGAAAAAATCACACGCTTTGAAAAAAATATGTTAAGATCGGATAATTAGTTTCAGAGTTCATCCCGGACCAACATCGCGACACGGGAATTTTATATATTAAGATATCACATTGCTCGAAAACAAGGATATATGGATTAATCCTATAGAAAGACCTAAAAGGATTTCGGTACGGTTTTCACAATATAATAGATTGATTTACGAGAACAATTTAATGTATTTAGGAAGCAATTTATTTTAGGTGCCAAAGTGAATATGCTGTTCAATTTAAAATACATCCCTTACTTTTCCTTTTCTTCCCTAGGCCCATGGAGTCAAAGTTCAAAGTTCAAGTCAAAGTTTCTTAAAAGACATAACATCTGGTCTTATCGCCTCTACTGGTGACAGGAGAACTGGCGCATTTTTCGCCCAAAGAATTGGCATTGCCATTCAACCACAAAAACCGGCTAGCATTCTAGCCACTACTCTACGCGGACATAACTTGTACAGTTTTAACTAAGTATACATTTATTTTATATATATGATTAAGTATAATTGTAATTTTCTTTATTATAAATAAAAAAATAATACCTGTGTACATGGGTTTTATTTCACTACTGTAACTGAGCGTCGGAAAGAAAAGTGAAACTGCTACTACATCTAAATAGAATTACGATAAAAATTTCCAATAGTATTTGATGTAAATATGATCTCTTTACTGTTTTAGATAAAATTTATATCTAGCCCAAGTATTTTTTACAACAGATAATATCCGATGGAAAAGATAAATTCTTTAATGTACCGCGATAAAATGCTATTGACAATGACGTCACTCTTCAGCTCTCCACTGTCATGTGCAAACAATCATGTCGATCGCTGCCTGAAAAAGGGCAAACCAATATGTATTAGATTGTAATTATTTTAATTCAATTCCCTTTTGAATAGCTTCAAAACACAATATATTAGCGCGACCAATGGGTCGCTGATGGCCAATCTAATAAGACTAAGCCAGTTTCATGTAGAATGGAGAAAACATGTGGATGATTTGTCGGTAATTTAATTTATAATTTGATAAAATATAATTATCTATATATGATAAATGTGAAAGATAGAGTAAAGCCTTTTTATTTTTAATTTATATCAAATGACAGCTCATTCAAATATACACATTAAAACTTTAATTAATATATATATATATATATATATATATATATATATATATATATATATATATATATATATATATATATATATATATATATATATCATTTCTGTACCAAGAGGACGAGGTCACGAAATCTTACTAGTATCCAATATATCAAGGTATTCATCCAATATCCGCACACTATCGAAACTTCATATTGAACCACAAAGCTCAATCCAGAAAGCTTTTTGACGAATCACTTTATAAGTGAATGTCGGCTCGTTGAATAAAGCTCTATTTACCTACAGCCTACATCGAGGCAAATACAACAACCCTACGTCATTGAATTGGCTGTTTCTACTATTATTAATAGTACTTATTTACTATTGCTTGTCTTTTATTTATTTTAAGTAATAAATATTTAAAATTATTTTTCAAAATAATGATTAACTAAATTACAATATCACCTTTCATAATTAAGCATCAAATTTGTTATTTTAATATTATAGTAGCATCATAACAAAAAAAGTATAGTTTTGTTAATATGTTCATCAATTCCATTTTCCAAGAATTTTATTGAGTTCTATAGAAAAATTGAAATGACTGTAAATCTGATTCGAAACACAATCAATTCTGCGAAGAAAGTAGCTCTTGGGTTTATAACTAACTAGCAACTCACCCTCGCTCCGCTCGGGTTTGTCCCGACGTAGGTATGTTTTAATGGTTAGTATAGATTTCCCAGATATGAGATATTTTCCCGCGGTAAAAAGTATCCTATATGTTGACCCGGATAACCAGCTATCATCATACCAAATTTCATCAAAATCTGTCCAGTGGTTTTCTCGTGATACGTTATTGTACAGATTTGATTCGGTTAGAATTTTAATCATATGTATAGATTTAGAAATATATAATTTAAAAGCCCATATAAAACATTTAATAAAACCACTACTTCATCAAAAATATACAATACCAATGTCATACGAACATTTAATTATATTTTCATGTAATATAGCGTGAAAACAACAATACTGGGTACCACTCATTAAAAATAACTAAGTGGCACTCGTTAACTCCTGCATGAAATTACATTAAAAGTTGCAAATTAATCAAAACTTTATATTCCCGAACGTTATCTCATTAAATTAACAATGTCAAATTTTAAAATACTTTAATATTTTGGGACAAAATGTGACATTACATTAAAGTTTAAATAGAGTAGGATCATCATCTATACTAATATTATAAAGAGGCAGAGTTTGTTTGTTTGAATGCACTTATCTCAAGAACTACTAATCCGATTTGAAATTGAAATTTCTTGTTGCATTATATGCCCCATTTATTGAGGAAGGCTATAGACTATAATATCATCTATACATATAATAAAATTGTAACTAAGCCAAATCTGTACATTAAATATTTTTTGGAAATCTTATTGAAATAAACATTATTATCGATACAGAGGCCGAATCTATAGTTTTTAGAATTTTTATCTGTCTGTTTGTCTGTTACCACATCACAGAAAAACCACTGGAAGGATTTTGATGATATTTAGTATGGTGATAGCTGGTTATCCGGGTCAACATATAGGATACTTTTCACCGCGGGAAAATGTCTCATTTCTGAGAAAAATACAAAAACTGCAATGTAAGAGTATACTAATATGTAAAACCTAAGAAATTAGTTTTTGGTCATCTGAGCGTGGACGGAGCCGCGGGCAATAGTAAACAATAAATAGTGTACACTAATTATCACGACGTAATAAATTAATGCAAATAATAATCGATTTAAGGATTTGACATAATTTCTTATCAAATGATAATAATTTTGTTTAAAATTAAATTATTATTACTTATCAACTTATTTTTAGATATTAATTAATAACTTTATCTGATTAGGAGTGTGTGTAAACTCGAAAATGTGTGTGTTTTTTTTTTAATTTATATATAGGTTCACCCCTGATCTATAACGTATTCATTAAATGAGAATTATAATATTGATTCACAATTAAGTACGATAGTGACAATAATAAAAAAGTCGAATGCGTAATATTAAAAAGAAGGAAAAAAAATATTTCAACGACCAAAATCCATAATAATTATAATCTCGAGGGTACGAACAACTGAAATCGCTTAAATTCCTGTAAAATATATTTTTATGTCATTCATTTTAATTAAATTTGAACATAAAAAATAAACAAGCTCCCAAAAACAGTGGATGACACGCAACGGTCAAGAGCTTTACGGGCTTATAAGCATACATTATTTTTATTCACCCTGCGTGCTTGTGATACTTCAGTTAATAAGCTCATATACATTTTTAGAAGAAAATATTTGCATGATCAAGTGTTTCCGGTATTGTTTCCTGTTTAGGATAATTTCTCCGTTGAAGGAGAAAAGAAGAGAGAAGAGAGTTTCTAATACTTATCTCTCAAAGAATAACGGCGTAAAGAAGTATCCGAACGGTTACTTTCGTTTGGTTGGTTATAGCTTTTGGGACCTCAATCAAATACCTAAATAATTTTATCATCTCACTCTGCCCCTATTTCCCATCTTCTCCTCTCATTATCCACTCCACTCAACTCCTCTCTTTTGGTAGTAACATGCCAATGTACTTGTCATTATGAGGGCCAGGCTTAGGCTACGATTATTGGTTTCCATCAGCCAAAGTTCAAGTTCCAAGTCGAGTCCATATATTCTACTAATCAGACTTCAATTATAAATGCGGAAGTACATAGTTGTGTGTTAGTGTGTGTATTTGCTTATGATAGACTATAACTTGGCGTAACACATGGGGTACTACAGGCACCAAGGTTTGCACCCGAGCGAAGCGAACCCGAAGTCGCTAGTATTGTATTGACCAAAGAAGGATAAGTCACAATCCTTAGAGGCCTGACCTAAATAAAAGATACTATATGATAATAAATATATAAACATGTTTTATGATAAAATATTTGTTTAGACAATTTGTTATCATATCGGAGTACAAATTGTATTTACAATTGGCGAACTATTTATTTTATGAAGCAGTGTCTTATGAATCAGAATGAGTTGTTTTGCTAAAAAATACTAAGTATTTATTTATTATCTTCACGCACTTTTTTCTTATATTACTAGAGAAACATAAAAAATATTAACCTACTATTATATAAAGCTTTAGCCTGAGACTATAGAATGAACAAACTTAGGAGAATATTTTATGAACCCTGAAGTTGATTTGCAACCAACTTTTTATATTATTGTCACTTACTATTATACACTGGTTTCTAAGTATACAGTGTAGAATACATTAAATCAAACTAAATCAAAATCGTCATTTTTTCCATTTTTTAAACTTAAATAAATGTCAGCAAGTAAGAGAGTAGTAGTTCAGTGGTAACATGCTTCCTTGGAAAACCAAGTGAAACAGGTTCAAATCCCGGGTCCAATATTTAAATGCAAATAATTTTCAACATGATTACTACTTGCCTTATAGTGACAGAAAACATCGTAATGAAATCTGCATACCTAAGAGAACCAGCAAGTTTTCGTAAGACTTGTGACGTCGGCCAACCCACACAATGCCAGTGCCATAACGTTAAGCCACTGACAACGCTTAGTACGCGGGTGGAGATAGAACTCTTAAATTCAAATATAAGATGAGCTAAAAATTACATATAGATAAATAGAATAACAAGCAAATAAACTACAAACAATATAAATCATAAATTAATAAAAAATATAAATAAAAAAAAGCTTCTCCCAACTGAATTAATCTTTTGAAACTAGCGTTAACAATTTTTACATAGACAAATAGAGCAAATATTTTTCTCAACGTTTTTACTGTTACACGTTTTATGATTTAATATTCTTGAGAGCTCCTAATCCGTGAAACGTGAAACACGTAAGAAAATCTAAATTCTCTATAAGTAAACATGTACTTGCCAGAGGTTATCCTCATCTTGTATTGTCATAATAATAATTTATGATAATATTATTATTACATATCTTCTGTCTGTAGCTTTACGCGTTAATTTATAGTTCAAAACTTGCAAAGAAAACTTCATTAACTCAATATTATAATAATGTCGAATCTAAACCTATTTATAATATGAGAAATACTTCTCAAGTTAAAACTATATCAAAAATGAGTTTGCTTATTTTTCAGTCACAAAAAATATTATTCCTGACTGAAAAATAAGCACAGATAACAGGGCCTGTTCCCCTAACTTCTATCCCCTTTATCGCTAAAGGGCAATCATGGCTACACGACCTAACAAACAAAATAGTCGACACACTATGGAAGATAAACACTGACTGCCGTCAATCCATAGAAACCTTCTCCAAACCTAACAAACAACTAACAACTAAAGTAATACGCCTAACCAGAACTAAACTAAAAATGGTGGTGAAACTTTTAACAGGACACTGCCATCTCAACAAAAATTCTTTTAATATAGGTATCACAAACAGCCCCCTGTGCAGAGTGTGCCTTCGAGAAGATGAAACATCAGCCCACATTCTCCTTGAATGCTGGGAACTGGAACATCTACGTGCAGAAAAACTAGGCCCTAGGAAATCGTTCCCGGAAATCTTCCAGGACGCCGGCAGCCTGCTATACTAATGGGGTGGAAAGATTAACACAAAATATCATTTTATTCGTGTTTTCAATAATCAACTTTATCGATAATAATCAACTAAAACAAACTTTTTTTATTGGAAAAAAATAATAAAAGGTGGCGTTTGGGTAGTCCTAATGGTGCCACTTAAACATAGACTGACAAAAAAAAGACCCTTTCTGATATCTATTGGCGAATAATACTTAATACTATTTTTTTTAATTGTTATCTGAATCTCGGAAACGGCTCCAACGATTTTCATGTAATTTAGCGCAAGGGGGTTTCGGGGGCGATGAATCGATCTAGATTAGTCTTATGTCTGAGAAAACGCGTGTTTTCGAGTTTTCATGCAGTTTTCTTTTGCATTATTCCACGCAAAATATGGTCTGTAATTTGCACGCTCGGGTATAAGCATCGTGTTCAAGCGACCAAGGTGCAAGATCAACAATCACAGGCGTCCAGGTTCGAATCTCGGTCGCATACAAAGTTTTTACTTTTAAGTTTTAAGTTTTTTTTAAAAAAAGAGACGCAAGATTGACAATTGTAGGTATCTGGGTTCGAATCCCGGTCGGATACAAAGGTATAATTTATTTTTGTATTTTTTTTTTGTATTTATTCAAGTTGTTAGTTTTTTTTTTTAAAGAAAATTGTACTTTTCAACCAAAAACTCGGAGCGAAGCTCGGTGGCCCAGCTACTGACAATTAATTTGCGTAGGGGGTTTTTTAAATCTTAAATTAATATTTCTTTTATAATAAATACTTAAATGTGTAATTAAGTTTGCGAAAGAACAAGTTGTTAAGAGTGATTTGTGAAGCTATTAATGAGCTAGGAACCACGATCATGTCCCATTAAAGAACTCATGCGAACAAATAAAACGTGAAATAACTGCCATTTAGCGAATCTATAATATTAAATTAAATACATATTAGTCTATTTAATACGATTTGTATATTAAAAAAACGCATTAAATTATTTTGTTAAATACATTTTTCTAAATACATACCACGTATAAATTATAAAGGTGTTCGCATTTAAAATAAATCAAAGTATTTAATTTTTGCCAGTTTATCAGTACCCGCTAATCTCCGAAACGGCTAAACTAAGTATAATTTAATAATAAGTAAACTTTCTCTGCTGCAAATGAAAAATGTGAAAGTGATATAAACCCCTTTGTCATGAAATCCAATGGTTGTATGACAAAAGCTTCAATAAGCTTTTATCCCGCGGGTCAAAAATCATAAATGAAACAGATGTTTCGATTGGTATACCAGGGCTGGTAGATCTAATTCTCACAGGACCTATGTTTGTATATGAATATAGTATGTGACTTGATTTTATTAAGGAAATAGTTTTGGATTTACTTTTTCAAAGTACGTTTTATTTACTAACTAAAAATATTATTTTACATTATTTCATCTAGGTAATTCGCTTGACGATATTAATACAATTATTTACTTAAAGCTCATAAAATTACTCTAAAAGATTAGATGTTTTGTAATTTCATATTAATCTATACTAATATCTATACTATAATATTATACAGAGGTAGTTTGTGAGTTTATTATGTTGTAGAGGGTAATCTCTGGATCTACTGAACCGATTTAGATGAAATTTTGTAAGAAGATAGTTTGAGATCCTAGAAAGGACATTGAATATTTTTTATCCCGGAAATCGTCCCTTAAGGGGGTGAAAATGGGGATAAAAGTGTGTATGGGGAATCAAGCTAGGGACGAACCCGAGCAAAGCGAGGGTGACTCGCGAGTCCTAAAATAAAGACGTCATAAATGATATATATAAGAAAAAAAAAGTATATTTTCTCTCCCGCACTTATACAATATTTTACATAGTTATTATATTGTTGAAGAAAAAAATAGAATATATTCTAAATATGGATAATTTTAAAGTAGGTTTCGATTAGTGGTTGAAATTCGACAATAAAATTATTATTGAAAGGAAAACATGAATGAATAAAATCTACCTATCCATACAAAAAACTACTTGTTTCTAAAATTATTTTATTGATAATACTAAAGCTCGTCAAAGGCTTTGAAAAAAAAAGAGCCTATAAGTTACAAGAAAAATAATAATTGCAAGATTTAAACTTAAAAAAGATAGTATAAATATTTTTTCCTCAATTAAAAAGGAAAGGTAAATGTAATGAGATCTTTTATTGCTCTTTTTCTTTTTCTCATAAAAAATTGTTAGAATGAGCGGATCTGATCCGCTTTTTCCTCAAAATTGATAATTAAGAGTCAATTTCCTTTAAAATTAATGAAGTGGGATAAAATTAATTAGTGATCACGAATTCGAAAGACTTGAAAAGCTGTAGACAAACTTTCAACATTTTTGATATATAAATATATTTTTTATAAATATATATATATATATATATATATATATATATATATATATATATATATATATATATATATATATATATATATATATATATATGTGTGTGTATTATACTTTTTAACATTATATTTTCCCTAATCTTACATTTACGTGAATATTTAACGTTTTGAATAAAACTTAGTCTATTCCGTGATACATACTTGTTGCCAAAATATAACCGCGATAAATCCGAAAAAAAAGTTTTATTTAGAATATTTTCTATTTCAACCCCACCAATGAATCTCAATATTTATTTTCTTAGTTAGTTGCTATAACAGTAGTAACCTCCATTTATTTTGGAACTTACATCAAAGAAGCTCTTTACATTAGACCTATGTATATCATATTGACATGCGATTATACAATGAAAGAAAATTCTTTACTATATAAATCTACTAGCCTTGCCCGCGGCTCCGCCCGCGTTCAAATGACCAAAAACCAAATTCTTAGGTTTTACATATTAGTATACTCTTACATTGGAGATTTTGTATTTTTTCTCAAAAATGATAAATTTTCCCGCGGTAAAAAGTATCCTATATGTTGAGCCGGATAACCAGCTATTATCATACCAAATTTCATCAAAATCCCTCCGGTGGATTTTCCGTGATGCGGTAACAGACAGACAGACAGACAAAAATGCTAGAAACTATAGATTCGGCCTCTGTATCGATAATAATGTCTATTTCAATAAGATTTTCCAAAAAATATCTAATGTACAGATTCGGCTTAGTTACAATTTTATTATATGTATAGATTAAAACTGTCAACTGGATCCATTTTTCATCAAATAAATCATGATTTAAAGTTGAATGCTGAAAGTTCATCTAAGTAATGACTTAATAACAGGTTTAAGCATAGTCTTAATATATCATTTTATGACGAAACTAGGAATTCGCCCTCGATCTGCTCGAGTTTGTCTCTAGGTATGTTTTTACAGTTAGAATAGATTTGTCAAAGATGAGATATTTTCCCGCAGTAAGAACTTTCATATTGTATTATTGTTGACCCTGATAACCAGCTATCATCATACCAAAAATCAAAATCTTTCCAGTGGTTTTCCTGTGACGCGTTCCTAGACAAACAGACAGACAAATATAAATACAAAAAATTATAATAGATTCGTCCTCTGTATCGATAATAATGACTATTTCAAAAAGCAAGAGCAAAAGTTTCCAAAAAATATGTAATATATTCGACTCACAATTAGTTAGAATTTTATTATATGTATAGATAGGCGTTACCATATTATCATACCTTCATTTTTTTCATTATTTTTTTTTTGATAGTCGCTTATCATGTGTAAAAATTTTGTATTCAGAATAAAATTATAAAAAAAAATGTAACATATCACTTTCTTATATTTTAACTTTAAAGATAATGAAAAACAAGAAATACTCGATCAGAAATCTTTAAAAATCATACGATAAAATAGTTGGTTGATAAAATAATACGTTTTTATATACTTACTAATATTGATGTTCATAAATGATACATTTTTAAATCAACAATTTTTTATTATAATTTTTACTAAAGCTTTCAACTAGTTTCAAATGAAAAAACATCGGCCCTGAGAACTGGCGAAAGAAACTCAACAGCAATACCTACTTTTTTAGATGATATAGAATAATATATTTGCCATATTGTTATTTTCTTAAGACTATTCCAATCGTAACAGAGCATAGTAACTAAGTATAGAGTAAGAGTAAGATATCAGAAATTCAAAAAGAAACTAACATTATAAGTAAAAAAATAATGTAAGCGACCATGAACGCTTACGTTACGTTTAAAATTGACTGCTAGAGATATTTTACTCTCTATTTACGATAAGCACTTCTAAAACTAAATAAAATCCCATTAATAAATATGTATAATAAATATTATGTGTGAAAGTTTGTGAGTATGTAAGGATGTTACTCTTTCACGCCAGAATGGCTGAACGGATCTGGATGAAATTTGGCACAAAGATAGATTATATTCTAGACATATGGGCTATTTTTTATCCCGGAAAAATGTTGTTCTTATTGTTCGAAGCGAGGGTGAGCCGCTAGTATATTATATTTAAAAATGAAAGTTTGGATAGATGTTTGTTACTCAATCACGCCAGAACAGCTAACCAGATTTGGATGAAATTTTGATGATGATTATTGTCTAAAATAGCACATAGATTACTTTTTATCCCGGAAAAATATATGGTTCCCGTAGAAAAAAAATTGTTTTTGTTTTTCATTAGGGACGAACCTGGGTGAAGCGTGAGGAAGTAGCTAATTATCATATAACTATTTTTCCAAAATTAGCATAGATATAATTGAAATATTTTTTAGAATCAGTAAATTTGGAAATTATCTCCCAATAATTATCTCCGTGAGAAACACAAGATTGGTAGGTAAATATAATGCCAGTACAGTGTGTAACCAGGTGCAGTTGTTAATCAATATAATACATATTATGTATGCAAATATTTATCGTACTATACATAACATTGTTAACACAACAAGTAATTACCCGTTGAAACGGATATCTTCAATTCGATTTCAGTAGTAAAGAAAATTATTTTTCAATATAAACTTTCGTTATAATTTGTGTGTATTATAATTTTTGACTATAATCTAATATATAAATATCTCATGTCACGGTGACCACAAAGGTCACACTCCTCCGAAACGGCTTGACCGATTTTAATGATTTTTTTTTGTATTTGTGGTAGGTATGAGAATAGGTCGTAAAGTATTTTTCACCATCCTTCCCCCACCCCGCCCATTTTTTAATCGCGATTTTAGTAATTTTGTATGAACAATATTATATAAATAGGGATGAAGATGAGTCGCTGTATAACAAAAGAGTTTTTTATGTAGATTAAACGCGTTTTTTGAATTCAACTTGTTATTTGTGGGTAGGTTGTCTGTAAGAACTATACCTTTGAGACATGTAACACCTCAGCCTCTCCCGTGACCATGAATGCTGTAAAGCATTCGAAACTTCGGGAACCAAAAATCAAAATAAATCCGCGGAAAATCCCAAAAGATAGTTTTATTTAAAATGTCAAATATTCACGTAAATCTAAGAAAGTATTACTTACATATTCTAAAAAGCTATAAATAATATTTGTATAATTTTCTTAGTGACATCGCGAGTTCAAACAAATAGAGCATCATTCCTTTTGTTAAATTGAATCTGAACGCTTTTCTGAATAAAACTTGGAACTGATATAAAATTTTATTTTGTAAGCTACTTCTCAACTTTGAAATTATGTAAATCTAATTCGTTTAATAATAAGTTAATGGATATTACAAAACAAGAAACTTGACAAAGAATAAAATTTCATTAGTATGATTTTCTTAGCTTTGATATTATTAAATTAGTCTCAGTTTCCGTTTACATACAAATATAATAAGACAATTTGACTGTGAAATGGTACTTTCAAAAAAAAATCAAAGAACTATTTATTATTTTGATCATTTAATATAAAATAAAAATGTACACTATTAAAATTCGATAATATGTTGTGAAAAATGTTCAAACGAAACATACTTTAACTGAGAAAATCTCGTTAAGTTCGTCAAGTAACAAAATATGAAAGTCAATATTAACTTACCAAAATTATCCATAAAATCCAAAAATAAATCAATAAACAAAGTCACAATATAAACACAAACTAAATTTCGAACTTTTCACACCGCGAGTAAAATTTTCCCAACGCGATATACGTGTTTTCAGTCGAGATGTTCCCAACGCACTGGCGCAAGTACACTAGCCCTTCGAACAACCCCTAATCTTCAAATGAAGCCTACAGTAAAATTCAAAATACCAAAATAAAATATATTTTTGTCTATACTATAATTTAAAAAAAAATGAAAATATCTCTTTTTTTACACACGTATTCACACGGTGTAACGTGTCCGATAACTAACTTCCAAACGAATTTCGAACGTAACTATAACTTATCGACTGAGATAAGATATATTTGTCACTCAATTAATATAATAAGTAAATTAATATATCCCGGTGATAACAGATTTTAATATAAACCCTTTTATCGCGAGTCGAGTGTTAGATATGGAGTTGAAAATAAAATTGGTCTTTGGACGTGATTTTTTTATTCTATTACGTGTTTTGTGTATGACTAAGAACGTACAGATTGATGATAGATATAAGAAAGATAGCTCAATTCTTTAAAAATTTCCAATATGTTTTACTGTTACTAAGTCACACTAGAAACTACTCACTAACAGATAGTAGTTACGTTCTCTGAAAAAACTATCATTTAACAAAGTACCGCATAAACTTTGAACTAAATGAGCTTAATATAATTTTACATTATTTTTTATAGAAGTAATAACTATTTTTTGAAGTTATACTTATTTTAGCACATTTGAAAAAAAAAATGAGAGTAAAATTTTTGCGATACGCTCGCACATCGACAGCCACAAAGCGACATGATGAAGCTAATAACTGCCTCTCCGGTTCCCGTGAAAACTAATCTAGACCTCCAGATTTGCAGCCATACATGCTAGCTAAGGAGGTACTATTCTATACTTATGCTAATATTATAAAACTGAAAGGTATATAAATGCATCAATTTCTGATAGTGCCAGTGATATTTGGATAATTCTCTTTGCATTTTATCTATTAGTTTGGTCTATTAATTGAGGCAAGCCATTTCGCACTACTCGCTACGACTGTTAAGAGCGTAGCAATTATACCTAAATAAAAACGTGAGTGTGGCCATGACCAAAACCTAGTCTATTTACAGGGTGGATTTTTGAGACAGGGCAGTAAAGGCAGGTATCTTAACCGTTATAATTACAGGCCAACGTTCCTAGGAGACCATTCATAACTTTTTAGATATTCTGAACTGCATTAATAGATTTTGACAAAAACGTACAGTCAGCGAAAAATATGCTAAAATACAAAAAAAAATACGTCTATGGATCCTATTTCATATAGGGATCAAAAGGCTCTGTGGGACCATTTAAGGTATAAGTACTAGAAATGACAGAACTTTCCAAAAACTTTTCCCATACATTTTGTATGGAAAAACGATTAATCAACTCCAAATAGGTATTTTTAGTTGCCAAACGATCCTATTTCTTAATATGATCAAAATACTATTTGAGGCCAAATGGAGCTTGAGTACAGAAACTACGGTAAGTCGCTTAAGTACGCTGCATAAAAAGCCTGCGTGTAAACCCGATCTTGTGACTTACCGTAGTTTCTGCACTCAAACTTCAGTATATATGTACATAAAAATTCTATATATAAAAATCAATTGCCTTTCGTTAGTCTCGCTAAAACTAAAAAAAAACCGCTGGACCAATTTGAATAATTCTTTTTTGTTTTGTTGGAGGTGTGTCAGGGGTGCTTTAGTTATAAAAAAATAGATAAAACCCAAAAGAAAAGCTGGAAAATTGAAAAGTTCGGAACTGTTTATTTTATATGGGAATCACTACTTCAGATTACTTTCAATAGATGACGTTAATGACGGACCTATCATCTACAATAATGAGTCAAGATTAAGTTGAAAAAAAATATTATACACATAATATAGTCTATCTATTCATACTAACTTTTAAAACTTACCCAGATACGAACCCGAGCGAAGCGAGGTGGAGTCGCTAGTCTATACTAATATTATAAAGAGGTAAAGTGTGTGAGTTTGTGAATTATTGTGAGTTTGTGACGTTTGGGGGTAATCTCTGAATCTATTGAACCGACTTAGATGAAATTTGGTAAGAAGATAGTTTGAGACCCTGGAAAGGACAAAGAATGCTTTTTATCCCGGAAATCATCCCTTAAGGTGGTGAAAATGGGGATGAAAGTTTGTATGGGGAATCAACCTAGGGACGAATCCGAGTGAAGCGAGGGTGAGTCTCTAGTATACTATAAAAATGAAGGCTCATTTCTCCTTGCATATTAATCTGAGACTTTATAGCTCGGGAATAATCTTGACCTCCGGTAAAAAGGTATTTCTGTTTTCAGAAAGAAAAATAAAACTGTCGTAAACTTTTCACTTCGTAAAATAAAACTAAAACCTTGCTGCTTTGCCGCTTGGTCTCTAATATAAAATAAATGTCGGCTTTATTTTTACGTATATGCTATGGTCGGGTCACCTGCTAAATTTTAAAAATCCCTATATCTGCATATATATATATATATATATATATATATATATATATATATATATATATATATATATATATATATATATAAAACGAAACCGTGACTGACTGACTGATTGCGTTGCACACAGATAATTATTATAAGGTATGAAAATTGAAATAGACTTTTACAAGTACTTTAGAATGGTCAATTTTATATCATACTAGCGATTTACCCTGACTTCATTCGGATGCGTCCCTAGGTACATTTTAAATAGATATAAATAGTTATTAGCGAGCATTCGCCATATAAATATTAATTTTTTTCGTGAATTTTTGCGACGTTTTAATAGTTATTCTGCTATTCGAGGTCAAAGAATCAAAGATTATCAATATCGGTCCAGCCGTTCTTGAGGTTTTATATATGTATGTATGTATGTATTCAGCCCTTTTTAACGTCCCACTGCTGGGCACGGGCCTCCCTTCAATACGAGGGGGATCAGGACATAGTCCACCACGCTGGCCAAGTGCGGATTGGCGGACTTCACATGTCTTTCGAAAACTTGCTAAGTTTTCTAAGACATGCAGGTTTCCTCACGATGTTTTCCTTCACCGTTAAGACAAGTGGTAATCATGTTGGAAATGATTCGCACATGAAAATATCAGAGGTGCGAGACCCGGGATTTGAACTCGTTTCACTCGGTTTCCCAAGCGAGCGCGTTACCACTGGGCTACCACTGCCTTATATATAGTTTACAATTACTATATTATTTAATATACAAATGCATAATGTAAAGTTACGAAATAAACAAATAATAAAATTTTTAGACTACATAACTTAAATAATAAAAATAAAAATAGGATTAAAATATTTTTTTAATTATATTGACTTTGCATCGTCCGTTTGCTTATTTACATTTTAAATAATGTTCCCCAAGGAGTCTCATATCGTCGAGGATTAACTAGAGATCCGTTGTGTATTTTGGTATATAGAGTTTTGATTTACAAAGTTAAAAAAATAGCCTATACATTATTATCCAATAGTTAAATAATAAAATAGAATAAAATAAGAATAAACAAAATTCGCACACTTTAAAATTATTAATAATATCATAATTATAACTGCTTAAAGCTACAGCTTTACGCTACAGCGTAAGATCTACGGCGTAGCGAAGAATTCTTATTAAATCCACTTCCTCTTTTTTAGCGTAGCAAGATGCATACCACACGTATGTATGTAGAGACTCACTGGCTTTGTTAGTCGATACTTCCCAACTACGTGCTACTACAGAGAATTTGTTAAATGAAAAACCAATATGAAATTTGAAATGTTTTTTTTTTTTGTTAAACGACTAAACGAAGAATTTAACCGGAACCGGAACTTGAATCTAGTGTCTCCGGAGGTACTTTACATACCATTTATCCAACGAGGCAGTCAAATAATTTTTAATATTTTTAAAGCATTTTGAGCTACGAGTATTAAACCGATTAATCTTATTTACTACCAGCAAATGAATACATCAATCAACGATGAAACGCTGAATAGGTTATTTTACATACGAGTAAGAATTACACAATAAAACAACGCTAAAAGCTTATTGTACCGTGGATGATTAAACTCCATTTATAAATAGTAAGTATTAATCTATGCACCAAGAAGGTTTTTCTAACAATTTTTCGTTATCACGCACACATTTTAAAATTGTAAGCTATGTTAAATATACGCCCTTTTTGGAACTTATATTTCATTTTTGAACATTTGGAAAAAATTATAAGAGTAAAATTTCGATGATGCGCGCGCACACCGACAGCCAAAAAGCGACATGATGAAGTTAGCTGATAACTATTTGTTGCCATGGTAACCATTGTTATTGTCTGTCAAATGATATATAATATTATATTCTTTCCTTAAATGATATTCTATAAATACATAATTGTAATATGCCTAATATGCCTTATTTAATTATTTTATTAATTTATCATTCCTTTTACAAATAGAGAGTTGTGACTTGTGACATACGGGATGAAATCCTTAGCTATTTTTGTTCTGTTACGCCAAAGAATTATAACGTCTTACGTATGTACATCACTACGTGCATCCTTTTTTTTTAAATGTAGGTCTTGCATCATGTCGTCATTTGATTAGATTATACAAAAATTTGTATCGTATATATTGCTAAAGTGAAAAAATAAAGCTTCATTTATTACTTTTACGTTTTTTATTACAATGTTCAGAAGTCACAAAAAAATGTTTAAACATTAAATAAATTTGTGCAGGTTAGATTAATATCTTATTTATGTATTTAGATACAGAATATAAAGACTATTTTTTGGAAAATTCTCAATTTTAGTATGTTATATAGAATTTCTTGAACCTACTACATTTTTTTAGTATATATGTAAAGTATAAAATATTTAATACTCTTACTAAATCCTTTCAATACACTTGACAATATTAATAATATCTAGGTTTATTGATAACTAGCATTGGCCGCGGCTCCGCCCGCGCTCAGGTGAGAAAAACCAAATTCTTAGGTTTTACATACTAGTATACTCTTACATTGCAGTTTTGTTTTTTTCTCAGAAATGAGATATTTTCCCGCGGTAAAAAGTCCTATAATATTATATAAAAATCCTATATGTTGACCCGGATAACCAGCTATCACCATACCAAATTTCATCAAAATCCCTCCAGTGGTTTTTCCGTGATGCGGTAACAGACAGACAGACAGACAGACAGACAGACAAAAATTCTAAAAACTATAGATTCAACCTCTTTATCGATAATAAAATCTATTTCAATAAGATTTTCCAAAAATATTCAATGTACAGATTCGGCTTAGTTACAATTTTATTATATGTATAGATAGATGTTTCAATGTTGGTGAAATTTTTAGTATGTAAAGCAAGATATCTGAATGTTTGTTGCTCACTAAATAGAAGAACGAAATTAGGTGGAATATTGCTTATAGATTAAACATGTCATGTACATTTACAAAAAAAACCACATTAGATTATTTTTAATCCTGATAACGCGATATCGGAATAATACAAATATAAATCTAGATAAAGATGACAATAGGAACTATTTCTACATATTTGTCAAATGTCTACTTTTTACGTCACACAAATTAGAGCCAAAATAATCAAAATAAATAAATCCTTATATAATTATTATATTTATCTGTCCATAGTCCCTAGTTTTTATTTGGTTTTATTTTTTCATCGGATGAACGGAACTCTTAAATAGATGTATATTTTTAAAACTTTTAAAAGCTTTAGATTATAGCGAAGTCGTAATAATATCAATTGGTATCTCTACTTAAAACATAAATCACACAGCACTATCTAGTTACACAGTAAGCTACGAGGCTTGTGTTATGGATACCAGATAGTTGATACACTACACATATATAACTTTAAATACATACATATTATAATATAAACACCTATACTAGAGTACAAGCAATCGTGCTCATCACCCAAACGACATCAGCGGGACTCAAACCCGCGACCGCTGGCACAACAAGTACTAACTAAAGTCACTACTAACTGAGCCAAACGTATCGTTAAAAACAATACACAATACTTTAAAAATGGATAACGGACGTAATTCAAATATTTTAATATACTACCTAGTATTTCCTGGACTTTTGATTGTCTTATTAAAATTAAGGAAACAAAACTATTAAGCTTTTATTATTAGGGTAAAGCCTTGGGCGCTCACCCATCATCAAAATATGTACCGACACGTCGGCATAGCGGAAAACTATGTGAAGTATAACTATAATCTCTTTACCACATAAAATAGACTTTGATATCAATCGAAATTTAATTAATGATAATGCAATTTTTTTTCTTAACTATTTTGAAATATTTAAAAATTGTCCAAGCACAAGTATTTCAAAAATGATTTCTTTGGCTTGGAGTGTAAAAATATAGTAGTATCAGACATTTTCTTTTAATAATATACAAACCTCATATTTCCTTCTTGCCTTTAAGCTATATACACATGTATATATGCATATATTATATATACCAGATATATATAGCTATATGGCAGAATGTAAGATAAGAAAACCAAATAAATACTTTATATAGATAACTAATAAATATTAATATATGGCTACTATAACGATAATCTAACTGTCGTAAATCTTAATAAATGTTACTGAACTGTGTTCAATCACGCCCAATGCGTAGAAAACATACAATTTATTAATTATACTAGCAACTCGCCCTCGCTCCGCTCGGATTCTTTCCTAGTTTCGTTTTAACGTTTAGTATAGATTTCTCAGAGATAAGATATTTTCTCGCAGTAAAAAGTATCCTATATATTGACCCGAATAACCAGCCACTATCACACCAAATTTCATCAAAATCCCTCCAGTGGTTTTTCCGTGATGCGACAACAGACAGACAGACAAACAGACAGACAGAGAGACAGACAAAAATTCTAAAAACTATAGATTCGGCCTCTGTATCGCTAATAATATCTATTTCAATAAGATTTTCCAAAAATATTTAATGTACAGATTCGGCTTAGTTAGAATTTTATTATATGTACCTATAGAATATGTTGTACATATTTATATTTACTACACACGCTTAACGTTAACATACACTCTCTTGTACACTAATACACAACATCATTTCTATATACATATGTAAACATTATTTGGATAGTAAAATTATTATTATTATATTATATTTGTTGCCTTCTGCTTTATAGTGCTTGTTTTAGGATCATACCATTTTCTCAATTTAAAAAAGAAATTTTAGCTCATTTTATTAATCTAACATTAAATTATAATAATTTTTACCAAATAATTTCATATAGGATCCATAAACTAATAAATATTAAGATGCGAACAATGTGCGAGATAAGATCTAACAAAAATTTATTGAGCATGACCAAAATAGATACCATGCGATACAAAAATATCCTTATCGTAATACTCAAAACGTCCAATAGCAGAGCTATGAAATTGATAAAGCCAATATCAACGTATAATCTCGAAATAGATGAAAATAAGGAAAATTTTCCTACCACTTCAATTATTAAAATAGGTACCTACCTGTAAACCCCTTTATTTCACGCAGTAAAAAATAATCTATATAACCCGGATAACCAGCTATCATCATACCAAATTTCGTCAAAATCCGACCAGTGGTTTTCTCGTGATGCCCAGACAGACAGACAGATAGGAATTCTAAAAACTATAGATTCGGACTGTGTATCGATAATAATGACTATTTCAATGTATAATATTTTCCAAAAAACATTTAATATACAGTTTCGACTCTGTTAGAATTTTATTATATGTATAGATTTGTTGCATCCATAGCCTATAACTTATAGAGAAAATTGGCTATTTGATATCTTTATCCACTAATTAAAGCGATATGATCACATATTTTACAACGTAATACGATGATTACTATTTATATATAGTTAAATAACTTTAATAAGATGTTATCGATTAATGATTTATGATTTTGTAAATGGAACTATCTTTTTGGATTTCGTCGTGGAATTATTTTATACTAACAGAACCCGCGGCTTCGCTCGCGCTAAAACTACAAAAAAACATCTCAAAAGGAAGTTTCATACAAACAACCATCCCCTATTTTACCCCCTTATAGAATGAATTTCGAAAAATGCTAAAACACGTATTTATTTTATTTTATTAAAGAGCATTAATACCATGTTTCAAGTAATTCTGATCATAAATATTTTTTTGGATTGTATTATATATAACGTGTTTTCCTGTGGGAATTAGATAATGTAACGTGGTAAAAAGTAGCCTATGTCACTCTCCAGCCCTCCAACTACACAAAAAATCACGCCAATCTGTCTCTCCGTTTCGACGCGAAAGAAGGGCAAACAAACAAAGAAACAAATAAACAAACACACTTTCACATTTATAATATTAGTATGGATTTTATACAGAGATCGGTTTTTGTCCCGTGACTATGTTTGCTGTAAATCATTCGAAAGGTCCGAAAAAAATATAAAGTTAAACCGCGAAATCAATACTCACGTTTATTTGTTTGTTTAAATACTAGCTAAATCACAGACGTTGTACTGTTCAATTTTGTTTTTGGTGATCGTTCAATTATTTCAAATATCCTATAGACTTTCAGTTTTTCCGCTGATGTTACACTTCCATTTTTTTCCTAACATCCTAATTTGGACTATTAAGAATCTCTACGTTCTAGCCATTCTCAAGGAATACAGCAACCAACGACACGCATTTTAATTAGCTAGAACAAAGGCAATTTTTTTAACAATAAATAATGATTTTTCGCAGTCAGTACAAAACTATAAACAACATAAATGAAGTTAACTTCAAGGATATTAAATAAATACTTAAAGGTATTTTTCCTGGATTTTATAGAAAATCACACCTCTTAGAGAGAACGTACTCGTACGTGCTTCGTGATTTTTCATTTTGACGCGTAGCTTCGTTCTTTGGAAATGTTACTTTAGCCTTGAATTGAGCGCTACAGTAAAGTCCTTTCTTCAAAAGATACAAAGCAGTCCTTAGAATTGTGGTATTTTTCAGGGTTCGTACCACAAAAGAAAAAAAAGGATAAGAAAGGAAAGGCCCTTATAGGATCACTTCGTTATCTGTCTGTCTCTCAAGACCCTTTTTCTCAGGAACGCGTGGAGGTAACAAGGTGAAATTAATATATATCATTTACTCAAATCTGCAACCTTTCGGAGTTGTGAAAAAACCAAACTTCTAAACTGACACAATCAAAAGATATGGCCTTTTATATCGCATATTTTGACACTCGGAAGGGAATCAAAACCTATAAAGGGTACTTCCCGTTGACTTAAAATCATTAAAAACAAAAAATAATATCTTATAGCATAATAACATATACAAATAATGTTTAACCATCGATGTGCGAATCATACTCACGCTTGACTTTTAACTGCCAATTAACTTTTTGACAAATATCATAGTTTTTATCCAATTCTACAACTCTTTTTTGACACTTCATCCAGGATACATCTTATTCATATTTCATAGGTTTTTAAATTTTTATTAGTCATGGCAATGGCAAATTATATATAAGTCCTTGATATAAAATTTTGAGTCACTTATTGAAATTCTAAAACTATTGTACCAAGTCGGTAAAAGTATTTGCCTGATAATGAACTAGCTTACGAAAGAAAGGACTGATGAAAGTCCATTGTGCGAGATAATAGTGACGACATAGTATTAAATTGAAGTATCTTGATAAATCACGCATTTCTGATAAGATTTTCACCGTTTCACGTCAAAACTGTATGAGTTTTTAAATATGTTTCTTGTTTGATGCAAAAAACCTTTGCTAAAAATATTTATAATGCTAATATTATAAATGGGACAATGTGTTCGTTTGTTTGTCCTTATGTCATGTCAAATCAGAGTCAGAATTAGCGTGATTTTTTGTGTGGATATAGTCGGAGGGCTGGAGAGTGAAATAAGCTACTTTTTACCGCCGGAAATTATCTGATTCTGACGGCAAAATACGTTATATTATAACACACCACAATTCATAATACCTACATATTATAAAATGATAATGATGGTGTTCTCCTGACCGATTCCGGCCACGGCGGCCAATCTCATTGAGACTAGCCAACTGCGCAGGAGATATTATAGTGCACAAGTGTACGCGCAGACACAACGTGCACTCTCTATTCCTGTTACTCCCATACTCTGTTGGGACGACCACTCGACACGACCAGTGAGAGTTAAGGCGCAGAATCGACGGCTTTACGTGCTCTCCGAGGCACGGGGGTGAAACATCGCCAACTTCCCAACTCCGGCCTGTTACTGAGGCTTAATATACAGAAAGACTCAATAACTAAACTTAGCCCGACCCGGGACTCGAACCCAGGACCTACGAGTGTGCAACCGTACATGCTAGCCACTACACCACTGAGGCAGTATCATAAAGTATAGTAATATAAAATATATTCATTATAAAATATAGTCTATCTATTCCATACTAACCGTTAAAACATACCTAGGGACGTACTCGAGCGAAGCAAGGGTGAGTCTCTAGTTTCTTATAATATTATAATTATGAAAATGCTTGTCCAACATTTATGTACTCATAAATTTAGGTCGTAAAAATATAGCTAGGACCTAAAAAAAACCAAAGTAAGGTCAAGTCACTAGTTAAGCTATAAATTAAGGCTTTATATGTAAGTAGTTCCCCTATAAGGACACCATGTTTTACGAACGCTACCACATCATCGTATAGTCGTGTTCTAATACATTTTATTAGCCTATTACTAAATCTATGACCACTTCGCCTGTAATTTGTAAGTTCATTTGGAAAATAGCCGCTATCTAATTGAATAAATCTGAGCCATACGTCTAGTCTGTTTTACGAGCTAATATAATCAGGTAATATACAAATAAAAGCAAAATCCTGTCCTAAAATTAACAGCATTACAATCTCTCCGCTAATTTTGCAAATAATAAAACAGTAGCTAAATTATATTGTAGGTATTATAAAATCAAAGTACTACTAAAGAGGTTTTATAACTTCTTTAACTTTATGATCAGACAGCAAATTACTATATTAAAATAAAGATGGTAGTACCATTGAGATTCCTGATTTTCTTAGAAAGAAATGTCTTTGCATATTAATCGAGATTCGAGACATTAAAATATTCAAGTCATAGATTTAAAAGATTGCAAAATTTTTCATTTTTTTTTTTCAAAATTTCTAAAGAAAATATTTTCAAGAAGAGAAATCTAAATATGTAACCGCAAAGACTTCTTTATTTTTTTGTAATTTCGATAAGCTATATTATGAAAATATACAAATTTATATTTGCGGTTGTTTAAATATGTAATGTGATCACGTATTTTATTTTAGTGTTCACCTAACAAAATACATATAAGTCTAAAACAACACAATGTTTGGTGGTACAGAACGGTCTAACAAATATTATGTTCGTTCTATACTTACGTATTAGCTAATTAGAGTGACTTTCGCATGAGTTTTTGAATTAAAAATCAGAGTTAAAATTAAAAATCAAACTAAAAATTGTTTGGACCGACAAAATATTAATTATGCATAATACTAAAACCTAAAGCTGATGAATAATATAGATTTTAGTTGTTTAAACTTTCAGTCCATATTTCGAAAAAACCTTTGGATACCAAACCGTATCGAGGAGGTTATAGACTATTTAACATCTTGCTACAAACATGAGGAACAATACGATACGCGGATGGAGCCACGGACAACACTAGAAATATGTACGTTTATAAAAACGAAATACCACTCACTAACGATGAGTCCCAATAACCATTTTGTCGGTTGTTCTATGTGGAGATTATGTCAAAATATATCTGTAGTTATTTTACTCCAGATTATTGGAATCCAGGATAGATGAATAACCACGAAATCTAAAAAACTACTCATGATTTATAATACTTAGGCACAGCTAGTAAATTAAAAAGAAAATGGCTTCCGGTCGCTGAACATTATTTTCTTTTGACTTTAGCATAACGTAGTTATGAACTCCACCAACTTTTATTGAGAAAGTTTTAATTAAATTAAATGTATTTTTACTCACTCTATAAATTATTGCTAGTGTACTTATTGATTTTTCTTCTTTCACAGAGTAGTATAATAACGGATCAGCGTTTCAGCACAGATACATTTTATGAGCTGTATTAAAAACAACCAAAAAGTACCAACTGCACTATGATATTTGTATTATCATTTATAACAGTAGTATGTACGTAGCCCGGTTATGGTAATTTTTTTTACAATACAATATTTATAAATTACAGCAGTTATTCGGGTATACATACAGCTATAGTACTATAAAGTTTCATCAAAATCCGTAGTTACTGTGTGAAAGAGTAACAAACATACATCCATACATCCTAAATAATATTCTCGTTCATAATATTAGTAGGACGGTAGACTATGGCTTAATCCTCCTTGCTTTTCTCTTTGGCGAAGGTAAAATTGCTGACTCATTTTTACTTTTTTTTATGGGACCAAGGGGCAAACGGGCTGTAGGCTCACCCGATGGAAAGTGATCACCGCCGCCCATGAATATCTGCAACACCAGGGCTTGCAGATGCGTTGCCGGCCTTTCAGGAAGGGAAGGACTTATTTTTACTATTTTATTATTATTTATTTGCGGCTAAGACATAGGATTATAGTATCACACTATCTTCCCGTTTTCATTTGAAATTATACTAAAATTAACTATCACATTACTTCTAAGGTTACTTTTGTATTACCGAAATAGAAATAAATATTAGTATAGTTAACATAAAACAAAAACACGGGAATATAACCCACGACTACTGCCATACAGCAAACAGTTTATATAAACATCACGGTATCGAAATAATCTTTTAAATGCATTTCTGCTCCGATTTTCCTTTTAACTAAAGTAGCAAACTTTTCCAGACAAGTATTTAAATAGGAGCGAAGTAAAGCGTCTTTCGAGGAGGCAAATATTGGACTCTCTCACATAATTCTTGCAAAGTTTGAACAAATACTGTAAAGATGAGTTATATGAATTAAGCTTTTATCTTTCATCGTCCATGTATAAGTACATCAACCTTTACTTTTTCTTATATTTAATTTAATTCTTAATGTCGATGCTGAATTCAAATTTTTATCAAGAACAGTTTTAACACTGGTTGATCTCTGACTCTTCGTCGTCGATCGGAAAAAACTGTGATTTGAAAATGTCTAACTGTTCACTAGTAACATACTCCTCCTGTTTTATTTTTTTGATTATAAACTCTTTGTTGATTTTTTTAATATCTTGTTGCATTGTCAACAAATCTTTTAAAATTTTAGTTACGTCGATGTGATCAATCAAAATGGGTGGTAACTTATGCAGATCACGTGCAGCAAATATTGGCATGTCGTTTGGATCTGTGCTTTATCTTTAGCACACCAGTAATGTCCACGATATCCCGACGACCTTTTCCATCTCTTTTACGTACTTTCTTTTTTACTGCCTTTGTTAAAGACTCGAATAATAAATTTTTCGCATTTGCAATTTCACCTTCGGAAAACGAAGTAACACAAATACGTCCTAAGCTTACTTCATCTATAATATCAATTTTGTTACTAATGTATCAAATAAGTATCTCGTTAATTAATAATAGTACAACTTGAAAAATTAACTAATTTAGTTGCTATTTTCAAATACACATGCCATATAATATTAAATGTAATATTATAATAAATAATTATTATTGGACTATTTAATATTATTTATGAAACCCAAAAAAAATATTACTTTATTAATTTAGAAAATTGAGTATAATATTTTACTAAAATTAGATTTATATTGGAAAATATCAATTTAGTTTAATGAAATAAATTGTACAGTTCAGAACAAAGGAGATCTTTAATAGCAAAGAATCAATTTTAACATTTTCCAATTCATGAAAACGATATATCGATATTGATATGCAAATATTCATTAGTCAGAGTACATTGCTTTTCGTATTATTTATATTATATAACTAGCGATTTATCCACGCTCCTCTCGGGTTCGTCCCTACTTACGTTTTAACGTTTAGTATAGATTTCTCAGATATGAGATATTTTCAAGGAATAAAAAGTATCCTATATGTATGTTGGAGAACCAGCTATCATCATATGAAATTTCATCAAAGTCACCCCGGTGGTTTTTCTGCGATTCGGTCACAGACAGACAGACAAAAATTCTAAAAACTATTGATTTGGCCTCTGTATCGATAATAATATATATTTCAATAAGATTTTTTCAAAAATTTTTAATGTACAGATTCGGCTTAGTTACAATTTTATCATATGTATGGATATAATATCTAGACATCTTATATTGTACATAAAAGTGAAAGATCTCTCATTCACTCAATTACTATATACCAAATCTCAAAATCTACTTGAACTATGAAGAAAGTCATGTATCGAAGACTTTAATTAACGAATTTTGCACCAGTGCTGAAGGCACAATATCTCTACCGTGACATTGGAGAAGTAATTTGTGCTCAACTGGCACGTTTTGAAGTCATTTACAAGAAAATTGACTTATTATAAGTTATTCTGGTTACATATAAATCAACAACGTAATAGAGTAAGGTAGTGTTCTGCCGTAGGAAAACAAAGTAAAAGTTACTTTACTATATAGCTAGTAAGGTATGAAATAAGCGAAACAAAGTATCTTCTGCGAAAATGATTTTTCTGTGCCCATGTTTTTTGATTGCTTTTATGAATTTGTTTGGAACTAGCGGCTCACCCTCGCTTCGCTCGGGTTCGCCTCTATACAAACAAAAACAAATCTATCTGTTATTCTGATGTATAAACTATATTATTGTAAAATTTTATTAAAATTCAATTAGTAGTTTTTGTGTACTAAGCTGTATAAGTTACTATAGTTTTTAACTATCCCACGGAAACTCTTTAATTTTCCGGGATAAAAAGTATCTAAAATTTTGACCGGGAAAATAAGGTACAATTATGCAGAATTTCATTTAAATTGGTCCAACAGTTTCAGAGATTAGCCCGTACAAACAGACAGAGAAACAAAAAAAAATGAAAAAAATCTGGATTTGTTCTATTTCTCTTCTCAAATCCCCCTGACTCGGTTTTTAGCATTTTTTTTCTATGTACAGACATTGGACTTCTACAGTTTTTTATATGTATAGATACATAATACAAAATCAGGTAAAAGTTAAAAATTCATACTTTAATATAACAATAACAAACTTTGACTTTTTTAAATGCCTCGACACGTCAAACCTGCATACCTAAAAATTTATGACATCTAAAATAAATACTTACATAATCATAATTATCTTCTTAATCAATTCGTCTCACAGTGACCCATCTCACTGAGACTAGCTATCAACGTGGTACATATTATAGTGCACAAGTGTATGTACAGACATAAGTGTAAGTCCTTTATCAGTGTGTAAAGCCATCGAATTCTGGGTCCTACTGAGTATTTCATGACAGAAAAACTAAGTAACTAAATTTACCCAACCCGGGACTCGAACCTACTACTTATATATTCTAAGGTAAAATAATAAAATCACTTAATAATCATATAAATTATATTTTAATTAAAACTCAAACAACAATGGCAATGAGTTAATGACATCATTTTATAAACAGCATCTTTTCAAGATTCACATTTCATTAATTACATATTTATAGTAAACTTTATAATATTTATACAACTTAAATTTAAACAATATACCAACACGTAATTGAAATACAAATTGTTTATTTTATTTTTTTATAGTCTATGGCACAGATGCATTTTAGTTCTTTTTATAACCAGCCAATTTCTTTTTTTTTATACAATGAGTATATTACAAAATAATTTAATCTATATTTAATGTGTTATAATACTTTTTAATATCTTCATGAATGGGGTTCTGAATTCAAGTGTGCGTATGACATAATTCATTTTTTTTACGAGAAATAATTTAAATGAATAATTTTTTAGCACAAGAGACCATCCATTTAAAAAATATACCTCTAACGGTGAAAACTAAGAAATTTTAAAATCATTATTTCAAGTTAAAAGGATTCATCATTACTAAAACAACAAACAGAATTAAATAACAAAGAAGAAGACCATACACAAACACGATGTTAGGACAAACGTAAAACCAATAATAATAATTTATTGTGTTTGAATTAAACTTAATTTCACTTGTGCCAGACACATAGTTACAAAGCTTCATAATATCAGGAATGTCTATTGTTATTAATGCCGAACCTATTATTTACCAAGTCGACCATATCGTCCGTGAACTTCTGAGACCTTTTATCTTTCAAACTTTTAGAGGAAGAAGAATATAAAATTGCATTCTTAATTTAAAAAAATCGTGGAGAATTTTGGTAAAACAAATAAGTTGTCGTTCGCTATTTAAGTCTTTTTATTAAGTACATCATAATTAAATGCAGTTTTACGTGCTTTTGCCAAATGATGCCATTAAAATAAAATTTTGCGCAAAAATGCTAGGTAGGAGGTATCAGAAGTTCACGAACGATATAAAAATTGTTTAGAAACAACGATTGAACAGATCTCTTCCATGATTAATACCAACCTCGAAATTTTAATATGAATGAGTTTGACTCAGTTTCTGAAGATATAAAGAAAATAAATTATACAACCATTGGGAATCGTAAAAATGATTTTAAGAGGGTACAAATCCGCTTTTGTCATAAACATTCGATTCTTAATAGAAGATAGTAAAGGCTCCTATTGTTTAGAATGTTATTTTACTTAATATGTCGAATATATTAAAAAATGCGAATGTTCAACCGACTTCCAAAAAGGAATAGGTTCTTAATTCGTGGGAATTCTTTTTTAATAACCTCAAAATCTCGTATACATTTAAGTGGTTTGGGAACTACGAATTTTTATAATTGCACTTAATTTCGTATATTACAATGACATTTAAAAAAAATATAAATTACATATTAATTAAGCTCAGACTACGGAATAATATAGATAAAGTGTTGTAGAACTAAACATTAAGCCAAAAAATATTTTTCTTAAATAATATACAATGTTTAAAAAAATATACAAATATTAATAGAATGGTAGGCTGTCTGTAACAACTATACATTCAAGACATGTAACACCTCAGTCTCTCCCGTGACCATGGATGCTGTAAGGCATTCGAAATGTCGGGAACCAAAAATCAAAATAAATCCGCGAAATAATCCGAAAAGATAGTTTTATTTACTATTCATATTTTCTGCTCGAAAATTCTAAATTAACGACTGATAATATCACTGTGCATGAAAAAGTGTCCGTCAAAACGCGTCCAATAAGGGTTGCGCTGCGGTAGCGTAGGATAAATTTTAAAGGAAGTGCCACAAGTAATTAGAGTAAGTTAGATAAATAGACAAGATGGTTATAATATAAATAATAAATAATATAGTAAATATAAATAATATGGTAAATATTATTTACTAAATTATTTTAGACTATGTAAATATGTAGTTGAGGTTTTATATACTGGTATTTCATTAACTACTTTAGTCATGAATATTTTTTTTTTTTTAACTCAGCACACTTCACTCCGTCTACAACAGCTAAATTCATATCGTAGTTTTTTGTACGCCAGCGCTATCTATTTTCAGTATACAGATGTACACTTTATCAACTTTTTCTTCATATAAGAGACTCCTCCTAACCTCTGCCCTCCATAAAAGAAATACGATCTGAATGTCAAAATCGATACAAGTAGCATAAACAGCATAATTACGCTACTATTTTTGACTTTGATATTTCTTTGGCGGGCTCCATCTATATAATTCTTTAGTCTGAGTACTTAGTACCTACGAAAGTATTTTAAATTGAATCAAATAAAAGCTATGTACACCTAACTATAACTGTACATGTCGCATCAATTAAGTACATATGTAAATATATAATATACATATTATTATATGTTAAAAGTATTACGCATACATACAATCAGTTTCTATATATTTATATATTATTATATTAAAAAAAATATGAAGAACAGTGCCAACTTCAAATTATTTTTAACCCCCGACGCAAAAATGACGGGGTGTTATAAGTTTGACATGTCTGTCTGTGTGTGGCATCGTAACTCTGAAACGGATGGACCGATTTTGATTTTGTTTTGTTTTTTGTTTTAGGGGTGAATAGTCGGTAGTGTTCTTAGCTATGTTTGATGAAAATCAGGGTCAAAAAGATCGTTTTTTTTTTATTTATCACTTGTTTATAGTATTAAATGTTTTAGAGTTATGAATGAAATATATTATGAACCACAATAAAATACGCCTATTATATCTTTATGTTGTGTGAAAGTAAAAATTCATAAATCATTTCGGTGAAGTTCAATGTCTTCTAAGTATTTGGAGTGAAAAGTCTGGACTTTAACTTTATATAATTTATTTTTAAACTTTTCTTTTCAAATAACTTCTTCAGCTTTTTAGCTACTTTAAAAACCCAATAATACAATTATCGAAAATTGTAAACATAATATGGAAACATATTTTTTTTTATTAAAAACTAAATTAATATAAAAGACGTTAACACTAAGAATACCAACGGATGTTAAAGCATTTACAGTATTATATTTATTTTGTACAAGTTATCTTAATATTATAAGTAATATTTAGTAAAAAATCCGCATTTATCTAGCGCACGTAAAACCACATAATATTCTGTTTAGTTGTTTTTTGTGCGAGTATTATTGGCAAGATCCGAAATACAATTTATCAATAAAAGTTTTAGGGCAAATAATTTACAGTCAGAATCTAAAAAATAATAATAATCAGGCCCTCACCGCAAAAATGGTCTAAGCCAAACCTTTAAAATGAATACATAATAATAAAATGTATGTATAAAAATGACTAGTGCGTTCTTTTTCTTCATCTGTAGATAAACATTATATGTAATACTTGCTTTTTGTTTTTTTTTTTCATTATTAGGCTTTTTAAATTTGTGTAAAAATATTTTAAAGTATTAGCCTAAGAGGCGAGTGACCAAAAACTGCAAGCATTTTCTAAAGGCTGTTTTTTTTTTGTGATTTATATAAATTCTTCACGTGTAAATTTCATATTTTAGAAAGTACACTTGCACGATGTACTTATTTTTTACAATTTTAACGCGTGACTAATGCGCTGGGATACAAAATTTTGAAAAACTGACGATCGTAAAACTTATTTTTAATTAATATACTTTTCATAAATAAATTTTTAGGTATTAGAAAGTAGTTCCACTTCGGAATCGGTATATATTTTTTACAAAATTAAAGCCACGCTGCGCCAAACGCTAAGGAAACCAGCAGACTGACGGCCGGTTATTTCTCTACTCCACCAATGTGACGTAATATTAAAAAAAACAGCCTTTAGAAAATAATAATAATAATAATTTTTGCAAAGTTATAAACCCAATTTACAGTATTACATATATGTAGTTATCACAAGTCAATTTTTTTTACATCACTTTGCATATAAGCATGTCAAAATGCTTGCAGTTTTTGGTCGTTCAACTCTCACGCTATAATACTTTTGCGGTGACAGCCTTAAATTATTTTACGTTGTCTTCGTATATACTAATTAAACTCTTAATTTGACATAAAATTTAAATATATATACATTATTTTTATATAGCACCTTACATTTACAATTCATATTTTTCATCGTAGCTTTCCAGGCTATTTATACCAGTTTATTAGAACAGTAGTTCTCATCAACATTAATTATTACGTAATGAAACTTCATATTGCTTATATTGCATTAATTATTTACAAAACACTATATTCCCAATTAATCTCAATGAATACTATGAGATCCCGATCTATGTGATGGACACTCTTCTAGACGAAATATATTTTTTTAATCATAAAACATATTACAAAACACGACCCACGGGAGGTTAGTTTGTTAGTTAATTTTTTTTAATTAAAAATAGCATGGAGCAAATTTTTGGCGTTAACC
Organism: Brenthis hecate; assembly: GCA_951806755.1. Taxonomy (NCBI): domain Eukaryota; kingdom Metazoa; phylum Arthropoda; class Insecta; order Lepidoptera; family Nymphalidae; genus Brenthis; species Brenthis hecate. The sequence continues at coordinate 728,099 of OX638278.1, forward strand.
CCCCTGTTTAAAAAATATATTTCGCCAGGCAAAATAATAAGGGGTCCACCACATAGATCGGGATCTTAGACTATAATGCTATGGTTTATCAAAATAGAGATCATTTTTATAAGTAGCAATAGAAGGCTTATTTTCTTTAAAGATACAAACAATTTATGTTTTTAATGTAACCTCTTTTATTAAATATTTTATATTTGTAAGGTTGCATTTTTATATATTGAGTGTTTTGATAGAAAATAATATATTTGATTATTTTGTAATGATTTATGTGTAAGGCATTTACTTATGTGACCTTGGCCGATAGGAATGTGTTTTAAAAAAAATAAAAAAGGGCGCGGATATTCATTTGTTTTCCCGCGCTTTTGTCAGACATGTCGGTACCACTCTGTAGGTCACTACAAATTGTTTGTAACAATGAAAATTATGATTATTTTGTAACTCACTGACGTTTATAAAAGTACTGAATATAAGAATATAAGCAAGGAATATCTCGGAGTTTTATTAGGGATCCAACATATTTAGATTAAATGAATTTAGTTCACAAATAATAAATCAGTACAGTGAATAATACGAAATTATTATTCACTACGTCTATTATATAAATGAAACTTGAACTAAAAAAAAACATATTCTGAGAAACAAAACCATCTACGAGTGTCTAAACAATAAAATTGTTAATGCTCGTAAAATTATAACTTTAATAACAATTTCATTACATGAATGTATATTTGATTAGTTTGATAAAATAAAACTATTTATAATATTGAAAAAAATATGTGGAGTAAAATTTTTCCGATGCGCGCGCACACCGACAGCCAAAAAGCTACACGATGAATTGAAAAAAAGCTGCATTCCTTTTAGAAACAGAGAGTTATGACATATTATGGGACGAAATCTTTAGCTATTTTTGTTCTGTTACGCCAAAGAATTATAACTTCTTACGTGCGTACACAAGTACACACACGTTTTTATATTCGATAAGCTCTGAAAGTACTGAACCGACTTTAATAAAACTATCGCAGTTGGAAAGCTACGCTCAAAATTAATATTTTTTTATTTCAGTAAAAATAAATATTTCACTCTGAAATATCACCTATGGACGCACCCAAGCAATGCTCAACTCAACTCAGCAAAACCCAGGGTTCGTATGTTCAATGACACACCGCTTACAATACTTCTTTACAGCTCGATAACCTCGCAGGGTGACGGGAGTGTCTTGTATATTTAGTTGTGTGAGTCCCCTGCAGTAGTAGGCCACTGCTTCTAGTCCATCATCACCTATCAGTTCACAGCCTCGTAGAGCCAGCTTCTTTAAGTTTGGACAACATCTGGCCAGAATCTGTAATAAAACGGCTAGTTAAATAATAGTACACCGCGTCGATCAAAAAAGTACTAGATACACAATCAGCGGCAAAAAATATTCTCACCGAACGAGCGCTCGTTTGAACATTTGAGCGCACTTTTAATTTTTTTTTTTGTGAAAACAACTTTAAACTTTGTTTTTTAAGGTTCAATTTATTTTGGTGTATATTTAATTCAAATAGAATAATTACCTAAACACAATTGGTGACAATATTAAATAAAACTATCTTTTCGGATTATTTCGCGGATTTATTTTGATTTTTGGTTCCCGACGTTTCGAATGCTTTACAGCATCCATGGTCACTGGTGACAATTTTAAAAGAACTTTCGTTTGGGATTGTGCACCTATATATTACTTTTTGATCGATGGTACACCGACATTAAAATTACTTAAACGTTATTATTTCAACTATTTAAGCCATATTAATTTTTGTGGTTCTAAACAAATTATAGCTTTCAAGGCAGTGGTAGCTCAGTGGTAACACGAACACGCTTGCGTGGTAAACCAAGTGAAACGGATTCAAATCCCAAGTCTCACATCTCTGATATATATATAGTGCGAATAATTTTCAAAATGATTACCACTTGTCTTGCAGTGAATGGAAACATCATGAGGAAACCTGCATGTCTGAGAGATTCTAGAAAGATATGTGAAGTTCGCCATCCCGCACTTGGCCAAAATGGTGGACTACGGCCTTATATATTATTTTTTCCTGATACTGATACATTATAGTTTTTAAGTCTAATTCTTTAATTTGATTCTCTAAATCATTCGTTTCGATCTATTTTAGAACGTGAATATTGTCAACTATTACAAATATCGCACTTTCGGTAACGTATATCCGTTTGTAGTGTAGACAGAGTCACTATTTGTCAAACATAAATAAATGTCTTCGTTTGCGGTCCAATTAGAGTGGAACATTATACGTTACGTTGGTTGAAGCTTGGTATTTTACTTGTATTAAGCAGATAAATTTGAGTTTCTGTATTTTTTATAAAAATCATTGTGCTGTTTATTATTTGACGACACGTGTGGCTCAGTTTGTAGTGGCCCTACTTGCTGAGCCAGCGATCGCGGGTTCGAGTCCCGCTGGGGGCATTCATTTGTATGACGAGTACGAATGCTTGTAGTCCAATCGTGGATATAGATGGAGGATCTCTTAACAGTTATACTAAATAACAACACTTGGCCCTATCCGAGACTCGAATATCCCGCGTTCGAGTTCGGATTCGTAACCGTACATGCTAGCCTCTACAGCCTAGACCGACAATACAAGTGAGTTCTGTGCTTCTAATAATTATTATTACCTGTAGGCCGGCTTCGGAGACGTCGGTAGCGCCGAGGTCGAGCGCCCGCAGCCGCGAGCAGCCGCGCGCGACCGCCTCCGCGCCGTCGTCGCCGAGCGCGCCGCAGCCTCTCGCGTTCAGGTACCGCAGCTTGTAGCATCGCCTCGCTAGCGTGCTCACTCCGGAATCCGACACCTAACAGAGATCCATACTAGTCTTTATATATATAATTCTTCTGTGAGTGTGTATGTCACTGAACTTCTCTCAAACGACTGGACCGATTTTGATGAAATTTTTTGTGTGTGTTCAAGGGGATCTGGGAATGGTTTAGATTCACAATTTTGTCCGCTGGACAATGTTTTTTTAATTAATTTTTAATTTATTAGTAGTTGTTGATTTTGGAATGTTTTACATTGGATCCGACAGACGGCGCTACCATCGCAGTGTCAAATTTTAAATAATATTCGAATTTTAATTTTAGTCTGTCCCGACAGTTAGCGCTGCTATCAAATTAAAAAAAAGTTTTGTTATCATTGTGTTATTGTAGACCATGTGCTGGATCAAATATTAAATTAAAAGGTACTGAGTGTTTTGAGAAGAGTTTTGAAGTGTGCCTAAAAAACTATACATTTTGCGAATTTAGTGCAGAATCAAAGTGAGTATATTTCTTATAATTTTTTTTATCAAATTTACACGTGCGTTAGTTAATAACTAACCTAACCTACAAATTTATTTGTGTACTATCGGCGTCATTAATTTATGACTGTTTCGAGATTTAAGGGAAAATAAAATAGTATGCAAATAAAATTTAAATAATTGAATATAAATGAATAAAAAAATATATGACTATCGATTAGTCTAATTGTAATAAATTTACATGTAATGACGTTAGATATTGTCATAACATTTGAATAATAATTTTCATCAAAATGGTCCAGAATGTTTTAGCTTATTAAAAAAAGTTTGAAATTTTAAAATTAAAGACGTGTAGACAGGACAACGTCTGTCGGGTCCGCTAGTATAATATAATATTATAAATGCGAACGTAACTCTATCTGTGTTTGTTTGTTACCTTTTCACGCTTAATCCACTGAACCGGTTTAGGTGAAATTTGGTATGGAAATAGTTAAGGAGGGGAAAAGGAAGTGGAAGTTTGTATGGGGAAGAAGATAATAGCGCCAAATATCCTTTGAATATAAATAAATACAAACTTAATGAAATAATATTATACCTAAAACGTTAAAAAGAAAGCAAAATTTGTTTACATAAAATAATCTTGAACCATACTTTACTAAATTTAAAATTATACTTCTTTCACTGACACAAAGCTACGCCATTATAATATACACCACAATTTTTATTGACATGCGAGAAAAAATTAGGGGCCAGAGCTAATTTATGATATTGTAGTATTTAAGTTTATATTTACGATATGGTAGTAGACTCGTGACGTTCAGTAAAAAATTGTAATAATTTAATGCTGAATAAAATATTTTGAATTTGTATATTTCATTTTCAAGCTCAAAGTATTCGTGAACCTAAGTGACTTAAGTTATTTTAAGCTTTCCTGTCTGAATTTAATCTGTAAATCCTTTTATCAAATGAATGATTATCCGCTCTAAGTATAAATAATCGTCTAAACTATCAATTTTATAAAAATACATATGGAATTATGATAAAACACGTGAAATACGTTGAATGTAAATAACTTATTAAGATTATAGAAAGATTCCGAAAATCATCGAAATTTACTCGTGACAACGAATAATGGAAAATATTCTAAGGGTTCCCGCAGACTGCAGACTGTCTGTCAGTCAATTTAGTCGGATTTTTAATTAGTATGAATATATAACCCAAAAAGATATTATAGTTGCCACTAACTAACATCGATAAAATTTTGAACATTTACGAACAGAACGTTATTCCTTACAAAACCTTTATAAAAATGAAAAAAAATTAAATGTGTTCATTGTTTCTCTAGCGTACAATATGTCAAAGATTGAACTTGAACTAAAAAATAGCTACATCAAAAAAACTGACATAATAAAACTTAATTTATATAAAATAACATGTTAAGTTTCAAATCCATACTAATATTATAAATGTGAGAATGTGTTTGTTTGTCTTTCTTTCACATCGAAACGGAGTGACGGATTGGCGTAATTTTTTGTGTGAAGATATTTGGAGGGCTGGAGAGTGACATAGGCTATTTTTTACTGCAGTAGTTTACCTAATTCCCACGGGAAAACACTTTATAATACAATCAAAAAAAATATTTATGATCAGATTTACTTGAAACTTGGTATTAATGCTCTTCAATAAAATTAAATAAATACTTGTTTCAGCATTTTTCGAAATTCATCCTTTATGGGGGTAAAATATGGAACGAAAGTTTGTATGAAACTAACTTTTTAGAGATTTTTTTTAGTTTTAGCGCAAGCGAAACCGCGGGTTATGCTTATATATTATACAATTAAAGTAATATTGATTGAGTCATACCTGAGAACATTTAGCTACAGACAAGTATCGTAACGCCGGTCCCAACTTAGCCAACTCGTATAGCCCGAAGTCTGTAACTCCGGTGCAATCAGATACACTAAGTTCTTTGAGAGCGCAATACGAAGGTATCCATCTGACTCCTGCATCTGTAACAGGAATTTCATCATCCCATAAGTGTTTTACCATTCACGCGAGGGTTCTCTGAATCTCTTTGAATATTCAATCCGATGTCAGTTTCCATCGAACAGTAATATATCTGGACTTGGAGTTATTGACGGTATCCTAGTTTGTGTGTGTGTTTGTTTGCGTGAATATGTGGGTGCGTGTATTTGTCTTTTAAAGAAATTTCAATTTCTGGCGAAATTGGATATTTGAATGTTAATGTAACAACAATGCGTAATACGATAAACATATTTTGATAAAAATTAGTAAATACTATGATTCTTTAACGTTTTTTTTTTGTTTTTTTTTTTTTATCCGAGACTTTTGTTTACACACTAACCAAAACACAAACAGCGCAACAAAAACCACGTATGATTTTCCTGTGCACTGCGGATTCATACACGGTAGTTAATTATACATACATATTATGCATCTATTAAAATCATATCAGTTTTGCAAAAAAAATTAACAACTAAAACTTAATTTACACAAAAATATAAATTACGCAATCGAAGAGCAAAAACCTAAAAAAATATAGTTTATTGGCGTTAGGTAATTATTTGCTATTAAAAGATAAGTATTCAATTTTATGCTACAAGAAATAATTTACGTAATGATAACTCACCTATGTACAGATAATACATATATACAAAATTTTAATTATTATCTTCATATTAGTAAACAAGCGTGTGCCATAATTCTTTTTTTGTTATATACAAAAGAAAAGATAATATATGTACACTAGTCACTAGCGACTCACCCTCGCTCCGCTCGGGTTCGCCTGTAGTTACGTTTTAACATTTAGTATACATTTCTCAGAGATGAGATTTTTTCCACAGTAAAAAGTATCCTATATGTTTACCCGGATAACAATTTATCATCATACCAAACTTCATCAAAATCTGTCCAGTGGTTTTCTCGTGATGCGGTCACAGACAGACAGATATTCTAAAAAACTATAGATTCGGCCTCTGTATCGATAATAATGACTATTTCAATAAGATTTTCTTAAAAAATTTTAATGTATAGATTTGACTCAGTTTGAATTTTACTATAATAAATATTTATAGATTATATAATATTTATATTTACCTGTGACTAGAGTACATCTCCTGAGGTAGAGATATTGTAGCGAAGGGCAAGTGTGCAGTAAAGCGCACAGCCCTGCATCCGTGACCGCACTGCAATCAGTTAGGTCTATGTATTCTATGGGGGGTCTCCTCGTCGCCAGACGACTTTCAAGCCACGCCCATTCTGGCCAATCAACATTTGGACAACCTGTAAAAAAAGATATACTTAATTCTATAAAAATAGCTAAAGTCCTACTCTACTGTTATATACAAAAATTGTTCATTGTTGTATAAAGAATAATCTCTAGAAAAACTGAAAACCAATTTAAAATCTTTAAAATACACTATTTTTAAGTGATATAAGTTAACGTTTAGCTCATAGATAAGATATTTTCCTGTAGTAATAGGTATTCTATATGTTGACCGGGACAAACAGCTATCATCATACCGAATTCCATCAAAGTGGTTTTCTCGTAATGCGGTTACAGATAGAAAGACAGACAAATATTCTGAAAACTATAGATTCGGCCTCTATATTGGTAATAATGTCTATTTCAATAAGATTTTCCAAAAAATATTTTATGTACAGATTCGACTCAGAATTTTATTATATGTATAGATTTGAATAAAAATACCCAGTCTCGAACGAAGTGGCGGTATTGTCAATATCTTCAAATATGAATTTGATGAACATTGTATGATAGAACGAAACGATAATATCGGTCAATCCGTCACTAATAATAACTACAAAGCATTCGAGCCTTGAGTTCATAAATATTGTAAAACTAATGATCTGCCCTTACGTCGCTTGCACTTGGTACTGTACTTTAAGATATTAATATCTAATAAGTAAATATGGCAAGTTAAAGGTTAATAAGGTGTTCCAAAATTCACACACGATTTAAATTAATTAGAAATCACAGTTTATTTTACAGTATTATTTTTTACTAAGTTTAATTATAGTTCAAATATTAATAAACATCCATTTGTGATGTATTCGTACCTATCGAAATAGTTTTTTTTTTTGCTCTACATCGGATGGCACCAACTTCGAAAATATCTGATCTATAGTAAATGAAACCCCCTTTCAGCATTTTTTATTTTTTCGTATCCGGAAGTCGGTTTTATACGAGAACCAGTTCAAGTACTTGATGCAAAGTAGCTGTTATTCTTCAGGCCATAAACTATATCTTTGGAAAAATCACGTCATTGATTTATAAATTGCTTCGTACACAATTACCAAACCAACAAACTTTCGCATTTACAATAAGAAAATAAATGTATATAATCTATTATAATTATATATGCGAAAGCTTGTACACAATCTGTGTATGTATGTCCTTTAGACCATCTAGGACCATCCGAACGAAAGAGCTAATTCGCTAGTGTAATAAGTTAAATTCTTTAAATGTTACATTTCTAGCGGTGGATCCTCACGGACTGACTATACAAAAATTTAATTTAAATTTAAAAAATAAAATTGACGACTCAAAAGTGCTTGTAAAAGTCTATTTGAATAAAGTATAATTAGATTTGATTTGATTTCAATTTACGTTTTATCAACACGTATAATGTCAACGTTAAAACTTTATTTATATTTATATATATAAAAGATATTTATTTAGTGAATATTATTTATTTGTTTTTCGGGTAGTTGTACTGACCCCTGACATCAAAGTTTGTCAGGCCACCCAAGGGCTTTTGACAAGCCTTAATTAAGGTGACTTCTATCAATCGATAACAATCGAGACCGGCGGCTTAACAAGTTACATGGCTCCCAAAGCCAAAAGCGAAATTGAAATTTTCATGTTAGTGGACAAAACATTTGCGTAGACGTTCACTATTGCTCTTTATAATAATTTTACTAGTATAGTCTATCTTTTCATTAGTTACGAATTCGATGCTGGGGTGAGGTAATAGTTCTATATCCGTACATATATGTATAACTAGCGACTCACTCTGGGTAAGCTACGAGGCCTGTGTTATGGATACCAGATAGTTGATACACTACACATATTAACTTTAAATACATACATATTATAAATATAAACATCCATGACTGGAATACAAGCATTCGTGATAATCACAAAAATGAATGCCCCCAGCGGGACTCGAACCCGCGACCGTAGGCACAGCAAGTAGGCACACTACAAACTAAGCCAAACGTGTCGTCTAACATTTATAATATTAGTATTGATAAATATCATTTAATTCAACTGTTACTAATAAAATAAACTTGTGATACCTAACACCGTCACTTTACCGTACATACACATTATATTGTCTTTATTAATAATACACACATTTTCAATAATATTTAAATGAACCTAGAAATTTTAATTTTGGACATTTTATATCAATCCTTTAACAAACGTACGATCAAACAATGAAGAGAGAGAGAGAGAGAATCTTGTAATATTAAATAATCAATCCTTGTAATATACATTAATTTATTTCGTATAGGTTTTTTTTCCGAAAAAATACAATTTTTATGTCTTTTCCAACACATAAACACCGAGCGTGGCTCGGTCGTCCAGATTCTATAGTTTAATGTGATATATCATCCATATTTAATATTATAAATATGAAAGGGGTTTGTTTGTTTTTTCACGTCGAAACAGAGTGACAGATAGGCGTATTTTTTTACGTGGAGATAGTTGGAGGGCTGGAGTGTGATATAGGCTATACTTTTTACTGCGGGAGATTATAAGATTCCCACGGAAAAACATGTTATAATAGACCCCAAAAAATTATTTGTGATCAGAATTACTTGAAACTTGGTATTAATGCTCTTTAATATAATTAAATTAATAAATTTTTAGCATTTTTCGAAATTCATCCCATAAGGAGGTAATATAGGGGATGAAAGTTTGTATAAAACCTAGTTATTTTAAGTTTTTTTGTAGTTTTAGCGCGAACGAAGCCGCGGGTTTTGCTAGTAGCACATAATTTTAAAATTCAAATCCTAAATATGTACCGCACTCTCTAATGCAAACTTTGGAATCGAGTTTAACATTATAATTAAATATTAAATACCTCACATAAATTTTGGTAAACAACTTTTAGTGCTAGTATAAACATATAGTCTATGATACAACTGCTAAAAGCTTGATATTAAAGAAAATAACAAAAATTAACATAAAATCAAGTAAACTCTACATTCTTTAACCCTTTTAGTTTAATCATTATAAGGGTTACCACAAATTTTTGCTATGGTCATTTCAACTAAATTAACAATGGAAAAGTTTCATGATGTTGTTAATATCATATTTAACGCAATCGAATTATAATTAGATTAAAACTAATAAAACAGTGTTTTTTTTACATCTATCAAATAAATAACGTCGTGTGCCGTCACGAAGGTATTCTTACAAGCGCAACTTTAAAGCTTCATAACTTTTTCATTTGTTGAGATATTTTAATAATTCTTTTATGTTTTTGTTATATTTTACTTATATTTTTATAATTAATACATTAAAAAAAATTAAAGCTTCTCCACTAAGCTTACGCTTTTTACACCAGATCTTTGTCTAACACATCAACGCCAGAGACGAAATATTTTATCAGCTATACTCCAGCATCTAATGTTCAACATTTCACGATTATTCACAGGAATAATTTATAAGACCTTCGATATGAGTTTTGAAAACTTAAATAAATATTGAAAATTGTGAGAGACATTATAAATTTTGAAGTCGAAACGTCTTTAAAATGAAAATTAGTTGTAACAAACCATTGACTCCTGTAAACTAAAGCTATGTGACCTACTTTTCGTGACCTATTTAACTGATTTAATTAGAAAATTTGAATTTACATTCTAATTTATGAACACGATTCAACTCTTTTGATCATGGAAGTGACGCTATGGGACCTGATAAGACACTATACAATATATTAATGGGTACCCAATGTTTTTCTTTTAAAATGAACTCACAACATCTTTCTAAAAATAAGACTAGTAACTCACTCTCGCTTTGCTCGGCTTCGTCCCTGGGTTGCTTCCCCATACAAACTTCTATCCCCTTTTTTCACCCCTTTAAGGGATGATTTCCAGGAAAAAACTAACCTTTGTCCTTCCCAGGGTCTCAAACTGTCGTCTTACCAAATTTCATCTAAATCGGTTCGGTAGTTTCGGAGCTTATTCGGTACAAGCAAACAAACAAATAAGCAAACAAACAAACAAAAAAACCTCTGTATAATATTCGTATAGACAGTAAAAATTGTCAATGTGGCGAATAAAAACTCAATAATGACAATTTAACACAGTTTTTCGATTTTTTTGTATTATACTTAACTTAATTAAAAAGTTTCAGAATAAAGAAAATGACTAACCAGTAAGATCTATATGCCTGAGATCCACTAAATCTGTAATAAGTGGGGCCAGAGCTCTAGCATCCATAGTGCTAGAACTCGTAAGCGCTAAGTGCGTCAGGTTTCTAAACGTAGCTGCTATCAGCTGGCTACCGGCCACCGTCACCTGTAAATATTATATATTTATAAAAATATATATAGAGTACATATACAAAAAAGCAATGTAATTCAAATTGCTATTATAAAAGTCATTCGAGTGTCATGCAAATATTATGTATGTAAAAATATTTATGATATGTATATTTTTTGTTATGTATAACGAAAAAAATATATAACTACTTTGCTGTAGAGATAGAAGAATAAGTTTAATAAAAATAATAAAAATGATTCAGTATAAATAATGTTTGCTACTTTTTATAATCTATACATAATAATAATAAAATACTGCAATGTAAGAGTATACTAATATGTAAAACCTAAGAATTTGGTTTTTGGTCATCTGAACGCGGGCGGAGCCGCGGGCAATGCTAGTATTAAATAAAAATGAAAAGAAATTTTACTTTATTATATTAGATTTATATAAGCACTTTTGAATCGTTGAAAGATAGTGTAATCGGTCCATGACGAAGCTACTACCGGCTTGGAAGCTACTTTCGCTGAAAAAAGCCGTCTTCAAACTCAACATTTGCTCTTTTAGAAACCAAATAAGAGAAATACTTTCTATTAAAACATTATAGCTATTCCACAACATTTTGTCTCAATACTAGCACATTTTGTATGTCAATATTTATTTATACATTTATTTTAAATTTTCTTCACCCCAAAATACATTACATTTATCAAAAAAAAAAAACAAAAACAAAAACAAATTAAAAGTATTGCATATAATATAGTTTTATAATTTCTTACATGAAAAGACAGAGAATTAATCCTCCGTTACGTTTTGCTGTTAAAAATTATAAAACAAGTATCATATATGACGTTCAGTTTGATCAAAGCCACAGCAAAACGACTCAAAACTAAGCACAAATTAGTACATACCGCACAAGTTTTAGAACGCCATTCCCTTACTGCGCTAACGCAAGGGCCAGCCCTGGCGCCCGCGCACCGAGCTGCCACCTCCAACGGGCCCGCGGCCCGGACTCGCCGCCACGGCTCCGGCCTGGCCGCGAGCCTGGCGACGAACCGCGACCACCTCCTGCATACCCTCGACATACGACATAGATCAGATACCTGCAAAAGATAGATAATAGTAAAGGTTCTCGTCGAAAATATTTAATATAAGTTTTTTAGCAAATTAACATATGTATAAAGGTGGATTTTTTTAGCTGTATACCAAAAGTAATATATTTTGTTCTTAGAAATAAGATTCTTTAATTAGCTAATCGTTTCTTTTATTCATATTCTCTTCTGATTGAAATTTTCAAAGTAAATTACCCTTGTTTTAAAGATTCTTGGAGTTACATAAACACACCGGCATATTTAGCGGAACATAAAATAAAGGTTTGATATCAGTATCATATAAGGTTGCTGGCTGGTTTATACGTCATTTAATTTAAAAAGAAATATTTTCAAATTAAGAAAACAACTGAACATCACATTTTATGCAATCGTTTTAATTTTATTCAAATACACCTTATCTGGAGCGAACTTCGAGTATTTCTTCCTTCTGAGTTTGATTTAAAATTTCATCGAAATACTGTTTTTTGTTAGTTTTTTTTTAATTGCGTATCTTTTTGGAGTTAAGGACTGAATTATGTCTGACTTAGACCCAACGGAGATTGCCAGGGCACTCGAAATGCGAAGAAATGGTCAAACCTACAGAGTGATATCCAGAGATCTTCGTCGACCAGTTTCAACGATCCATCGCAGTATCCAACGGTTCAGGGAGACCGGTACTTATGTGAGAAAAGCAGGACAAGGCAGAAAAAGACGCACTTCGAGTAGGGATGACCGTTTCATTCGGCTTCGTGTACGTAGGAACCCCCGTTTGACAGCCGTCCAAGCCCGACATGAGTTAGAAGCAGTGCGGGGTGTAACCGTAAGTGAGCGTACGGTACGAAGAAGGTTTGAAGAAGCTGGTTTGGGTTCATTTGTGCCCGCCAAGGCTCCAAGGCTCGAGGTAAATCATCGTAGAAACAGGTTAACTTTTGCTCAGGAACATCGACTTTGGAACGCGGACCAATGGAGTAAGGTATTGTTTAGTGATGAGTGTAGAATTCTCTTAAATCAAATTGACGGCAGGCAAAGAATATACAGACGCAAAGGAGAACGATACATTCAGACAAACTTTGAAACTACAATTGCATACGGTGGTGGATCAATAATGGTTTGGGCGGGCATTTGTTTGGGAGCTCGCACAGACTTGGTAGTGATTGACAGAGAGAGTCTGACTGCAGACCGCTATATCAGAGAAGTTTTAGAAGAAAATGTCGTACCGTTTGCCCCATATATCGGTAACGGTTTTGTTTTTATGCAGGATAATGTTCGGCCGCATACCGCTCGGGTAACTCAAGCTTATCTTAATGATATGAATATCACTGTTATGGAGTGGCCAGCGAGATCACCAGATATGAACCCAATAGAGCACGTTTAGGACTTGCTGAAAAGAAAAGTTAAGTCCAGAATTCCAGCTCCTGCCAACGTGGGTGAACTGCGAATCACTGTAGTTGAGGAATAGCGGAGACTATCCCAGGAGACCATCGATAACATCATTCTCAGTATGCCTAGACGGGTAGAAACTTTAATAAGAGCACGTGGAGGAAATACACGATATTGATCACCATTTTTCTAATTTAATTAATTGTTATTTTAATATTAATTTTCACTTTTCCCGGTTATATGAAAAGTTCAAAAATGTACCATTTTTCACAAATAGCCTTTACTCGCAAAATCTGTTTTTAATGTGATCTCATTTTAAATAAAACAAATGAAACTTTAAATAACAAAAGAAGTGTAGTAAGTAAATTTTAAAATAAAACCATATTTTTTTAATAATGGACCTTTTTTGTGTTCCGCTAAATATGCTGGCGAGTGTATATTTCTTTGATGTTTGAACTGACTTAATTTGATATTCCTACAACGGGTTAAACTTGTAAGAAAAAATTCTTAGAAAGGGTACAAAATTAAAAAAGTTCTGTAACAAAGTAATAGCACTGACATATAAACAGTTAAAAATATGGTATTCTAAGTTTTATCTCATTTTACGGAAACATTATGTTTCAAGAAAAGAAAGGGTGTTATAGGGTGGTATAATAAAGGATGTATATACTTAGAAAATTTTATACAAAATTTCGTTCGCTTTTATTTACGAGCAGCCTAATTTCCGATTCCATTACAGGGATTTTATAAAATCCAAGCCAAGCTCCGAAATTGCTGGAATAATACTAAAGAGACTTTGATGGGACTGTGATTGATGATCTAATTCACACAATTATAAATGTTTTTTTTTTTATTTTAATAAAAAAAATATACAAAAATGTTTAAAGTTAAAAGTTAAAATATTGTAAGGTACTTTGGTGCCATTTTTCAATTTTTTGAATTCATTTTGTTATTTGTGGGTAGGCTGTCTGTAACACCTATATAATACCTTAGAGATATCTAATACCTCAGTCTCTCCCGTGAACATGATTGCTGTAAAGCATTCGAAACGTCGGGAACCAAAAATCAAAATAAATTTGCGAAAAAGTCCGAAAAGATAGTTTTATTTAAAATGTCAAGTATTCGCGTAAATCTACGAAAGTATTTTTTTATTTATTTGATATTTATGCTATTATAATATCCATAAAAGCGGATATCAGTTTAAAAATGTTTGTGGAAACGCTGCAGGTATATGTATAAAACTATGCATAATTGTTATTTAATTCTTGCAAAAAATACTCTCACGGGAAAAGGTAAAAAATTTATATAAAAATATTGATGGTATGTTGTAAGTACTGCATGGATTTATGATGCTGAAGTTCGTAATATAAAGTTCAGGTACGTAATGACACAGCATTGCGGTAAATAACAGTTAGTTTAAACTATATATTTTTTTTATTTTGCAGGAACTCGTTACATCACTTGACATGTATATTGAAACCTTAGAAAAGTATTTAATTTACCATTAAATCCTGTATATGAATACCAAATTATAGTGTAAAAATTTATATTCCAAAAAAATATTGAGCATTATTTTATTCAACGTCATTTCAACGTCATGAATCAACCACCAGTTCGGAAAGAAAAATCTTCAGTCCCGAGAAAAACTGGCGAGAAAAATTCAGTGGGTCTAATTTTTTTTTTCTTTTTTTTTAAATAACTTGGAAGTCACCTATCTCCAATCACACCACCCCCAAGGTATGATATTCCCATATTCTATAAAATCATGTTTTGTTTAAATAGCAAAAAAATACCTCAAGGTATGACAATATCTTCAACCACAACGCATCAGTAAGCGTATTATCTCGTCTTCTTCTAGGTGGACCACAATCAGCTAAAGTATGATACCCCTGGTCCAGGCTTAACTCGCTTAGATCAGCTGCAAGAGAGAGTGCCGGCTCGGGGGGTGGTGGCGGTCGCCTCCTGGCACCCCCACAAACACCTGGCCCTGAACAACTCCCGCTTGACATAGTGCAGGATTCCTGAAAAATAACGATTCTCATTAGATTTTTTTTTTCATATTCAAGTGATGTGAATCATACGATATCCAGCCTACTAACAATAAGTCAGACGCGGATTCATATCCAGTGCAAGACAAATATTTAATTCACCACTAATCAGAAAGGGATGAGTCGTTGGAAATATAGGTATGTAAAATTAAAACGGAATATTATAACTTTCGCAGTACTCGCACTAATAAGTCTGTAAGTGTAGCCGCATTCTTAGTAAAATCCTTAGATATGTAGTCCTTAGACATGTAAGCTCCCTAATAAAACTTCGAAGATATTCCTTGCTTATATTCTTATATTCAGTACTTTTATAAACGTCAGTGAGTTACAAAATAATCATAATTTTCAGTATTACAAACAATTCGTAGTGACCTACATGGTGGTACCGACATCTCTGAGCAAAAACGCGGGAAAACAAATGAATATCCACGCCCTTTTTTATTTTTTTTAAAACACATTCCTATCGGCCAAGGTCACATAAGTAAATGCCTTACACATAAATCATTACAAAATAATCAAATATATTATTTTCTATTAAAACACTCAATATAAAAAATGCTACTTTACAGACCTTATCTCAGTATTTTTTTGCAATATTCTGATGTCTTATGAAAAGTTCCAGTCTTTATTACCCTGTTGCTTATAACTTAGTTCAATACAAAAATGCACCTTAACTAAATAAAGTAAAAAAATCACAACAAAGCGAGAGGAAGACTGCGACCGTAATATGTAAACGATTTCCATATTTACGAGTTACAAGCGCACGCTAGTTTAAAGAATTGAAAAAATGTTTTAAATGATAAGATATTACTATCTCTCTACTTTAATTTTCATGTTTGAGTTATTTTTAAACAAACAAATCTTCAAAGTATTCCGACAAAGTGTATAAGCAAATTCTAAGTTCTACGCGATTTAATTATAGAAATAACCAACTGTAGTTATGCTTTTAGATTAATTTCTCCATATGCGGTGACCTTATTGTATAATTAGAGAGATGACCTCACAATGGCCATATAAATCAATCGGGAATGGTATTGAATGCTTCATCAAGGAACAATCGAATGGGTGTCCTCTGTCCATCACATGGCATAATGACAAATCGTTTAGTCTAATCGACTTTTGCATTCTACATAACTTATATCATATGTGAACATTTTAAAATGTTATTCAGTTTTGTAAGTTACATATTTCAGTCTTAGGTACCGACATATATAAAATTGTGTTAAGTGTAGCAAAAGTTAATTTAATAAAATTATATAAAATGAAAAAATTACTATAAAATACAATGATTTTGATAAACATATAATACTATTTTTTGCGGGAGATTAACACAGCGCCATCTAGTTCCATGGCTTGTGTTACGAGGCTTGTGTTATGGATACACTACACATTATAACTGTTAAATAAATGAATATTAGAAATATAAACACAAATGACTGGAGTACAAGTATTCGTGCTCATCGCACAAATGAATGCCCCCCGCGGGACCGGAACCCGCGACCTCTAGCACAGCAAGTAGGGCCACAAACTGACAAAAAACATATAGATGAATCGAGTATCATGAAGTCCTCCACCACCACAAAGTATCCACCTTATCATTTATGTAATCCATTAAAAAATATTATAACATATCCTTTTTTGAAATCGGTCAATGACATCTAGTTTAAATTATTATTAATCATGTCGATTTTATTGGTCATATAAATTAATTTACATATTAATGTTAACAAATTCTTTGAATAGTTTCATAAACTTCGATCATATCGCACTCATTAACAGCTTGAGCTTTAAAATTTAAACGCAGCGTGGGCGAAATTACATTTGGACCATCATTTAATTGTCCCCTTCGAATTCCTAACAAGCAATTATATGCTTATACTCGTTTAACATCATACTACTATTATAAATACCACAGTTTGTATGTAGGTGTATATTTGGTACTTTGCGCTAAAATGACTGGCCAGATTTTTATAAAATTTTGTACACGGATAGACTTTTTTTTACTTCCTTCCTTAGTTCCCAGTGTATTTCGTGGCTTCACGCCTGGCTGGATTGCAGGACTCTAATGAGCTCTCTCAGCTTGTATAATATATGTATAATATAAAAATTGACCATTTTAACCTGCTATAAATAAGCTATGGTTAAACATGTAAAGACAAATGAATGAAGGGAGGTTAAGGTCGCTAATCTATACATACCTATGATAAAATTCTAACTAAGCCGAATCTGTACATTAAATATTTTTTGGAAAATCTTATTGAAATAGACATTATTATCGATACAGAGTCCGAATCTATAGTTTTTAGAATTTTTGTCTGTCTGTCTGTCTATCTGTCTGTCTGTTACCGCATCACGAGAAAACCACTGGACAGATTTTGATGAAATTTGGTATGATGATAACTGGTTATCCAGGTCAACATATAGGATACTTTTTACCGCGGGAAAATATCTCATTTCTGAGAAAAAATACAAAAACTGCATTGTAAGAGTATACTAATATGTAAAACCTAAGAATTAGGTTTTTGTCATCTGAACGCGGGCGGAGCCGCGAGCAATACTAGTAAAACATTACCAACCAAAGCCACATGAAAACGAAGTGAAGGCAAGTCAATTGTATTTATTAAAGACCGAAGTATTGTACCGTATTGAATATCATTATCTGCTAAGTCTACTTTATAATTAAGTTGCATACTAACACCTTAATGCAATTAACGGGTTCCGTTCAACGGAAGTGGCTGTAGAATTAACATAATGCAAACCACTACACGTTTTACGTCACAACACAACACTATGTATTCTAGCTATTGGTTTGGACCGCTCGTCGTTTCATAATAGTAAAATTTAAATATCGGAAACGTGTAAGTTTAGATTACTGTACTAGCCACTACATACATATGTATATTTCATTGTATTTTTATGTCTTCACAATGTAAATAAACAGAATAAACTGTAATAATATATGCACAATTAATAGCAATGTTGACGGTTCATAAAGAAGCTACTGGCACGGAATGCAGAAGAAGGAACAAGAAAAATAGAGCAATAGCGAATTAGATTTACATTAAGGAGAGTTCTATATTATACTAGCATTGCCCGCGGCTCCGCCCGCGTTCAGATGACCAAAAACCAAATTGTTAGGTTTTACATATTAGTATAGTCTTATGTTGCAGTTTTTGTATTTTTTCTCAGAAACGAGATATTTTTCCACGGTAAAAAGTATCCTATATGTTGACCCGGATAACCAGCTATCATCATACCAAATTTCATCAAAAACCCTCCAGTGGTTTTTCTGTGATGCGGTAACAGACAGACAGACAGACAAAAATTCTAAAAACTATAGATTCGGCCTCTGTATCGATAATAATGTCTATTTCAATAAGATTTTCCAAAAAATATTTAACGTACAGATTCGACTTAGTTACAATTTTATTACGAGTATATGTATAGATTGTAGTAATTTAAAGACTTAGGTAATACAATGAAAAACACTTTCTCGTATAAATGACATACGAGTAAAGTGTTATATTTAATCCCAATATCTAGGTTCAATATTTCCGTGGTAAATGGCCGATTTTCGTATAATTTCATATAACAAATAAATGAAAGTCACTAATTTTTAAAATAATCACAATAAGTATATTAAAAAAACTCGCTAATTTATCACTAGCGGAATCGCAAATAACCAGATTAGCATATATTTACGTAACGAGAAAGAAATTCCTAATGAATGACTTTGCGACCGGATGTTGGTCCAGTTAAGTGCTCAGCCTAAATTCATTTCCGTAATCAATAAATAATACTATAAACTAGATATTATAAACCTTAACCACCTCGTAGGTGTAGTGGCTAGTATGTAGGGCTATAGATTTGGAGGTACTGGGTTTGACTATTCTCCGCCAAATATAGTTATTGGATTTTTCTATGATGAAATGTTCAGTAACAGCCAGGAGATGAGTTTTTTCAATAATATATGTCCTGCAGAGTTTCTTAGTGTCTGTGAGATTAGCTGTCGTTGGTAAGGATATATTTAATGTAATTGGTAAGGATATATTTATATTAGAGCCTCGGCTCTGTTAAAGCAAAATTCAGGCTAAAATCAAACGGTACAATTTGACCCAGGATATACATCTATAGAGATAAATAAAATTGAAGTGTCTGTAATGTCAAAATAACAATTTTTTACTAAATGTATATGAAAGATTTATGTTACATATAAGAAAAGCGCTATGTTTAAAATTTTTGTCTATCTGTTCCAGCTAATCTCCGAAACGGCTGGACTGATTTTAACGTTCCTTTTACTGGCAGATAACTGATGTTAGAAGGAGTAACTTACGCTACGTTTGTTTTAGAAAAAGAATTAGGATTCCGCTAAAAAAAATAATAAATAAATAATAATAAATAAATACATATGTTGGGACATTAATACACAGCACCATCTAGTTCCATGGTAAGCTACGAGGCTTGTGTTATGGATACCAGATAATTGATATACTACACATATGTAACTTTAAATACATACATATTATAAACATAAGTACCCATGACTGCAATACAAACATTCATGCTCATCACACTAATGGATGCCCCCAGCGGGACTCGAACCCGCGACCGCTGACACAGCAAGCAGGGTCATTACAACCTGAGCCAAACGTTAAATCGTACTTAGGGACAATTCGCTGGTACATACATATAAGTTGAGACCATTCCGAATTTCTTTCGTGAAACTACAAATTAGAAAGAAGAATAAACAAAAAAATTATACACAAATATATGTACGCATTAATAATTTTATTTAACCGGAAGCAGCGAAATAAAAATTCTTTAAAATAAATAAATTATTGGAAACTATTTATTCTATCTTATCTTTGGTGACTCATTCAAATATTTGAGAACATCCTTAATTACACCAATATGAAGTCACAAATATGTATGTTGCGCTAAATTACTATCTGATCGTTTTTTCATATATCTATGTTAATATCTTTTACTTTATTGACTTATAACTTCCTAAACTATAAAATAAGAATCATTATCATATAACCCATTCTATTATTATTGTATGGTATTCAATAAGATAGGTGATTCTTTAAATTGACATAACTTTTTTATTTATGAACCGATTGAAATAAAACAAATACTAAATGTTAAGTGAAGATTACAACAATACATTAGTAAAAAGTATACCCAAATCAGTTAAGGCGTTTCTGAGATTAGCGCGCACAAACGCACAGACAAACAGACAAACATTCTAAAAATGATTGGTTTTGGGTTCTATTGCGTTGATAAAGACCTCCAGTAATAGTTTTTCTAAAATATCTTCCATGTACATACAGACAGCGAGCACTACGCGTTACACTTTTATTGTATATATGTAATAGATATATAGATTTGAGAGTACCTATTTATATACTACATAACGTAATTCTAACCATATATTATGTATATTTTATTTATTGTTCATATTATCATAATGTAATAAACATTCTTGTACAGTGGCTCGAGTAATCACTCGTAAGTCAATGGAGGAAGCTAAAGAGATATCAGTGCTTGGAATTTTATCGTATTAAACTATTGATGTATACCGTCAAAGTATGCGTGTTCTCAAACTATGTAGATCGAAAGTTCGATGTCATCGCAAGTTTGGTTACAATTTGTATTGACAAGATCTATACATACGTATGTGTTCTATCAGGACTATACTTACGACATACATATGTATAAACGCTGACGTACCTAGAATGATATCCATACTAATATTATAAATGTGAAAGTGTGTTTGTTTGTTTGTCCTTCTTACCCGTTGAAACTACTTTTTACCGCGGGAGATTATCTCATTCCCGCGGGAAAACACGTTATAATACAATCCAAAAAAATATTTTTGATCAGAATTACTTAAAACTTGGCATTAATGCTCTTCAATAAAATTAAATAAGTACGCGTTTCAGCATTTTTCGAAATTCATCCTATAAGGAGGTAAAATATATGCAAGTTTGTATGAAACTACCTTTTTTGATATTTCTTTGTAGTTTTAGCGCGAGCGAAGCCGCGGGTTCTGCTAGTTTTTAATAAAAACTACATTTAAATTTTAATATCATATTGGATTAATGATGTCTACATTTAAATACATACGTAAATATAATTTCAATAAAGGATAAACAAATTTATTTTTTACATTATTATGTCGATTTAAATAGCCTAAAGTGCTGTTTTAAAGTGTAAAATAAATTTTAATTATTCACCAACCAGGGAATCTGCTGATACTAAAAATGAACACAAGAATGGCTTAACGAGCGGAAATTGAAGTAAAACACTTAGAACACCACTTAGCGTACCGAACCATATAATCATTTAACTATTCAAGCTGTGAAAGTATTTACGACGACGAAACTTTGCACATTGCGAGTGACTTTTATTTTTTAGGTTTTATAGCAAGCTGGTGACTCTAAGTAAATTTAAAATCACTTTTTGAAAACAGATTAGTCTGTCTGGGATTAATAAGGATAATTTCTAATACATCCTCTAGTAATACATTTAAGATTCAACTAATTCAGTGAATTAATAGACTAAGATTAGATTTTACTCGTAGCTTTACCTGGGAATCAAACTTAAGTCCACATACAGTATTGTACTATTAATAATTAAAGCATTATTACTTTATGAAGGTGCTTACAATTAAAACAAGGTGATTTGAGTTCCTACAAATTTTAATTGAGTTAAAAGAAATCTATAAAATGTATGAAAAAAAATACGAAGCGCCACCGACCGCTTAAAGTCAAAGAAGTCAACGAACTAGCGTGAAGATAACGATGAATAATTGATAATTAAGTACCTACAGTTTAAAATTAAAAAATACTTAAGTGAAGAAATAAAACGTAGTATTTTATAATTAGTTACGACGAGCGGCTTTGCTCTCGTGTTTTTGAATTGGTTTCATTAGCTTCACAGTTGACTATAATTATCAAATCTTGCAAGTGTATTATAACCTAGTTTTCATTGTCATATGTACATATATATAAATAGGCAAAGACAAAACAGCTCAGTTTATTTTTCTCTTCTGTTTGACAGCCGATTTTTTTTTTCGTTTTGCTTAGTGTTGATATTGATGAGCTTTTAGTGTTAACAATAAAAAAATCTATTTTTTAAATGTATATGTATGTATTTATATATATATATATTATATATATATATATATATATGATGTGTGTGTAGTGGATATATATATATATATATATATATATATATATATATATATATATATATATATCCACTACACGACACTTTATAAGTAGCATTCGAATTATTAACAACTTGATGCTACCGGACTAATTTGCAGATGGAGCCAGAAGTTGAATAGTGATATGTAACTATTTAATGGCTTCTAGCGAAACCGTAGAGCGTGGGCTCATTTAATTCGTTTTAAATACTCTTATGCATTACAATTGATGAAAAATATATACACTCTTTTGTTTTTTTTTTTTATTTGCTTTTATTTAATTAATTATTTAATTATTTTTTAATAATAATATGACCCCCGATCACTTATGATGACCCTTGCTACATGATGACAACAGTGAGCTCAAAAAAATAAATAAAAATTGTTGACATTTTCTCTATCTTAAACATCCCCCAAAATGTCGTTATCTATACATATAATCAAATTCTAAGTAAGCCAAATCTGTATATTAAATATTTTTTGGAAAATCTTATTGAAATAGACATTATTATCGATACAGAGGCCGAATCTATACTTTTTATAATTTTTGTCTGTCTGTCTGTCTGTTACCGCATCGCGGAAAAACCACTGGAGGGATTTTGATGAAATTTGGTATGATGGTAGCTGATTATTCAGGTCAATATATAGGGTACTTTTTACCGCGGGAAAATATCTCATTTTTGAGAAAAAATACAAAAATGTAATGTAAGAGTATACTAATATGTAAAACCTAAGAATTTGGATTTTGGTCATCTGAACGCGGGCGGAGGCGCGGGCATTGCTAGTGTCAAAATAAAAATAAAATTTAAGAGACAACTTCAACCCAATCCATTTTTATTTTAATTAAATAGAAGAAATCACTACTATAAAGTAGTGAATAAGGGCGATTCATAAAACTAATTTCAACTTATCTAACTCTACTTAGTCAAAATATTCATCTACACTAGTATACAGGTAAAGTTTGTAGGTTTGTATGTTGGATCTGATTCTGAAAATTCTTTCAATAATAAGAAGCTACGAGTACATTACTGCCGAGTGCTAAAGACTTTTTTTTATTCTGATAAAAATGTGTTTGCTATCAGACATAATAAAAACTTAACTGAAGTCAGAAAAAAACAGATTTTGAAGAGTTACTTTATATCGACTTCTGTTAGGCAAATTACGAGTACTATGAGAGTCACTACGCACCCGAGCAAAGCGAGGTAAAGTCGCTACTAAACAATAAAGACGACGATTAGCTAAGTAGCACTGTAAACTGCAATCGCACGAAAATGCTATCACAGCCAATTAATTATATTACTCCCTATAGAAATTTTAGTACTCTATTTTGTGGCTTATGAGCAAATTTTATTGTCTTTTAGTGTTGCTATCTACGGATTTGTACAGACAAGTTTGTATATGTGTGTATGTTTGTTTCACCTTAACGCTGAAACGACTGGGAAGATTTAAATGAAATTGATTACATACAAATAGACTATGAACTGAAATAACACATAGCTTCTGTTAGGTATCTAGATACGCGCTCGAGCGAAGCAAGGGTAAGTCACTAGTTTGTAAATAAAAAAAATGAAATAAAGAAATATTCTACATATCAATGAATTAAATTTGAAGATTCCACATGAGTTATCAATTTCCGGTTAAATAGAAATAATCAATTTTTTATCCATTATTTAAAGACATTTACTATCTACATAATATTATTATTTTATCTTTTCATCTAATATTTGCGTTCCGGCTTAATTTGCTGTAGATTTATATTATTTCCGAATATTACCCATATTTTTGACTCATCTTTTTCCAGTTCGTGATGTCGTAATATATGTGTTCAGCCCTTTTTAAAGTCTCACTGCTGGGCACGGTCCTCTCTTCAACACTAGAGGGATTAGGCCATAATCCACAACGCTGGCCTAGTGCATGTTGGCGGACTGCACATATCTTTCGAAAACTTGCTAGCTTCTCTCAGACATGCAGGTTTCCTCACGATGTTTTCCTTCACCGTAAGAAAAGTGATAATCATGTTAGAAATGATTCGCACATGAAAACATTAGAGGTGCGAGACCCGAGACTTACACTCTCTTCACTCAGCTACCCAAGCGAGCGCGTTACCACTGGGTTAACACTGCTTAATAATGTAAGTAATATATTATGTACATATAATTAACTATTGCTAAAATAAGGAGAGATTTTTTTCCAAATATTTATAATAGACGAATGTTTGTCATAGACCAAATATCCTTTATTCTGCTGAAATTTTTGTTAAAGCGAGTTTTACAAAAGTGTAACTTGATTTGGCTCAATTGATTAAGCTTTTCCACACACTTTTAGTAGTTTAAAAATGGGGAGTCGATTATTCCCTAGTTCAAATTGTCATATTCAAATTCAAATTTAAATTATTTTATTCAGCATTAAATTATTACATTTTTTTACAGAACGTCATGAGTATACTACCTCTACCAGTTCGGAAAGAAGAAGCCTCAGACCTGAGAAGAACTGGCGAAAGAAACTCAGCGGGACTAATATTAAGTTATCTTTTTTGTCATTTAATTAATCATTAATTATTTAAATGTATGAAATCCGAATACAATACAAAAATTTAATAACATTGATCTGATCTGTTGTTGGTGCCAGAAGATAGTAAAAATCTGCAAAGAATTCTAGTAAAACTTACAAACGTAGGCTCATTTCATTAGTAGTAGTTGATCTAAAATGTATCATTTTATTTTTAAGTTACAATATTTTATTGTACATTACTTATTTTATACTTGTTGCTTATTTAGAGTAACTGATCTATACATATAATAAAATTGTAAGCCGAATCTGTACATAAAATATTTTTTGGAAAATTTTATTGAAGTAAACATTATTATCGATACAGAGGCCGAATCTATAGTTTTTAGAATTTTTGTCTGTTTGTCTGCCTGTTACCGCATCACAGAAAACTACTGGAGGGATTTTGATGAAATTTGGTATGGTGATAGTTGGCTATCCGGGACAACATATAGGATACTTTTTACCGCGGGAAAATGTCTCTTTTCTGAGAAAAAATGCAATAACTTATGTAAGAGTATACAAATATATAAAACCTAAGAATTTGGTTTTTGTTCATCTGAACGCGGGTGGAGCCGCGGGCAATGCTAGTTAATTATAAATAATTTTCAATTAGTTAAGTAGCAAATGTAAAGATAAACTAAATCTCCCCGTAATGAGTAGTCGTACTAAACTTTATTTACATATTTTGATGGTGGCACTCTTACTTGCAAAATGTAGTGTATAATAAAATCTTACAAAATTATTTTTTGGAAATAATAGATTTTATCATAGCCTGAGGTACATTCGCAAAGATATCGATAATATAATTATACAAAACGGTCAAGCTACATCATTCATCGCCTACAATCCTGTCTTCACTATGATTATAAAACAATTTATTGCACTCAAGTGTTCGACGACACGAGATTGATGTCGATAACAACAGTAAAAAATCCAACAAAATCGCTGAGTTTATGGTAAAATCATACTTATTACTCTTATAATAAGGCTACGGTTTGCCGTTTGTGGGTTTAAAATGCCGTCTTTTCCCTTTAGACCGTTCCACCTACACTAGGAATTCGCAATTTATGCTATTCGGTCCCGTAACTGCGACGGCGAGACATCGATGTTAAGATATTGTGCATCGATTGTTTTATATTTCCAATCGATTTGGACTTTAGAGACTTGCCTTTATAACATTTAATTTATTTTTTACTGCCTTTAACTTCACACATAGGAATTAAATTAATCAAGTTAGAAACGTTATTAGTTGTAACAGTAATGGAACTTAGAGATATATTTTATTATCAACCTTTGACCACAGCTCCGCCCTAGTAAATGGAGGACGTATAAATATTCTCTACACTCAAATGCGCTTGTATATTTTAATGACGATTCATAGAATAGGGGTGAAGTTTAACCACAAATTGAATAGCATCAAAACCTTTGTGTAAACACATTTGTACGAGTCAAAATTTCATTCTTATCAAAGAAAAACTTTTGGAGATTTACGGATTTACACAAACAAACACATTTTACTTATAAACATATAAAAATATTATAAAGATGTAAGGAATTAAGAAAAAGTGCAATGAGCTACAGATCCGAGCTTACACTTGGCTTGAGCTGTCTTGATATGTGATTTTATTAGAAAATAGGGTTATGATTGTCTGGTTGCTAACACACTTTAAATCCAGATGGAATGTGCCATAAAATTTACAAAATTCTACTCTGAAAGTTTATTTGCTAGCACATTTTCATATCATACAGAAAATACTGCAAATAGTGTTTACGAATCTGGTACTTAAGTAAAACTATTGTATGTTATTGCTACGAAGATAAGCAAAGAGCTATTGTTCTAGTAATATATGAACCAATTTCTTTAAATACGTTTACGTAAGGATTCCAAGGTAATTGAAATATAAACATAAAGTAAATATTTAATTTTAAAATTTATATAATATTGAATGACTATATACTAATATCCCAAATAATTTAAAATGTACTTTTGAGCTGTACCTTCTACATTTTGCCCGAATCATAGAAATGTTAATGAAAAGTAAACTATATACTAATATATATATATATAATATATATATATATATATATATATATATATATATATATATATATATATATATATATATATATATACTAATTTGGATTATATATAGATATATTTACTCAAAATTTAACACAACTTAGTTAAGAAATTACAGCGTAAAGAACAAAAAGCACTCAAGCACTTTCGCATTTATAATAAAACTATACTATAATATGACGGCACGTTTGGCTCAGTTTGTAGTGACCCTACTTGATGTGCCTGCGGTCGTGGGTTCGAATCCCGCTGGGGGCATTCATTTGTGTGATGAGAGATGATGAATGTTAGTATTCCAGTAATGGGTGTTTATATTTATAATATGTATGTATTTAAAGTTATATATGTGTAGTGTATCAACTATCTGGTATCCATAACACAAGTCTCGTAGCTCACCATGGAACTAGACGGTGCTGTGTGTTAATGTCCCAACATATTTATTTATTTATTTTAATATGAAATTGCTAGATAAAAGTTTTATTTCAATGTAATAGAACTATACTTAAATCCCATTTATATCCTGTCTGCTATCAGCGGAAAAGATTTTGTTTATTTATTTGTAACACAAGTAGCTTATGGCATAAAGATCGAGTCTAATTTTTGTCCCTTATATTTTATATTTCCCATATGCTTCTAACCAGTAACAGCCCAGCAATAACGCGTTTACTTGAAAAAATAAACGCTGGTTCAAACTCCCGGATCTCGAACATCTAATATTTTCATGTCTTAATTATTTTTCAAAATGATTACCACTAGCTTTATGATGAAGAAGCTTTGAGAAATCTTGACTAGTTTTCGAGAGGCATGTGAAGTTCGTTAACTCGTGCTTGGCCAGAGCTGTGGACTATGAATTAATCCTAACAACATTGAAGCTTTATAGCACTACTGGGTAGCAGGGAGACGTTAAAAAGGGCTGAATGGGATGTTTTAGTATATTTCAATATGACCTACCGATTACAGAATCGGTAGATCACGCTGGTGAAAGGGCTTAGGAAAGGTAAGATTTTAGTAATAACATAAATTGACTTTATCAATCACTAATGCAAAATCGATATCCAATCGATAGTATGACAGTGAAAGACTCTTGTCAATGTATGGACTTAATTTATTTAGGTTAATGATATGCTAAATGAACGCCGGCGCCAACATTTACGGACCCACGCACGCCCTTGGCTCAGATTGTTAGCTTAGGTGACTCTTACCAGTTATTTAATGCGTCATTATAATAGGTTGTGACTGGTTTCGAAATGCTTGTACTTTTTGTATGTTAGAACATTACCTATTTGCAACTTAACGAGAAATAACTTATTTTAAACTATTTATAATCGATTGATTAATTTCGATTTTACTCTACGTACCTACAATTTTCTTCCCTCCACGAGCGCGGACACGCCGGCGTGTCAGTTAACAATAGATTTCTTAGAAATATAATTAATTTCTTAGAAATTTACCTGGATGTGTTACCTAATACATATTAAAATTGTTATGGTCATCATCTTATTGACATTAATCATGCATAAATTGAGGTCTTAAGCACACACACACACACACAGCCACAGTTCTGATTGCGATAGCTAATTAAATTTTTATATAAGACAAGAACGGATGCAATTAATTAATTATGTTAAACATTATGCTAATTACTTTAATATACTAAGGAATTTCTTATGCAGTATGGTTTACCATGTAAAAATCGGATCATATTTAAGACTAGCATTGCCCGCGGCTCCGCCCGTGTTCAGATGACCAAAAACCAAATTCTAAGGTTTTACATATAAGTATACTCTTACATTACAATTTTTGTATTTTTTCTCAGAAATTAGATATTTTTCCGCTATAAAAAGTATCCTATATGTTGACCCGGATAATCACTTATGACCATACTAAATTTCATCAAAATCCCTCCAGTGGTTTTTTTGTGATGCGGTAACAGACAGACAGACAGACCAAAATTCTAAAAAATATAGATTCGGCCTCTGTATCGATAATAATGTCTATTTCAATAAGATTTTCCAAAAAACATTTAATGAACAGATTTGACTCAGAAGTTTATTATCTGTATAGAAGATATGACTAGCGATCCGTCCCAGTTATACCAATGTGTGGTAAAATACATTCATCCATACATATTAAAAGTTATTCCAAAAATATTAACACTATAATCGCACATTAGTAGTACTACGTTAATAAAATTAATAAAATATAAATTAAAAATTTAAAAATCCCCCCACGCAAATTAATTGTCATTTAACGATTACACTGGCACGCGTGAAGCACTTAATCGAGTAATCATACGCCAAAATGCCTTACATCATTTTGGAAAAGAGCTGATATTCTTACACTGCTGGACCGATATTAACCAAACATAGCTAAGAACCACCGCAAGGAAACTGGCTTTCAAATGAAAAAAAAACGCATCGAAATCGGTCCATCCGTTTGAGAGCTACGATGCCACAGACAGACGCGCACACAGACAGACAGACATCGACATCAAACTTATAACACCCCTCTTTTTGCATCGGGGGTTCAAAACAGTCTCGAGTGTGCACACAAAAACACCAAAGTTTCATCAATATCGTTTCACTGGTAATGCATACGCTACAGAGAACAGAATATATTATTAAGAAAAGTCTATCCTTCTATCTACAAATTGTGTATCGATAATTGTGTAAAATTTAGATCTCGTTGACACTCGCAAAGAATAATCATTAGGATATTAAATTAATTTTAATTTTGTATAGAATTGTGTAAAATATTATTAAAAACATATAATATTATTTAAAACGTATTATTAATTTTTTTAACAATAAATTGCAATATATAAGAAACTCGTCATATAAAAAGCAAAACAGTGTATATGTCTATAGTACAAATTGCTATTTAAATAGTCTACAAGAGGCACTACGAAGCAATACGAGTCATTGCCAGCAAGTTAATTAATCACATGGCGACATTCCTATTATTACAACGGATTGAAATATTGTATAACTAGAACCTAACACGATAAATACCGTTAAATCTTGATTGCTATACATATATTATTATAAGTTATAAATCAATTCTTGAAGTGAGTAACTTTATATTAACTATAGTCAAACTATTACTGAAATGGGTTACCTATCTATACATGTAATAAAATTGTAACTAAGCCGAATCTGTACATTAAATATTTATTAGAAAATTCTATTGAAATAGTCATTATTATCGTTACAGAGGCCGAATCTATAGTTTTTAGATTTTTTTCTGTTTTTCTGTCTGGGAACGCATCACAAAAAAACCACTGGACAGATTTTGATGAAATTTGGTATGATGACAGCTGGTTATCTGGGTCAGCATATAATAAAAAGTATTACTGGGAGAAAATTACTCATGTTTGAGAAATCTATACTAAATCTTGAAATTTAACTAACGGATGAATCCGAGCGGAGCGAGGGTGAGTCGCTAGTAATGAAATATGGTTGAACAAAGTTGTTTACTAAGTAGAAAGTTACAGATTTGATTCTTATAAGTAGTTAAATTGTTTAAATAATAAAAGAGTGTGTGTTTGGTAATAATTAATATTATATTTTTTGAAAGAACTTGGGACAGAAACAGTCTAAATCGTACTAAGATATTATTTTACTTTTAAATTTTTGACTTAATTTACAGCGAAACATGGCGCATGTTAATTTCATTTTAAGTAGGTTAACATTTTAATTTTCTTCGTCTACTTGGAGAATTATTTCTATATATATATATATATATATATATATATATATATATATATATATATATATATATATATATATATATATATATATATATACCACAACGACGACTCTGGTCGAGGTGCTCGACTATGTTCTAAGTGTCTCAAACATTACGCGTCGTTAAGCCTTAGCTCTGATAATATTTATTTATTCCTCATTTAGAGATAAAAAGTAAACAAGTCAGATAACACAGCTGTGAATAAACCCTATATCAACAGGCGTATTAGACGTCATAATGCAAAACTTGAACGGTATGGCGATAACTTTTAAATACAACAATTAAGAAACAATGTTCTTAATAAATGTTCAATAATATTTTTTGTTAGACAGTATTATACTGTTTTTTTACTGTTAATTCGGTAAAATATTTTTAAAATTGTATTGAAATGACAAATGCAATCGTTAGGTCGTAGAAATATTTTATCATTCCCATATATATTTTTTACTCGGTATATCGGTCGGTGCCAGCCGATACAAAGCAAAGCACACCGACTTAAAAATATTTGATTAGGTATGTATAGTAAATGAAAACTACCAATCGGTTATTTTTTTACTTTTTAGTGCTTTTTTGAAGTCGGTTTAAATTTTTTTTTTGTTAAAAAGTTTTTATTCAAAATCAACTTCAAATCAAGTTATTATGATTTCTGAAAGTAAGTAATTTATGTATATCTGAATAAAAAATAGCCTATAGCACTCGACTAAGTGAAAAAACTTCAAAATCGGATCAGTAGTTACAGAGATTATCCCCTACATCCACACCTAGCGACTTACAAACTTGACTAAAACTTCAATAAAATATTAGTGTATACAATGTAAACCGTTTGTCGCCGTAACCGTGGTTCCGTCGTGGTCGCTTAATGTGCAGATGTCGATATATGACTTACTAGCATTGCCCGCGGCTCCACCCGCGTTCAGATGACCAAACACCAAATTCTTAGGTTTTACATATTAGTAGACTCTTATATTGCACTTTTTGTATTTTTTCTCAGAAATGAGATATTTTCCTGCATTAAAAGTGTCCTATATGTTGACCCGGATAACCAGCTATGACCATACCAAATTTCATCAAAATCCCTCCATTGGTTTTCCGTGATACGGTAACAGACAGACAGACAGACAGACAGACAGGCAGACAGACGGACGGACGGACAGACGGACGAACGGAAGGACGGACAGACAGACAGGCAGACCAAAATTCTAAAAACTATAGATTCGGGCTCTGTAACGATAATAATGTCTATTTCAATTAGATTTTCCAAAAAATATTTAATGTACAGATTCGGCTTAGTTACAATTTTATTATATGTGTAGATAAGTAGACTGTTTAATACTGGCGCCAAAACCTAAATTAGAATTTGAATTTATGAAACAAACGTCAAACTAATAAACTACAAGCGTATAATAGGTTGTCATGTACTGTTTCCTAATAGAACCTATTTTGGCACAATGACAGCTAAACTTAGGCTCTAATAGGGCGATCGTGAGACCCGTATCTTACACAATTTCTCAGATTGTGCTCTGACTAATATATATGATTGCAATATATGTATTGTATATATATATATATATTTATATATATATATATATATACTAGCAATGCCCGCGGCTCCGCCCGCGTTCAGATGACCAAAAACCTAATTCTTAGGTTTTACATATTAGTATACACTTATAGTGCAGATTTTGAGTTTTTGTATTTTTTCTCAGAAGTGAGATATTTTCCCGCGGTAAAAATTAGCCTATATGTTGACCCGAATAACCAGCTATCATCATACAATTTCATCAAAATCTGTCCAGTGGTTTTCTCGTGATGCGGTAACAGACAGACAGAAAGACAGACAGACAAAAATTCTAAAAATTATAGATTCGGACTCTGTATCGATAATAATGTCTATTTCAATTAAATTTCCCAAAAAATATTTAATGTACAGATTTGACTTAGTTAGAATTTTATTATATGTATAGATATATATGTATTGTATTCCCTTTATTAACTCCTCCTTCCTCTCTAACACGGATCTCCCTTTACTACAAGGAGGATCTGGTCATAGTCCACCACGATAGCGAAGTGTCGGTTAGCGGACTTCACATGTCTTTTTAAAACTTGTTAGGTTCTCTCAGACATGCAGGTTTTCTCACAAAGTTTTCCTTTACCGTAATATGATTATTTAGGTTCTATTTAATCCTAAGACACAACTTTTTTTTGGAAAATGTAAAACTTTAACAAAAAATCATTGTGACATCTACAATCCATAATATACTCTATAGTTTCATACTGCTAAATGTAAAGATACGAAATTTTAAAAATTATAATGAAAGTGCTAATTTTATAATTTTGTAATATGTAGAATTATAATGTGTCATTACAATGTGTTTTTTGACATCTATTCTACAACGAGTAGTAATAAGCGAACCTTGGAGTTCCCACATTACATGGCGATCCTGCCAGGATCATGTAAGCCTCCCTGGTACCTATATATTATACGACCTGCTATTATTAAAGAGTATTAAACGAACCTTGGAGCTTAGCAGTTGTCTCATTTTGTTCCCACATTACACAATAAAGAGATCAATTTATCAGCTATTTATTTGTCTTAGCCTTGAAATATGTATATTATGTAGATATTACGTGTCTGTACACTTAATCAAAGTCCACACTATTATTAGTCTATATAAATATATAAAAGTCGATGTGTGTGTATGTTCCCTATGGAATCTAAAACGGCTGGAGCGATTTTGATGAAATTTTCAGGCAATCTTCAGGTTTTTTCATGAATAAAACTAAAGCTCGTTAATACTCGTACTACTACTAAACAAAAGAAAAGAAAATCGGTTGACAAACAGAGGAAAAAACTACTTAGAACTGTTTTGTTGTTATAAATAGGTAAAATGTGACTTTGCTAGTGTTGCTGTATTATTACACAATAAATTCTTCGAAAATAATTATTCTGGGTACTTTCTATAGTAGAAAGCTTAATTATCCCTAAGCAATGTACTTTTTTTACGCAACTAAGTTTTCGTAGAAAGAAGGAGCTTTTGTGTTTGCTGTGAGGAGAAAACTATCTCTTATCTTAAAATACGTTACAATAATAATAAAAAATACTCATATTATTACAAACTATAAAATTAAAAACTTTTAAATAGTAAAATCCATATCCATACTAATATTATAAATGTGAAAGTGTTGGTTTGTTTGTTTGTTTGTTTGTTTGTTTATTTGTTTGTTGGTTTGTTTGTTGGTTTGTTTGTTTGTTTGTTTGTTTGTTTGTTTGTTTGTTTGTTTGTCTGTCTGTCTGTCTGCCTGTCTGTCGGATTGGTGTGATTATTTGTGGAGATAGTATGATGGCTGGAGAGTGACATAGGCTACTTTCTACCGCGGCAGATTATCTAATTCCCACGGGAATACACGTTATAATACAACCTGAAAAATTATTTATGTTCATAATTACTTGAAATTTGGTTTTAATCTTTAAAGCTCTTTAATACAATTAAATAAACACGTGTTTTAGCCTTTTTCAAAATTCATCCTATAAGGGGGTAAAATAGGGGATGAAAGTTTGTATGAAACCTGCCTTTTTAGAGTTTTTTCATAGTTTTAACGCGGGCGAAGCCGCGGGTTCTGCTAGTAATATATACTTTATCTATAGAAATTGTATGATACGTTTTGCAATTTGCATCACAAAGCACGACACGATCCGGACATTAATGTTTAGGTACTTACGTTTGTTCACGCAATTCAGTTAAAACTTAAATATTCCATTTATCATATGAAGTAAGAAGTTTATAATCAATTATTTTATTACAATTTAACTATTAAGTACAGTTACTGTCATAATTTACACTTAATATATGCCTTTTCTCATGAAGAGTAGGTACTAAAATTTAATTACATAACTAGATTGGAAAGATCGAAGTAAGACGTTGGTTTATGTACATATTTTACTACACTTTTAAGATAAATTTAATTATATAATAAATATACATAATATTTATTATACGTCATTTTAATACTTTATATCTTTACTAGCAACTCACCCTCGCTACAGTTACGTTTTACAGTTACCTTTAACTGCCTCGATGGTGTAGTGGCTAGCATGTACGGCTGCACACCCGGAGGTCCTGGGTTCAAGTCCCGGGTCGGGCCAAGTTTAGTTATTGAGTCTTTCTGTATAGTAAGCTTCAGTAACAGCCCGGAGTTGGAAAGTTGGCAGTGTTTCACCCCCGTGCCTCGGAGAGCACGTAAAGCCGTCGGTCCTGCGCCTTAACTCTCACCGGTCGTGTCGAGTAGTCGTCCCACCGGAGTATGAGAGTGACAGGAATAGAGAGTGCACTTGTGTCTGCGCGTACACTTGTGCACTATAATATCTCCTGCGCAGTTGGCTAGTCTCAATGAGATTGGCCGCCGTAGCCGGAATCGGATAGGAGAACATCATCACAGTTACCTACTATAGATTTCTCTGAGATGAGACATTTTGCCGCACTAAAAAGTATCCTATATGTGGACCCGGATACTCGGCTATCATCATACCAAATTTCTAATATAAAAAATAATGACTATTTCAATAAGATTATCCAAAAAATATTTGATATTGTACAGATTCCACTCTGTTAGAATTGTACTATATGTGTAGGTATGTATAACATAAAATAAAAGCAAACTCCAAACTTTATACATAGGTCTAGGTGCTATTACAAATGCGAAAGTTGGTATTTTTAAACTTTAATTGCATTATTATTACTCCTTCACGGTACACATAGACTATGACCTAGAGTAGCACATAGGCTACTGTAAGGCAACTCGACATAGGCGAGTAAATCATTCATTTTCATTCATTCTTACCACCATTAATTTACATAGTTCTCAAGTATAAGTTCATTCATATTCTAATAGGGTTCTTCATTAAGCCTGTTTTCTATTATGATAGATAATCTTACCATAAGGGTTTCATAGGGTACTCAGAGGTAGATTCGGTCAAATCCCGTATTCATAATTAACTTCACTATTATATTAACAATGTAGTACAATACAGGTGGTTTTCTTTGTTACCTTTTGTTACAATCTTAATTAGATGCTAACGAACCTCATTTGATTCCTTTATTAAATTTATGTTTTGTAAATATAGAACTGGGAAATGGACTAGTACATAAATACGCCGATCAAAACATTAAACCTCAATAATTGAAAGAGAAATCTCTCGTACATAAAATTCAAACCTTGAGAAATATAATAATTATCTTATTATAAATAAATAGAAATAGCAATAAAGCGAGCAAACAGCTACCTTGTTTAGAAAGTTATTCGATAAATTAATTCAATATATGAGAATGTCTACTGAATATCCACTGTTTTTGTAAATTATATTTAACTAATATATCAGTTATTAAGGGTTAAAATTTAAAAAAAAATATGTATTTAAAATATAATTAATTTATAAATCTATGTTTTTAATTTTAAATATTTTGACAATTACTAACATATAATATAATAATCTCTTAACAAACCAATTTTACTTACTTTTCAAAATATTTATACATATAATATAGTAGCATTGCCCGCGGCTCCGCCCGAGTTCAGATGACCAAAAACCAAATTCTTAGGTTTTACATATTAGTATACTCTTACATTGCAATTTTTGTATTTTTTAGAGATATTTTTCCGCGGTAAAAAGTATGCTATATGTTGACCCGGATAACCAGCTATCACCATACCAAATTTCATCAAAATCTGTCCAGTGATTTTCTCGTGATGCGGTAACAGACAGACAAACAGACAGTCAGACAAAAATTCTTAAAACTATAGATTCGGACTCTGTATCGATAATAATGTCTATTTCAATTAGATTTTCCAAAAAATATTTAATGTACAGATTCGACTTAGTTACAATTTTATTATTATATGTGTAGATTATAAAGGACCAACCAAAGCTTTATGTCATCGTCAAGTGAACACGAGACAAGGACTACACGAGACACTCTGCTCCATACCGGTGACTGACGCCTTACTTTGTTACTTGTCAACAAACTTCGTATGAAAATTAGAATAAACAAGCCGTTGTGAGTCGATGTTAATGTTTCTCCCATATTCTATTTTAGTATATGAACACAAGCCTTTAAATAACATTTAATATATAAAGTTGTATCCATTGACCGATTTCATAAAAGGGAGTGATTTGGTTGGGAGTGTGTTTTTGCTACCACGATATATACCGTATAATATAAATTTTAAGAAAAAATCCTAATACTACTACAATATTTATTGTTATTAATATATTTAAAGTGATTTTAAGTTAGCCTTGCTGCTTAGATTTAAACGGTGAATGACCTTTATACATTATGTACAAATATATTTTTTCTTGGAAAAAAACATTATTTTCCCAGAGTTAAAATTATCTTATAAGTATACCTATATCCATAAGATTTTTGATTCTAGGGAAAAATTTCTTAAACAAATTGTTAATATTAAAACTTTCAAATATTAAAACTGTGCGCTAAAATTTTAAATAAAAAGTGAAAAATCATACACAAGAAGTATTAGTTACTGACACAAACTGCAGTATTCAATAAAGATACGACAAGTTTATGGCGAGTAATAACTCCAAGAATGAAAATAGTGACTTACTACTTACGTTTAAGCGTTTAGTATACATATCTCCGATATGAGATATTTTCCTGCAATAAAAAGTATCCTATATGTTGACCCGGGTAACCAGCTAACATCATACCAAATTTCATCAAAATCTGTTCAGTTGTTTTTTTCATGATGCGGTCATAGACAGACAGACAGAAAGACAGACAAGCAAAAATTCTAAAAACTATAAATTCGGCCTCTGTATCGATAATAATGTCTATTTTAATAAGATTTCCCAAAAAAATATTTAATGTACAGATTCGGCTTAGTAGAAATTATGGCTATGTAAAGATTAGATTTGTGCATTGAAAATACATTCATATCGACACGTTTAATAAGGTAGAGAAATAATCACTCTTATATTTTACTGTTTAGAAGCTAACTTCAGTATTAGTTTTTAAGTATCCTTCTATACCTCAAAGCCATCTCCATTAAGTAAGCTTATAATGTGAGTTCGTAAAATTAAACACTAAATACTTAATATATTATGTACATAAATTATACATACACTACTGTGTATGTATAATTTACATATATTTAGTACAAAGACCAAAACAAATCTATCCCACGGGCACAGTACATTTTTCCGGAATAAAAAGTAACCTATGTGCTATTCCAGACTATAATAATCTATCTCTGTGCCAAACATTATCCAGATCCGTTTAGATGTTTTGGCGTGAAAGACTAACAAACATTCATCGATCTTCACAAACTTTCACATTTATAATATTAGTATGGACATTTGGGATATACTTATCGCCTACGATTAGACCCAAAATTCTTTATCTCTGCTTTTTTGGCGTATGAGTACCATAATTTATTCGGTCACCATTTTTAGGCAATTATTCTTATCAAAATCTAAAATAAAAAAATTGAGATAAATAGAATTTGACGACACGTTTGGCTCAGTTTGTAGTGTCTCTACTTGCTGTGCCAGCGGTTGCGGGTTCGAGTCGCGCTGGAGGCATTCATTTGTGTGATGAGCACGAATCTTGGTACTCCTAGTCATTGGTGTTTATATTTATAATATGTATGTATTTAAAGTTATATGTGTGTAGTGTGTCAACTATCTGGCATCCATAACATAATCCTCGTAGCTTACTATGGGACTAGATGGAGATGTGCTAATGTCTCAACATAAAAAAATAAAAAACAAAACAAAAAAAACATAAAAGAATCTAGCAATTACTTTCAATAAAATTTCTCTTCTAATAATTTTTTAGTATGTTTAAACATAGTAATTGTATTTAAAACATGACCTGAGCCAACATAAAAGCTACGTTTTCTCATAAAACAGTCATTGAAGCCAGTTATTACTTATATAGTACCTGTAACTTCATATATTTATCTGTACATCCCTTTCCTTTAAATATAAAATATAAAAGCCTTATAATATATAGCCATATATCAATTTCACACTAATATTGAAATAAATCTTAGTATGGTCCAATATTTATTTAAGTTTATATTCGAGTTTCGATTCTTTGATTATTGATTTTATACACGACACATTTAAAAATAAATAAATAACACACAAAATTAAGCAAACTACACACAAAATTAAAATGTTAGCCATTATTATTTTTAAATATTATACCTACATAAAAACCACATAAAGTTATTAAAAGTCTAGTAGTAAAGTCTCGTACCTTAATATCTCTCTCCAAACTCATCGGATGTCTTTCCAATCAAATTTTATAAGTGAGGAAATAGATAACGCATCCGTATTTTCGTACAAAATTTCGCAGTACAATGCTACATCGCACAGACGATTCGTGTCAGGGATGTTTAAAAGATCACATCTATTGTGCATATCCAGCTTTATAACGAACTAGCGACTTACTCTCGCTTCCATCGTTTTAAATATAAATAGTTATCGCGAGGAACGGAAAACACATACAGACAAACAGACAAAAATATTATAACTATTGCTTTGGAGTCTATATTTTATACACAATACGTTACAGTCATTGTTTTTAAATTACTTATTTCATGTACAGATTTCGTTAATACTACTTTATGATATCACTACATAGTGTAAAACAGAGTCGCTTCCCGCTGTCTGTCTGTCCCTATGTATGCTTAGATCTTTAAAACTACACAACGGATTTTGATGCGTTTTTTTAATAGATAGAGTGATGCAAGAGGAAGGTTTATATGTATAGTACATGCATATTATGGTACAGAAAAGCCGAGAAATTTAAAGATTTGTATTTCATACTAACCGTTAAAACATACCTAGGGACGAACCCGAGCGAAGCCAGGGTGAATCGCTAGTGTTCAATAATCGTTACTGTAAAATCAATATTGTTTGATTTTAAAATAACTTTCTAGTAAGTACAATACCTATAGGCAGTGATAGCTCAGCGGTAACGCGCTCGCTTGGGAAACCGAGTGAAGCGGGTTCAAATCCCGGGTCTCGCACCTCTGATATTTTTATGTGCGAATCATTTCTAACATGATTACCACTTGCTTTACGGTGAAGGAAAACATCGTGAGGAAACCTGCATGTCTGAGAGAACCTAGCAAGTTTTCGAAAGACATGTGAAGTCCGCCAACCCGCACTTGGCCAGCGTGGTGGACTATGGCCTGATCCCCCTCGTATCGAAGGGAGGCCCGTGCCCAGCAGTGGGACGTTAAAAAGGGCTGAATACAAGTACAATACCTAGTATCGAGTGCAGTTATCAAGCCATTTGGCTAGACAGTGGAACTAGAATAATTTTAAAATCAGTTTTGTCTTGCAACACGCAGCTGATATTGCAATATCCTTGTTGATGTAAATACAAGTGACATTTAAACTACCGAGCCGCGTGATATAACAGTTTTGTGATTGTGATTGTGTGGAATGATTAAACGATGTTTACAACAAATGTAAATTAAATAAAACTATCTTTTCGGATTTTTTCGCGAATTTATTTTGATTTTTGGTTCCCGACGTTTCGAATGCTTTACAGCAATCATGGTCACGGGAGAGACTGAGGTGTTACATGTCTCTAAGATATTATATATAATTATATAAAATGTTTAAAGTTAAAAGTTAAAATATTGTAAGGTACTTCAGTGCCATTTTTCAATTTTTGAATTCATTTTGTTAATTGTGGGTAGGCTGTCTGTAACAACTATATAATGTCGCTAGTATGATAGTTTAAAACTTCTGTAAAGAATTTTACGCCCTACAACTTTTGTAATAACTTCAAATCTCATTTTGAGCAAATACAATATTTACCGAAAAACAACCATCTTTGGACGTGAAATTGATTTAGGATTATGGACGAAATATAAAACACAAACAAAAATATTAATGTTTACAAAATAGGGTATTATATGGTTTATACTGTATATCTTTTATTTAGAGGTTTACCTCTTATTTTACCTTATAAAATTATAATATATAAATATAGAAAAATAATATATAAATAAATTTAATTGCTTGAACCGCGCTAACTAAACATACTAACATAATAATAATTTAGTAATATTTAAACAACGTATAATACAAAATATGATATAAGCAACAATCTGAAAAAGCCAAACAAACGTTGGTTTATATAGAACAAGGAGAATAGATATAACTCTAGGTATAAGCAACTTTCTATTTCAATTTACTCTTGAAACCTTAGTACAGCGACCACGAATCGCTTTACTGGAAAACCAATCAACACGTCCCAATTCTAATTCTAACTATACCCTGTTTATGTGAACTTTATTACTGATTACACAACTTTCAACAATGTGGAATAATTTTACGTAGAATACTAGCGACTTTACCTCGCTTCGCTCGGGTGCGTCCCTTTTAATTTTTTGGAGCGGAACCCTAATTCTTTTTCTAAAATAAAAATAGCGTAAGGTACGCATTACAATATCAGCTATCTGCCAGCGAAAGTCCTGTTAAAATCGGTTCCGCCGTTTCAGAGATAAGCCGGAGCAAACAGACAAACAGACAGACAATCATTTTTTTTTAAAGTTTGAATTTTCTAAATTCTAAATGCATATGAAATTATATACGGTACTTGTAGTACCGTATATGATTTTATATGCATTTAGTAAAAAGCTGTTATTTTAACATTACAAGCAAACACTTCAATTTTATTTATCTGTATAGATAAATAAAACTCTAAATTGAAAATTTATTACTCCTGTAAGCTAAACCAATTAACAAGTTTTATGGATGTATATTGTATATTTATTGTTTAATAAATAATACAAATACTAAAACTTATTTTTTTAAGTGTGTAGTTATAACTTAAACTTAGTTGTATTTCTATTAAGGTAATGCCTCACCACCAATCTCTTTACTTCAATTTTAGGGTCCAAACACGCGGTGAGTGTATATTTG
The DNA here is from genome assembly GCA_951806755.1 of Brenthis hecate. NCBI lineage: Eukaryota > Metazoa > Arthropoda > Insecta > Lepidoptera > Nymphalidae > Brenthis > Brenthis hecate. The sequence goes on from OX638278.1 coordinate 769,989, forward strand.
CTGGTCATTTAGACATCTGTGACAAATGCAAACGTTCAGCCGTACAGAGGTCGAACCCGTGACATGGTTTATAGTTAGTAATTTGCAATCATTTAGGACACCCTATTTTCTTATGGAATTCTAAAACCTCATGTTACTTTCTATTTTATGGCAGCAGACATTTTATTTTTTAGGCTACAAAAAGACATACTATGTGAACACGAATCCTATTTATTCATAAACTTACTAGATAGATCGGTTCCAGAGAAAACTATTGTTTATTTACACGTTTCCCAAAAATTTATAAAAATATATTATTAATAAATAATTGAATTCCTTGATTTGTTAAGTATATCTCGATTTGTTTGGTAGGTTTTGTTTGTTTAATTTCTTTAGATCCTAGAATTCTCTACATATTTTCGCATGCGGTATCCACCTTAACAGGTAATGCATTTAGCTATAAGAACTAGGTACTATAGTAAAATATTATAATTTTTACCGTAATATTGTAATTATCACTGGCGAATCTTAATAAAATAAAAAGTATGATAGAATATTAAGCTTTCATAAATTAAGTACCACCTCCTTTTTGGATGAGGTGGATCAAAAAGAATGATTAAAATGAGTTGCATTTATTATAGCAAAATAAATTTAGACGTTTCCATATTGTCAACAAATGAAATATATCAATGTTGACCAATTTAAACTGAGCAGAATCGAATCCACGAACACAGGCTACGAACGTCTACACTACATATAAACTGACCTAAGCCAATATCTAACTGTAATATTTTCAAATTCCATTAAAATTATGCATGGAAATTTGTCATTTATAAATTGTGATTGCGTGCGGGCGTTTGCAACAACAATAGTCTAATACCTTATTTGGTATATTGCATCGATCTCTCCGTTCACCGATTAACTTCAATCTCAGTTGCAAAATCATTTATGAAACTTGTACGCTTGAAACTGCTACTACACATAGAAATAACTTATATAACTATACTAGCATTACCCGCGGCTCCGCCCGCGTTCAGATGACCAAAAACCAATTTCTTAGGTTTTACATAATTAGTATACTCTTACATTACAGTTTTTGTATTTTTTCTCAAAAATGAGATATTTTCCCGCGGTAAAAAGTATCTTATATATTGACCTGGATAATCAGCTATCATCTTACCAAATTTCATCAAAATCCCTCCCGTGGCTTTTCCGTGATGAGGTAACAGACAGACAGACAAAAATTCTAAAAACTATAGATTCGGACTCTGTATCGACAATAATGTCTATTTCAATTAGATTTTCCAAAAAATATTAATTATACAGGTTTGGCTTAGTTACAATTTTATTATATAGTATGAGATTAAACTGTTTTTAATCTATAAAAAAAACGTGTGTGCGTACCTATGTAACCACGTAAGAAGTTATACTTCTTTGGCGTAACAGAACAAAAATAGTTGAAGATTTCATCCCGTATGTCACAACTCTATTTTTGTAAAAGGAATGCAACTAACTTCACCATGTCGCTATTTAGCTGTCGGTGTGCGCGCGCATCGTAAAAATGTTAGTGACATATTTTTTTCCAAACGTGCCAATAGAAGTATAACTTCAAAAATAATTATAATTATCGATAATTTTATTGAGTTAAAATTATCCATAATATCTTTATCACTACATAGTATAAAACAAAGTCGCTTCCCGCTGTCTGTCTGTTCCTATATATGCTTAGATCTTTAAAACTACGCAACGGATTTCGTGGGGTTTTTAATAGACAGAGTTATTCAAGAGGAAGTTTTATACGTATAATACATGCATATTATAGTACAGAAAAGCCGAGAAATTCAAAGATTTGTATTTCATACTAACCGTCAAAACGTACCTAGGGATGCGATGGTGAAGATGGGAAGCGAGGGTGATCGCTAGTTTCATATAATTTAACATTTAACCGACTAGAATTACTATTTATGTGACTACTTATTATTTATCAACCAAATCTAATAAAATCAATTTGATATATCCTTATTTTCTCCCTTATAAAAAGTTTAAAGTATAAATAATTTACTGCAGAAAAACTGATCATTTTCAGTAGAAAAGCTTAATAGTTATATTTTCATATGAAAGCTTTTTATCGATTTAAGCATCGCACGTTTAATTACGCAATATGATAATATAAGACATATCTAATGAATAAAAAAAAATATCCATTGACTAATATAGACAATGCAGAGCCTAAGCCGCATAATTTAAAAACAAGTAATTTTGCTAAAAATTCTGTATAAGATAAATGAAAAAATTGAAATACCCCCGGCCATCTTGGACAGATTTTTATCAAACATAGCTAATAACACTCCCGACTAATTCACCTTTCAAACAAAAACAAACAAAATCAAAATCGGTTCATCCGTTGGAGAGCTACGATGCCACAGACAGACACACATATACACAGACACGTCAAACTCCTCGTCATGGTAATTATGTATAACATTACCGTGACACCGTCGTTTTTGCATCGGGGGTTAAAAACAGAAATAAGCATTGTATGGATGTTCGCCATTTTTAATGTATGAAGCATGGAAATGGATGTTTATTGTTTAAAAGCTTAAAACTTGATATTAGCGATGGAATGTTTTATCGAGTAGACTGTAATTATTTATTAGTAAACTAATAAATTATAGCTGGGATTATTCTGTTAGAAAAAAAATGTGTATTTTATATTATGCACAGTAGGAGACATGATGTATACAGAATCCGACGTATGACAGTTTTTTATCCATATTTTACATTTAGATAGAAACGGGACTTTTTAAATGTATTTACTTTCAGATCATTTATTCAGAAATCCTTATTATTAATATTATAAATTTGAAAGTTTGTGAGTATGTATGGATGTTTGTTACTCTTTCACGCCAGAACAGTTTAACGGATTTAAATTAAATTTAGCACAGAGATAGATTATAGTCTGGAATAACATATAGACTACTTTTTATCCCGGAAAATGTACGGTTCCCGTGGGATAGGTTTATTATTGTTTTCCTAGAGGTGTAACCAAGCGAAGTGAGAGAGAGCCGCTAATCTAACATAAATGAATAAGATACGATACCCATTAATAAGCTTTAAAATTTGGCCTTACATTGCCACGTTATAAACTTGTTTGACATATTGTGGCCCAAAATAAATCATTGTAACATTTACATACCAGTCATTCGGTGTCTATGACACCATAAAAATATAAAATGTCAACGTAACTCGAATCAAATAAAGCTTATAACCGTACCTACCAAAATGTAAAATTTTAAACAAAATAACACTTTTATTTTTAGTAAATTGCTGGTTCTTATTACTTTGAATGTCGTGATGAAACTGACTAGCATTGTCTACTACGGCAGAGGTCGTTAGTTTAATTCTTTCATATATTTAGCCCTTTTTTAACGTCCCACTGCTGGGCACGGGCCTTCCTTCAATACGGGGGGATCAGACCGTAGTCCACCACACTGGCCAAGTGCGGATAGGTGGACTAGTTTAAAATACAAAGTAAATATTTGACATTCACCTCCCAACATGCAATGTTTCGATACTTCATTCCTCTATTCTTTACTCGATACTGATAAAAAAGAGACAAATTGAAAATCGGTTATATCGGTTGTCCGAACTTTATCTCTCATTTTTGACAGCTCTTTTTCTTTTTTATTCCATATCCTTCTTCGCATAAGTATATACAAAAAGTTTAATATAAATAAAATAATATAAAAATTCTCATCATAGGTCTGTTAAATATTGTAAATGTGAATAAAGTCATGTCCTTTACGCTAATTAAATATTAACTTAATGATCATATCTAAAATACTGATATGTTAAAAAAATAACATCGTCTAAAGCTTTTAGCGTTGATACAAATTATATAAAGGTTTATTATTTTATTATTAGCTTTTTTTTGTCATGCTGTTGATTTTGAAATACTAAAAATAGACGCTAAGTGAATACTTAAGTTTTTAAAAAATAAAACATACTCGTATATAAAACCTTTACAATCGTCCAATAAAATGTAAATTTGTACCATTGCAAAAATATTTCTGAAATGTTTTATCTTGTAAACAAAAATCGGTCAAGTCAGACTTAGAGATTAAAACCTGTACTGTATATATATTTGTGCGACGTACTTACCTAGAAAACAAAGCATATTCTACGGATATTTCGACTTGCGATACGACTTTTGTATAGTAATATTATAAAGAGGATTTTTTGTGTTTTTACTACAACTACTGAATCGATTTAGATGAAATTTGGTAAGAGGTTAGTTTGAAACCCTGGGAAAAACACAAAATAGTTTTTATCCCGGAAATCAAACCTTAAGGGGATGAAAATTGCGATGAAATTTTGTATAGGGAAGCAACCTAGGGACGAACCCGAGCGAAGCGAGGGTGAGTCGCTAGTTTTAAATAACTTTACCTAATATGACCTATATTACGGTAAAATAACAAGTACTTTCAAGATAGGATATACAGACAGATGAACGGAGAGTATCAGTTTAGTTAGTTATAGTTTATTTTTAAGGCTCCGTCTAGAACCTTTCGTATTGAACCCAAAAATTAAAAGGGAAAATAAAAACATGCAAAAATTCACTACTGACTCACACTTACAATATGAATATTTAATTAATAGCGACACTTGTTTGGATATCACCAAGTTAGTCGACGAGGATTTAATCTACAGAAGCAAGGTTGTAAAAATTATCTCCATTTCTGATGAACCCAGCTCTATCTCACAGGCACTTCATTAAGATTTTATTATGCATGTCGTACGCATATCTAGTTTGTGGAATATAAATATAATTATAATGAACTTTACAGTATTTAAATTGACTGTTTTCTCACTATTTAAATGAACCAGTTGTTATTATATAAATAAAAGTTTTAATGCAATATAGTTAGTAGTAAAAGATATATTATTATTGTGTTAGATGCATAAATATTTTTATTTTAATTCAAATATAAACTGTATATAACCTAATGTAATTTACAAAATCGATGTACGATGTATAAGAGCTTTTGATCATTAAGTTGTCTCAAACAGTTATGTTATAATAGAAATTATAGATTGTTTAGCTACTTTTTCATTTCGGCGCTACTTGGTACAAACTATTTCTATGCAAAAGTATGGAAACAAATCCATACAAATATTATAAACGGGAACGTTTGTGAGGATGGATAAATGAATGTTTGTCACTCTTTCACGCTAGAACAGCTCGTTCAGCTGGATCTGGATGTGGCACAGAGATAGATTATAGTCTGGAATAACACAAAAGTTAGTTTTTATCCCGGAAAATGTACGGTTCCCGAAGAATAGACCTGCTTTTGTCTAGGGACGAACTCGAAGCGAGGTCTTTAGTAATAGAATAAATGCAAAATAGCATTAATTATTATTATATTAAAATTGGAATTAATAGAACAAAAACTTTAAATAATTTACTTCAAGCACAAACTTGCAAACATTTTATATATATAGAAAACTCAGGTTTTAGCTTTCGCATTCTCTATGGTCTTGTTAACGTGACATCTCGTACAATTCAACCTTTAGATGCCACGATGTGTTTGAAATTTATCGCAGTCTTAGATAACTATCTTGTAAAATAAACTTGTATTATTTATAACGTAACACAGATTTACATATATTCATCTACCATGAAGTGACTTATTCAATATGCAATGGCGGGCGAGATTTGTATGACAAATAGTTTTATTTCCATAACAGTTATGTTAAGATTCAAACTATTATTTACTAGACTTTCCTTTCTTAAATTCTTGGACAACTTTACCAAACTTTCCTTTACAAACCTTATTCTGACTATTAAGAATTTAAGAATTTTAAATTTCGCCCAATCAATATAGCCATTCTCAAGTAATGCGCTTACGAACAAATATTTTATTTTTAATTATATAGATTCACAAATAGTATCTATCTCTTAGTAGATTTCTGCTAACAACTTATATTCTACTGAATTATTCAATTTACCGCGATACAATTTGCTTCGTCTTGTAAAATGAGTACAAACCAAGAAATGCACTTTTGCCTTTATAATATTAGTTAAGGATATAAATCCAGATCCGTTTTGAGATTCTAGCGTGATCGAGTAACAAACATACATCCAAATATCCAAACATCTAAGCTTTTACATTTATAATACTATGTAGTATAGATTAAATAATTTTATTCTTATATTTGTTTTCTTAATATATATTATAATAAGTATAGATTTAATTACAATTTATTTTTTCTTATTAAAAAATAGATTATTTTACTAACCAAGATAAATATATTACGTACTCAACGCAGTATATTTGTATATTTTTAGTTAATAATCTTGACCTAACAAGTTTTGATCTACTGCAGGTTTATTTCTATTATATATTTTTTTCAAATATTTTATATAGCTAATAAATAAAAAGAAAGAAAAGTAAAACGAAATAAAGAATCAAATTTAAAAACTAAATCTAACTAAAAACTTATACTGACTTCAAAATCACTTCAAATGTAATTATTTTACTCTTAGCGATATATTTTTGTTATTATTAGGGTGGAAATTTTCTTGACATTTATATGGCATCAACAACCACCTATAAGTTTACTCTGTCTGTTCATGCATATATGTACATTATACATATTATGTTCTATAAAAAGCCATACTTGAACAAACTAAGCCACCTTTACTGCTATATATGAGATAAGTATAGTTGGTAAATTTCATTTAAATAAAACCTCCATTTAAATACGAAAACGTAATAAAAATAAAGTTCATGATAAACGTATCAACGTCTATGCAAAAAAGATGATCACGTCTCTTGTATACGGTCCACAGTACATACACGCATGCATGTTTGGAAAGCTTCCTGGCAGTTACAAAAATATTGTAATAATAAAATATATATATTTTAATATATATTTCTGGTATCTCACTGGTCGTGTCGAGCAGTCGTCCCACCGGAGTATGAGAGTGACAGGAACAGAGAGTGCACTTGTGTCTGCGCGTACACTTGTGCACTATAATATCTCCTGCGCAGTTGGCTACTCTCAATGAGATTGGCCGCCGTGACCGGAATCGGTCGGGAGAACATCATCATCAACATCATATGGCGGTACCTATTAATCTATTCTATTTGTGGTATTTCTTACTAACGATAGAAATTTAACACAATTTGTATGGAGCTTATGTCAAAATTCTATCTCTAGCAAGAATTTTTCAGATAGGCTGTTAGGAACCGGCGATAATCATCCATGTAGCGTAGATAGCAACGAGTAATAGAGTGATTTTACTACACCAGAGTATGAGGACTTAAACACCTATACTACCTATGTTTATTACCTTTTGTGTACTTTATTATGGACGCGAGCGTGTGCTTATGAATTTCTAAGTATCACACCACCTCTCTTTTATTTTTACAATTTAAAAGATGAAATTTGAAAATTATACGAAAACATTTTATAATTTAATGAATTTATTTAAATAGTAAATACTTAAAGAATTTCAAATATTATGTTGTTTTAATGTTGCGTGATCAATAATATGAAAGCTGTTATGAATGGCTTTTATTACATAGATATCAAACAACCTCTAAAAATAAATAAAAATTAATGATTATTTTTCATATTACATATATATATATATATATATATATATATATATATATATATATATATATATATATATATATGTGTGTGTGTATATATATGCATATATAGTGTAACATACAGAAAAATTGAGCTCTTTGTCTTTTAAAGTCGGTCAAAAACTACTGATTACTAATTTCTTAAAATAAACCAACGCAGAATGGTTTTATTCATGAGAAAAAATGCAATGTAACCACTTTGAGCAGGTAAATTGAATTGAATTAAGTTAACAAGCGCATAATTTATGTCGTTGAAGTACTGATAGACGGTTTATCCTTAGATTTACATACTTCCCCGAGGATAATATTGAAGCGTAAATGAAGCACGCCAAAGCCACATTTTAATGTAAAGATATTACGATGATATATCTTCCAGGAATAGATATTTATCACAATTTATCGGATATATTAAATTAAAAAAGCTACATAGACTTCAAAATCACTTAAAAGCAAATTAATAAAAATATACCCTCTTTCTTTAAAGTTGATCAAAAACAAACAATTTTTTTCTAACTTTATACTAAAATTAGAATCAATCTTTCCTACATTTATTTCCAGAGCCTCGAGAAATGTGAATCCTGACTAATCATACAGGTTTGTGCAATTTGATTTTTTTTATGTGACTAAGGGGGCAAACGGGCAGGAGATTCACCAGATGGAGAGTAATCACCGCCGCCCATGGACATCTGCAACACCGCAGGGCTTGCAGATGCGTTGCCGGCCTTTAAGGAAGGAATACGCTCTCTTCTTGAAGGTGGCCAGGTCGTAGCGGTTCGGAAAGACCGCCGGCGATAGCTGGTTCCACAGAGTGGTTGTGCGGGGCAGAAAATGCCTTAAAAATCGCACTGTTGTTGATTAAAGAAATGATGTTTTATGATGTGTTAGATGTTTTATAAAACCTAAGTCGCTTCCATCGTCTAATTTATTTCGATTCGTTGTTTATTTTTATATAATAATTGAGATTTACATATCTAGCTAAGATGCTACTGGCTATTGAATGATCACGCAAACTAAATATATATAAGTACGTATGTAAAGTTGAAAATATTTTTGTATATATTACTAAAAATTTACTGCTTCGCAGTTATGTTAAAGCACATTGTCGTACTGTGTAGAATATATTTAACCAAAATATCGTGGATTCTAGTATCGTTTGAGATTTTTTTTTTTATTATTCATTCAAGATCAAAACCTTGTACCTATTAGGTCTTTCATGGTGTTGGGTCCATAGACTTAGTTAAGAACAATGAGTCAGTAATCCTATTTAGTATTGTTATTTTTAAGGAATAACTGCCAATTATAGCCAAGCGACCATATTCGAACAAGTTTAAAATAAAAAAACTCCATTTTACATTTTAAGCCAACACTTCTGTAAGAGAGCTATAACATATGCTCATTATACACGATCGTCCTGTCATTTTATGTACTAAGTATAATAAGATGACTATAAAATTTTAGATAGCCACAATTTATATGGACTTTTATGTTCCCAGTTACCAGTGTTATGAAGGAAATTTATTGCAAAATATTTTTATGTAATATACATATATATATTTCACTATAATAGTTTAGAGTAAATCTCTATGTATATACTTTGTTAACAAACCATTTTATGGCAACGTTTTCTCATATTTTAAGCCTGCTGCTGTCATATAAAACTACCAATATTAACTAGGAATGCGCCGCGGCTTCACGACTACCTTTTGAGGGTTCCGTACCCGAAGAGTGCCAACAGAAATTTATTACTAATCCTCCGCTGTCCGTCTGTCCGTCCGTCCGTCCGTCTATCAGAGAACTGTATCTCATGAACCGTAATAGGTAGAGTGTTGAAATTTTCACAAAGTATGTATTTCTTTTACCGCTAAAATAACAAATAAAAATACAATAAACATTTTTTGACGTTCGTAAGCGATCATCGAAATTAAGATACTACATACATAAAGTAAAAGTCATATTAATATAAAGAACATATACGATGGTACGGAACCCTTTGCGTGCGAATTCGACTCGCACTTGACCGATTTTTATATACATATGTAGGTAGTTTATTTAATTTATTACTCGTTTATGTTGTTAAAAATTATATTTAACTCATTACTTGCTTATAACGAAAACTATTGACACTTTCAAAGCAATTTTTACAAGCAACAAGGAAAATCCATAAACCAACATAATAAAATAAGTTCATTACCCTTTTACAAATTTTCTTCAATATTAAAATTGAAACTATAATTTTCTTAATTCAATAAGTACTAGAACTCAATTATGAACAAACAATACTTTCTTAAAAGGGAATAAACAAATAATAACTGAAAACACAAATTAGTTTAAGCATTTTGAGCTACCGCGGAACATCCGCATTCGTATGCTAGCAACGCTATTAGATACTCGCAGTCTGCAACTGTCCGGGCCATCTGCTTTATGAAACAAAGCTGTTCCTAAGCAATTTACTCCTAATGAATATATATATATATATATATATATATATGTATATATATATATATATTATATATATATATATATATATATATATATTATATATATATATATATATATACATGTCATACATACATACACTAGCGGCATACCCTATATTCGTTCGTGTGTCTGTGAATCTTTTTTTTGGGGCAGGCACCTTTGCGGCGTACGCAGAAAATCTCACAAATTGGATGTAGGGTTAGGTTAGGTTAGATGATTGATTTTTATTACCCTACTGCGGCGAAGCCCAAAATAGGGTTATGTTTGAACTGTGTTGTACACGTATGGATTTTCTTAAAATCTACCTATATGGAACTATTACCATCATCCTCAAGGGATAATTCACTCTTTAAAAAATAAATATCGATTCCCTACAGGAGAAAATATCGCATGACTCATAAAAACAAAAAACATATAGCCATAGTAAGTACCTTGTCCTTGAAATCGGTCAAAAATCAAAGAAATATCCATTTACATATTATATTTCTTTATGATACAACGACTACCTATTTGAAATAATAAGTATAATTTGCGCTTTAATAAAATAGTGGTAACTTTTCTCCCTTGTTTACAAAAAGAAAGTTTCGAAAAAAAATCGCAATTCTTAAAATTTATTACCTCGGTAATATAGTATTGTGTCATGTAGAGTTATAGTTATCCTTTGCCACTAACTTTATTTACGAGTAGTTATAAATAATTTAGTTTATGTTATATATGTCTTGGTTAAGATTATTTTTCATTTTATTTGTTATTTATGAAATAAAAAAAATTAAGTTCATTTTTTAATGATACTAATATCATAATTATGAGCTTTTTGAGGGAAGTTTTATTGAAATATATACATAATTTGGTATAAATGTCAAAAAAATATAAACGACAAAATGTATGAGACAACGTTACGATATACAAATATATAAGAATGTTAAAAAACTTGAAGTGATTTTTAAACGTCGTACGTAGGTAATGAATTAGTTAATTAATTATCAAACCAATAAAACTATGTTTTAGCAATTGAATAAAATAAGTCTATTTCTCAAAAGTCTTTATCACTTTGAAAATTTTGCATTAATTTTAACGTAGGTGGACTATTTCAAGGCAAAATTGTGGTCTTTGATCAGAAATTTTATTATGACATCAAAATTAATGTTTTGAAGAGAAAGTTGAATTAGGTATCTCGTTTATATAAAAAAATACATATAAATTAGTATATATGCTGCCGATAACTTAGTAATTGGCCGATACTTCCTGGTAAAAAAGTTAGAGTTAGAGTTCTAAATATATAAATATGAGATAAAAATAAAATACGCTAAGCCAATATTTGGAATTTGTGCCGAAACCTGGGATCGATCCAGGGACCTTTAGATATTCAGTCTAACGGTCTCGATACTAAATCGAAATACGGTATGCGGTTTGTATGTTTGATATATTGAAATTATATTTAATTATAATTATATTACATTAAAATTTATATTTGTCTGTTTGTAACTTATGAATTTCAAGCTTTTATTCAATAGCGATTAAGCTTTAAAGAGTTTTTACTATACCCACGATAATTTCCATACATATTATTAATGCTTGTCTTAGTTTGTAATGACCTTACTTCCTGTGCCAGCAATCACGGGTTCGAGTATATCTGCTTGTTATGTCCAAATAACAGCTTTTTATTAAATGCAGATGAAGTTATATACTACTGTCTGTCTGTCAGCCTGTTTGTTCCGGCTTATCTCTAAAATGGGTGGACAGATTTTGACGGGATTTTCACAGGCAGATGTTATAAGGAGTAATTTAAGCTACTTTTATATTAGAAAAAGAATTAGGGTTCCGCTCAAAAAATTTAAAATGTACCTAGAGACGTACTCGAGTGAAGCTTAAGGGTAAGCCGCTAAAAGAATAATACATTTTATTTAGGGATTTTAAATTTGATTTCTACTTGCTATATGTAAATGTATGTATATGAAAGTTTTTACAGTTGACTTAACTGGTTGATTTACAATCACTATATAAATAAAAAGCTCACGGGCTAGAAGCTTTCAAATGTTGAGGAAATATTTTTTTTCCACCAAACACAAACACACAATGTAAAGCTATTTAATAAAAACTTTACGTTAACCTAATAAAAAGCTGCACTTTGAAGCTTTTACTATAAAAAAAATTTAGAAACCTGTAAGATTATCCTATATATACAAACAAACAAATTTAAATTAATGTAATATATAATAGTGTAAAATAATGCATGCCATGCAGTGATAATAACTTAAGTTATTTGTTAAATGCGAACGGTATCTATGTTAATCCTCTAACTGCTACTAAGGTACACAGTACACACAATACAGTTTACAGACATTTTTATGAGCAATTCTAAAAACATTTAACTCTGGTAACAGTCAGTCCTTAACTGAAAATAAATTTAATTATTTAAAAAAACGGAAAAGATTAATAAAAATCCTTAAAAAAGATAATTTTATTGACGATATGCAATCAGAAACAGGAAAACACAACTTTTTTTCAATTAAGTATCAACTGATCCATATTTTAACAAAACACAAAGATGTTTATATAGATATATATTAGATATTTATTAGATATTAGTATTCTTAGTTTTATTTTCTTCTTTCTTCCTAAATATCTTTTATAGCATTACACAAACCAGTTGGCAGTTTCATCATGTATTGCAGGTTTAGAAAAAAAAATGGCGATGGTATAAATTGCAATGCCGCAAAGTTTCTATCCTCGTATGGATACTATGAACTACGAGAAAAGATACGAGTATAGGATACTTATAAAAAATCATTCCTTAATCAAGTGAAACGCGTTGAAAGGAGTTGTGTTTGTTAGGAAGAATTTTACTTTTGTAACATTCAGTTATTTTATGTACCAGTTTGTAGATTTTGACAATAGATTTTTGGATATGTCAAGTGGACAGTCGGTGATTCGCATTATATAAATTAGGAATATAGGAATATAAATGTAAAATGAGTATACAGAAAAAGTGTGAAATATAATTGTTAATTGCCAAATATTTGTTTTCCTGGCAAATACTTCTGAGCTGTTTTACTTTGCTGAGTAAAATTTGAATAAGCTATTGAAAAAAAAAATTAAGCAGGAAAAATGTCAAATTATGGAAATGATCCAAGCGAGGCCATAATAACAGATAAAGATAAAAATAAAGATAGAGTATTATATTAGCATTGAGCATATGTAACAATAATTAATTGAGCGATAATATCTGAAGTATCTGTGGCATTCATATGATATTATACGATCTAACTTATAAACATTCCTTAACAACTTGAAATGTTAGCTAGATAAATGTATAAAATATGAATACTTTTAAAACCTTGCGAAATATAAAAACTTTTGCAAGCATTTTTTTAACAAATGTACTAAATTATTTGCTAACAGAACTTGATTTCAAAATACCATATTAGTAGAGTATAGATCGCCTAGAATGTGAATTGGCGTCGTAAATCAACGGTGACATAAAGTGACACTTTAATACCATTACGGGACTTAATAAAATTACACCTAATACAGTGTATAGAGCCGGTAGAGTTAAAGGCGATAACTGTATAAAGCGTTATATCGCATAATACCTCCATTTGTTAATTAATGTATGTAATTAAAATTATTTAATTAAGCCTGACACTTGATTACGGTAATAACATATTGCATTAAAATTGCTTTAAAATGAAATTTTTAAAATTAAATCCAGCCAGAATTAAAATTTCGCCAATGATTACGAGATAACAAGATTTGCAAATATAATGTCGCGTATGGATGATGTTTTTTTCAATTTCATGTATCAAACTAATCAATTTTAAGCGTTTTTCTATTGTGACTTTGTCTTTCAAGTAACTTAAATCTTTCATTCAATTGTAATCGCTAATGCTCATAATTGTAAAAAAACCTTATAGTTGTATTTACATCGAGTTTGACGATAACCAAAGACGGTAATCGAGATGAGTATCAACATAATGATATTTTTAGCGTAAATTATTTCTGTAGACTACTTAGTTCTATTTTTTTCAAATAAAATTTAATATATAAATAGGCAAAGGCAAAACAGTACCTTTTTCTCTTATGTTGATCAACCAATTTTCTTTTGTATTCAAATTATGGTTCAGTAACTATAGCTAATAATAATAGTGTAATTTTATATTTGTTTCCCTCAAATTTTCAATAACGATTATTATTGTTTAATTTTGACCACCAGGCAAACAGTACTTCTAAAATTTGATGTTACACACAGATAGTTTGAATGGGCTGTTTATTAGTTATCTAAGCATCGATCAAAAAATTATTAGGTACACAATTCCATACAAAAGTTTTATTCAAACTATCACCAGTTGTGTTTAGATAATTATTATTATCTTAAATGCAATGCTTAAAGTTGTTTTCACAAAAAAAACATTAAAAGCGCGCTCAAAAATTCAAATGGGCGCTCATCGGTGAGGACATTTTTTGTCGCTGATTGTGTATCTAGTACTTTTTTTATCGATGCATCTAAGTATAATAAGTTTAAATGTTATTCTTCTGAATGTTTTAGACTCATTTAAATAAACACAACGTAAAAAAGTCAATTCATGTGTACATTATTTCTTTGGGAGCATATTACGTGACATCATCGTCAATTGTGAACCTATAAAGACTACTCCCCTAAGAATAAAATAATTTATTTTGTAATGATTGGTTTTAAGAAGCCAATGATCATTTTAGGATTTTTCAAGCAAGCAACTTGTCGTGCCAAAATCTATTTTCATTTCGAAAAGCATAGACACTCGCTATACTTTTACGTGTATTTATATAGAGCTGAGTATCTCAATAAATCATGACGACAGGCGAAGCGTAGGCTACAATTGAAGCAAATATAACTATTAAGATGATTCAGCACACAGTGAATCATTCTAAGGGTATAATTACATAACATCGATTCTTCCTAATAGGAACAAAATGTTCCTGATTAAATTCACATTATTTTCATATATACACTATACTTTGCCCGCGGCTTTGTATAGCCAAATTCTTCATAAATCGAAACCGTATTTGATTAATAATTACTTTTTATTTATGGACTCTGTTCACATTAATCAACTTTTTAAGCCATCATAAAAAATATAGTTTAAACTTAGTGTCAGGAACCCATTCTCTGCGTGAATATGGACTTGATGAAGGTAGATACTTACCTTCATATTCTTAACTGTCCAAGTCTTCTCCATCTTATCTACTATATATCTTCAATCAAAGTTTTCATCCCTTTGATGTTAATTGTTTATTAGTATTTGTGTTTATGAAAATATATTTAGCGTAAATGAATTAGATTATTGACAAATGTTTTTTTGAAAAATAATCAATTTTCCATTAAGTTTATAATGCTTATACTGTATTGTTTCTTACGCAGGATTTAGCTTACTTTTACATATAATTTAATATAATATAATAATCTTTTTATACCAAACATTATCTCATCGACGCTCTTTAGTAAGCTGTAAAACAAGAACAAGAAAATTTAATTAAACTAAGAAAATATAGTTAATCAATTACTTTATAAATATATTAAGATATACAAGTTAAACCAATACAAAGTACGACACGATAAAGAAAGTATACTAATAGTAATAGCTCGTTACTGTCTTCTTGCTTAGCAAAGGTCTCGATGCCTATTAAGGTAAGAGCTTTAGCTCGAGCTAGACAGTTTGTCGGTCAAATATGTGATATGTCCGTCTAATTTTTATCTATCTATATAATATTTTAATTATTTCGTTCTATAGTAAAAGAAAATCAAGCTTTTACTATATTATTTCGTTGTAAATTTTTTATTTCCGATTTACTTTATATATTTCAATCAAAAACCCTTTAATAATACAACAATGGGTACTACAATAAATGGTTTGACCTTTAATGTCAACCCTTTCTGTACTTTCCGATGAATGTGGGTCAACGTGTCCTGGATTATTCGAAATGCCTTTCTACTTTATTAGCCCAAAATAAATAAACCCTTTTAAAACGTAAAACATAACACGCAAAAATCGCACCAAAATAAAACTTTTTTTTTCAAACAAACAAACATCTTTATAATTTATACATATGTAATTTTTTTCATTATCGATATAGAAATATGTAAGTAACAAGTGAGTGAAGATGGCACGTATATTGAACACATTTATACATTATCGTAACTTAGCTAATTAAAAAAAACCCATTCGTATCTTTATACTCTAAAGTGGCTAAAGGAAATTCTCGAAATTATAAAATAACACTAGCTCAACTTCTAAGACCCATTGATAAACTACAAGAAGAGTATATAAAACCCACATTTTTTGTCATCAAAATATTACAATATGTAAACACATAATATTTTATATATATATATATATATATATATATATATATATATATATATATATATATATATAATGGCTAATTTAATAATTAACTCAGCTTGAATAGTCGCTAATGTGTTTGAATATTGTAAGTGCTCCATACATCCCTGTTGACGTTTAGAGACGACTAGCATTGCCCGCGCCTCCGCCCTATAATTTTATACGCATTTAGTAAAAAGCTGTTATTTTGACATTTCAAACAGACACTTCAATTTTATTGATCTGCATAGATTATCGGGATTAAAACAGCATATACAGCGCTAGATCTACACTAGGGGCACTCGGAGCTAGTGCCCAGGGCGGCAAAATTCGGAGGTGGAAAAAATATTTCTTCGCGTTATCGGAAATGCTTATTTTATTTCACAAAAAATGAAAAAAAACATTAACTAGTAGGTACATTTTTCGAAAAATTGATATTATTTATAAATTGTTTCTATGCATTTTTCAAAAAAAAATTATAAAAAAAAAGTTTAAACTTTCAACATTTTATTCAAAATATGGATAATGGGGCGGCATTTTTTTCTATGCCCAGGGGCGGCGCTAAGGTTAAATTCGGCACTGAGCATATACGACGACTTTCATCCGAAATCTTTATCTACCATTGATAATCCAATTTGTATTTAAAAAGTTTTTCTTTTCCTTTTAAGTTTTGTCTAGGCCTAACACAAGAAACTCTTATGGAAACATCCTCACGATCTTACCATAACAACATTAATTAAATGTTAACATTGGCGAATCAGAAGTGCTTTTAATAGTCTATTTGAATAAAGTATATTTTGGTTCCATTTAGTTTAACGCTTTTAAGTTGAACCTACTTATTTATTTGTCGAAATAAACATTAAAATTTCATTATTCATCCCGTTTGAGATACTTGAGCGAGATTTATTGAACTTTGACCGATCAATTCTTTCACGCCATATAAATTGGTGTACGCTACAAAAGGCATTGGATCCAAAGCAAATAAGCGTATCTCATACGAATCTAATGAGTGGCAAAACAATAAACTTGGTATTGTATTGTCGCTTCTTTTGCTATAATAATAAGATCTATAAGAAAATAAGATTTGTAGTTAACCAGCTTCCAAATATTATACGTTCCCACGAGTAGCGTGTGGAGTAAAGTAATGAGTTTTGCCACGCAAGGTGAATTTTAATGACCTATATTTAAATTAGAAGACATCATACCATTAATTTTCTTACTAATCTTTTTATCGGACATAATATACGGTAGCATCGCGTAAAGTTATCGTAGAATAAAGAATTGTTATCAAAAGAAATTGTTTTGAAATAATCTATTATAACTGAATAGGCCATATTAGATATATGTGACGATTTCAATAAATTCTCACTGTTTTACACATAAAGAAAGTACAATAATAGTAAAATGTACTAGACAGACGCGTTTCTCCTGCCTTTAAATTAGAAATTTTATACGAATCAAGCACTTGACATTCTTTCTCAATAGATTATGAAAGTAGATTTATGTGTAATTAAAAATAGTAATATGTTATGGTAGAATAATCGGAGTACTAATATAAATACAAAAATGTGTATGTCTGTACGTGTATATTTGTTACTCTATCTCGTTGAAACGGCAGGACGAATTGGATTGTAATTTAGTACACATATAGACTATGACCTGAAGTAACACATAGACACCAAGGGAAGAACCCGAGCGAGCGTAAGCCGTTAGCTATAAAATTTTTTTGAGACCTGCGATCAAAATTACAAAGGATGATCAAAAAAAATTAATAAACTTTTTGGCTAATACAATTAATGAATATCATAAAAGAATAGTAATCGTACAAGAATTTCAAACTTGATAAGCATTACAAAACAGTTTAACAAACAAATTATTGCTGTCACAGAGCGCCATTTATAACTAGCTTTAATTCTTAAGTCGAAAAGAATATACTGTTTTATCTAAGAAGCTTTCTAACTTGTTATGACATGAATACGCTAGTTTCAATACTCTGGCAACGACTCGCTTGACCCAGTAAAAATAAACGCATTCATTTTTTAAATTTCAAATTGATATATACACCTACAATTGAGAAAACTTGTAAAGAAAAGTATTTGTAATGTAATGGTAAGAAACATTAAAATAAAGTCATTAGTTTTTCAACTTTTGTGGAAAAAAATATTAAAAAAATGCTGTGGAAAACAAAATTATTTATTACACAAAATATACTAATATATTTAGATATTAGATCTTTATGTAATCTTTATTCTTTATAGATAATTAAAAAAATGGGAACAAAGTATTTCAATCACATAATTTTAGTTAAAGACGTGTAATGTCAATTCCATACAATTTTAGGACTCTACGGAACCTGTAGATAGTCAGATTAGCAATTGCTCGACTTTATAGTATTCTATTGGCGAAAACGTTATTATAATAAGTGATAATTTATAATTTTAGAGTGCTTTTATAATAAACTCATGCATTGCCTGATTTACAGTCTAATTAGAATAAGTACGTACAGCTAAAACCATTTCAACAATAATAATAAACGTAATATTTATCTATAATAAAATTCTAACTAAGTCGAATCTGTACATTAAATATTTTTTGAAAAATCTTATTGAAATGATTATTATCGATACAGAGGTTGACATCGAATCTATAGTTTATAGAATTTTTGTCTGTCTGTCTGGTAACACCACCATTATGAGAAAACCACTGGACGGATTTTAATGAAATTTGGTGAGGTGTTAGCTGGTTATCCTTAATCATAGAGTATGCATATGGCAAGAAGCGGGCCATTCCCAACACAAGTATCTCGGATTACTTACTGGGAACACTTGAACATAAAATCGAAAAGAAAGAAATAAAAACTATTTTTTTTTTATTTATCCGGGTCAACATATTCATTTGATAGTTTTTACTGAAGGAAAATATCTCGACAATGAGAAATCTATACTAAATGTTAAAATATACCTAGGGAAGAACCCGAGCACAGCGAGGGTGAGTGGCTAGTATATTAAATATATTTTTCAAGTTAAACTAAGTACATAGTTGTATAAATATATGTTTATAAGTTAAACTAAGTTTAGTATAAACTATTTTTTTCTATTTATTAATCAAATTGATGTACTAAATAAAAGCTATTTTGTATACGTAATACACAGTATAGAAATTATCAATAAATGAATTCAATTAGTTTTAGCGTCGTTCCTAATTAGATTAATTTCACCTTGTTCCCGCTAGATAAAGATACTTGCCACCTACAGCCCTAATAAATCGACGTGTCCTACAAACATCCAGATAAGTCCATTTTACCAAGTGTAAAACAAATTACTTATTTCCAATCAATTATTTAACATTTTGCCAATTAAACAACGACTGTTTAGCGCATATTAACGAGAAAACCTCTGGACAGATTTTGATGAAATTTAGTATGATGATAGCTGGTTATTCGGGTCAACATAAAGGATACTTTTTACTGCAGGAAAATATCTCATTTCTGAGAAAAAATACAAAAACTGCATTGTAAGAGTATACTAATATGTAAAACCTAAGAATTTGGTTTTTGGTCACCTGAACGCGGGCGGAGCCGCGGGCAATGCTAGTTTTAAATAAAACTATCTTTTCGGTTTTTTTCGCGGATTTATTTGGATTTTTGGTTCCCGACGTTTCTAATGCTTTACAGCAATCATGGTCACGGGAGAGACTAAGGTATTAGATGTCTTAAAGGTATTATATTATATTGGTTACAAACAGCCCACCCACAAATAACAAAATGAATTCAATTCCTGCCATTTTTCAATTTTTCAATTTTTTTTTTGAAGACTTTTGAGACATCCACACAACATCAATATATACATATATAGTGCCACAAAGGTACAAATCCACATACATACAACCCACACAAAAAAACTAATATTTTAAAAGGTAAATGTAATTGAATAATATTTTAAAATAAAACTTACTTAAATTAGTTTAAAAGTACTTGAGACCAAATTCTATAACGTATAGATTTCTAATAAAATGAAACTTGAATATTTACTTTGTTAAAAAAAACTGTTTGATATAAATTGCAAAGTAATAATAAAGTAATAACTTTACAATTTGTAGTTTTATCGCTTAATATTGCAGAACAGATGTCTCAATTATTCAAACACCGTATGAACAAACAGGAACAGGATGGACGACTAAAGCCTCCCATCCGTTTATACTTTGTAAGAGCATGTAACAAGAAAATATAATATTTTATACTCGATGATTGCATTACTTTTAGACCTTCACAAAATTTCTATTTTTCATGACACCTTGATAGGTCCTGGAAAATCAAAATGAAGAGGGCTTAAACCCCGGGTCTAGGAATTTTGATATTTTTATATGCGAATCTTTTTCAACATGATCGCGGCCTTACTGTATAGAACTTAAGTCGTTTTTACAAGACATAGACCAGGGCTGAAGCCTTTGAAAGTGATAAAAAGTGAAAAAAAATAATAGTAGGATGAAACCCATTGGAAAAGGAAGAGAATATAATAAAACTGAAAAGAAAAATAATTTATGGGTGATCTGAAATCGAGAAGTGGGAGGGGGTGAGTTTTTAAGGGTAAAAAACGGCTTATCTCGATTTCCGGCAAAACTACAAGTCCTATAGAAAAAGTTAAATGGCAAAGTTGTAGGTAATAAAAAAATCTAGAACTTTGCATTTACACTTTTTTACATAACCTCAAAAGTCATGTGAATTTTTCAAATAACCAAGTTTTTAGTTTTTTATTTCTACCTTTTATAAAAAAAACTTCTTTTCACAAAATTTGGTAAAAACTTGCCTTTTTATGTCCCAAACTTACTGTAATGTTTTTGATTTTTAAATCGAATTGAGAACCTCCTCTTTTTTGAAGTCGGTTCATATATATTTTAATATATATGAACCGACTTCAAAAAAGAGGAGGTTCTCAATTCGACTGTTTTTTTTTTATGTTTGTTACCTCAGAACTTCGTCATTTATTAACCGATTTGGACAATTTTTGTTTTGTTTGAAAGGGTATACTTCCAGATTGGTCCCATTAAATTTCAAAAAAAATACCACCCCCAAGGGTGGAAAAATAACTAATGATGAATTTAACCTACTTCTAATTGTCATATTGACTTGAAACTTTGCAAGTGTTTCTATTTCCGTTGATATTGCAGTGGTTCGGTATTGTTGACCTGATCTGATGGTAAGGCCAGAAGGTGGATAGGTGGAACTCTTCAACGACTAATAGTAGATACTTTGAGTTTGGGCTTACTTTGTTTGATTTGACAAGCCTAACACGTTAGAATTCTTACTTTGCTACTACTGTCTACACTAAAAAGGGAGAAATAAAAACTTTTTAACAAAAAAATAAAAACCGACTTCAAACAAAACACTAAAAAGTAAAAAATAACTGATTGGTAGTTTTCATTTACTATACATACCTAATCAAATATTTTCGAAGTCGGTGTGCTTTGGCTAAGTAATTAAAGCCTACCTATTAAATACATACCTAATCAAATATTTTGAAATCGATGCCAGCCCATACAAAGCAAAGCGAAGTCGGTTTTTATTTTATTTTTTTCTCCTTATTTTGACTTAATATCGAAAAAGCACCCTAATTTTCAATCGAAACTTTGCATCTGAATTGATCTATACAAGCGGTTGTAATAAAATTTGAAAAAAACTAGCGACTTACCCTTACTTCGCACGGGATCGTCCCTGGGTTGATTCCCCATACAAACTTTCATCCCCATTTTCACCCTTTTAAGGGATGATTTCCAGGATAAAAAGTATCCTTTGTCCTTTCCGGAGTCTCAAACTATCTTCTTATTAAATTTCATCTTAATCGGTTAAGTAGATCCAGAAATTACCCCCTACAACGTCACAAACTCACAATTCACAAACTTTACCTCTTTATTATATTAGTATAGTACAGATATATGAATTATTTATGATAGGTGCTATATTATTAATAAACATTTCCTGTATTTGGGCCTGAACGTATATAATGAAGATATACATATACTGATTGGAGCTTTTTTGCAGACTTAAAAAAGCTTTTAAATGAAAATAACCATTGCAAATGTGCTATTCAATAGATATTTTATACAAAAGTTCACCTACTTTTTCCCTAGTACGGCTATCGCGTACTTTAATTACATACAAACTCCTAATGGAAAGAGGCGTGAAACTTTATAATATCCTTTTTATCAATCACTCATATCTAGTTTAGATTTCCACGCAAATAAACAAGTTTACTAGAAAATTTTATGAAATCTTGAAGTGAAATCATTTAGTCTCGCATATATAAGTTACATAGACTTATAAATATGTTTATTTTGTAAAAGCAATTATTTTATAATATACCAGGAGTTTGCTTCATTATTGATGCCAGCTTTATTTTTTATGAACTGTAAATACATATCGTACAAACTTTGTCACGCCTATTCACTTTTTTATTGATGAACTTCAAAATATTCATAATTATTAGCGGTTTCATACGCTATTCTATACATATAATAAAATTGTAACTAAGCCGAATCTGCACATTAAATATTTTTTGGAAAATCTTATTGAAATAGACATTCATTGTTTATTTTTTATTGGGTGTGGTGCCGAGGTCGGCCCTAGCTACGTCGACCAGTTATGGTCCATTGTAGCAAATAGACATTATTATCGATACAGAGGCCGAACATATAGTTTTTAGAATTTTTGTCTGTCTGTCAGTCTGTTATCGTATCACGGAAAAACCACTGGAGGGATTTTGATGAAATTTGGTATAGTGATAGCTGGTTATCCGGGTCAACACATAGGATACTTTTTACTGCTGTAAAATATCTCATTTCCGAGAAGAAATACAAAAACTGCATTGTAAGAGTATACTAATATGTAAAACCTAAGAATTTGGTTTTTAGTCATCTGAAATGTTATTAAAGAAATATGTTGGCAGAATTTCAACACTTTAGGTAAGGGTTCAGTTAAGGCATTTGCGAATAAGTCAAGACAAATAGTAAGCAGCTCTACATGCCTTTATAATAAACGCGCCTTTTGATTGAGATTTTAGTATTTTGTATTCCATTTGTAGTATTCTATTTTCTAGCCTTTGTTGTTGATAATTGAAGAGGTACTCTATTTAATTTGGTAATTCCTATGTTTAATTTACTTTGTATACATAATCGTTAAATATATTAAGAAAAATTGAATATAAATATGTATTAATTGGATAATTTGTTAGTACTAGTAAATCTAAAAATTCGAGTTATCGCATTGAAGTTTATTAAATAAAATTAGAATATTTTATCCCTTCAATTTTCTATTTTGATACATATTTCTAAAACCTCTATATCTGAAAACAAAGATCTGACAACACTAAGTCTAATTTTTATGCAGTGTTTTTTTTTTGTCACTTTTTAAATGAAAACTCTGTAATATACAATGCATATAATATTACTCTTAATTATACAAGTTCAATATTTTCTATAATCACTTCGTCAGTCTCAATGTTTTAAGTGAAAGTTAGTGGTGACACAAATTCCTTTTCTTTATCACATCTATTAGTATATTTAATGTATTCAGGCCTTTTTAACGTCCCACTGCTGGGCACGGGCCTCCCTTCATACGAGGGGGATCAGGCCATAGTCCACCACGCTGGCCAAGTGCAGGTTGGCGGACTTCACATGTCTTTCGAAAACTTGCAAGGTTTTCTCAGACATGCAGGTTTCCTCACGATGTTTTCCTTCACCGTATATTTAATACTAAGTAGTATTATTATTAGAGCACTTTTAAACATGTTTTATTGGGGATTATAGTTTGGTTTTCAGCCTGGCTTCGCCTAGCAATTTTTACATGTAAACTTTGTTAGCCCTTTTCATCCCTTTAAGGGTTGAAATTTGATTTATAAAATCATTTTGGGACTGGACGTTGATGAATCAATAAGGACGAATAACTTACTAATCACTGTATTTTATAGATAAATAAATCTACATCACTCTGCTCATATTATCTAACAACTTGAAATTTTACAAGAATACCTTGGATTGTATATTAACTAAAAGAATATATCAAGACAGTGGTAGCCCAGTGGTAGCGCGCTCGCTTGGAAAACCGAGTGAAGTGAGTTCCGATCCCGGGTCTCGCACCTCTGATATTCGCATGTGTTAATCGTTTCTAACATGAGTACCACTTGTATTAACGGTGAAGGAAGTCATCGTGAGGAAACCGGCATGTCTGAGACAACCTAGCAAGTTCTCAAAAGACGTGTGAAGTCCGCTAACCCGCACTTGGCCAGCGTGGTGGACTATGGTCCGATTCCCCTCGTACTGAAGGGAGGCCCGTGCCCAGCAGTGGGACGTTAAAAAAGGGCTGAACATACATACAATACAAAAGAATTGAAAGCTACAAAATATTGTATTATACCCATGTGTTACATCTCAACATAAACATATGTTATAAAGCGATATTTTATTAAAAAACGCTCAATAAAGATTACATTATTAAATAAAATTATACGCAGTAGAAGATGTGCCATTCAGTTTGTTTACGATTAACACGCTTACAAAAAGTAAGTTAAGGTGCAACCAAGTCCTGAGTTCATTTCATAAAATCTACGACATAGGTGTTCAAATCGCTTTGGAATTTAGTATATCGATAAATGACTCACTCGCTGACTAGGGACTAATACATTTGAAATTTTATGTGAATTGATAATTACAAGTGACTTTTTGCAATATGGTACGAAAACAACTTGATGGCTCATAAAGTATTTACATGGAAAAAGACGTCAAAATTTTACTCCTTTGACGAGAGAAAGATTTATAAAATAACAAACACTTTTACATTTATAATATAAGCAAGGACTTAGAATATATATATATATATATATATATATATATATATATATATATATATATATATATATATATATATTGAAAATCATTGTTTCATTTCAGTTTATGAATGAATAAAACAAACGAAATCACATAATAAACTATAGAATTTTAAAAGCTATTTATAGAAAGAAAGTTTAATTTAATAACAGTTTTCATGATTATATTTTTTTTAATATTCATGAGATGTGTACATGAAAGGAATCAGTTTTAATTTGTACGACGACACGTTTGGCTCAGTTCATAGTGACCCTGTTTGCCATACCAGCGGTCGCGGGTTCGAGTCCCGCTGGGGGCATTCATTTGTGTGATGAGCACGAATGTTTGTACTCCAGTGATGGGTGCTCATATTTATAATATGTATGTATTTAAAGTTATATATGTGTAGTGTATCAACTATCTGGTAACCACAGGCCCGGTAGCTTGCCATGGAACTAGATGGTGCTGTGTGATAATGTCCCGACATATTTATTTATTATTTATTTAATTTTTGTTGAATTTTAAATACGAATAAGCTCATCTTTGACATAAAGCCTAGTGATTAAAAAGAAACATGAAAATCAGTCCTCAATAGACGAAAAAATTATCAAAAAAAGATAACCCGATTTGAGTATCTCCTCTTATTTTTAAGTCTAACAAACATTTAAAGCAGAAATAAAAAGGTTTAGAACCTCTGCTCTCAACATAGTAACGAAGTTGCAACAAAGTAACACGTACTCGTACATATCTGTTAAAATAAGACCACCAGTTTGAAAATTGCATCCGTTTAATGTACTCGTATTAAGGTTTAATCTTACTTTCTTTATTAAATAAAAGATTTTGCTTACACGATTTTGCATCTGATATTACATGTTGGTTTTGCTATTGATAACCTTATCATTTAGTACTTTCTAACTTAAAAGTTACACTTATTGCCTTGTGTATCTGTAGAGATTAGAGATATATCAAAATAGTTATATTTCGGATGTACTCACGATGTTTAAGTCTAAATTCTGGTTTTCACTATTTCTTTTTAAATCCAAATATTTTTTGAACCACTAAAAGCCCAGTGAACATACTTAAGGGTTAAATCGTTAAGTATTGAGGTGCTAGATATATGCTATACATACACTATTTATATAGGGAATAATATCCTACAGGAAACACTGCACTGTGGTAGTGTCTATGCAAAAGTTAACCACAAAAAAAACAAAGCAACAAACATACTTTTGCACTTATAATATAAGTAAGGATTAGATATCAATTAACTTTTTATTACATTTTACTGTCTGGATTTCGGGTATTTAATTAAGTTGATGTAATGTCCATAATAGTCGTGGAGGTCAGTTTGGTTCGAACAAAAACTGACATAAATAGCTTACATGCTATGTAGATTCTGACGTGACATTAGTATATGGGCGCCATTAGTGGGGATTTAGATCGTGAGATAAGAAATCGAGTCAAGTGGATTATAAGAAAAAAGTAGCCGTTGTCCTCGATTTTGCTCGTTTTGAAATGCAAAAATAAATTTTAAATATTGCTATATTTTTTTTTTTATTATGCTTATTAAATGGATCATTCAAGTATTTGAAAATATATTGGGTGTAAGACCTTATCACCTATGTCGCGTAAGATAAATACATAATATGAAACTAGCAACGTGTAAAATTTATAAGTAATTATAAATTTCGCTTAACACTTTAACTATATATTAATATAGATTGGATAAAATCAAAATATAGATATCTTATTAGCATCGTTTTATTGATATATTTATTATAGATAACATTTTATTAACCTAAAAGCATTATAACTTTCGTAAGGATTACACAGGTCTCTACCTGTTTACTCACAACTCTACGTGAATTTTAAGAAAATTAATAATATAGAATATAGAACGTTAGTTATTATTGTAACCAAATGGGAACTTTAAGAAAATTAACAATATAGAATATAGAACGTTTGTTAGTATTGTAACCAAATGGATCTAAATCGTGTAGATGGTATGAATGTTGCTCGGATTCGAGTCACATGCCGCTCTATCACGTATACAGATCAATTTGCTTGGACGGCTGCATTCCTAGGAAGAATTTATTTACATATCCCTTCAAAGTAACAATCCATCGTTAAAATTCCTTAATAATAACGTTTTGCCTCGCAGTGGACTTTTAGGTTAGTCCATGTGCTTCAAACAACCATATCTTAAATCTATTGAGACTACCGTTTAAGCTTTTTTTTTTGTTTTGATTTAACTACTTTTTTATTTGTTTATATTGTATAATATGCATATATTACAAGCTTTTTAGTTGTATTTTTTTAAAAATGAATAAATTTATTTAAAATTAAAAAGTTATATATTATAATATCATTGATTTTAACATCAAAAGCTGTAATCAGTAATGTGAAGATAAGTGTACTCGTATATAAAAGAATGGTATACTATGCTAATGATTTTCATACATAATATTTAAATTTTTAATTTATTAATATAACGTATGTGATATAGATATTTTTAAACTAATCAAATAATTATTCTAGTAATTAAATTTTTATATAAAGAATATGTTCATTAGCGTGCTACTATACAGGTTGTTTTAAATGAAGTAAGATATTGTTTAGAACGTTAAAATAATCATAAAATTATATAAACATACACAAAACAAATTCATATTAATCAAGCTGAATCTTAACTTGCAACGCACATAACTTGCTCGAATAAACTGGTATCGCATGGAATTCATCAGTGAACAGTAGCACCTTAATGTACAATACAAAGTCGCGTATCAATATATGTATGTATAAATAGGACCTACCTACCTATTTCCCGCTCCCCTTTTTCCTAACAGATTTCACATAAAAAATATTTTTCCACATCTTCATATCATCTTTCCATGGCACACTTTGTATCACCACACAACACTTATAACTGATCACTTAGTTCACAAGTAACACTTTTCCAACGGTTAATGGCGCATGTTCTAAAGTTGATGGTTTTTGATAATTTCGATAGTATTAGAAAGAATTTTGACGATAAAGTCAAAAAGGGTCGCAATAAAGCGTTTGATGACCCTAAAAGTTGCTTTACAACTGAGTGTTGAATGCAAAACTCACAGTTTCTCTGCGCGAGCGCGGTCGGTATGCGGTGTGCTTGTGTGCGTGTGTACACAGTAACACGCACACGGATGTAGGCTGCACGGTTTTTGTCGATGTCCACGGGGCAAGTAACCTCAGTGGTAAAGCATTGTAACTACATAGCTTTTTGAGCTTTTCTAACATTTTTTTATTATTAATTTAAATGTTATATTTTAGCATTTGTGACATAATGTTAGGTAAAAAGTATATAAGTATTGTGTAATTCAAATTTATTAACTCATTAATAATATTTAAGTAAATTGGATTAAAAGTATGTATAATATTACTCTAAGTTAATATGTATTTAAAAAATGTATTAAAAAATTATTTAAAGTTACAATACTGTTACACGCAGGTATAGTTTTTCAGAAAGCTGCTGGTCGATGTCCCGCTAGGGAGACTCAAGCCTCAATGCTCTATCCTTGTCTAACCACATTTGTGACATACATCACACTGAGACAGATAGATTTTTCCCTACGTCGTATTAATTTGCAGAACTTGAAGTGGCTTTACTGAGGAATTATTAAAGATCAAAATTACGGTCGTGTAGGTAAAAACCTGCCCAATTCGAGAGGTTCTCAAAACTTGAAGTTGTTTTATAGAAAAATGTACACTTTTAGTGGTCGGGTAAAAGATGTTACCGTATCGTTCGTTATATAGAAATAGTAGGCTTTGCTTGTTGTGTAACGTGACTAATTAATTTGTGTCACTTGCCTTTTTTTAACAAAAAGTTTGTATATGTTTTTAAATCAAAATTTAGTTGTTTTTATTTTTCGATTGAGATGCGAATACGATAAACGATGTATAAACAAATATTTTATGAAATTATTTTAAATGTTATAATTATTATTACTAGGTAGTATATTATAGTATGCTTATTTTACATATTTTTTAAAAATAAATATGCCTTTGAAAACCAATAATCATTTTTTCTTCTAGATTAGTTATTTTGTAATGCAATAAAAATGATGATTTAAGTGATGAGATTGAAGTAGTGTTGCAATGTAATAGTACATCTGACGAATATGAGGGTGTCCCACAGAAAGGTTATAATTTGTTAAACTGATGATTTAAACAAAAACCCGTGTAACTGATATACCTAACCGATGTAACCTTTATTTACTTTTAACGAGGCATATTTAAGATATATTTTGTTCCAGAGTTCTTGTTATGATTGTTAGTTTCTTTATTTGTTATTGAGAGATATTTATGACTTCAATTTAGTACATGATTTATTATGCAGATTTTTATTTACTGGGGAGAGATGGTCTCTATATTTAACAACATTGATCGGGGGTTAACATAAGTTTCTTGAAATTCATCTAAATTATACCAAAGAAGACCTAATTAAGTAGAGATTACTTATAATTCGATTAAATTATGATATTTACTAATTTAGTATAGTAATAATATTCTTTAAAATATATAAATGTTCTTTTCTTACGTTTGTATATGTATTTGAAACCTCTTTACCTCACAATAAAAACAGTAATATATTTAATGTTTCTCACATTCGTACATTAGTAGGCATTTTTTCCACTACATTTGATTTTATTTACAAATAATATAATTTCTTGGTACATACAAGCTACTTTCAATGAATAATAAAATTCTAAAGGTACATTCCAAAGTCAATCTATCTCTTTCCAATTGTTGGCAAAAGTTAGCGTCAGAATGAGATAGAAGCCAAAGGAAGTACGCTCTTATCGTTCATTCCAAGAATAACTTTCCCATAGATTGTGATGTTGTATGGGTTATATCACAGATGAAAGATTATTAGAAATATTATAAATTTATAGAATAAATAAAAAATGTTTTAAAATATAAGAATAATATGCTAATTATAAAATATAAGCCTCAAACAGTATCATTGGTAAGATCAGAAAGAGTCACCTCGTTCCTTCCCTTTTTTACTTTTTTCAGATGTTACCAGTTTATAAAATACTTAGTAACAATACATAATTATTATGTTAATATTAATTTAAAAAAAATACCACGAAAATTAAATATCAATCAAATCAAATTTATTTAGTTTAAAGAAAACTATAAAATAATAGCTAATATCAATTCTCAATGATGCCATTTCTGATATAAATTTACTTATATGGGTAATACGATTGGAATGCAAAAAGTGTGTCTGGCTCATCTTTGCCTGTGGTATTGTAGTTATTTCTAAACAATCCTATTTTAAACCGCCTTTTATATATCAGTCTTATATGAAAGCGAAATGCTTATAATGTACTATTACGTTGATTTATTTAAGAGCATTCTTCATAATTTAAGTGTGGGAATTAAATAAGGAGACACGATTTTTACAATCGAATAAATGTCGAGTTTTTTTCAGTTATTCTTAGTAAATTAATAGTTTAGCTTAAGTTTGTAGATATTGTGTTCGTATTGAAAGCTCGTGCTCAATAGTGGGACGTTAAAATGGCTGAATTTTTAGATAGTAGTACTTTATTCGCTTCATAAACACAAGAAACAGCATGAAGGTTATATATTGTGTACATATTGATTATTACGACACGTTTGGCTCAGTTTGTAGCGACCCTACTTGCTGTGCCTATGGTTGCGGGTTCGACTCTCGCTGGAAGCATTCATTCATGTGATTAGCACGAATGTTTATACTCTAGTTATTGGTGTTTATTATTATCTGGTATCCATAACACAGGCCTCGTAGCTTACCATGGAACTAGATGGTGCTGTGTGTTAATGTCTCAACATATTTATTTATTTATTTATTTACTAACTGATATGCTAATAAAACATGTAATAAAATAAATTTCATTATTAACTAATAACTATAAAACATATATCTTCCAAATTTTTCATCATGTCTTCTTTGAGCACTGGTAAAGTCTAGCTTACATTACGTAAGCTTGATACTTCTCTATATTGAATAAAATGTAGAGTAATATTATTTAATCTACTTTACTAATTGATTAATGTGAAAAATATTGTATGTTAATTTTAAATCATACTAACGACCAATTTTTTTATTGATAATAATCAATAAAAAAAATTGGTTGATTTTTGAAAATTATACAAAAATATTTTTGCTTGATCCTGTGAATTTTCCTTAAAAATCATAAATCGCTAGTTCTGTTACTATTACAAGAATATTTATATACGGATTTTTTGTATATTTACGTACCTACTGTAAAATCAAAGCGCTTAATTAAGTGTGAATACATGTAGAGTCAAAAGAACGGTTACTTTTAATTAACTAAAACACCGATTAATTTGCTTTATAAATTATAAAATCGTTGCGTTCATTAATCTGATCAACAGTAATTATTTAAAATTTATCACACACTTATCGCTAAGTTTAAAGTGGCGCAAATGGATACAAAAATTGCACCGAAAGCACATCCGGCTGCATTCATGTACGCCGTACATGCGTTTATTTACTGGTCACTTACAACACTACGACATACCTACGATTATTCAAAAGACATGGCACATATTCTTAAATAAAATTAAAAATAAATATGTTTAAAAAAAATGTTGCTTATGTAAGATATTGTCTTGAAATTTACTTAATGTTGAATTTAAAATTAATCAATATTTCGTGGCTCTTCTATACAAATGGTGTGAATAATAAATAAAAAAAATATAAAACAGGCCATTTAACAATATCGTACTTTCTAAACCCAAACATTTTTTTTATTTATTGTATTTCTACACAGGTTAACATTTTAAAATATCATAAATAAACATATTTTCTAGAACAAATTATTCATATCGTATGTTCTAAACTAAGTTGTGTCACTAACGTGACGTCACGGAGCCGGTGGATCAATCGTTGGTCCAATTAAAACATTTTCCATCGATTATTACATACATAGATGGTAATACAGCGAACTGTTTATTTAATGCATTAAATTAAAACTATTTGTAACATTACCAACGAACCGTCATATTGCTATCTGCATATTATTAGTTATACCGGTTAGTGCGCGAGAGGTCACAAGTTCAATTCTCCTTATATTTGTTTTTAATTGATTAATATTTAACATTACACGCTTTATATATACAATTAGTCTTTATTTTTAATTTTTATTTTTATTTGTAAATTTCAAAAGTAAGAAAGTTTTATGTTTTAAGGCATTCCAAAATTGACTATAATACACTTATCATAACAATAATAGTTAGTTTCTTCACGCTTAAATGTTACAGTGGAATAGAAATACATAGTATATCTACATAGTTAATTTTTTATCGACCTACCTGCCATAATATGAACAGAGTCACGGGTAAAAACTAGTATTTACAAACATTGTACTTAAAAACATTTTACAGCTTTTTATAAAGAATTTTCGGTTAAAAATCACCGACTTGGAAAACTACCACTGCATCAGACTTCAATTAAAAAAATACTTTAATTTGTTAAATAAAGCGAGAAACGGAAATCAGGTACTGTTTGAGTATTTCGCTTCGATATACCTTTGAGATAAGGTGAAGATAATGAAGAATTTATGTATAGAATTATTTATAACATTCGTGATTTAATTACAAAAAGAAAATAAGAGAAAAATGAATCATATAATTAGAATCCGATCGAGCTTAAGATTTTAAAAATTAACAAAATTTATAAAAGTTAATATAATTAAATGTATAAGTTAGTGTAAGTACCAATTTGTTTATGAGAATAAAAAGTATAATGGCTCTAAAATATATGCCTTTATAAATGTAATAATAATCTGTATTATTCTAGTCTAACACTTCGTAAGTAATATTATCAACATGCATAACAACTGAGTTCGTTGATGTCTTTTATATGGGGCGAATCGAAACAGTTTCTCATGCAATAATGGTAATGACATTATCAGACCGAGCCTTACTGTGCTCAACCCCATAGATGCGCATATGCCATTATCTACTAGATATGGACGGACGCGTTCCAGGTAATCTGATTCGCCATGGATACCAACAATATGTAGATTTATACGTAGTTCATCATGTTTTCGCGAAACCTTTGGCTTTGTGCAATATTGTAAAATTACGAGTTTATGGTATATACTCGTAATGCTAAAACGGGGCTTATAATAGTGTTTTGTCCCGAATCCAACCGTAATTTTTAATTTAGTATAATTAATCGCTCTCGTAGGTCGTATTGTGATGTAAAATAGCCTATAACGTTCCTTAATGAGTAAGTTATAAAACACAAAAAATAATATTTAAATTGGACTATTAAATACAGATATTACCACATTCAAACAAACAACAAACAAATGAACTCTTCAGCTTTATGTATATATCTATACATATAATAAAATTTTAACTAAGCCGAGAATCTGTACATTAAATATTTTTTGGAAAATCTTATTGAAATAGGCTTAATTATCGATACAGAGGCCGAATCTATAGTTTTCAGAATTTTTGTCTGTCTGTCTGTTACCGCATTATTTATTTATTTATTTATTGCGGGATTTTGATGAAATTTGGTATGATGCTAGCTGGTTATCCGGGTCAACATATAGGATACTTTTTACCGCGGGAAAATGTCTCATTTCTGAGAAAAATTACAAAAACTGCAATGTTAGAGTATAATATGTTAACCTAAGAATTTGGTTTTTGGTCATCGGAACGCAAGCGGAGCCGCGGGCAATGCTAGTAAATAATAAGGGAATAATGGCATTATGAATTACACACTAATGTTATAAATGTACTCGTAAATAATAAGTGTCATATAATAAAAGTATAGTTGCTTAATGTTGTTGCTTCTTCATAGATATGAGTGAAATTTGAACTGGAAATAGCTTAGATAAGGATAAAAATAAAGGGTACTACTTTATTGAGAGTAAAAAATGGAATTTTAAGTTTAACCGTGTTATTGCTTACATGGAAGTTTCGTCGAAAAAAACATATTACTTAAGCCCAGATATAACCTATATCTCCTATCTCTGTTTCGAATTTAATCCAAATATGTTGAGTTGTTACTGCGTTACAAAATAATAAGCATACACCTTTACGAACTTTCAAATGTATAATTATTAAACTAATATAATAATAATGTATACAAATCTATATTACTTTATAATACGAGGCATTTATATATTTTTAATTACTATTGGTTCATTGTTAATACTAGAAAATAAATACTAAAAACATACAAAACAACAGAAACAAACATACATTTGCATGATCCATGTATTATCCTTAAGGCAATTCTTAATGCAGATGCATTACCATTGTCTAATGATAAGCTTATGGTATCTTGTTATGAGACGCTCTACTTAAATTAATTCTCCACGAATACGAGTATAATAGAATTTAAACTAGCTTTTGGCTTTGGCGTTGCTTATTATTTTATTTATTATAATTAAAGTAATTAGATGATGATACAATGAATGACTATAATATATAACTTTCTTTATGAAAAGAAAATAACATTAAAGCTCGTGTGCTTCAAAGAAATGTTATTCACTTTAAAATAAACTTTTTATTTTTAAATTTGATGTTATTTAAAGCTATATTATTCTCTTTTGTTTGTTGTATCCTTAGTGTTGGTTTTCAGTTTTATAATATGTTAAAGTGTTATCTATGTATTATTCAGCTCTTTAAAGCATCCCTATGCTGGCTTTGGACCTCTCTTTGGTGGTAGGGTGATCAGGCCATAGTCCACGTTGCTGGCCATGTTGGTGGTCCATGCCAAGTTGTTGGACCTCACATATCTTGATTGAAAACTTAATATATAATGAATGTTCTCTTAGACAGTAGCAGGTTTCTTTGCGATGATTTCCAACTCAAGCAAGGCTT
Source organism: Brenthis hecate (assembly GCA_951806755.1). NCBI lineage: Eukaryota > Metazoa > Arthropoda > Insecta > Lepidoptera > Nymphalidae > Brenthis > Brenthis hecate. Next base: position 805,216 of record OX638278.1, read on the forward strand.
GAACTTTTCTTTTCTGGCTTTCTAAACTAGCGCGCTATCACTGGACTACCAGTGATTTCAACTTGTGATATTATGTGATTTATTTATAAATGACATAAGCCTTCCCAAAAATGTATCACATCGCGCAGTCACAAAAAAACCTTGTGAACTTACTAAAATTGTAATACATATTAATATTACTTTGGCAAGAGTTAACAAGAAATATGATAAATAAATAGTCGCAACAAAAACAGAGTTCGGCATGACGATGATTATTTATGTGTATTATAATATTACAATTCTAAAATTATACCTTTTTTGCTTTACTTTTATTAATTCTTAATATAATCTTATGTTACTAGTTCTCGTCATACATTATTTATTATAAATAGATTTTTTTTTTAGAATAGAATTTTCTAATTTATAGGCTCTATATATCTCTTGACTTATTCTAAACATTGTCTTTCTAATTAAAAATACTCGGTCCCGCAATAACATAGATTCATTTAATTTAAAACTCATAAGTACTTAAAAAATGATGAAATTTTAGATAAAAGATTATATTATTATCATCGTACTAAATCACTAGAACAATGGTACGAGTGACGTGACATGACTCTCCCAATATCGTTTTTTGCTAACCTTTTTTTACGTGTAATCCCGTTACACTTAGCATTATTCTTTATTGTACAAATTATATTTCATTAAAATGACTTCATTTTAGTTTGATACATATTACAATTAAAATAAGAATAAAAAGTTTAATCTCTTATTATTTCCGTCATCCATTCTAATCAAGAGATCATTCAGAATCAAATATGTTGATTATTATGAATTATTTATTACGGATATCTTCAATGATATTTAATCATACTAGTAATGACATTACACCACTGAACATAGAATGACCACCAACCACCCTTTCTTTGTAAGATAAATTATACATAGTTATATACTGTACCGTATTTTTAAATCTTCTCGGTCAATTGAAATAAAATCTAGCTTATTTTATTGAAATTATTACTTGTGAAGAACAAAATTTTACAATCAATACAATACAACGGATTTTACGTTCAGTAATACTCAAGGAATCTTCTTTTATTATACATATGATAAAAGTGTAACTGATCGCTGTATGTACATGGAAGATGTTTGAGAAAAAGTATTGTTTGAGGTCTTTAATAACGCAATAGAACCTAAAACTTCACGTAACATTTAGTATTAGTGGCTACTAAGTACTAACTACAAACTTGTAAACTTCACTTGCAATTTAGAATTTGTTTTATTTCAATTGATTCATAAATAAAAAAAATGTGTCAATATATGAGAATCACTTAGGGACGAACCCGAGCAAAGCAGAGTCGCTAGTACTTAATAAAATACAGACAAAAATATGGAATTATATTTACATACCAAAAAATAAATATATGTATAGTGTATTTTAATACAGTAGTATTAAATTTAATACAATACAAGTAAATTATGTTGAATTATATACTATTGCTTATTGATACATTGTCATTTTTTTTAAATAGGTTGGGAAATTATTACACACCACCATCTAGTTCCATGGTACGAGGCTTGTGTTATGGATACCAGATAATTAATACACTACACAAATATAACTTTAAATACATACTATTATAAATATAAACACCCATGACTAGAGTACAAACATTCGTGTTCATCACACAAATGAATGCCTCTAGCGGGACTCGAACCCGCGACCGTTGGCACAGCAAGTAGGGTCGCTACAAACTAAGCCTAACGTGTCGTCATTATTGGCTTAACATTTTGTATGAAAGGTAAAAAAATAGCTTCGTGTAAATGAGGCTTTACATCTTTTTTATGCAACAACCTAATCGGTTACATCACAAGTAATCGGACACTCGCTATGAAGCAACGACTTATAAAATAGATGCCCATAGGCATCCCATAATTTACGATCTGTCTCATGGTGGATTGATTGCTTCAATAAACACAGCACCTTACAATTTTGTATGTATATGTTGAAATCAAAATTGTTCAGAACAATTCATCAACTGTATTGATAATTGACAATATATTTTCGTGTTATATATGCTAACTACATAATGGGTAGGTAGGTATAATCAAATATCATTTAGTAAGTACATAAGTAAAATAATATAAAAAAATCATACAAACCATATAAATTCTATATACTATGTATGTATATTTTCATTATTATTAGTATTTTAGTTATTTGATAGAGTTTTTGTGTAACGTGATTTTAGTGTCTGTAAAATATGGTACTTAGACAACATGTCATTCTACAATAATAGAAAACTACAAATGTAAAAAATTTATCGACATATTTTGATTCTATAAATTAATGATTAAAGATAATTCAATACATTTTTTTGTTTGTATCGTATTGATAGAAAGAGATGTTAAACAGCTTAGCTTAACCTAACTTATACGAATAGAAATAAATAGCGGTGTATTTTCTAAAGTCCGGTTACCTTGAGGGAGTCCATGATATATACAACATAGAGATAAAAACAAGTGAAAGAAGTCTATGAGCTATATATATATATATATATATATATATATATATATATATATATATATATATATTAAAAACTTTACTGTAATGTTGAAATGATATAATTTAATTAGATTACCAAAGGAAGTTTCTTTATGTTTTGCTCTGCCGTTCCCTGAATAATTAGACAAGCCCTTTATGGTAGGGAACCCTGGTTGGGCCATGAAAAAGGAAGGACATGACAGAGACCTTCAGGCACAATAACGTTATCACGATAAACAACCATCGGCTGTAGATACCTTGTAATTAACTGAACTGAGCTTACTATAATTCGATATGAAAATTATTATTAGTGAATCGAACCTGCAAATATTATATTTTATGCTAAAACTGAATTAAAAACTTTCGTGTTAGTTTTACAGCTAATAAATACAATAATAATATTCTATTTATTAATTAAATGTCCAATATATTTAGAAGACAAACATCAAACACTTAGTAAGTTAATAAAAAAGATATGATATGTTTATTTTAATCAACTCGATATTAATTAACATCGATTCAGTTAACAAGTTTCGAATAACTCGATATCAGATAACGATTAATTTAAGTGTATTTCAGATAATAACTTATTCGGGTGCACTTATATCAATAAAATCGATGACTACAGGAAGTATATCTACAAGCCTTAAACAAAATAATATAGTTTTATTTTTGTACATTCCATTATATTAAAATGTACATCTAAAAATTGATACATATAACCATCATGCATCTTGAGTGTGAGTCGCTAATCTATACATATAATAAAATTGCAACTAAGTCGACTCTGTACACAAATGTTTTTTGGAAAATGTAATTGAAATAGACATTATTATCGATATAGAGTCCGAATCTATAGTTTTTAGAACTTTTGTCTATCTGTCTGTCTATTACCAGATCACTAAAAAAACTACTGGACAGATTTTGATGAAATTTGGTATGATGATAGCTGGTTATCCGGGTCAACATATAGGATAATTTTTACCGTACTATAATAAAACAACCGTATAATAATAAAACAACGATTAAGAATTACATCGGTTATAACCAAACACAAAAGTTTGAACAAATAACAAATACTAATTAATGCGTGCTCACAGCGCCTTAGCCACTCACATAGTAAACAAAATATACATAATTAACAATAACCCTAAACAAACAGACAATACACGCGGGGACAAAAGTTTTACGATGTTGTTGTTAGTTTTATAAATATTATATTGACTTCTATAGTTTTTTAGTTACATCTCCGCGCTTGTTCTCTTAAGCTGATTTTCAATTATTATGTTATAAAATAAATACAAATCTGTACTAATATTATAAAGAGGCAGAGTTTGTTTGTTTCAACGCGCTAATCTCAGGAACTACTAATCCGATTTGAAATTTTTTGTTTTGCATTAGATAGACCGTTTAGTGAGGAAGGCTATAGGCTATACATCACATAATAATGTAGTCTATCTATTCCATACTAACCGTTAAAACGTACCTAGGGGCGAACGCGACGGAAGTGAGTCGCTATTTTATAGAATAAATACAAAAAACTTTTTAACAAAAAAAATAAAAACCGACTTCAAACAAAAGCACTAAAAAGTGAAAAATAACTGATTGGTAGTTTTCATTTACTATACATACCTAATCAAATATTTTCGAAGTCGGTGTGCTTTGGCTAAGTAATTAAAGCCTACCTATTAAATACATACCTAATCAAATATTTTTGAAATCGGTCCCAGCCCATACAAAGCAAAGCACACCGACTTCGAAAATATTTGATTAGGTATGTATAGTAAATGAAAACTACCAATCAGTTATTTTTCACTTTTTAGTGCTTTTGTTTGAAGTCGGTTTTTATTTTTTTGTTAAAAAGTTTCTATTTTTCCCTTTTTAGTGTAGACAGTAGTAGCAAAGTAAGTATTCTATCGTGTTAGGCTTGTCAAATCAAACAAAATAAGCCCAAACTCAAAGTATCTACTATTAGCCGTTGAAGAGTTCCACCTATCCACCTTCTGGCCTTGCCATCAGATCAGGTCAACAACACCGAACCACTGTACTATCAACGGAAATAGAAATACTTGCAAAGTTTCAAGTCAATATGACAATTAGAAGTAGGTTAAATTCATCATTAGTTGTTTTTCCACCCTTAGGGGTGGTATTTTTTTTTGAAATTTAAATGGGACCAATCTGGAAGTATACTCTTTCAAACAAAACAAAAATTGTCCAAATCGGTTAATAAATGACGGAGTTCTGAGGTAACAAACATAAAAAAAAAAAAAACATACAGTCGAATTGAGAACCTCCTCCTTTTTGAAGTCGGTTGAAAACAGTACAATTGTGTAAATCAAATTAAAAAATATCGATGCCTTACCTAAATTAAAAGTAACATATTATAGATAATTTATTCTTTTCAGTAAGAATTTGTTTTTTTTTTTTTATTGACAAAGATGTTATCTTTGATTTTATCCAATCAGGCACATTCCACCAGATTATCAATAAATATTTACTAAAAAACCTTTGTTACAAACCACGCTAATATATTAACAATATGTGAAAATCACAGTCTATAAGATATCGTAGGCTATTGAAACGTGTTGAATTTAGCATGTTCTGGTCAAAGTATAACTACAGTGCACTATAATTAGAATGCACCGATAGGTAAGTAATAAATATGCTTGCTTCATTATCTGTTTAAACATTTCAAAGATAATTACTAAATTTAAGCATAAGCAAGAGAACCGGTCGCACCTTTACGGGATGGGTATGACTTAAGTAGATGTAGAATTAACATAATTAAATCAATGATCGGAAATAATGGAAGCGTACTGTTATATTAACAAGTATACATCAGTTAATTGATTTTTGAAAACACACACGTTTCGAAAAAATTATGAGAGTAAAATTTTTACGATGCGAGCGCACACCGACAGCCATAAAGCGACATGATGAAGTTAGCTGCATTCCTTTTACAAACAGAGAGTTATGACACATGGGATGAAATCTTTAGCTATTTTTGTTCTGTTAGTATAACTTCTTATGTGCGTAAGTACACACACACGTTTTTTTTGTTTGTGTTAAAATTTTATAATTACTTTTTCACTAAAAAAGTAGATCTGCTTTGAAATCATATAAAATGTAATTATTCTATCTTTAGGGTAAGAATTTTCCCTAATTTTATTGGACCTTATATATTTCTAATAATAAATAAATATTAATGAAAATCGGTTTACAATCAAAAAAAGTATATAAAAACATATAACAGAAAAAACTTAAACACCCATAAGTTTCCTTATAAAAGTCGATCAAAAACATTAATAAGCATTATGATCTATGCTACAATAATTTATTTTTGTTTATTTGTCGATAAATTTGACACGATGATCCATACTAATATCATAAATGTAAAAATTTGAAAGGATGTATGGATGGGTTTTTTTTACTCTTTCACGCCAGAACGGCTGAACTCTGAATCTGGATGACATTTGGTACAAAGATAGATTATAATCTGGAATAGCACATAGGTCACTTTTTATCCCGGAAAAATGTACGGTTCCCGTGGGATAGATTTGTTTTTGTCTAGGAACGAACCTGAAGCGAAGCGAGGGTGAGTCGCTAGTTATTTGTAATTAAGATCTATAGAAAAAAAACGGTAAATTTTGGAAAAAAATCTTGGTAAAGAAAGATTTTTAATATCTCTTAAATATAAAATCGGCATTCATATAAAGGTCACTAACACTTCGCCGTTCGCGTGTGGAACAATAAGTTTAAAAAGTCATCGTAATCTCTGTCTGACCCGGTCCTTTGTCTTATGCAACACGTTGCGTAACCGTCCAGTCTAGAACAGGGCACTTTCGTGACATACAGATATTACCATTAAATAGCAAGTGCTTCTAAGTATAGGTTCATACATTGTATCTAACAACTGAGGAGTTTACAGGATTTACAAGAAGCCAACAACAATCGTTGTCATCGTTGGAATAATACATACTGTAACTTTCAAATTTAAATCGACTTTCAATATTTGACAACATATTTACATGTAAACTAGTTAATTATAGAAAAAAGCCTAACAAAAGCTTTCGACTTGGTGAACATTTGTTTTATATGTATTATTAAATATATTCGTAATTTTCTTTATTGTAAATAAATTGTAGATTAAATTCTAGAGATCGCATAATTTAGTGAAAAAATTAATAATGATATATATTTCAGCACTTCACAATGTTAGGTGACGTTACTGGTAAAAACAAAAAAAAGACAAGATTTTATACGTTACAAGTTGCGAAGGAACATTTTAATGACCACTAGCAACTTGCCTGGCTTCGCTCATATTATATAACTATTTTAGTAAATATTGTCAGTATTACTGCATAGAGAGGGCGAAGAAGGAGACAGTATGTTTTGCTGTCTGCATAACCAAAACGGTTTAAAAGTTAAAAAAAAAATATTAAAAAAAATATATTCATATAATATTTATGTATTTTAATTATATATATATATATATATATATAAATATTGCATAAGCAATATCCACGATAATTACTATTTTGCCAATTGAATAAAATTTGGCCATTTTATGAACACGTGTGTCGCAAAGCTACAGCACAAGGCGGCATACAATAAGTTATTTATAATCCATCTAGATTAGTAGCATTGTTACGTGTCTAGCGTTAGTAACTGACCATCAGAATATAGAACCGTTAATAAATTGCATTTATTATATACAATATACATCTTTACATATAATAAAATTGTAACTAAGCCGAAGCTGTACATTAAATATTTTTTGGAAAATCTTATTGATATAGACATTATTATCGATACAGAAGCCGAATCTATAGTTTTTAGAATTTTTGTCTGTCTGTCTGTCTCTCTGTCTGTTACCGCATCACGGAAAAACCACTGGAGGGATTTTGATGAAATTTGGTATGATGGTAGCTGGTTATCCGGGTCAATATATAGGATACTTTTTACTGCGGGAAAATATCTTATCTCTGAGAATTAGGAACGAGCCCGAGCGAAGCGAGGGTGAGTTGCTAGTAGTTAATAATATTATTAATGAATATGAATTAAGAAATCTGACAAGTAAATGGGGTGTACGAAACACCCATTTTTTTCAGAATCACTTGATGTTTCCAAATACATACTCGTAGTAACAAGTGGCTCATCGACCCATAAACTATTTCTATGCTAAGTTAATAAAATAATAAAAGAAATGTGTGGACAAACATAGATACATACATATTACATACATACACCTATAAAATTTTGTATATTTGTTTGCAAGGCCTAATTGATTATCGTATGTGCATATTTTGCAGTTGCAATAATATTACATACATACATACATACGCATCGATTTGAAACCCTTTTTTTTGAAGCCGGATAATTAAAGTAAATAAATTTATTATACCAAAATAATGAAACTACATAACGGCAGTCAAAGTATAACATTCATAAGTTTATCAAAACAACAAGCAAACATTGCACTTTAATTAACGCGTTAGAATCCTTACTGAGAAATATGACGGTCTAATTTGAAAATTTCGAGACATAACGCCAATTTAAACTAAAAAAACCAACAAGTATTAAATTACACGTTCATGAGATAACGAGGCTTAATTTTCTTGTAATTATTCCAACAATTAGTGGTAAATTGCTTGCACGATGTGTGTGGTAGCGGCAATGTATAATACCTTTTTACCTTTTAAATTATATAATAAACCCTCATCCTTTTGTAGCATAGATTGCTCTCCACATACAGCCCCTTTTATATTAGCCTTTAAGAAAAATCACGATGAACAGTTAGCAACTTTGGAGTATTGCTACCAAGAATAGCGTAGGATAATTTTATGCAACACGTAGCGCAGGCGCAGGATTTTGACGTGAAAAATTGAGAGTTCCGTTTTTTCTAATAACACAGTTTCATTTAGTACTAAAGAATTTAATGATAAGAAATAAAATAGCAAGAAACGGTAGTTAAATATTGGATCGAGAGGGAATGAATTACTGCACAGCATATCATTGTATAAGAGTTGGGCTAAGAATTGTTTATAATGATAATTATTAGATACTAGCGACTCACCCTCGCTTCGCTCGGGTTCGTAGGCGTCGGTAACTTGATTCCCCATACCAACTTTCATCCCCGTTTTCACCCCCTTAAGGGATGATTTCCGGGATAAAAAGTATCCAATGTCCTTCCCAGGGTCTCAAACTATCTTCCTCCCAAATTTATAAGTATTCTTATATTTTATAATTTTCCGCGGCAATTATTTAATTTTTTTCTTTCATAAGAAGCTTTTCCTGACAATAACAAACACAACAAAAAAAATAGTAAATCGGTCCAGCCGTTCACGCGTGATGGCGTGACCAAGGGAAATATTGATTGATTTTTATATATATAGATTAATGTCCTTCTGGCCAATTTCAGCCAATGTAGCCAATCAACGCAGAATATATTATCAACTAAAGTTGGTTCTCTCAGACATGCTTAAGTTTCCTTAAAGTTTTCCTTCACCGTGTTAGCATGTAGTAATCATATAGATAAATTCATCTATATTAAAATCTATACTAATACTTATTATAAAGAAGTAAAGTTTATGACGTTGTGCGGGGTAATCTCTGGATCTACTGAACCGATTTAGATAAAATTTGGTAAGAAGATAGTTTGAGATCCTAGAAAGGATATAGGATAGTTTTATCCCGGAAGTCATCCCTTAAGAGGGTGAAAATGGGGATGAAAGTTTGTATGGGTAACTATTCAAAACCAATATATAGGCTTATAATGTTCGCTAATCAACAAAATATTGTGTTCTACAATAAAATCAAGAGTACGAAAATTTCTACGTCTTTTATTTTATTTCCACAATCCAATTACGAGGTGGATCGAGCATAGGCACGTAATATTTCATTCTTGTCAACTCGGAAGATTCACCTTTATCGAAGCTTTAATGACTTAAAACAATACCTTTTATGTTTTTTCTTTTAATAAGCTTATAGAAATCTATTTTAGAAAATTACTTAGATTGGATAAAATTATAAAACTAAGATCATATAAAATATTTTTAAGTTTTTTAATCTTATTAGCAGCTGTATATTATTGTCTTCGAAGATCCAACTTGATAAGCACTAGTTTATATCGATCAAAACTACTTATTTAGGACGCATACTAGAAATACTATTTGCATTTTACTGAGTAATATTGAAAAACATCTTTTACGATATTATAAAATAGTTAACGATATCATATGACATAAACGCCACTTATGTATCAGATAACTTTAATGATCATCTAAAATGATGCTGTAGAGTGTAGACAGTCGATAAATTGTTATACACCGTAGGGCAGATTGAATTAACATTGTTAGCTATATAAATTGATTTTTAATCTCTTGAAATATCGATATATATATGTATTATTTGTTGTTATAGCGGCAATAGAAATACATATTCTGTGAAAAGTGCAACTCTCTACCTATTACGGTCCATGAGACACAGCCCTTTGACAGACGGACGGACGGACAGCGGAGGCTTAGTAATAAGGTGCCGTTGGCACCCTTCGCGTACGGTATCCTAAAAAAGAGCCACGTAAATAGGTTCATGACGCAAAAAAGTATACAACGTACAATTAACTACCTCCTATCATACTTTTATATATATTTATTCTAGACAGAGCAAAGAAACCTGCACAGTGCAAGAGTGTAAAATAAAGTTATGTGTGAGGCATTCACATGCGCATAATTTCATAGCCATACATACAAACATACGATAGACCGAAAGATTATAACAAAATGTGACATACCAACCTTCCTGTATGTTCCCTGTGACAACTTTGATTGATGACTCTGCGATTCTCTTATTATATGTATCCTGATCAAATAAATAAGAACTTTAACATCTAAACAATAAGGTCTAAATAAATATACATCTAAGTAAATGCACGGATGCTCCTTTTTTTACATTTCGGTTTCAATGTCGCTTGATTTCGATGAAGATAAAATTTATTTTGAACCCACTACAGATAATATATTGTTTAAAGTATAATAACTTGTTAGTACATGAGTATAAATACTATATTGGTAGTGCATTATACATCATAATCGCAGCCATTTATTTCTGTAGAGTGTAGACTATGTTTTACTAGACCAAAACATGACATATACCTATTATGTGTAGAAAGATGCATCGCGTCGGACATTACGTGGGGTCTACATGAATATTTATGTCAGACGTAATTTACCTTTAAAAATATTGTACAATCTTTTTTATGGTTAGTACACTCAAGTGGTAGCTTCGGTGTAAAATATTTTGTAGTGCGGGAAATATGTATATTGCTTCTAAACAACTCCGGCTGCAAGATAACAAATGTACGCTAAACAAAATCGAAAACTAAAATCGTAACTACCTAAAAAAAATCTATAAAAAGCTGTGCATACTTTTTAGTAATTTATATAGAAAATAGAGAATTAAACTCGTGTCACTATGTAAATTTAGTTAGTAAGCCTTTAAAAATAAATAAATATACAATTATAATTATACAAGATTCTCAGTCTTATGTTATGTATTTGCAAATAATATCTTCCTTAAATTATTTCATAATATTAGAATTTTCTAAAAACTATACTTTACCGAATAAATTTAAAACAGTGAAACACTTAAAAATAAAATATTTTTTTTAGTAGGTACTGTAATATAACACGAATATAACCTTTTCCTTGCAGTTGGGTAAAAATAAAACTTTAAGATATTCCCTATTTCTATATTTTTATTCCATCAGGTTTGCAGTTCTAAATATTACAACCAATTTATGAATCATCACTAACCACGACAAGACGTCACTCGCCCCAACCAAAAGCGCGGGAAAAAAATCATGGTGCCCATTTTTTTATAATACATTTCTATTGGCCAATTAATAAAGAAATATTTAAAAAAAAAGTATTTAAAATAAATTAAAAAAAAATATCTACATATTGTTATATAATAATGAAATAAAACCTTACAGCCTACAGTATTATACATACGTAGATGAATAATAAAATATATGCCTACCATCTATACCTACATATAATAAAATAGTAACTAATCTGAATCTGGCAATTAAATATTTTTTGAAAAATCTTATTGAAATAACACAGCAAAACCACTGGAGGGATTTTGATGAAATTTGGTATGGTGATAGCTGGTTATCCGGGTCAACATATAGGATATTTTTTACCGCAGGAAAATATCTCATTTCCGAGAAAAAATACAAATACTGCAATGTAATAGTATACTAATATGTAAAACCTAAGAATTTGGTTTTTGGTCATCTGAACGCGGGCAGAGCCGCGGGCAATGCTAGTATAAAATAAAATGTACTTGTACAATTTTATGGCCTTGAACTTAGACCAATGTTGTCAAGTTTGATGAAGCTCAATCAAAAACTCAATATTATAATTTTGTCAATTTATTTCTACACGCGTCTCTTATTACGCTTATTATGAGGATAAGAAGTGAAAGCAACTTGATTTTTCAAATATCAAAGGAAAACACAGAATGATACAGCTGAGGACTGAATGGTAAATTATGTTAGAGGTATATTGTAAGTGTTTAAAATGAAACCTTTAATTTGTAGACATTCAATTTTAGTATCATCATATGACATTGCATTAGTAATCAAAGTTTAAAAAAAATCTTTTCTAAAATGAATGGAATGGGATAAGTATGTAATAGATATCTTTATTTATATTTATTTGCTGTTTTTTAACGAGGGCCGCAGTTTCTAACACTGATTTATTTTAATTTATTATGTTTGCAATAAACTTCGAATACTACGAGTAATAGTTTTATTTTTTAGCAAATTAATTTGACAAAAGACCGTCTCATATATATAGAAACCAAAAATTATTTCCTATTTTTTTCTAACAACCGTCTTGCTTAGAGACGCAGTATTTCATATATTTAATATTAAAATTATTATTAATGTTTGCAAAGCTACAGCCAGGACTCAGGAACTACTCGTAGTATCATATAAAATCGCGTGACTTCACATGCCAAGCAAGTTTACTGTAGCACAATGTAATTTGTTATGATATGTCTTCATTTTCGTAGAATTATAATATAATATCGTCCCAGTAGAGTCAAAAGTTATAGGTTCGCAATTTGGTCCTTTTGAAATACGAAGTCTGTAGCTTGAGAAAAATTATTAAAGTTGTAACTTGTAAGTATTATTTTGTGTAAAAATTCGGAAGTATGGAATAAATATTTTATTTCTAAATTAGATCATGCAAAGAAACAAAGTTTATTAACCAACTTCAAAAAAGGAGGTTATCAATTCGACACGTATGTATGTAATATTATTGGAACTGTAAAATAATATAATAATCTATAAGAGCTTCTAAACAAATATACAAAACTTTATAGATGTATGTTTATTTCTTTGTGATTGTTGTGTGTTGATTTTTTCCACGTAGGTATTTCTCCGAAATAGCAATCGGATTTTTTTTATTTGCTTACATTTATTTCAACTTGGGAAATAGTAAAGATTTAATCAAAATCGATTCTGTAGTTTTTATGATATGGACTAAAACGTGTCACTAAAACTGAAATAGTTTTGTAATTACTACTTATTACAAAAACTATTTCAGTTTTTACTTAAAACTAAAAATTACGAATTATAAAAGTAATTAAAAAAAATTGAACCGACTACAAAAAAATACTAAAAAGTAAAAATTAAATAGATGAAAGTTTTTTCTCACTATAGATACCTAATCAAGTCGGTGCCAGCCGACAAAGCTTTAAGATATGAATATCTTATAGGTAAATATAACAAGGTATGAACTCTAATTATAGTTAAAATATTATACTATTCGTGATGTATTTATACGTATCGAAATAGATTTGCTTTGCTTTGCACCGGCTGGCACCGACTTCGAAAATATATGATTAGGTAGGTACCTATAATAAATGAAAACTCCCATTCAGTTATTTTTAATTTTCAGTACTTTTTTTTAAAGTCACTTTAATTTTTTTCGTATAAATTAATTTATAAAAGTTTGAATCATCCTTTGTTATATGATTTCAACTGGAAGCAAAATTTGACTTCAAGTGTCAGAATATCCACCTTAGAATTAATAGGTACTTAGGTATAATCGAGATGTCTTCTCTGTACTATTACTTCAATAATTTATCAAGCGAAACTGTAAACAAAGTATCTTAATAAACTAAGAAATTTACTTGATATGAACTATACTAAATGTAACTGTAGCACGAATAATAAACAGTTTTAGTGCTTATTTATATGTATATGCAACCAAAACTTTACAACAATATTAATAAATGTGTACTTTTACCTCAATTACTTTCGAATTCTTTTACACTTATTGAAAAATGTACTTGAATAACTTTATTTTATTTGATCACCACGCAAGTAACATCGCAGGGTATAATAAGTGCTATAAAATAACGCATGAGACGGCATCCCGCTGCGCGTGCGCATTGTATGCCACAAATGTCGCTCCGATAGAGCAGTAAATATAGGACCGAGACAAACCAATTGAAATAAATATGTTATCATTTATTATTATTGCTTGTATTGTTAAAGTTTTGGATCTTGTTCGGCTTGAAGGACCAAAAATCAACTCGTAATTTTATTACAAATGAACATTCTTATTTATATATAGATATATATAATAATCATGTATTTTTATCGTACTTTTTATTTAACAACCTCTTTGTATAAAATTTTATCGATCAAGTTTTTTATGGAGAAATCATGTGCCAATTTCAAATGAAAAAAAATCAAGAGTGAATATAATAATATTTACATTATTTTACATGATTAAATTTCAAGACAAACAAGTTTTCTTTTTAATATACTCATTACTAGATGAATGAGATTTAATTATTTTTTAGACCACAAACAAAGTATGAACTAAACACATTATAACATACACAGAAAACAGAACAGATAGAGTATGTAGTACCTTAATTATAGATGTTAACTATAATAAAAAAATAGTATATGTAAAGGCAAGAAACATTTAGAATGTTGTATCTTATAGATTCGCAATGTTGAGATGGCAATTTAATGATTTCATTTGATGTATTAATTCAGTATATATTTATCTCATTTCAATTTCTCTCAAATCCGTTAAGGTACAGAGTAAAGATGTAACAAAAACACACTTTCAATTTTACAATACAAGCGTGATACAAAAAAAGACAATAATCTAAATATATAAAACAAAGTGGAGTTTGTTACAACACTTATAACTCGAGAACTGCTGGACCGATTTTTATGATATTTATTTTGTTGGATATGTCTTCACCCCGAATAGCAGAATAACTATTAAAACATCGGGAAAATTCACGAAAAAAAATTGGAAAAATAAACTATTCCATACTAAACGACAAAACATACCTAGAGACGAACCTGAGCAAAGATAAGTCGCTAGTTATTGGTATTCAAAACATATTATTTTATAGATATCACATATATATAAAATGAAACACACATTACTATAACAAAGATCTTTAATAGAATCAACAAACTATACTTATAAATAAAACTATGCCTATAAGTTACTGTTTAAAGTGGAAACCATCTTTGGGCACCATCTAATCTTATTACTTCACCATTTAACATAGGATTTTCTATTATACATGTCACAAGGTGTGCGTATTCTTCTGGTTTACCCAACCGTGAAGGAAAGGGGGTCATGCGTTTGACAAATTCTAACATTTTTTCTGGTAAGTATGACACTAGTGGAGTGTCAAATGTACCTGTAACAATAAATATTACATTTTAATACTAAAGATGACCTTTAAAACTTGTTCAAAGTTTTTATATTTATTAATTATACAAATGCTTTTCTTGGGATATCTATACTAATATTACAAAGAGGTAAAGTTTGTGAGTTTGTGACGTTGTAGGGGGTAATCTCTGGATCTATTGAACCAATTTAGATGAAATTTGTTAAGAAGATAGTTTGAAACCCGGGAAGAACATAGGATACTTTTTATCCCGGAAATCATCCCTTAGGGGGTGAAAATGAGGATGAAAGATTGTATTGGGAAGCAAGCTAGGGGCGAACCCGAGCGAAGCGAGGGTGAGTCGCTATATAATATATAAAAGATAGTATTTAAAGTCAAAACAAACTCAGAACATATAGCTGTAAGTTCTTTGTTGCTAATGAGACATCTCACTTAAATTTGAAGATAAATATGTTAATGTCATCCTAATTTCGGCCACGGCTGCCAATCTCATTAAGACTAGCAAACTGCACAGGAGATATTATAGTGCACAAGTGTTGGAGCAGACACAAAGTGCACTCTCTATTCCTGTCACTCTCAAAGACCGATGGAACTGTACTTCGACTCCGTTTCAGTGTCTGTTAACTCCAAGCTGATACTGAGAATTTCTTTACAAAAATACTAAATAAATTTGGCCTAATCCAGGACTGAACTCAGGACCTCTGGACCTGCAGCCATATATGCTACCCACTAGATCACCGCGGCAGTCAAATATGATAAAATACAATACTCCATCATACTAAAGTTGGTAATTACATGCCAATTGCTTGGTTCTCAATATCCTTTATATTGAAAGAATGTTGAGCATAGGAGTGAGAGAAGGGATGATAGATGTCAAGCTCTCTATCCCACAAGAGGCATTTAAGATTATGGATGTAAATATGAATTTGGCTATACTAATTTTTTTAATCTATTTAGCAACAGTAGTAGTCAGTCTCTCCCGTGACCATGGATGCTGTAATGCATTCAAAATTTGTTGGTCAGTGCTATGGACACCTGTAAGAGACTAACATACTAGAACTTGTGTATTAGGAATGAATTTAAAATGTATTTGTGTGTTATGTTGTTGGTGTTCTTAATAAATTAAAAAAAAAAAAAAAAAAATGTCGGGAACCAAAAATCAAAATAAATCCGCGAAATAATCCGAAAAGATAGTTTTATTTAAAATGTCAAATATTCGCGTAAATCTAAGAAAGTATTAACAATAGTAGTACTAAATTTTATTTCACAGTATTAGTTTAGAAAAATAGTAAGAAACTGAACCCAGATAAATATATAAAGTTAAAAAACACAACTAACCTGGTGCTATAGTACAGACTCTTATTCCCTGAGAAGACAGATCTCTAGCTATAGGTAATGTCATTCCAATGACAGCTGCTGTAGATGCTGCATATCCCGCTTGACCTATATCACCTTCATAAGCTATTGTTGATGCAGTGTTAACTATAACTCCTCTTTGACCATCCTCTGTAGGCTCATTTTTACCTATTAATCCAGCTGCAAGCCTTATTACATTGAATGTGCCTATTGTATTTACCTGTAAAATATTTAAAATTTCATAAAATATGATATTACATAAGGCTTATGACATTCAAATTATAATTTATATAATAAACAATATATTTATTTATAATATTTAAAGAACAAATATATAACTTACATTAACACATTTTGTAAAATAATCAAGTTCACATTCTTTATCCTTATAAAAATTATATACTTGATTCGTTTGTGCATATCCTGCACAATTTACCAATGTGTCAAGACGACCAAATTTTGATTTAGCTGCATCCAAAGCTTTCTTAACATCTTCTTCTTTTGTTATCTAAAAATAAATATAGATCTATACATACAATAAAATTGTAACCAAGCCGAATCTGTACATTAAATATTTTTTGGAAAATCTTATTGAAATAGACATTATTATCGAATCTATAGTTTTTAGAATTTTTGTCTTTCTGTCTGTTACTGCATTACGACTAGAGGGAACCACTAGAGGGATTTTGATGAAATTTGGTATGGTGATAGCTGGTTATCACGGTCAACATATAGGATACTTTTTACCGCAGGAAAATATCTCATTTCTGAGAAAAAATACAAAAACTGCAATGTAAAAGTATACTAATATGTAAAACCTAAGAATTTGGTTTTTGGTCAACTGAACGCGGGCGGAGCCGCGGGAAATGCTAGTTTACATATATATATATATATATAAAGTAAACAATCAATATTATGTAAAATACTCAAATTTATAATAATTAATCATATGTTTACATTTTTCGTAAAATAAATGTAAAGTTTAAGTAATAAAAAATACTAAAGAAAAATTTTACCCACACAACCAACAGTAACATGAACATCTTCACCCAAACCTTTCGCAACTTCTTGTGCTCTTGTTCCTTGAATATCTAAAATAACCACTTTTCCACCATTCTGTACAAGCCTCTCCACTGTAGCCTTTCCAAGTCCTGAAGCTCCTCCGGTAACCAAACTCACGAGTCCCTATGAGGTTAGGTTTTTGTTTATAAATGTTGTGCAGACATAATATATCATAATATCAAATAAAAATTATACCTTAAGCATTTTTATGAATATAGATTTAGTACTTCCAATATAAAACACAATATACAATGCACCAACGAATAAATATTTTAGTATATAAAAAATGCACTTCTCTTCCAAGATATGAGTTATGACATTGATGTTTATTGCCCCTTGTTTTATCTATAGTCTTTTGATACTCGTACTGAATCACTTTTTATAATTATTGTATTAATTAATTGAATTACTTTACAAACCTTATTTAGGCACTAATTTCAAAATCAAGAGCTAAACCTTCTATAGATTTTATAATTTATACGTTAAATAGTAGTAGTAGTACGGTAATATATATTAAATATATTTGTTAGTATAGGTTTCCGATTATCATCAAACAAAAAAGTTCGTGAAAAACAATGAAAATGGTGGTAGAATTTTCTTAAGTCTTACATTTTCTAAAACGCTTATTTTCTAAAAACAACAATATGAAATAAGCTTACTAAACTATATTGATTGGATCTGGCTTACTATTGTGGTTCATTTTGAAATTTGAATGAAAGATATAAAAGTTTTATACGATTTAATAAGGAGTCGGCATTTTGGCATCTGATATATTTTTAAAGTAAACCAAACTATTCGCTAACGAATTTATCATGGCAAAAGTTGAACAACCACTATTTATTTTGCCTAAAAAACGTAATGGAAAGAAGCCCAATGCAATTGCCGGACATGTTGATCATATAATAACAGTTCAGGTAGGTCAGGTTAATGATATTGTTTTGAATATGTACAAGTTTATTTTTAATTTGCCCGCTTAGTTTTATGTATTTAAAAACACGATTAAAATGAAATCAAATTTAAGTATAATATTTTATTGTGTTCTTTGTAGGGTGCTGGAGAGACCGATGTGCCTACAAAGTATAAAAATGGACTTTCACCAGTTTCTGAACATGTTGTTAATGGCATTATACATTCAACAATGGAAGGGCTTAAATCTAACATGAAAATAAATTTGCCAATCATCAATGATGTAAATGATGAGGAAGTCAATGAAATCAATTTGCTGTCAGATCTAAAACCTCAGAGCTTACAGAAAAATGGGTACCAAGCTCTTTCTACTATAAGTAGTAGCCGAGAAATAATTGATTTATCACCCATATATGAAAATTCTTCTGATGCATGCTCCAGCCATGGAGATTTGAAAGAAATCAATGATAATGATTTACAACGCAGTTGCCGCATTTTAAATTCTGATAACTATGAAAGCTCATGTGCCACCCCAAACAGCTTATCTCAAACTCAATCAGAGAATAGCTTTGAAATGGGTCCTCTGACAGACAGCCTGAAAAATAGTGCTAAAAGACGCAAGCGTGTAAATATTGTACCAGGCATTATGGAAGGAGACAATAATGATACTGAAATTACAGCTTTAAGAATTGAATCTGAAGGATCTATATCTCCGGAATGCTCACTATCTGAAAATAAAGATGGATATTTAACCATGACTGGAACAATAAAAAGGGGTAAAAAGAAAGGACAGAATGTAGATGTTAAACTGAATATTTCACGAGAGGAGTTGGAAATTATTGAAGCAGCCATTGTTGCCGAAGAATACAATAAAATGGATGTGTCCAAATGTTCTTTATACAATGGGCCACACATATTTTTATTCAGTTTGGTCTCTATACCATTTGTTGCAGTTATATCAGCTATGTATTCATTTTACATGGGTACAATGGCTTGGTATAACATATTTACTCATGTTACCGAAGACTTGAGCTGCATCAAAAAGGTGTTGTTAGCTCCTATAGTAATACTGTCATATCCATTTTTGATAGCAATATTTACTATTGGCCTCGGTTTATATGCTGGGATAGCACAAGTCACTTTCAGTGGCGCTAACTGGTGGAAAGATGTATGTGATTTTGAAAAAGGCTTTTATGGCTGGCTCTGCAATACATTAGGTATGTCCGAGTGTAGCCCATATGAAGTAGTTGTCTTGATGGATGTGAAATAGTAAAAGGCACTTAAATTCATACTTATAATATATTGTGTAGTAGTCCTGTTATTATAGAAAGAACATTGTAGACGAGTTCATTAAGTTTATCATATTTCATTATACTTTAATATAGTTTCAGTACAAATTGTTTAATAGTAATTGTTTAGTAACCTTAATTTTATAAGTAATACTACATGAGCTGTCAGTGCAAACATAGCCTAAACTACAGGCTATTTTGGAGAAAAGTGTAGTGTAGTGTAAAAGTATTTTAAAATTTATTTATAGTTTTTCATTTAGCGCTAACTTGACTTTCACTTTTTCTGACTTTTTGCATTTTTAGTCTATTTTCTTTTGAACTAAATTTATTGTAGACAACTTATAACTTTTTTTTTAATGTGGGTTAGGCTGTTCTTGCACTGACAGCATGATATATTAGCAGTTCTAAAAATATTATAATCTTTCTCATATCTAATTTCTTTCTATAATAAAATTGCTACAAATTAACTTAGCAAAATAAAAGGATGCAAATATAAGCATCATGTATCATGACAAGATTTTATATTTAAGTGCAAGATATTATTTACTTCTATTATTCCAGCTGCAATTAACACTGCCATCCTAATAATTATATAAACAAAGATTTATTATAATAGCTTTATAAATTATTTACAATTATATTTTACCTATATTTCTAGTCAAAAAGTTACCATGTAAAAGACATTTATTTTTATTATTTATTTCATTTTGTATATTGTAAGGTGTGCATGGAATCATATGGATATGGGACAACAATGAGTATGCATTGGGAACAAAATTGGAAAAGACAGGTTTTTTATAATATTTTGAACATTTTTAAACCTTAGGTATAAGTCATTTTTAACCAAAAAATCAATTACAGTCCTCTTTTGCTCAAATGCTTCCATATTTATATAGTTTTCTAGTCATAGTTATGTAATAATTTTGCCTCTGAAAGTCCATAGTTTTAAGAAAGTATTCTATTCATAATATATGGTGTTGATGTACAATTTTTCTTACTGCGAGCATTTATACTGAAGAATGCTTTGAATTTTATGTATTTGCTTGTCATTAACACAATGTAATCTTATAATAATAGCCATCTAAGAATTAAGTTAATTCCAAATAATTGGGTTAATAATAATAATCATGAGGTGTGTTTAAATATTTCAATGTGTCTGTATAACTTTAACTTTGTATTAATTTGATGCAATTGTAATAACAATTTGGAGCCACTTAATAGGAATAGAATCAACTAGATTTATAATTATAAGACTAAATGTTGACATAATTAGCCAGTTTATTACGAAATATATACACTAAAATAAACACTAAATGTATTGCTTAGGGAAATTTATTGGTTTTCATATCATGCTTAAGCAATTTATAAGCTAAATCATATCTGCTATGATGCATTATATACTGCCATAACTATTATACATAATCAAGTTTTATAGTATAAAGACTGATGTATTCTAGTCACTATTGTGTCCATTTTGATATAATAAATATTTTATAAAACAAATGGATTTTACTAAATATCTACAACAAAATATTAACATTCTAAACCTCTAGTTTCATAATTATAGTTTATGAAGTATCCTTAGGTGGTGTCTGATTTGATTGAGATTGGCTACTTTTTAATTCTGTATCTATCCTTTCTTTAGCTCGAACAATTTTTGATTGTAAATAGAAGGAACCACCTTTAGCTTTGTCATTTGATGTAAATAAATGTTCGTAATTTTGTTTAATTTTTTCCGGGTCTAATTTTTCAATATTAAGAATTTGCATAGCTTCCTCTAATGTTAATCCTGTTGAAGCATTTGCAGCAGCTCTTCTAGCGCCTTCTTGACCTCCACCAGCTCTTTTTGCAGCTTCTTGTGATGCAGCCAACTCTTGTTTCAAAGCTCTCGCGAATGCTCTCCCAACGACTTGAGCTCCTAAGACTATTATTTGAGCAATATATTTCGCCATTCTTCGCTAATTATAGAAAACAAAATTATTTCTCTTGTCATTAGAAATGCAAAAAAATATCGAAAAATTCTAGGTTATGTTATTGAATGTCAATTGTCAACCAAAATTTTATTGCATGCAATGGAGTCTGATCACTGATGTAAAGTAAATTTAATTAATTAAAAGTGATTTTTTTTTCATTATAAATGCTTGTAAGTACGTATAAATATTATAACTTTAATTAAAAAAAATCGATAAATTATTTTTATTCAATAATGACATTTACAAAATAAACCAAATTATTTTGTGTGCAATTTGAATACGGGAATTTACGAAAAAAGACGAAACATAGGTATTTTAAATTATTTAATTACTAATTACAATATAATATTATACTAATAATAATTTGTTTTTATATTCATTATTTTTTCTTGACAATCAATTATTATTTATAACTTTTTATTGACAGGTATCATTATGAATGGTTTGCTTCATGTTTGACAATTTTGTGATGGCCACGCTTGACATATAGCTGTGTTTTTCGGATTAGAAATTAGAATTACACAGAGGACAAGGACACTCATTTAAATATTCTGTTATTTGTAACTACCTGCGGTTGCTGGACAATTGTCGATCAGGACTTTGATTTGAGCTACCCAGAACTCGATTCTAGATCAAAATGACTTTGGGCACCTACAACAGGCATCAAGCTGAACGAAAAAAGTAAGCATAATTCTCGGAATTAGCTCAATTGTTATTAAATATTTACAATTATTTTATTTTCATTAATTTTTCTTTACGTTTAATGCAGGCAGGCAGCTTTAGCGGCTGCATTTCCGCAAGGCATACGCTGTCAGAAATGCCTCGAATATGGCCACTGGAGCTACGAATGCAAGGGAAAACGCAAATTGCTGGTGCGCCCATCCCGATCACAAATACTAAAGAAAAACTTAAAAGCAAAGAAAGAAAATGATTGCAGGTAAGATTTAAATACTGAAATACACTCCTGGCCAATGATTTTACACAAATTATATTCTACCCTCTTTCTTGTTGTTTTTATTTAAAATATCTGCTACTTATATCAATATCACATTTGCCTAATTTATACAGTTTATTAGTAGTGCACAGTAATAATTATAAACATTGTTTATCATTAATGTACAGAAGTACTGAATTTTGGTACTTAGTATAATGTTCGAATTGAGGATAGATGGAAAATAATTTAAATTTATAACTGATAATAATAATAATCTTAACTATAAAATCAAATTTTATATTTTAGTTTTATTGATACTGTTATCCTTATTCCAATTTATTTGTTACAATAGCAATGGCACATGCAAGATACCAAATAAAAAGAAACGTGAATCAAGCAGCTCGGAATCAGGGAGTAGCTCGTCTGAGAGTTCATCAGATTCCTCATCTGGGAGCTCCAGTTCTTCAAGTGACAGCAGCAGTGACTCAGAGAGCGACAGCAGCAGCGGTAGCAGCAGCGGGTCTGAGTCATGTAGCGACTGTTAAATAACCAGGTTACTTTTATTAATTTATTCCTATTTGAGAGTATTTTAGTTAATATAGTATATCTTACCTTTAATGTTAAAAGTCCTATAATGGTAACGGCTTGAAGCTGTAAAGTGAATTGATTTTATTTTTAATTATATGTGTATTAATGTTTTGATAATTATTCCCTTTTGTTTTTTATTATTAATTCGTGCTTAAGACTTTTTTATTCTGGATTCTATCTTTTATTTTTATAGCTACGATAAAAAATATATTAACTATATGTGTGTAATTAGAATGTCTTGATTCCATTCTGAACTTCTAGTTGAGAGTTTTACTCTAATAACCTAAATATTTCTATTTTTATTGATCTAGCCTAATAGTCACAACTCGATGTCGTAGCTGTTACATTATATATCACATAAATGTCTATAAAATAACATTTTTAAAGTGATTGTTGTAATTTAAATGTCTGTTGTAGAAACTTTCATTATCCTTTTCCTATATCTGATATCTATTTTTCCATACTGTGTTAGAAAACTACAAATAATGAAGATTTTCGCCAGTAACTCAAGATGCTGGTCATTTAAAAATTAGAATAAGCGATTATTTCTATGAGTCTTTATTGTTTACTGGCTATAAATTGAAAGTTTATGGTTATTTTAGTGTTTAATTTACGGCTAATAATTGAGACTTTAGTTTTGTGACTTAGTTTATGTTAATTATATTAGGCATGTAAAAATTGTTGTAAGTTAATTATATTTATTGTTTAACGGTAAATAAGATTAATTTGTATGAAAATATAGATTCTTTTATATTTTGTGTGATTATCTTAGTTTAATGGGCTTAATGACATAATTTAAGATGAATATATAATTTTAAAAGCTGTAAAAACATGCTAATATTGTAGTTTTAAAAATATGACTATTGTAGTAGATGGTGTATTTCTCTATTTTACTATGTATATTTAAGACTGTATGTAAAATGTTTCTGACGTTAAATTGTTTTTATTTATTTAGAAAAATATGGAATTTCGAAATAAAATGAATTAAACAATTTGGATAAGTCATTATATTCTTTTATTTCACAATTTAATTAACAGTAAGAACGAGTCTAAGAGCTGCAACATACAAAGATTACACAGATAAAGCAATGCAAATTATTAAACAATACATTAATTAGATTTTATACATAATTGTGTTTTTTTAAGTAATTTTAGAAAGTATTTGCATTTAATTTGGTTTTGTTATTATACTTTGTGCAATGGTGCTTCCACACACGAGTTCAAAAATGTTAGTCGACATTTGTTAGGAAGCATAGTGGACATTTAATCGATAAAAAAACATTTTATAACAAAAGTTATTAAATATTTTCTTTTTATTAAATATTTTCTATTCTCCTATTTGTTAACAATTTGAAACAAAATGTAAAAATTAGTAACTTTTATTAAAAAAACCACAAAAATATACTTTTTTAAATATAGAACCTAACTAATCCGTAGTTTTAAGTGGTTTTATCAGTGTAGCTTGAAAAACATCTAACAATAGTTATGTTACTGAATGTTAAAAACAGTTTTGTGTTAAATAATGTTATGTAACATTTTTTAACTGCTGTGAGGAAGCACCATATGTGATAAGAAAATAAATGTTCATCAGTTCTATACTTTTTTTAAGTAGACAGCTTTTTATTAGTAACTGGTGAGCTGGTTTTATTTCACAAATTAATCTATCAACTCGTGAGAAGTACATACAAAGGAATAACTTTTACATATTTCATTTATATTCTTTTATTATATTAATACAGTAAAGATTTCCAGTTTGAAAGTAGACATTTTGAACATTTGATATAAAACCTATATCTGAAACTGGCTCTTAGACTTTGATAATGTAATTTGAACTTATAAAAAAGTTTGTACTTATTCTAAGCTAAGGCACATAATTCAATTATTATAAAAATTGTGTGGCAATTGGTGGGTATAAGTTTAACAAAAATCACAAAATATAAGAAATCCTTTGAATTCAAAGTGAAAAATACATAATATATAAAAAGATTGCATAACAATGTTTTATTGAAATAATCTTCCATTGAAAAAAAACAATTGTCAGTGATGTTGAATTCAACATTATTAATTTCTATAACAGTACAAGAGAAAACTTGTTTTGGTAGAGGGAAAAGTTATGGGTTCGCGTCACCGACATGCTACTGTCGGCAGTCCCTATGACTGCCTATTTTTCAAGTTATACTCCTTTTGGCACATTTGGAAAAATTATAAGAGTCAAATTTTTACAATGCCCGCGCACACCGACAGCCAAAAAGCGACATGATGAAGTTAGCTGATATGTGCCTCTCCAGTTCCCGTGAAAACTCATTCAAAATAGTTTCCCAAATATTCAAAAAACTTGTTTTATATCAGTGGAGATAGAAAATTTTTATTCTTTTGTTATTAATTTATCATTCCTTGTACAAACAGAGAGTTGTGACATATGGGATGAAATCTTTAGCTATTTTTATTCTGTTACGCCAAAGAAGTATAACTTCTTACATACATACATAAGTACACACACACACACACACTTTTTTTTTTAAATCTATTTACATTCAGGAAAATCTGTAAGGTTTAGTATGTAACAGAACATACATATATGTGGTACAATGATTTACTGCTTTTTTAAACTTATATTTGACTGAGAGCAAACATAAAAACTTAACACAGAGCTTATCTAAAAGAACAATCACAAAAAAAAAACACTTGAAAGCCTTACGAAGTGCTGGGCACATCAAGCAACGTATGTATAATTACTTTTCGCTTCTGATCGTAGCTGAAGTTATTCATTTTGAATATCCTACTCTCATAGAATGGTTTTAGATCACTGATGTTGATTTGTCGGGCCCTTTCTATTAAATCTCGTTCAGATATTTCAATGGTTGACTGGGAATGGTTGTGAAGTCCCCGCATGTAGGCGAGCTGGTCCATTGTAAGTTGTCGTAAAATGTAGTATAGGAGCTCGCTGTGGTCTTTCTTGTAGGACAGGTACTTCTGGAAGGTCTGTAATAGAAATATTTTTTTAACTGGAGTATTTATTTCTATAAACAACCACTAGGTTTGTCTTATTCTGGCATGCTTTTATTAACTTTCTTACTTTGTTTATATCATAATTACAAGCAGGGCACTGTGACCCATTCTATTTTGAAACCGGTTTTTTCGGTTACGTCTTTAACCGGTTATTGCATATAAGCATTGATTACAAGTAATTTACTCCAAGGATTTGATTATAAGAGTTAATTTTGACGACACGTTTGGCTCAGTTTCTAGTGACCCTACTTGTTGTGCCAGCGGTCGCGGGTTCGAGCGCTGGGGGCATTCGTTTGTGCGATGAGCACGAATGTCTGTACCCCAGTCATGGGTGTTTATATTTATAATATGTATCTATTTAAAGGTATATATATGTGTAGTGTATCAACTATCTGGTATCCATAACACAAGCCTCGCAGCATACCATGTAACTAGATGGTGTTCTGTTAATGTCCCAACATATTTATTTATCTCACCTGTCGCATAGCTCGCATCACGCTGTATTTCTGTGTGTCAACGAAGCTCTCTAACATGGTACGTATCGCCAAATTAACATCTTCCTCGTTCACCTGCGCTCGTAAATGTATACGTGCGTGCGCTTCACTCATACGGATCACTGTTGAAGATATATTTTATTTAATTTTATTGTGTTCGCTGAATGAACCAAGCACTGAGATTTTGCGCTTCCACGTGATTAGTTGCAGATAAGACGTTTAGGCCGCGATCACAATGCAAGTCATAACTAGTCCGTCGTTGCATTCCGTACCGTTCAGACGTCTCTCGTGTAGTTATCTGATTTATTATCAATGTATGAGATGACGGCGATACGTCGAAAAGTCAAAATTAATGAATAATGTATACAAATATTTAAAAATATAGTTTACTTTAATGTTGATTTTATTTTATTACAAATTATTAATAATTCCTCACTAAAGCTTAGCAACATGAACAAGCCCTATGATTTCAAACCAGTTGCATGTGTCAGTGGGCGGAGCTAGACGGTTTTCTGTCTTTATCAGTTTGTATGGGTAATGTGAGATAGAGAAAGCACTTTGCATGGTTCACTCCGTGAATAGAGTATAGCTGTCAAAATCTCTTTAGGTACATATTACGATTAATTCAGAGATTTGTTTTTGATGTGTGATGATGTGAAACTAGCAACTCATTGAGAAACAAAAACAAATCTATCCCAAGGGCACCGTATAATTTTCTGGGATAAAATCAGCCGTTCTGGAGTGATTGAGTAACAAACATCCATCCAAACTTTCGCATTTATAATATTAATAATGGGATTAATAATAAATTAGAAAATATTTCAAATTTTAAAAGCCTATTATCGTTTTTAAAACTAAACGAAATTAAAATAACGCTATTGTATGATCCTTAAGTGATCTTAGGGTTATGAGACCAACCTTAAAAGGTGACCTTTAACCTTAAACCCATAAATAACATTATTTGTTTTATTTTAGATATTTTTTTTATTTTATAAATTAACAATATAATTTCTTTGCACATTCTCTTTCTGTCCCGCTACTTAACACTATTTCCCACATACATGGGTTGACTGGAAGAGATCTCTTATAGAGATAAGTCCACCTTTGTCCACGTCATTTGCTATGTATTTTTTTTATTACTTTTTTATTGCAATAAATAATATAAGTATAATATTATCAATTATTTTGAACAGGAAGCCCGTTATATCTTAGGGGCCCTGGAGTGCAGCCCAGAAATCTCAATATATAGGTTCGTCCCTGTAACAAAGCCTCATGAAAAATAAAATAAACAACACTCACCAGATTCAATGTGCCTCACAGTGATGGGCAAGCTGCCAGTAGCTAGAGATTCTTGACGCAGTTGACTGTACATTTTCGCCACTTTATCTTGATCCATGTTCTATAGCAAAAATGTATACACATTTGATATCTTTATATATATATAATTCTTCTGTGAGTGTGTATGTCATATTCTTATATTTTTTGTGGGTTTATTTTAGACTAGCGAGTCACTCTCGCTTCGCTTCGGGTTCGTCTCTAGACTAAAGCAAATCTATCCCACGGGAACCGTACATTTTTCGGGGATGATATATAGCCTATGGTCTCCCTCATTATGAACGGGCTATCTAATGCAAAAAGAATTTTTCAAATCGGATTAGTAGTTCCTGAGTAACTCTATCTCTTTATACCATTAGTACATATAGATAAGTAGTATATATAATTTTATGCCTAAATTAAATAAAATTTGATATTGTAATGCTGATCATTACATTTATAACTGGTTGCCATTAAAAAAATTAAAGAGTTATCTCTTACACCAAAAATCAAATTATATATCAACCCATAGGAGTATGAGAGTGACAGGAATAGAGAGTGCTTTTGTAATTGCGCTAATACTGATTAGTGTTCGCGTGAGTGCTTATTTGTTCAAACAACTAATACTTTGTTGTTTTGTGGTACTTTACAGTAGAGTTTTTTTCATCTATTTTAAAAACAAAGATATATTTCTAACATTCATATACATAGAATACATTTTTAGGCAAGTGAAATGTGTATTTTATAACAAAAGAATTAATATTTAAAAATGCATAATCCTTGTATTATTTTTTTGTATTTCTTACGAAATTTTTGGCTTTCGGTACATTGGTTGTTTGGAAAAAATTAACACTGAGACGACGAATCTCAGTGAGATTAATCGCCATGGCCGAAATCGGTTAATAATAAATAATAAAATATGGTAAATCTATCCTGCAAATCTCGGGTCTCGTAACTCTGATATTTTCATGTGCGGATCATTTCCAATATGAAAACCATTTGTTGTTAAAGTTGAAGGAAAATATCGTAAGAAAACTGCATGTCTGTAAGAGAACCTAGCAAGTTTTCGAAAGGCATGCTCAGTCCCCCAACCCGCACTTGGCCAACGTGGGGGGGGGGGGGGGGGGGACTATGGCCTGATCCCCCTCGTATTCTAAGGTCCATGCCGAGCGGTGGGACATTAAAAAGAGCTAAATAAACTATATCAGCAATTTAAAAAAAATGATGTTAGATATAAAAGCAATATAGGTTCCAACCTGTAACTTAGGATGAACATTTTCTCTGGCATACACAATATACTTCTTTAAGAGATCTTGTGGCAAAATGAAGTCGTTGTCCGGAGTGCTGTCTTCCAGTGCAGTGCCGCGCTGTGTTGGGTGATGTCTTATGTGAGAGCTTACTACAAATCTAGTAAACAGAAAAAGAAATGATAAAATATTAAATTACACACAAAAATACACAAATTTTAATTATTGTGGAGTTAACAAATTCTGTTATATCCTTTTTTAATTTATTTAGTCTAGCTGACTCGACAGACGGCTGACAGACAGGCGTCCCGTTCTCAATGAACTTGTTCATGTCCTTTAAATTTATACAAAAATGCATTTTTTCCTACATCTCCTAATATTCCGCGAAATACTTACAATATTTTCGCTTAAAATCCTCAATTGAACTACTACATATATTGAAAAATAAATCGTAAATTCAAATCGTCCGTTTTCAAGTAAAGCACTTATCAATAAAAAACATTTTATTTTTATTTAAATAAACTTATTACGGTACAAATTCATACTTCTTCTTCTTCTTCTCCCTGCCCATTTCCCAATCACTCGGGGTCGGCGCAGTACATCTTCCGTACTGCTGATAGGATTTGGCAAAAGTTTTACGACCGGCCGCCTGCCTGACGTCAACCCTCCTTGGGAATACAAATTCATACTAAATTAATATAAAATGAAAACCGCTGACTTGGCCAAGTGTGCGTCCCGCATGGGGTCGGCGTCGTCGCGCACCACGCACAGCACGTCGAAGCGCGACAGGATCGGCTCCGACAGGTTCACGTTCTCCGAGAACGTCAGCGACGCGTCGTACCTGCCGCCGATCGGGTTAGCCGCTGCTATTATCGAGCATCTGGAGATGAAGTGGTAAATATTGTGGTAAATGTGATTAAAACGATATATCGAATGGGTTAATTATTTTCTTAATGTAATGGGTATAGTAAAAGATGGACACATAAACAAATACGCTTTTTATGTATATGCTTTGTAGGTCAAGACCTACCTATCTAATTTTAAAACTACTTTTAACTCTTGTATTGATAGAAAACGTTTTAAACGTTTATTTCAATATATTATTAATATACCGATATTCAATACACTAATATATTTTATACAATATATGTAGTTATACTTTCACTAGTGTAAATATAATTTAAAAGTTTTTAAAATTTACCTGTGACATGTACACAAATCTACCTCGTTTATCGCACTTTGCATTAGTACAACCGTATCAAAATTCGTTGAGCGGTTTAGAAAAAGTAAACGAAGAAACAGACAGACGCAAATATCGACTTTATTTTATTATACAATGTATACGCATAGAAATCACCCTTACCTCGCATGCAACGACGTGACAATACCCGCTTTAGATATAGATATACTCTGCTGTTCCATGGCTTCGTGTATGGAAGTGCGATCTGCGTCGTTCATTTTGTCGAACTCGTCTATGAGACACACGCCTCTATCTGCTAGCACTAATGCACCCGCTTCTAACGTCCAATCTCTGGAATAAATTGGATAATATATAAATAACTAGTTTTCGAGGCTTTTATAAGGAACACAATATTGCTCAATTAAAAATAGACTAAGCTATCAGTAAAATAATTATTTAATTATATCAGATCTGTGATTAATTTGCACCCCTTAAAGCCACAGAATAAAGTATTGAATAGTATTAGTCATTTCCAAAATTACAGAGATTTTTAAATTTTACTTATACATAAAATTAGAACTTTTATAATTGTATTTTGTATGTATAAATTTAAATAAAGTAAGAAGCAATACAAATTTTAAACATCAATTTACTAATTAACATCAAAAACAATAATGATAAAACTCATTTTTGTTTTTGAAGTCCACTCCTAATTTAACCTCTTTTAAAGTGTTGGTTTTTAAACCCCTAAATTCTCACCTAATTTATATAAAAAGTGTCTAAGTAACAACACAATTATCAATACGAACCTTGTAGTAGGATCCTTCCTCACATACGCGGTGAGACCAACGGCGCTGGCGCCTTGCCCCGTCGTGAATATGGCGCGAGGTGCGATCTGAATTGTTACATTCAATATTATAAAAATCTTTAAAATTGTAATAAACAAATATTCTAAGGTACTTTGGTGCCATTTTTATTATTTTGAAATCATTGTATAATTTTATGAGTGGGTCTAAAACCTTAGTCTCTTCCGTGAATATTTGACATTTTAAATAAAAGTATATTTTCGGATTTTCGGAAACGACTCTCCCGTGACCATGATTGCTGTAAAGCATTTGAAACATTGGGAACCAAAAATCAAAATAAATCCTCGAAAAAATTCGAAAAGATAGTTTTATTTTAAAATACACATTACTTCATGGCATTATCTGTCCTCCACTCATTAAAAGGAGTAGACAATTTTGGTGTAATTTTTTTATTTCAACTTGTATAAAGTCTGAAATATAATGCCTAATAAACATTAGAAATAAAAAGTTACAATGTATTAATTTTAATTAATTTTGGGCATTTGGTAAATCTGTTATTTTACTTATACATTGTGGTAGTTAACTTACATTAAAATTTACACTAAAAAAAACCGTACCAAGAATGTATTTAGAATTAGATATAAGGGCACAAAAAAGAAGCATTATTTGTTTAATAACAATGTGACTTTAAAGCCAAAATTGTGAAAAAATAAAAGAATGTTTTTCTTTACACTTCCTACTTGAACAATAATTATTTTTCGCCTAAAAAGTATATCGAAATTAAAATCACGTTAAAATTATTTCTTCATAAATGACATACCTAAAAAAATAACAAATTTACCATTGTTCATCTAATCCATCTTCAAGGGCAGCATTAAAAATAAATATATAATTATAAATAATATAGTACATTCATATTTCACAAAAAAATAAACACCGAAAAGACAAGTTCTTATTTCTTTTGAAAGTAAAAAATTAAATAAATAATAATCATATTGACCTTTTCAGTGTACTTCAAAAATTGTGATTTAGCCGTACCGGGATCTCCACAAATTAGAACATTAATGTCACCTCTTAGTTTGTGTTTTTCACCTAAAATATAACAATTAGTTTGAAAACGAAATAATAAAAATTAAAAAGAAATCATTCACTCATTCATATGAATATTAAAGCTATAACTAAGATCATTTAAACCAAGATATTGGTACTGTAGATGCAGAAAGCATGACAAAGTTGTCAGCTATTTAAAATAAAAAAAAAAACAATAAAGAGTCGATACTTTAATCATTCTTAAAGAACAAAATTACATATAAAAAGTCTTACCTTCCAATCAATAGTAACAATAATAGAAAAAAAATTACCTGGATTTTTAGGTTCTCCGCCAAACAAAGCTAGAGCTAAGCCACGTTTGATATATTCATACCCATATATAGAGGGGGCAATACTTTTAATAATCCTCTCTCCAATTTGCGGATCCTTCGACAGTTTAACAATGTTAGCCACATCATCATCTGTTAGGGATTCTACAATGTGCTTACAATCTTTCACTACTATATAGTTTGCAATGATGACTGTTGCGAATACTGGGAATCCCTGGAATTAAAAAATATAATAAACTACAAAAAAAAAACCACTGTAAAAAGTGAACTAAAAACACGGTAAAAGTTGTTAAAGGAACATAGTTTTTAGTTCATTAAAAGTAAACATTGTATTTTAATAATTTTCTTACGAATACAGAATGAAGTATTGTAAATTTTAGTGCAGTCATTCTCAAGTGATGTGCAACGGGCAGTAAAACATAAAAAAAAAACAATGTATAGTAGTAATAAATTCTCTACAATTTGGAGTTAAGAGTGCAATTTTTTTTAAAGTATATTTATACATAGATATTAATAATAACCTGTTCAGTGTTGAGGGAGCCATCATAATTATTAGTATATATGCCTGTGAGATCCACCTCATCTCCGGGCTTGCATCTATCACATAAGTCGGCAAGTAGTATGCAGTCTTTACTCCTCGGTATACGACCAGCTGGAATGCGACCTGGAGATTCTTGTATTGTAACCTTCTGGTAGTTTCTATACACTGTCTGTTCCATATTCACCTAGAAACATATTGTAATTATGGTAATTACTTTGTGTGTGATTATTAATAACATAATTAAATATTTGACTTTTTATATAGTTTTAATAGAACAGCTAATATGAGTCTGGACTAATCAAATTTTCTGCTCATTATAATCAAATCAATGGCTTTCAACGCTATGTATGTAACATGATGATGATGTTCTCCTAGCCGATTCCGGCTATGGAATACTTACTATACAGAAAGACTCAATAACTAAACTTGGCCCGACCCGGGACTCGAATCCAGGACCTCCGAGTGTGCAGCCGTACATGCTAGCCACTACACCACCGAGGCAGTTAAACTATGTAACATAACACCTGTATAAGATGTTTCTTCTAAAAAAGAACTATTTAATTATATTCAACTTACCATAAAAGGTCCAGCACTTTGACACTCAGGACAAGAACCAGGTTTAACTTCAGAATTTTGAGACTGAACGAATGGACCCAAAATATAGCCGCATCTATTACAATCGTACTTCACAACCGATAATTGCGGCAACACACCTGTAGTCGCTGTTATTACTCCCACAGTCCTCACTAACTGGTTCAAATGAAGCTTCCGGAATGTTCTCAGTTCTTCTATCAATGGCAAATCAGCTATGCGTACATGTATCTCAGATGTTACACGCTCGTAACTAGGAAATATTTGCAGTACAATCTCTTTAGCCACTTCATCAAATATTTGTAGCATTTGGAAAGGTGCTTCAGGTAAGAAGTAGGCCAGAACTTGCTCTCTGCGAGCTAATACATCGAATTCTACATGGAATGATGCTTGATTGAGTTCACACATTCGTCGTATACGCTCTTTGTATACAAACTGGCCTTTGCTATTTGTGAAGGTCCGCAGGAAGTTTTTAAACCTGTGAAATATAAACAGTACCTTACTACTATATAAATGTGAAAGTTTGTGAGTATGGATGTTTGTTACTCTTTTACGCCAGAACGGCTGAACGGATCTGGATGAAATTTGGCACAGAGATAGATTATAATAGTCTGGAATAACATAGGTTACTTTTTAACCGGAAAAAATATATGTTTCCCGTGGGATAGTTTTTTCATTTTCCTAGCGGCGAAGCCGAGAAAAGCGAGGGTGAGCCTCTAGTAACAAATTAAGAAATAATTTAAAATATTGGACTACTATTTTAAATGTTAAAGTTTGTATGTTTGTTTCATTCATGGTAAAATGGCTGGATGGATTTGGATGAAATTTAGTACGCAAATAGACTATGATGTGGACCACACTCAGCAGCCCAGAATTCATTTTTTAAAATAACTTGATGCAATATGCCTCGAGTCCCCTTTAGTATCTAAACATACCCACATAGAAAGTCAATATATTTTGGAAAAAATAAATTGATACTATTACTAAGAAATTGTTTATTACCACTTATTCAAATTCTTAAGCTCTCCACGAGTTAGGCACTCCTAATAAAGGACAAAACCAATGACACAACTTCATTTACCTTTCAAACTTACTACTGAAATTTTATTATAGCTATCTCTTACCTATTAGCAATTTCAGTTCTAGGGCCCAACATGGATACCCATTCTTTAGTAGAGTAGCCCTTAGTGTCCTCCAAATTCTCAATACTTTCAATTCCTTCTTCAACTTGCTCATCTGTTCCTGCTGCTGCCTTTTCTGCAGCCCTGCGACGCTTAGCACGGGGAGCATCTCCACTTTCTTCATCAGATTCATCTATAGGTATCAATATATTCAAAATTACTCTAAAATAATTGTGTTACTTAGAATACAATGTTCAGGTATTTAATTGTCACAGAATAGTCTACTTACCATATAATAAATCACGATCATCTCTTCTCATCCTTCCCTCATCTCTGTCTCTCCTCTGAAGTTCTCTTTCTGCTGCCACACGATCTTCAATGGACATAGCATCATAATCATCATCATCCAGATTTTCAGTATCATACCTATCCAATGCTGGCATAGGACGATAATCACTAAAAACAAATAAGTTTTGAATTGCAGTTTATTGCATGCTTTATGAAATTAGCATCATTATTATATTCATGGTTCATAATAGGTACTCTTCCCTACAATATAAATGCTCTCTTTTTTTAAGAGTATGAAATCTTATCATTTACATGATTTGTTTTTTTTTAAATGTTCATTTATAAGTTTTAATTTAGCTTACGCTTCCATGTTATCATTAAAAAGTTCCTCTCCATCCTCCTCTTCTTCATCGGCATTGTCGCCCAGAATGGCCCCTTCATCTTCAAACATTTCATACTCTCGAGCTGGTGATGTCATACGAGATTGGGCACCATCTCTGTCCGGTGTATCGGGTATTGGAGAACTCTAAACACGTAAAAGACTTTTATTACTTAAATGTTCAAATTAAATTCAATAATGTAGGTATACAACTTTGTACTTCGTAATAATTCTACAACTGCAAGATTTTGGTTAAGTTTTCTATTCATCACTACAATAGCACATTACTATAAAAGACTTAAAAACACTAACCATTATTAAAATAACTTAAATGTGTAAAATTAAAAGTAAAAATAGCACTATTTTTACAGTTTTATATAGAAATTAATTAATAATTATTAAGCCGCCCGTTACGTTAAACTTCAAGACATGTTTTTGTATTGTCAAAAAGCGCGCGAAGACCACAGACTGGAGTAGACATTTTTATTATCCATTCATAGCTTAGAAGAATTTTAACTTTTTCAACCGCCAGATGTCGCAATCACTATGACCCTCAGTCAGTATATCGTAAAGCTCTATAGCCTGAAAGGGTTTTTTTCTTCATTGTATTTAAATTTGAATTAACATGATAAATTTTGCAGTGACACGATGCAAAGAAAATGGATATAATTTATTCCCAAAAGACAAAATCTGAAGAAATTATCGGTTAAAGCAATCCCATAAGGGGGTAAAATAAGGGATAAAAGTTTGTATTAAACTCTGTAATTAATATACAGTAAAGTAAAAAAAATCAACTATCGGCGATTTAAGAATTTTAAAATCACTTTCCTAAAATGATGTTCACTTAGCCTTAATTATAAAAATTTGTGATTTCTTCAATTTTGGTCGCCTTATTGCCTTAGCCTACAATTTCTTCAGTTTTTATCTTTTGGAAACAAATGATATCTATTATTTTTTGCATTCTGGCACTGCATAATTAGTCATTTTAATCAAATTTTAAATAAAATGAAAAAACCTTTGGCGATATAGAGGATTACAATATACTGAGGTCTTTAGTGATCGCACCATCTGGTTGGAGAAAAATGCAAAATATTCGTTTTGATTTGTATTTAAATTAGAATTTGGATGATAATAATAAACTGCAAAATAAATTATTTAATATGCCTTTTATAAAGCAAAATAATGTTCCAATAAATATTTATCTCAGCATAATGTCTAAAAATATATTTAAATAAGGGACTTATAAACTTATAATATTGAGAATGCCGTATTACATTAATGCAAAAATGCTGATGCAAAAACGCCAATTTTAGCACAGAAGCGCAGAGCAATTATTTTTGAGAATAGACAAAAGAATGAAAAAAATCGAGACAATCGATTTGGACATCTCGTTGGATCGCTAATTTGTTGACAGTTTACGTGGAAGTGTCAACTGTCAAGTGATCATCTGTGGAGTGTACTGTGTTATGTGTAGAGTGTTTGTTTGTTGTACGGTTTCTGTAACTCTCACAAAAGTTTCGTAATATAAATAAATACCTGAATGAAGAAGGTTGAGATGTTCACATTTAATTTAGCAGAAATAATATGTCGGATTGGCATTGGCGGATAATTACCTTGACAGCCGTACTCGTGTTTACCACTTGTTTTGTTTCTTATCTTCGTGCCGATGATACCGTTCAAAAGTTGCCGTTTTGTAATCCTCATGCCGCTAAGGATATTCCAACTTTTAACGAGTGAGTGGGAGCATCAAACACTGAATCTAATAGTATTATATAGTACATAGATAATAGCATCTATTGTAAAGGAAAAAGTACGCATTATTTGTAAACAAAGTTTACCGTAATAACAAATATGTATTATACAATAAATCTAGACTTTTCTAGAATTTGGATAATTGTAAACTTGGTAGGCTTGTTTGTAGACACTAATCTAATAAATCGTGACCTTCACAAATGTGTCTTCATGAAATGTTTACAAAAAGTAGTAAATAACTGTCATATGCTATTATTAAATTTAATAACAATTTAATCAAATATTAAGATTTATTAGGTTTTTATTTTATTATGCTGTACATATTTATTTCATGTAAATTACTTAATTATAAAAAAATAGCTATTATATATTGGTGAAAGTATTTTTAAGATTTCTATGCTGTATGACTCATCACTCATCAACACACTAAGTTCAAAATATACTTAAAATAAAAATATATATTTGATTTTAAGGAAATTTAGTGATTTTTTTATTGAAATTCGATTAATAAAGTATTTATTATCTTAAAAAAAATGGTTTATTGTTGTATGTCCTCAAGTATTAAGTTATAAACTAATTTTGCAGCTTGGTGATAGTCAGCTCTCTTGATGGAAAGCTTACAGCTTTCTCTACCGAAAATGGAATTATAGTTTGGACTTTGGAAACACAGCCATTGTTATCATCAAATTTACATCAAGTTGAGGTAATTTCTTTACAATACATGCTTAGTTGTTATATAATACTAAAATAGAAAACCAATATTTATTGGTATTCTGTTTAAAAACTCATTTATTATTATTAGTTACCTATAAAAATGTATAGTACCTATTATGTTCTAAAAATATTTAGGAATGAAGTATATTGTACAACACTTTTGGCTCAGTTTGTAGTGATCCTACTAGCTGTAGCAGCAGTCATGGGATTGAGTCCTGCTGGGAACATTCATTTGTGTGATGAGCACAAATGTTTGTACTTCATGTAGGTGTTTATATTTATAATATGTATGTGTTTAAAGTTATACATGTGTAGTGTATCAACTATCTGGTATCCGAAACACAAGCCTCGTAGCTTACCATGGAACGATGGTGGTGTGTGTTGATATCTCAACATATTTATATTTATTTCGTTATTTACCTAGATCATATTATTTCACCCATTAAATATTAATTTTTTTTTGCATTCAAGCTATATAACTATAAAACCTAGTGTCGTTTTTCCTCAAAAGTATTTATATAATTGAATTATCACTCATAAGTAGTTCTTCTGTGAAGGCAGTTTAAATTGAACATAATCTACTTAAAGACCAATACATAAATTAATATAATAATTGTTGTTTTGTTTTTGTTAGTTAATTATCTTACATTACTATTTATTAATATATTTAAATATACTAGTAATAAGATACTTTTTAAAATAATAAAATATACAATTTTTTCTTTATTACACTTGCCTTTTTTTAAATATAATATGATCAATAATTTAAGTCTCAATTAAATATTTTTGTTTTATATAAACAAAATAGTTAAAAAACCATTTTAAGAATATATAAATACTTATGAATTTTCATACATTTTTTTTTGAATAACAATAATTGTGTTATTATAATTATTATATGTAAATTATATTTAAAAATATAATATAACTTTAATATTATTCAACAGCTAACAGCTGATGGTAAATGGGCTCGACTAGTGCCATCTCTCCGAGGCACTTTGTATAGCTTAAGTGGAGACTCCATTGAACCGTTACCATTTAATGCTGAACAACTCCTCTCAGCATCATTCAAATATTCTGATGATTTAGTTATTGCTGGTAAGTTGAAATTTATTAATGCCTTATCTATACATATAATCGTTGTATGTACATGAAAGATATTTGAGAAAATTTTTATTATTGGTGGTCTTTATTAACGCAATAGAACCCAAAACTATGATTTTTAAAAAAATTGTCAGTTTGTCTGTGCGTTCGTGCGCGCTATAGAAAGGACTTAACCAATTTGCGTGCGGTTTTTACAAATGTATTGTGACAAGCTTTACTTAACATTTAGTTATGTTTTATTTAAATTAGTTCATAAATAAAAGAAGTTATGTCAATTTAAAAAATCACCTAGGTATGAACCCGAGCAAAGCGAAGGACAGTCCTTAGTAGAAAATACATGCACTTATTTTTTTTGTTATGGTTTTGTGTGATTTTTAAAATAAAAAACATTTTAGACATATTGTTGTTAGTCAAATAGATTATTATATCATTATTGTTATTTATTGCTTATTTTATTGTATGAGTATTTTTATGTACAGGTAGAAATTTTATGTACAGGTGGTCTATCCTTTGGGAGCTATGATGCCTTAGATCGGAACATATATTATAAGCCGTAAAATTTTCGTCAGGGTCAAAATCACTATTAGATAATGTATAATTTATTGCTTACCAGCTATCAACATACCAAATTTCATCGAAATCTATCCAGTGGTTTCTCATGTTGCGTTCCAACAGACAGACAAAAATTCTAAAAACTATAGATTCGGCCTCTGTAACCATAAAGACTATTCCAATAAGATTTTCCAAAACAATATTTAATGTACAGATTCGACTCAGAATTTTATTATAATGTAGATTATCTATTCTTGTGTGTTCTACTGTACTAGATGCTCAAAAGAAATAAAGTATTTATTTCTTACTTTAGATATGAGAAATATGTTGTGTAAATGAAAATATATAAAAACAGCGAACCTCCAACTTCTTAAAAATCAGTCAAAACAAATTTATCATATTTTGTAAATTCTTAATACCTACCTAATTAACTTTAAACATTTAAGATAATTTTATGATAAGGTAGAATTAAAAATGATACAATTTACCTTCATGATATTTGCACTTTATATCTTATCTGTTTTGTAAATTGAGTTATGATATCAAATATGTCCATTTATTTAAATACTAGCAGAACCCGCGGCTTCGCTCGCGCTAAAACTACATATAAAATCAGGTAATTCTGATCACAAATTTTTTTTGGATTTTATTATAACGTATTTTCCCGTGGGAATTAGATAAACTCTCGCGATAAAACGCAACTCCTAACTATTTCCACACAAAAAATCACGCCAGTCTGTTACTCCGTTTTGACGTGAAATAAGGACAAACAAACAAACACACTTTCACATTTATAATATTAGTATGGATATACTCAATAAATAAAATATGTTTTTTTTTCCTTTTTTTTTGGGACATTAACACACAACACCATCTAGTTCCATGGTAAGCTACGAGGCTTGTGTTATGGATACCAGATAGTTGATACACTACACATATATAGCTTTAAATGCATACATAGTATAAGTATTCAATACTTCATGCGAGAATCTATCAAAAGCTTTAGTTGTCGAAGTTGTATTTTTTAATCTAATGAATAATATTGATTGGTTAAATTAAAATTCTAATTGCAAAAAACATTTTAATTAAATTTTATTTAACATTATTACACACATAGTTTGTTTTATTAACATTCGTTAACATCCATCCCTAATCAAACAGATTGCAGCATTCCACTCGATAAAAACGATTGTTCCGGCACGAAGTGTAGGACTCACCGGCAAAGCTAGTACTACCCACTAAAACCCAACGGAACCTCACCCGTCTTAATGGGGCGTCGCAGGATCGCTTACGCATTCAACCACGACGGCAGGTCTGCCGAAGCAGACCACAACAACCATGGGGTTGTTCCACGGTCCACTCTGCTATCAGACAAGTACCAAGAGCAACCCGCATAGCACACCGCCCACCGAAGTGGGCCACCTCTCAGAGCGTTTCTTGGCTTCGCGTCCGGCTAGTTTTCCGAGCACTACTGAGCCCCCTCACCACGACAAAGTTTGGCATCTGTTACAACTTAAAAAATAATAATAATGTCGTTCCGGCCGAATTCGGCCGCGGTGCTTAATTTTATTGGGACTATATTTATGATACTATGTTGACTGAGATATGATAGGGCAGCTCTATTACTGTCACTCTCATGCTCCGTTGGGACGACTACTCGAGACGACCAATAGGAGTTAAAGCGCAGGACCGACACCTTTACGTGCTTCTCCAAATACCTAATTTCTCAACTCTTATATATATATATATATATATATATATATATATATATATATATATATATATATATATATATATATATATATATATATATCTGAGTTATATAGATATTCGTGACAAAAATACTCTAACTGAACTTGGCCCAACCAGGTCTCGAACCGAGGACCTCCGGATCTGCGGCCGTATATGCTAGCCACTAGACCACCGAGGCAATATAACACAATTATTCAATGCATCATATTGTTTGAAACATAATGATGACCTCGTTATAATTTTATTATTTGTATATTGTGTAGATAAAATTGTGTTTTTTTTCCGTTAGGCGCTCGAGAAACGCTATGGGTGGGTGTAGACGCGCACACTGGCAAAATTATATACGAATGTAGTTCCAGTGGGTGTAACAGTGAACAAGAAACCGCGAGTGCCGGCCGCGATATAATTGTATTGAGACGACATTCCAGCACAGTGAGAGCTTTGGAACCGAGATCTGGTACCGAAAAGTGGGTAAAATATTATCAATTACTTGTTTTGACATGTTTTATAAAAAGATGTACAAATAGATTTATATGATACTTTCTTAGATTTACGCGAATATTTGACATTTTAAATGAAACTATCTTTTTGGATTTTGTAGCGGGGGGTTTTTTTTTTGGTTTCCGATGTTTCGAATGTTTTACAGGAAATATGATCGGTCCCGTGACAAAATCCGAAAAGATGGTTAATTTAAAATAGACTTGTAATTATTATCAATAATTGTATTTTTTTTTGCATACTGCTTTTTTAATTTTTCAGTTATTTTTCTTATAAGTATTTAAAAATATTATAGTTCGAAAACAGAAAGTGATATTTGATATCACAATAACAAATATGTAAATATCAAGTTAAGTAGTTTCTTGTATTTATAGTTTACTAACGGTGCCCCGCGGTTTCACCCGCGTTGAATTTGTTTTACCATAAACATCAGTTTTACAATGATGTATGGTAGTCTGCCAGATTTGTTGACATTTATGATTACTAGTCCGCTCTTTTGGGTAGTAGCATAATGATATATAGCCTATAGCCTTCCTCAATGAACGGGCTATCTTATCCAAAAAGAATTTTTCAAATGGGATTAGTATTTCCTGAGATTAGTGCGTTCGAACAAACAAACTCTGCCTCTTTATAATATTAGTATAGATTGGTTATTTAAGCTTCGTTATCTCTTAATTCGTTACGCAGATACGATTTTCTACGTCGTTTATGATTAATGAATTTTTCATATAGTAATAAATTAGTTATTCTCTCTTTATTATTAAATAAAAATGTACTTTTTTAAGTTTATTGAGA
This sequence comes from Brenthis hecate, assembly GCA_951806755.1. Lineage (NCBI taxonomy): Eukaryota > Metazoa > Arthropoda > Insecta > Lepidoptera > Nymphalidae > Brenthis > Brenthis hecate. The sequence continues at coordinate 848,111 of OX638278.1, forward strand.
CTTTTTTAAGTTGATGACTAATTTAATTTAGTTAATTTTTATTTGTTCCATGTAACTGTTTATGCATGTCGTGGTTACCTATAAATATGATAACAGTTGGATTTAGACCTCCTTTGTATAATTGTGTATTTTTGTTAAGTTACTGTATGTCATAATAATATTAAAAACGCAAGTTTTTTTTATTGTGCACTATAAAACGTGACATAAAGAGGCGGCCTTAACGCTACGTAAGCGCTGTCTTCCAGGCAACCATTGGACGAAAATAAAGAAAAAGACCAAATTTAATATTAATTAAGAATGTAATTTTAAATAAAACTATCTTTTCGGATTGCGGATGCTTTACAGCAATCATGGTCACCATGATCACCATGATTATAGTAAAGAATTCGAAACATCGAGAACCATAAAAAATTAGACCGCGAAAAAAAATCGAAAAGATAGTTTTATTTGAAACTAGCGATTCTCTCTCGCTTCGCTCGGGTTCGTCTCTGGCTTGCTTCTCAATACAAACTTTCATCCCCATTTTCATCCCCTCGAGGGATGATTTCCGGGATAAAAAGTATCCCTTGTCCTTCCCGTGGTCTCAAACTATCTTCTTACGAAATTTCATGTAAATCGCATCATGAGATTAAAAAAAACATATTTGAGTAAAAAAAATTGTTTTAATTTTCTTCTATACAAAACTTGTCCTGAAAATATATAAATAAATAACAAACAAAAAAAAGAATTACCCAATTTGCTGCAGTCGATCCGGAGTTATGCGCGTATTGATTTTTATTTATATAGATGTCAAATATTCGCGTAAATCTAAGAAAGTATTAATAATTAAATAATAATGAAGGTGAAAATCGTTCGTTTTAATCCATACAGATGGAACTTCAGTGTGGCGGAACACCAGCTGGCGCTGAGCCGGCGCGAGTGCGCGGGCGCGGGCGGCGGCGGGGCGCGCGCGGCCGCGGCGCTGGCCGTGGCGCTGCCCGAGGGCGTGGTGGCGGTGCGGCGGCCCGGCTCGCGCGCGCTGCTGTGGCAGCACAAGGTAACAGATGATGTTTTTGGCGATTGCCGCGAATATTTCACATTGTAATTGAAACCGTTTTTTCATATTTTGATGTGGAACATCTAAGGACGCCTTGGCACTAAAACCGACTCGTGGCATGACGGCATACGGTGGCGTGACGCTGTCATGCTATTATATCCCCTTCTACGCCACGGCTCTCGACTCCCTTGTGTGTGCGCGCGCGTATACTGTAATTATTATTGTAGTCTATAATTATTCTAATAAGGAAAATAAATTGATTTTATTAACTAAACTATTTTTATCTTTATTTTACTCCATGTTACGTTATAGGTGACATTAATTGTGAATTTTAATATTAACGTAGAAGATGTTTCACATCTGCTGGGCGTCCCGTGACGGCCTACATATATAATTCGAATTTCAAATTATGTGTGTTTTTTTTTAAATTGCAGGGTACTGTAATTTCCCTTTTTGTACAAATAATTTTATATTTTTTTGTAAATACATACTGTTGTTAATATCTATAGATATTTACTTCTGAGAAGAATAAACCAACCAATATATTTGAGCATTTATAACATTAATAAGGTTTCAAACGAACGCAAATGCTCGAGTGAATATTAATGCGTAAAATTTTGTTATTAGCAATATTAATCTCTAGTTTTTTTCAACACTTATTTATATAAAAATAAAATATTATTTATATTTTTGTGTTTATTTATAGCTTGAATCACCGGTGGCCGGTATGTGGAGATTGCAAGGTGGTTTGCTGGAAAATATGGACGTACTCTGGGAAGCGGCGCAGAGTATAATGGACGCGAATACTGCGACTTCGCCATCTTTGTATTTAGGAGTCCATAACACACAGGTGATTTAAATATTGTGTTGATGGATGTTTGAAATTGTTTTAAATTATTATTTTAAGATTTAGCTCATTTGTGTACATAATGTATGCAAGTCATAATTTTGATTGATTTTATGTATGAAATTTTAGTGTAGTCTTAATTTAGTGGTAGTAATAATATTTTTTTACAAATTCAAAATCACGTAAAATTAATTGTTAATGAAAAAATTATAAAATGAAAGTCGGTTTTTAATTAATTAATACCAATGTCATGTAACTTGCACACCAAAACCTTCACCTGAATTAAGTATCTACCTTTTATGAAGATGGTTATTAAAAAAGCACACATGAACAAAGTCATAACTATACTATACTTCTATAAAAACATATATGATATGTAATAGAAGACCCGGCCAAGCATTGCTGTGGCACACTTATAAGTTTTTTTCTTTAGCTTGGGGGTAGATTTTGTAGCTTAGTTTAACCGTTTCTCAGGTTCACTCTCCGAAATCTCTCTCCGGATGTGAAAATCGTTAATTTTGCAATAAAAAGGGAAATAATTGCGAAAAGAATATCCTCCTTTTAGGTGGAACAAATCTTACGTTTAAAAAAACGTTAAGATTGGTTAAGTAGTTTCAGAGTTTATCGCGGACCAATCTATATTAATACTAGCGACTCACCCTCGCTCCGATAATATTAGATTATAAAGAGGTAAAGTTTGTGAGGTTGTAGGAGGTAATCTCTGGATCTATTAAACCGATTTAGATGAAATTTGGTAAAAAGGTAGTTTGAGACCCTAGAAAAGACATAGGAACTTTTTATCCCGGAATCATCCCTTAAGGGGGTGAAAATGGGGATGAAAGTTTGTATGGGGAAGCAAGCTAGGGACGAAACCGAGCGAAGCGAGGGTGAATCGCTAGTATTTTATATATTGTAACACGAGAATTTTACATATTAAGATATGTATATATTGTACTTGAAACGTTTCCTTCCAGTTATACATACAAGAGAGTGTTCTGTACACGAAAAAACTAGAAACATCGATATCAATAAAGCCAGTGCCATGGAAGTTGAAGCAAGCGAGGCCTCTCTTAGAGAGTGACACGGCCCTTTCATCTCCTGACCCGACTAATTTAGCAATTATAACATTACACGGGAATACTGGCAAGACTGGTAAGTTTTTTTTTTATAATTTTACTGAAACAAAAACAAGTTATCCCTCGGGAACCGTATATTTTACCGGGATAAAAAGTAGCCTATGTGTTATTGCAGACTATATTCTATCTCTGTGCCAAATTTCATCCAGATCCGTTCAGCCGTTCTGGCGTGAAAGAGTAACAAACTTCCATACATACTCACGAACTTTCACGTTTATAATAATTATACAGATGTTGATTAGATAATTTTCCCGTGGTTTTGTTTGGTAGGTACAAGAATAAAATGTACCCTATCTGTTAATCCAGATAATAAGATATCTAAATTTCACTATAATCTGTTTTTTAGGCCGTTACGAACCAATTATTAACAAACATACAAACTTTTAACATATACGATTGACGTCATGACAGAAAATATATATATATATATATATATATATAATGTTTCTTGCTGCTAACGGCGTAGTTTTTTTGGTATGATCATATAATACTATAATAGTACAGATAGTGAGTGCCATACAAATATTTGGACATCGCTAATCCGGGCTACTCAGATATTCTACTTAGATTTTTTGTCCTAAAATGGATAATAGATGGTGCAAGCAAGAATTGAAAAAAGGCGACTTTTTATTACTCAAGTCAACATATAAGATACGTTTTACTACAGGAAAATCTTTCATCCCCATGGGAAAACACGAGAACTGTCAAGTTGTCCTTAGAAAAACTTAAAAACCTTTAGAACCTCATCAATTGGCAAATTTCATTTCACTTACAAGTGTATCTCTCATAAGTAACTAGTTAATACTTAGTATTCACTATGTCACTAAATCACTTGGTCAGTAATTCACTAAGTCACTAATTCACTAAGTTTCCAGGTCACAGGTCAAGTGAATTGAATTAGTGAATTGAATGCATTACTAATTCACTGGGTCACCGTGAACTAGTGACTTAGTCATATAGTGGCTTAGTGACTTAGTCACTGAGATAATATAGTTGATTTGACGGTAAGACCATCTATCCAAAATTAAAGTTTCTCCTTTACAGAAAACCTAGGCTTTTTCCTCTACCTCCAAGACACATGTGACCAAGCAGTTCAAGTATCCGAAGACACCATTGAGGGACCGGACATAGTCCTACCAAACAATAGTGACGACCAGCCCAGCCACCACCATGTACACGTACACGTCTATTCTCTATGGTTTTGGTGGAAAGAGGTCCTATTGATAGCCGTATCTTCCGCCATTTTGATGAATTTAATGATTTGGCCAAGATTTTTCGCGCCCAGATTCAGAGCACCGACCCCTCTGCCAATGAATCAAGAATATATAGTCGTTGAAAGGCATTATGAGAGACCGCCGTCTATTAGTAATGAATATTCTCATGTGGCTCGATATGAGAATGAGTTTACGACTTTGAGATGTCTCGGCCGCGGAGGGTTCGGGGTGGTCTTTGAGGCAAGGAACAATATCGACCACCGTTCGTATGCTGTGAAGAGGATAACGCTGCCTAAACAGTAAGAAATATTATTTTTTATTTTTTCAATGATAATATTTTGATTTAATATTATTTTATTATTACATCCATGTCAAAGTTGATTTTATAAAATTAAAAAAAAATGTGTTATATAATATTTACTGGATTAATTACTATTAGTGTCCTCAACAATATAACATTGGTTACGATATAGGTTCCTATCGGGGGCACTTTCGCCATGGAAGTATGGCTAGACCCTTTGCTAGGTTCTCTCAGACATGCTGGTTGATTCACGATGTTTCATTCATCGTAAGAATATTGTTTGTCTGGGGTCATTCCATTATCGCGGGTGCAACATTTAGACGCATGTAATGTTTCTTAATAATAAAATAAACAACATTTCTATTAAAAATAATCTTGGAAGAACTACATTTTCACATGTTCCATTTATATTCGTATACAAGAATTTTAATGTAATATTTAAATAGCCAGGAGGAAGGTTCAAAGTGCTATCGCGGGTGCAACAAAGTTGGCCCAACCTTTCTAGGTCATAAGAAAACAACACATAAGTCTTTTAATTTTGTAACATGTATTGTGTTATGCCTTGATATTTCGTAAGGTGTTAAATTAATCAAGTACAAAAATAAAGGAGTTTAAAGAAAACAAAGATAAACAATGAATTATTCACTTTTAAAGCAATCGCGGGTGCAACATCAAATTATCGCGGGTGCAATTCGTCTACTTTAAGTGAATATAAATATGAATAAAAATATTTATAGGACCAAAATAAGATATCAAACAATGTTTATTACTAATCAGTACACTTCTTTGTCACTTACGTTAGTTATTTTTTTTCAAATAGGTACGTCAATATTCTCCGAAAAATCAAACACAGAAATTCAAAAACAAAAACAGATATTTAGGGATAAGTTTCTTTAAAAATTTGATAGGCTTCTCCATTGTTCATGATCATTGTCCTCTTGTGGATTCGTAATTTCGTTCCCGTATTGCACTTAACTGTTTAACTTGTTCTTCTTTACGACGTTTTCTAGTTGCCTGCATTCTTTCTTTTGATCTGATTCTAGCCAGTATTTTCAAATCTTCATCTGTCTCCATTTTCTTTTTCATTAATTCTCTCCGTTTTAAATCACGACCCGTTTCTCGACGGAGATGATCTGCATGAACTTCAGGATTTTCTTTTAACTTTCACCTATATTTATGTGAAGCAGACTGTTTCTGTAACTCCTCTGGCATTTTAATCGATGTTTCTATAAAAAGTAGAATTTATAATACAAACACACATATTAAATATACATCATCAATCATACATAGTATATATTATTATTCAAGGTATATCAACACAATAAAATACATAATAAATCCACAATACGGTTAGTTGTCAAAGAGTTGAACCCGCGATTCTGATTACGATCGCGGGTGCAACCAATTTAAGTTAATGTTTATTTTAATTCAACTAACATTACACTCTTAAAAACGATTAATTTAAGTTTACTTATGAATTCTTCTAACTTTTACAAAGATTCAAAACTGTAGCACTTTATATCTGTGAAAAACACAAACTTTTATATCTTTTGTATCGCGGGTGCAACAAACTAACAGTGCTATCTTCTTATAATCAATGGTGCTTAAAGTATAACAAGTACTTACATTTTTTGGCGTATATAAAGAAATTAATATTATCACTTCACATATAGCTAGTAAAACATAATTTCAAACGGTCGGCAATAGCTGTTTCCCTTCCCTTGTTGCCTGGTGTGATTTTGCAGTTTAAACTAATTCTTCGAATGGTGATTTTTGTAAGTGCGCCAAACACTTAAATATAAAGTAAAATAGAATATTTTTCTTTGAATATTAAATTTCAACATTTTTCTTTGCACTGATATTATAAAAAGTAACAAATGATGTAATTTAAAAATTAAAGTCTAGAATCCTTTACAGCGGAATTGCCCTCTGTCAACGAATATAAACAAATAAATATTATGTTGGGGCATTAACACACTTGTGTTATGGATACCAGATAGTACATATATAAACCTTTAAATACGTACATATTATAAATATAAATACCCATGACTGGAGTACAAGCGTTCGTGCCCATCACAAAAATGAATGCCCCCAGCGGGACTCACACCCGCGACCGTTGGCACAGCAAGCGGGGTCACTATAGACTGAGCCAAACGTGTCGTCAAATAAAAAGCCAATAAACAAAGCGCCCCCTCCCCGCAGCGAGCGCGCGCGCGAGCGCGTGCTGCGCGAGGTGCGCGCGCTCGCCATGCTGGAGCACGACCACATCGTGCGCTACTTCAACTCCTGGCTGGAGGAGCCGCCGCCGCGCGGGCCGCGGCCGCGCGACCAGTACTGGATCAGGTCACTGTGTATCTATCTGTCTCTCTGTCTGTTTGAGTACGATTTCACGTACATTTTTAGTTTTGCTCACTTTGCGCGATAGCTTTTTGAGGTGATGCGTCGCTACATTTTTTACGAGTGCGTTTGAGGACGCCGAGCCGAACAGATGTGGCAAGTTAGAGTCGTCAAAATCATACTGCAATTTCAGTAGTTCAAACATTTAAATATTTTAACTTGTGCACTCCAAACTCTTGTAACAACTGTATTATACTGCAGTCCTAACTGGGACGGCCTATTTGTTTATCTGTCTATCTATCAATCAATCTGTGTTTAACTATATATCCTGTACAGAAATAGGACAATCGACCTTTTAACTAAACCAAATTGTACATACCTCTCGAACATAGTAGTACTACCACATTATGTTAATGGTCTTGTATATTTAAATTTTTCAATTCAAAAATCCTCTTTAATTTAATTAAATACTTACTGATAGAATTATAATTATTTTTATAAAAAATAATGCATCATTCGTAGCAGCGAACAAAAGAGCTAGAGAGATAATCCCATTTACATGTATTTAGAAATTGTTACTTATTAACTGTCAACATTCAAAACCCTAAAAAAAATTTATTCTACCTCTAAAAGTGAAACCTATAAAATACCATAGATTTATGGAAAAGTGACTTCCATAAGCATGTAAAAACCGCCATTTTAATTTTAATATTTCTCGTCCTACAGTCAATTAGAAGATGAAACGATGCCATCAGAAGAATACACGTCGTACACCCCGGCGTCGCCCGCCGCCAAGTCTCCCTCCGAGAAGAACAGTGTGATGTTGAACGTGAACAATCCCATAGACGACTGTGTGGACGCTTTGGACTATGAGAAGAGGCTGTCCGAGCCGAGAAGACTTAGGTGACCATTGTGTATCTATACTAATGTTATAAAGAGGTAAAGTTTGTGAGTTTGTGAGGTTGTAGGGCATAATCTCTGGACCTACCGAAGCGATTTAGATGAAATTTGGTAAGAAGATAGTTTGAGACCCTGTGAAGGACATAGGATACTTTTTATCCTATAAAGTATATATAAAGTTTGTATTGGGAAGAGCGAAGCGAGGATGAGTCGCTAGTTCATATTTATTTTAATAATCATGATGATGTTATCCTATTATTCGTCGAACTACACGTGATACGTACTTATATCGTGGGACTTAGGGTTGCAGCAGTAGTTTTCTATCTCCTTCTATCTTAAGCTACTGCTTGGACATGGTTGTTCCATGAGACTCCTACCCTTCTAAGGTCCGCCTCAATGGAACAGGTAGATGGTCACCAGGTCTTCTTCGACCGGCAGGCTGCTATTGGAATGCCACTTGTACAGTATTCCCTTCCTCTATTCCCAAAATATGGCCGTTTCAGCGCCATCGCCTTGGACCTATCTTCTTTATACTTTTTAATTTAGAAATAGATTTTTAAAATTGTCATACAGCACGTTCTTTAATTATTGTTTTTATTTCTTATTTAATTGTTCTGTTATTATAGTATAAAAACTCATTACGTTAAATAGAAAAACTGTGATGGCACGTTTTCTTAGACTACTTATTCGGGGGCCAAGCTACATCGTTGTTGTTTATGATGAAAATTTTTGTATTAATTATTCATATGAAGAGAAAATTTAACATCTTGTTGTTCATTGGAAATACTTAATATATACAGAATATAGATCACCTATTTTTTTTAATATTTTTTACTATTCTAAAACATTCCAGATCGAGCAGCTGCAATGAATCTTTCAGTATAATATTTGATGAGGACGCCTCGAAGCCCCGTTTAACCGGAACGCTTCGCGGTGATGTCACATCTCCGCCAAAAAGAACACCAAGTGCGGATGATTCCTTCATAGTATTTGCTAATACAGCAGACCTGTCTGACATGTCACAGGGGAAAAAAGATATGTCAAGCCATGACACATCCAAGCATGTCACGTCAAGCCACGATACATCCAAACATGTCACGTCTAGTCACGACACGTCCAAGCGTGTCACGTCGTCTCGTGACATTTCAAGTCATGACGTAGCAAGGAAAGACGTGTCTAACAAAATATTGGAAAAGGTGAAAGAGTGTGACACTTTCAACGAAAACAATAGCAGCAGTAAAAAGAAAAAGGTAGTAAACATTTGTGATTAATTTTGTAACTGATAAAAAGCTGGTTTCTGCACCTTTTTTACACACGAGTCATGACTCCTACTACATATTTTAATGCTATTATTAGTCTTTTTGCAAAATTATTTATATGATAATATTTTGAATTTAAATGTTTATGAGTGTATTACGGACGGCCAACATAACCACTGCATAAGCATTACCCTACAAATTTAACGCGGTGCCGACGAGACGAGGTCGAGCGCCGGTGCAAGTTTTATTCCTTATATCGAAATTAACTCATCTTAAAATGCTAAAATAATATAAATCTTTCCACTACTTATAAAATTGAGACTGAGAGGATGAGCAATTTTTAATAATACTAGCGAGTTTTCCTCACTTCGCTCGGGTGCGTCTATAGTATGTTTTAAATAGATATAAATAGTTATTGCGGGTGTACTTACGAGATAGGAAAAAAATCACATACAGATTTCGTTAAGTTACTATTTTATTATATTAGATTAAGATCCCGCTGCAAGATAGCTAAGTTCATAGCGTATTTAATCAAAACAATTTTTTTTATACAATAACAAAAGGGACAATATGTTTTCACCGGGGCGTCTATTAAAATGCGCCCGCTAGTATGTTTAATTAAATTAATAGTACTTGACTTTTTTGAACGAAAACGATGCATTTGTTATTAAAATGAATTATACTCCACTTCACAGAAATATACGTAGAGATCTCGAAAAGCGATAGCTGCCGTTGCACACTCGGCCGCAACCTCTTCGCGGCCAGGTGTGAGCGGGTCATATTTTGTTACGTTTATCAGCTTATTAGTTATTTAGCGATCTCGCAGTCGGATCTCGATCCGTATGTATAGATGTATATTATGATAATTGAACGAATGGTTTCCATAACACCGCAGAAGGGCCACACGCGCCACTGGTCGCTGGACGTGGTGACGCGGCCGGCGGGCGGCGCGGGCGCGGGCGCGGTGTACCTGTACATACAGATGCAGCTGTGCCGCCGCGACAGCCTGCACGACTGGCTGCGCGCCAACCACACGTGGGAGGCGCGCTGCGACCACGTGAGCCTCTCGTTGTTATGTCACTGTTACCTTTGGAACCTTTATAATTCATATTTTCTTACATTTACCCGAATATTGGTCATTTTAAATAAAATGTTCTTTTCGGATTTCTTCGCGGATTTATAACGATTTTTGGTCCCCGAGGTTTTGAGAAAAACCACGAAAGAATTTAAAAAGGTAGTTTCATTTAAAAACTCTTATAATTATCACGACCATTTTACTCTAAAATCTATTTGAGCTACATCATGTTCATGTAACCCGCTAGATAATCCTGTAATCGTATTACGAAAATAGGCAATCCATAAATGTAACTAAGAAGAGGAAAGAATTCGAAAGCAATATTGAACATTGGGCATATCTGAATGGACCTTTAAAATTCAGATCGATGTTTTCTAAGTCACTTATTTGTTTAAAATAATGGCAGAGTTTTATGCTTCTAAATTCGTAAATATGACTAGTAACATGTGGACATTACTGTTCTAATTATAATAGACAGACCCACTTACTGGTGGTAAAATTTGCCCAAAGGCTTTCATTATTTGCCAAATTATAAATTTTAATATTATCAGGTTACTATTATAAGTGCGAAACCAAGCATTCATGTGTGCTTGCGTGCGTGCGTGTTTGCACTTGTTAAGTAACCTCACATTGAAACGGCTGGACGGATTTTGGATAAAATTTAGTGCTAAAGTAACACATAGGTAATCTGAACTAATGTTATAAACAGGTAAAATTTGTGAGTTTGTGACGTTGTAGGGGGTAATCTCTGGATCTACTGAACCGATTTAGATGAAATTTGGTTAAAAGATAGTTTAAGACCCTAAGAAGGACATAAAATACTTTTTATCCCGGAAATTATTCCTAAAGAGGGTGAAAATGGGGATGAATTGTATTGGGAAGCAAATTAATTTTAATAAATAATTAATTATATAAAGCAAACGTGATTGTTTCCAGGTGAAGACGCTATTCAGTCAGATAGTGTCAGCAGTAGAATACGTACATCTAATGGGTCTCATCCACAGAGACTTAAAGCCAAGCAATATATTCTTCTCACTCGACGGTAAAGTGAAGGTGGGCGACTTCGGCCTCGCCACCGCCATGACGGACTCGCACTCGAGTGGAGATACGAGCGCTAATACTGACATACATACAAGACATACCCATAAAGTTGGTGAGAATATGTGCCATTATTATTATTATTATTTGGTATGTTTTATGTAGGAGGTAAGCAAATACGGTTTGCTTGATCGTAAGCAGAAAGACTGGATTGATGAAGTTATTACATGTTGATGTGATAACTATGGAATAGTATATCTTATTAAATAATATTAAATAAGCAATTCTTGTATGTATATAAATTTATTTCGTCTATTTCAGCTGTAACGATTTGGATGTAATTTCGCATTTAGATAAGTTTTTGTTTTTTAAGTTTATCTATATAATGTGTCTTTCCTGATAAAACGCATTTTTTTTATATTTTCCGAAAACATGTTTGTATAAAAATAATTCTTTTTTGGTTAATTACACACTTGAATTTTAAACTTTTTTAAATAATACAATCTAACAGGCCTAGTAACAAATCAAACTAAAACTTCCCATCGTCCTTACCTTTTTAATTTTTATTAAAAATAATCACATATATGTACATATTAATTTCAATAAATTCTTTTCTCGCAGGCACATTTCAATATATGTCACCGGAGCAGATCAAGTGTCGTCCATATAATTATAAAGTGGACATCTATTCCCTTGGTTTGATACTCTTTGAAATGCTATACCCCTTCACCACTGAGGCAGAGAGGACAGCTTGTTTGTCCAATGCTAAAAGCGGAAAATACTCTGAAGATTTCCAAATGAAATATCCTAATGAGGTATGATGAATGTGTTTATTATACCAATATTATATTAATAACGTTTAGTATATATTTCTCAGAGATGAAATATTTTCTCGCAGTAAAAAGTATCCTATATGTTGACCCGGATAGCTACCATCATACCAAATTTCATCAAAATTCCTCCAATAGTTTTTCCGTGATGCGGTCACAGACAGACGGACAAAAATTCTAATGTCTATTTTAATAAGATTTTCCAATGAAAATTTAATGTACAGATTTAGCTTAGTTACAATTTTATTATATGTATAGATCTACCGTGTACATGTTCATTTTGAACATAAAAACGACCATCTTAACTTATATGGTTATTAGCAGAACATCTAAATTTTGTTTGTTTGTCTGTCTCACATTATCTCTAGGATGGTAACTTTTTTAATTCAATTCAGTTTTTATGAAACTATTATTGGCGTATAAAAGATTCCAGTAAAAGAATTATACACGGTTTTATGCAAATAGAAAAATATCGTTAGATTAAAATGTAAAAAGAGCTTATGATAAAACAGTGTATAAATAAACAGTACCTGGGCGACCGAGCTTCGCTCGGAGTTTTTGGACAAAAAACCATTTAAAAAAACAAACTAAGAATTTGAATAAATACAAAAAAAAAACAAAATTAAAAACTTTGTGTCCGACCGGGATACGAACCTAGGCAGCTGTGGTTGTCAAATTTGCTTATTGGCCGCTTGACCATGATGCTTATGTCTGAGCGTGCGAAATTATCGAACATAATATTTTGCGTGGAATAATGCAAAAGAAATAATAATAATAAAGCTTTATTTTTTCATATTTATAACTTATTTGATTAGATTTAATTTAACTTAATTTAACTTCAATTTTTGGTTAGTGACTATTTATTAACTTATAATTTTTTAACTAATAATTTTGTAATCTGGAATTAAATTATTTTAAAAATCTTTAATATTATTTAAAATGATATTGTATATATACAAGTTATCATTAACAAATAAATAAATAAACAATCACAATACATTAAATAATTCAATTAAGTAAATACTAAACATTTCACAATAATAAATAAAATTTCTTTCCATACATTAATTCTGACAATAGTTATAAATTAGGTATTTAATTTCATAATTAAATGTATTTATTTAGTAAATGTCTTTTTCATGTATAGACCCCTCTCGGTTAAAAGCCTCCTCCAAAGTAGTCCTGCATAGAGCTCTCCGTTGGAGATTATGCTTGTATGATTGCAAAGAGTTTCTTTTCAAATTTTGTTTCCAATATATAATTTGTTTCTGATATGCCTATAAAGTTTATAATTTTATCTTTGTGTTCTTTTGATTTGTTGTAGGAAATGCTGCTTTTAATTCTAGAAGTTTTTCTGGTGAAGATATGTATACCTTTGTTCGTTGTATGTCTGTTTTTCTTTGGAGGGTTACAGTCGAACTCCCCCATAGTGACCGGCCGTACTGGGGGATAAAGATGAGGAGGTTCCTACTGTGTTTAATATACTGTATCTTGCTGTGTTGTTTTTAGTTGTTCCTGGTTATCATTTGTGTGGTTGAAAGTTAATTTTGGTTTTTGTAATATAAAGTCTATAATATTAGCAGGTTTGGTTTTCTTTGTATGTTGTTTATTTGTTAGTTTTTGTTTATAATTGAGGTAAGGCGTTTCTGAAAATAGAGGCAGACTTCTTTTATTTGAGTATTGGCGAGAAGTGTTATTATTATTATCCACAATAATTAGTTTGTCATATTTAATGAAAGCTGTTTTGCCAAGGTCTTTTTCTTTATCTTCAGTTGGGCTTGTAACTCCTTGCGTTTGTTTAAGACTTTATTTTTTCCTCTAGTTCATGATAGGATTTTTCACCTTTTTCTACTCCAAACATAACCAAGTTCTTGCGCCTAATATGTCTTTCTAAATTATTTATTGAGGTACTTTGTTGCTGGATTTTTTTCTTAAGAACTTCAATTTTTATTTCTAAGTGTTTAAATTTTTCATTTAAGTATATTATTGTTGATTGTATTTTTAATGTCTTCTTTCATTTCTAACATTTCTGTTTTCTGCTGTCTTATTTCTTGTTGCATGTTTATTAGCAACTTTTTTATCTCCTCCATCTTAAGTGTGAAGTCGGAAGTAGAAAAGCTGATTGAAAAAGAGCACCAATTATACCTAGTTGAATTGCAATTTTATACACAGTATTAGTTTTTGAGGTTATAAACTTGTTTTAATATTTTACGCTTCCACTTCACAAATTATTTTGTTTTATTGTCATCACACACAGAAAAAATGGTTTTGCACTGATAGTATCTATATGTTATGTTTGTCACTTTTGTATTTGTTTGGTAGGTGAATTTTTAAAAGCTCATTTGTTCTTCAACACATCTAGGCTTGGTGATGTTTACATATTGCCCATAGGTTTTATCGATTAAAATTTCTTAAAATTATTATTAAATTAATTAAAATTTACAATTTTTCTTTAGATTATTTCCACTTAAATATTTTAAACTTGATGTAAATACGGACACGATAATGACAGTTGCACAGTGGCGCCTCCCACCCACCAGAAGTGACAACTGACAATGCAAAAATTGTGAAAACGCAAAAGAAAATCGCATGAAAATTCGAAAACACGCGTTTTCCCAGACATAAGACTAATCTAGATCGATTTATCCCCCCCGAAACCCTTCGTATACTAAATATCATGAAAATAGTTGGAGCCGCTTTCGAGATTCAGATTATATATATATATATATATATATATATATATATATATATATATATATATATATATATATATATATATATATATATATATATATATATATAAGAATAGCTCGTTTAAATATATAAGATATAATTTCAGGAGGAGGAAAATAACACTGTAAACCAATGTAATACGCTTTATATTATCACTTTTTACTTTATATGTTTTATAATGTCACTTCAATTTTCGTATTTCCATCTAATATAACAATTAAATGTTGTTTTAACGATCACTTTATATCACTACTATTTAACCAATCACAGGAAAACTCTTTATCTTTTTACTTTTTACACATAAGTGCACCACTATTTTGATCAATAAGTTTACCAGCATAATTTCAATATTATTTTAACAAAGATTACTTATCTTTTCTGGCGTAATGCACGTCTGTCCAAAAACTGCCTCTGCCAACGGTTATCACCAGATTTTATGACAATCAGCCGGAAGTGAAATTTTAATTAAATTTTTATAAAAACATCCTAAAATTTAGTTCAGTATTCCTAACTTACAGTTTCATTTTATTAAACAAAATAACAATATTTCAGGATTTTAGATTTAATAATATAATTTTCCAAATTATTAACTTCATACAATTAAATATTTCCAAACTTGATATTAGAAAATAAGTGACTCAAAAATAAATTCATATATGTAAATAAAATAAATTTTAAGATATTAATTGTTAGATTATTATATTCTTGCGAGATTAATATTTTAATTAAAAGTAATAAACTCAATTGACTTCGATCAACAATTTTGCTGTTGATCGAAGTCAATTAGTATTCCATTTTAATTTTGAAGTAATCAAATTATTTCCTATTATATTTTTTTATGTATAATTTGAAGACCTTATAAGCCAGCTTCACAGTTATTCAAATTTATCGGAACTTTCATTTACAAATTTGTGATCCAATAGAAAATGGTCTAAGCTTTACTTTGCTTATCCTATGAAATATATGGCTATTTTTTTTAATACAGGTCAATTTTTCACATGTAATAAGATAATCGGATTACTTATATAAAATTTGTATGTATGTCGTTTATATATTTGTAACTTTATATTTTTGTTATGTAACGCTAAAACGACTAAACTTTGGATTAAAAGTACACAAATAGATGACACCTAACACAGTAATGCACAACGATTCTCCATTTCCAGACGGAGGTGCTGAAGCTGATGCTGTCGGAGGAGCCGGCGCGGCGCCCCACCGCCGCCGGCGTGCGCGCGCGCGCGCCGCTCTACCAGGACACCGACGCCAGGTGGCACTTCACGCTGCCCACACTCATCTCTGGCTAACGTGCATGGACTGAGTGTTTCTTTGCCAGCTATTAGCTAAAAATGTCCGAAAGAGACGAAACTAGTGTGCGGCCAGAATGTGTGTATTCATTGAAATTTACGATTAATGAAGATAGATATTTATAACAAATCGTTTTTCTATCACAGTGTTATATTTTTTTTATTCCATTAGCGACTTACCCTCGCGTCGGTTCGAATTCGTCCCGAAACAAAAACAAATCTATCCCACGGGGACTGTATATTTTTCCGGGATAAAAGTAATCTATGTACTATTCCAGACTTCTATCTCTATGCCAAATTTTATAAAGATAAATTAAACCATTCTGATGTGTTGAGTAACAAACATCAGATGGATGGCCATCGTCACAAACTTTAACATTTATAATATTAGTGGATTTATAAATTTTAATTGATACGTACGTATTGGTTGACAGGTACCTATTGGCCGCACGCTCACTTTATCTCTTTCTAAAGAGTGGTCTACTTATGAGTGTATTACTCAGTCCACTCTCTATGTCTATGGTTACATGTTATGTGAAAAGTTATTATGAACTAGCACTCGCCCATGGCCCTGCTCGTGTTTAAAAATAACGGATTTTTACTAAACTTCTAACTATTACCTCTTTAGGTATTTAATTTTCAAAAATTCTTTGTAAGTTGTAGGTAGGTATATGAAAAATTTACCTGCCTTTTAAGTTTGTGTTTATACGTACTCCTAGGATGAAAGTGCGTGGCAAAGTATCTGAAAAAAGTAACCATGGGAATCCGGGGTCGGCTGCTAGTATTGTTTTGAGGCTAAAAAGGCGAAAACGCCGCAATTTCGAAGCTATGTTTAGTAAGACAAATTGTGACACTACATGCCTTACTTATTTTCAATGAATTCAATATATTAAAATAAATTACAATGTCTATACTAACATAGAGCTTGATGATTTTGATGACTTCAGAAAAAACTGTGTATTAATCTACTTCTTATACTAGCAGCCTTGTATTTATAACATTCAGGTTTCAGATATTTCTAGCAAAAATATTACCTAAATTAACAAAAGTATTATCCGACAAACCTTCATAAAGACAGATTAAATATTCTATATAGAAATATAAGAGGCAGTTAGTTTGTAAGCTTTTATGATTCTAGTGACGTCATACTTCATCAAACATCACTATTTCTATTATTATTATTACACGTGTTATAAGTACTTTTTTTCCTACATTTTTAATCAACATATTTTAATTTCTTTTTATTTTTACATATTCTTTCTGCGTAATCTATGCATTTAATAAAATATATATTTTCTTGAACTTACGTTGTTGTATACTTTTTTAGATTTTTTGGAAGAATAGTATACTTATATCGTTACTTAGATCTACGTTAATTGAAACTAATTGAATAATATAGAGATAAAATAAATGAAGCCAAACAAAATTATGCGTGTCGTATGAACTTTATAATATTTAACAATGAATTTTTAATATTTTCTACTATATGTTACGGATGTCGATGGATTTAATATTACGCTATCGCGATTCTCGTCCGCCATGGTCAGTGCGCTCGTGCGCCACAGTCGAGTGTTCACCACTATACTGACTCGCGTTATAATTCAAATATGTCAAACGCTATTGTCAAGTACCGTCATTCAACTACCCACAGAATCGTGTATAAAATATCAAACATGGCAAAACAAGTTATTTCCATTAATTATTCTCTAATGTAATACGCCATAATAACTTCGCTTCAATGTCTTCTAATTGCACATAGTTCCCGATCACTCGAGTATGGTATTATAAATTGTTAAATTATAATATCATTTAAGGCTTCATAACTCTTCTTTGCACTCCGTCTTATTATTTTAGTTCGAAAAATCGTTAGTGTAGTCTACGTAGATTATGTATTAAAAATTATAACCAAATCTATATATTTTAAATAGTTATTTTTAATTGTTAATTATATGTAACTGCCTCGGTAGTGTAGTGCTTAGCACGTACGGCTGCACATCCGGAGGTCCTGGGTTCGAGTACCGGATCGGATCAAGTGTAGTTATTGAGTTTATTATAGTTGTATTATATTATATATGTTATAATAAAATAAATAGATTCGTCCAAAAATAAATGAATAGTGAGACAGATTTAAGAAGTCATCTGCTTCGATATAACATATATATATTGTCTAGTAATTATTGGTTATTATTAGGTAATAAATAAAGATACACTGTAAATAATTACAGTTGTATTGTATTCAACCCTTTTTTAACGTCTCACTGCTGGGCACGAGTCTCCCTTTAGTACGAGGGGGGTCAGGCCATACTACGTCCACTACGCTGGCAAAGTGAGGGTTGGCGGACTTCACGTCTTTTGAAAACTTGCTAGGTTTTCTCAGACTTGCAGGTTTCCTCACGATGTTTTCCTTCACCGTAAGGCAAGTGGTAATCATGTTGGAAATGATCCGCACATGAAAATATCAGAAGTGCGAGACCCGGGATTTGAACTCGCTTCACTAGTTTTCCCAAGCGAGCGCGTTACTGCTGGACTACCACTGCCTTAATTACAGTTATTTTATATTAAATCTTTTTAAAATATATTTCATTTGTGTTTCTAAAGTTTTGGTTTTTTATATTCATACCAGTGACGTCACGACCCTCTATTTGCGGGGGTGCTTCTTAGGTACGGTTGTATTTTTTTTTGACGAACCCTAATCCTTTTTTAAAATAAAAGTCGCCTAAGTCACTCCTTACAACATCAGATATCTGCCAGTGAATGTCCCGACATAATCAGTCCAGCCGTTTCGGAGATTAGTCGGAACAAACAGACAGTACCTACCATATATAATATTTTTGACATTAGAAACAGACACTTCAATTTTATTTATCCGTATAGATAACTTTGGAGATATCCCAACAAAATACTAATTTTGATTTGATTACTAAATACTGATTTACTATTTTATTTAAAATTAGCATTAGCGTAATCTTAATTTAGTTAAACACCATACACTATAATATGTAGGGGAGAGGGGGGCACCTTTGAACACTTTTTAGTTATTAAATTATATTTCTCATATGGTATTATAAATCAAAATGTATTATATTTTATAAATAGATATGGGATTTATACTAAATAATAAAAACGATATTTATTTATTTCGACCTATCAAACTAACGCAATTTCCATTTTTCAAAAACCATATTTTCTTCAAATCTGCCCCATCCGCGGGGTACATTTGAAACCCCTAGGGGCAGTATTGTAAAACCAGGATAAAATAAAAACCACGTGTCTTAGAATATAATCAACACTATATTTAAGTTATTTGCATCTTATATTACCATTGAACATAGCCATTTATACCTACACTAGTTATTACCTAAATAAATTGTATAAAACACTAAACAGTCTGGGGCAGTCTTGAACAAGATTAAACTAACTTATAAGTTATAAAAGAGATCAATATGAATATTGCAAAACAATCTCATAAAGGTACCTTTATGAGTCCTATCTTAAAAATATGACATAAGAGTCTTAGGAAAGTACATGTACGTCCAAGTTATAAATGGGAGCTGGAGTAAAATTTCCTCGTACTTTTTCATAGTTATTATAAAACATCATAAAGTTATGTCTGTTAAAACTAGTAGATCTAGAAAGGCTTGTATTTCCGGGTTTTCGTAATGATAAAATTAATGCCTCTTCATAAATCCTTTCATCCATTCAATACCCTCCATCTTTTTGTTAATCACGTCTCAGGGCACTTTTCTAAGAAATTAGCATATTGGTATGACTTTTTGATTTTAGACATTCTTAAGAAATACTTTTCCAGCATATATTCCTCATCATTTGTAAAAACTTGATAAACTGTGTGTTTGCTACTATATTCTTTACTTTTTAACTCTGTTGTATAAAGTAGTAGGTTTTATGTTATATATAGCAGCAGCAGTTCTCATCTTCATGCCATTGTTGATAACACATAATACAGCTCTTTCAGCATCGTCTTTATTCACAGAATTTTCTTTTTTCTTTTTGTAAATTCTTACCATGATGACTGAAACAGGAACCAATTAAAAATTTAGAAATCTCATGATATTTACTTGGTTAGGTATCTTTGAACATTTTATTCAAAAGTGCCCCCGCAATTTTGTTCAAATCTGCCCCAACACCATTTTGCATAAATAAACATCTCTGAACGAAAAACTTACTTGAGTTCAAATTAATTTTCATTTGTAATACTCGGGATATAATATATAAAACGCAATAAAATAATAAAAACTTAAAAATAATAATTACCTTTTCAGTTATTTGCTTACAAATAAAAAAATATTTATTTACTCTGGTCTTCGTAAACAAACCGGTGAATGATTTTCAAAACTACACTGACATTGACGTTAGTTGGAAACTGACAGATGTGTAGGTCGGATTTACCAGTATTAAAATGGTTTCAGAGGTTAGGAATGAAAAAGGATCCGTTCATAAAACAAACAATTCAAAACTGCCTCTGTTCTAATCTGCCCATCTCTCCCCTAATTTTATTTTTATAAACTAGGCTAATTATATAGCAATAATAATAAATCTAATTAAATAATGTAACTATTAAAAGCCAGTGATAATTTTAAGTGCATATCTTCAGTGAACTACTTTTAAAATTAAACTATATTATAAATTGATTAAACTTTATTATTGAGCAGTTAGTTTTTGCATATATTTTATTACTTAAAATCATCACTTATATAAGATTTTCATGGCTTTCTTATATGAACTTCATGGCTTTTAAATTGCCTTATTTGATTATGAAAAACATTAATATAAAGTATAAAATAATGGAAAAGACTGGTTTGTTGGTGTTGGAAGAGTTTGTATTGTTAATTAATTATAACATTTTGTATTGTCATTTGTTAAAGGATTCACCTTTCGTATAATTTCAATAATTTATAATCATTTACTTTATAAATATATTTATGACACCATTAAACAGCTACGAGTTTGTCTTAATTTTATGACTTCATAAACTATTATTTATTAGTTAGAATATACTATATGTCTATGATTTGACTCTTTTGAAGCTTATTTCCTAATAAAGAAAATATAAATAAAGAATTTATTAGTTGTTTTATTTAATATATTTTATGAATGATTCTTTTAGGATTTTTTGAGAAATCTTTAGGTTAAGGAGAAATCGGTAATAATTTTTTGATGTGAAATGTCAATTGGTGCGCGTTGGCGGTAAAACCGCGTCGTAGTATGACGGCAAACGGCGGCGTGACGCTGTCATGCCATCATGCCCTTTGTGTGCGCGCGCGTATATTATACGCGCAACGAAAATACTTACATTTTTTTCTATTTTATTTATGAATACATATATATTTTGAAATTATTATTACTAAAAATAATAAGGAAAATAGATTTTATTATCGAAACTCTATTTTTTCTTTATTTTACTCCATGTTTCGTTATAGGGTTTCATTAATTATGAATTCTAATATTAACATAGATGTTTCACATCCGCCAGGCGTCCCGTGACGGCCAACTTTCTTTTTTAATTTACAAGCGTACAAACATACAAATAGTGACAATTTAACGAAATAAAAATATAGGTATTTAAATTAACATAGTTTATTATAAATTAATTTTTAACACCTCTAGAGTCAAAGTTATGCTAGAAATATTTCTTATATTACAATCACAAATATAATACTTAAGAGTATAATAAATACTAATATCCTATAATATTCCTCAGAATGATACCTTTCATTCTAACAATTCAGATTGCAATGTGTCAAACTAATTTTATAAAGGATTTAATTGTCAATGTCTATATGAAAATGATGGGAAAAATATACTGATCACAAATATAAATAAATTGTTTAAAACATTTACAATATAAAGTTATAATTAGCAGTTAATTTATCAACAAATGTGTTATTGGTCTTCATTTATTACTTTTAAAGTATATAATATACATAATATAAAGCTTAATTTTATCACATTAATGTGTCAATACGACATTTACTTAAAATACTATTCAATTGCAATACACAATGTTCCGGATAATTTGACGATAGAAAAAATGTAAAAAATTATTACCAATTATTTACCAATATTGGTAATCGCATTGCACCATATTCTATCATCAAAACTACCTTATGAATAAATAAATAATACACTCAGCACCTGCATACTGAATATTGTTTAGGATCCAACATTAAAAAGTGAGCCCTTAAGTGTTTATAGAATAAAATATGAACAGTAAAATGTAATGCATGTATATATAAATAATGAATAAAATTGTTCTAAGTAAAAAGAATATATTACATTATAAAAGCATTATGGTTACCCTTTTTACATAAAACTATTAACATATTTAGGAATGTACTTAAAACTTTGCACATTTAATAATAACTAAATGTATTTAACAAAAATATCTAAATATTGTTATGGTGTAACAAAAACCAGGTATTTATATTTATACATTGTATAATTAATTCTTCATTCACTATTTGTTTAATTATTTAATATAAAATTAAAAAAAAATTATATAATTATATGTCAACTTCTATTAAAACTATGACTGCTGTTATTACTTTGTAAGAAACTTGGAGTCTTACCCTCTTTGACTATCCTTAAAGCTTGTAAGACTCGAGCTGTGTCCAGTTCTTTTTCAGATGCCTTTTCATTGTCCAAGCAAATTTCTGACATTCGCGCGTTAAATTGCTCTATAACTTTTACCCTGTAGTCTATGGAAGATGCCACGGGGTTTGCTGTTAACCATAGATATTCTAAACATGGCAGACGACAAATATACTGCACTTCCTCTATATCATCTATTAGATTGCAACTCAAGTCCAAGCTTTCTAATGAATACAATTTCGAAAACCCTTGTAGAGATTCTATTTTGTTTTGCGATAGCTCAATTTTAACTATATTTCCTATTTTCGCGTGCCAATTTTCACATGAAACGAATCGGTTCATAGACAAGTTGAGTACTTGCAGGTCATGAAGGCACGATATATCGCAGAGCTCTGGCAATTTGTTTGATGAAAGATTCAAATGCTGCAGTTTCGGAACCAATTTTATCGCCCAGTCTACTTTGTTTATGCTGTTGCTTGCAAAATTTATTGTCTTCAACTTTTTCCATATCTGAAATAAATAATATTTAAAAGAATTAATGACATGATAGAAAATCTTGGATGTATATACATAGAAAATACATGAATTAAACGATTCTTGCTTAATGTGTGGATTGAACCTGCAACCTTTCGAGTGAGTTGTAATGGCTTATAATAATTTGTTTAATATTCTCTGCAAGTAGTGTCATTATTAGAAATAATTAATAGTATATTTGTAGCAAGTTAATAAAATATACAATTTACTATGGAGTGTTTACTTAATGTAACAGTGATTATTATTCAAATGAGCTTCATTAGATAAAGCGAACATGTGTAACCTATTAAATGTCATCACAACCAAATTCAATATGCCGATAGATCTAGCTATTATTTAGTTCAATTAATGATTAATCACAACATGAGGCACTTGCATGCACACAGTCTATATAGAATTTTTAATCATATTTACAGTTTACTTGGTTCTAACAATTGAAAAAATCACTATGTTATCATAGAAAAATACTTATTACTAGATTTTACCCGCGGCTTCGTTCGCGTGGTAGGCATGTCGATAAAAAAGCTAGTTTTAATCTAAGCTATTTCAAAATTTCTCTCAAATCCATTGTAGCCTTACAATATGAATAGGCAGACACAGTAGATAAACACTCACAAACTTTGGTATTTTATTAAAAACAGGTGTCACCCAGCGTCCTGCTGTATACTTCATCTATACTCGTACATACTAATATAATAAAATTGTAACTAAACCGAATCTGTACATTAAATATTTCTTAGAAAATCTTATTGAAATAGACATTATTATCGATACAGAGGCCGAATCCATAGTTTTTAGAATTTTTGTCTGTCTGTTACTGCATCACGGGAAAACCACGGGATAGATTTTGATGAAATTTGGTATGATGATAGCTGGTTATCCGGGTCAACATATATGGTACTTTTTACTGCGGGAAAATATCTCATCTCTGAGAAATCGATACTGAAAGTTAAAAAGTAACTAGGGACGAACCCGAGAGCGAGGGTAAGTCGCTAGTATGACGATAAAACTAATAATTTAAAAATTGAGTTAAATGAATTTAAATTAATTAATAGGCACTTAGCTTACCACAGTGTCAGCTAGACTAGATGGATCTTTGTGCAAAACATCGACAAGCAGAAATTCATTTAAAGACACAACACTGGCTATGTGTACTGACAGGCTTGTTAATGATTCACGTAGACTGCCTAAAATTTTATATTTAATAATTATTCACTTCAAATAAGCAAATAATTAAGATTAATTAAGTATTATTATTTATTAGATATCATTATAAATTTAAATGAAATTACAATGTTTAATATTTAAATACATTGCTATTAAAATTCCATTTTTTATTTATTTATACACGCTTCACAAAGGAGGAAAATAAACATAAAACAATCATACAACAGTATAAAGCAAGCATCTTCAATGTAAATGATTAAAAAACTGTATAAAAGATAAAAGATTTTCTTATGAAGATATTAATTATAAGTACTTATGACAAATATTATGTTTAAACTTTAAATTATATGTATTATTTATGTATGTGTATTTTATAGACTTGCAACGAACGAATAGTATATTCGGCCGTACGCCGAATATTCGGTGGGCTTTCTGGCCGAATAGCCAAATTTTAGGCAAAAGTATTCGGTCAGCGCGTGGCGGGAAAAATTGTATCTACGTGTTTGTTTTTTGTTTGGCGCCAGAAAATAGTATTTATTCAGATTTCAGAGTGTCTTTTCTCTGAATCTGGCATTGTCTAGGAGTAAACTACTGCCTGAAAATGCAGAAAAATTAGTCTTTTTGCATCATAATCTTCCACTTCTAAATTTTAATTATGATAATGCAAGTGCATAGACATTTGAGTTTTTTTTAAATTATTTTTTGTAATAAAGAAGGTCATTATGTACTTATGACTACTTTAATGATTATAAGAAAAATATCCATACTAATACTATAAATATAAAAGTGTTTCTTTGTTTGTCTGTTCTTCTTTCACGTCGAAACAGAGTAAAGGATTGGCGTGACTTTTTGTGTGGAGACAGTTGGAGTGACATAGGCTACTTTTTACCGCGGGAGATTACCTCATTCCCACGGGAATACACGTTATAATACAACCCAAAAAAATATTTATGATCAGAATTACTGGAAACTTGGTACATATAAATGCTCTTCAATACAATTAAATAAATACGTGTTTTAGCATTTTTCGAAATTCATCCTATAAGGGAGTAAAATAGTGGATTAAAGTTTGTATCTGTATGTTTGTTCTGCTAATATTATTATAAAATAAATCAATATTTTTATTTTACCAATAGGAAATATGCATTTCTTTTTTAGATTTTTATACAATAATTTTACATCGTTATATTATTGTAAAAAAATATCTAGCTCCAAAACAATAAAATTTAGTATAAAAAAATTAAAATAAAATTTAGTATAAAAAAATTAAAATATACCATATGGATACTATAAGCGCTCGCCATTTCGCGCTCTTGTTGTGACTTCGCAGTATGATATACACAGAAATAACGACTCAATTAGCAAGCGACAAAATCGCTAATCGCTCTGTTATGATATATTCTGATGTCATATTCGGTCTGACCAATGGCGTTTGTTTTTGTACTGCTTCTAATTTTTCACTTGTTTTTGCACTTTTAAATAAATATTTTCTTAATCAAAAAGAAATTATGTACATTAAAAAATATTAATGTAGCCTTAATTCAAAAGCCATAAAGATTATAAAAAAACATTTGACCTTTCATTACATCACACACTTATTCCCTATTATTATCTGATTACAACATAACATATTACTTAAGTATTCGGTGTTCGGCCGAATAGGATCTAGATATTCAGTATTCAGCTGAATAGGATAAAAGTAGCCAAATAGGCCAAATACCAAATAGTAGCCGAATATTCATTGAAAGTCTAGTATTTTAGTATTAAATATAAGGTTTAAAATTTTTTAATAAAATTTCATTCTTCCCGATCCAGTGGTTTAGGCTGTTTTTTGTTTGTAAGTCAGTGAATGAATTTAAGATTTTTATTGATTTTCAGAAGAAAAAGAAATAAACTTACCAACACTTTGTATGCATTCCATAGGAACACCAAGAATCTTTAGATCAACCAATGATTTAAATGGTATCAAATCAAAATGTAGTTCATTAGGTACAATGTTGCTGGTTCCCAACTTTTCATAGCTGCCTTCAATACTCAGAGAGCCAACTTGAGAGCAAAAATCCAAGATATGACTAAAGTCATACATCTGATCTTGTTTTTCTGTTGGTGGACATGCCATTTTAAATCTTTCACTAATGGCATGCAACTAGAAAAAATGCTTGAATTAATATACAGCAGTACATGTTTTCTACATAAAATTTATATTTATAATTTTAACTACAGCTTTTATTTCTGATATATATTAAAAATGAAATAAAAGTACTAGATATTTCCAGTGCCACATGTTTTTATGACTATTTATGTATTATTGACTGAATACAATGACACTTACCTGTAATAAACTAAACTTATGTGACTTTTCATTTTCTAATAACTTATCACCTTCCAAATACAATTTTTTAGCTAAATCTTGTAACACAAAGAAAATATCATACAAATGAAAATTTAAAAAGTGAGCAAATTCTGAAGGCATAGTGAGCAACAAGTACTTAAAAACATTTTTTAAGTAATCATTTAAAGCTTCACGTCTTTGTTCTACAAATTTCGGTGTTTTGTTGCGTATAACTTTCTTTGGGGGCAATAAATCTTTTGCCACACCATGATCTACGACTAATTTCTCATGGAGCTCTACAAAATCACTGTAGCGATGTAATACGTTCCACTGCACAGGCCCCACTTTAATTACGATTTGATAAAAAGTAACGTTATCCTTCGTGGTTGCTTCAACAATATTCACTGTACTATCATTACGATAGGTTACGAATGAAGACATTTTAAATCACTTTTATAATATATAAACCAAATAAAACATTTAACTTCGCATTTTACAATCTTACGGCGGAAAATTATTACCGTTCGAGACTGGGACAGGAAAAAAATACTGTTCAAAATGTGAACATAATGTAAAATATAAATAACGCAAGCAGCTGTAATGAGTAATGGCAATTGACAAATGTCGACTCTCGAACTTCTAATTGATGCACAAACTTAGAAATGCTGAATTGATGTCTGACAGATGACATTTGACAGTAAAAGTAATGCTTAAGTATCAGTTCAGAAATTAAAAAGCGTGAAAAGTTATAACTTTCCATAACTCTACGCACACATAATGATTACTTAGGTTGGAAAAAGTTTATAATTGGTTATATAAAACTCTTTTCTCTCTACTCTTACACTTGAACTTCTACTTAACTACATACTTATACAACACATAAAATATAATATCCATCTAATACCTATAAACAACAATTATTGTATATATATAATACCAACGATCTCGGAAACGGCTCTAACGATGAAACTTGCTGAAAAGATCTAGCGGGATAAGATAGGGTCAGCGGCCCCAGAAAGATATTTTGAAAATAACTTATACATACATAAACTACCTTTGACCCAATTTTAGTCTCTCATTTCGCTGAGTTTTGGAAATAATTGATCAAACAAACGCTAGAGCGGGTATTTTACAAAACTGTTTTTTTCTTTCGAAAACTGTTGCTGCTACACTAATGAAACAAACTATTTATTAGAAGAAATATTAGTCTACATTATATATTTTTAATATAATTTTTCTATCGTATTTACTATTAAAAAAAACATGAATTTATTTATTTTCATGATCAACAATACTAATAACTACACTGAGCCATATATATATATATATATATATATATATATATATATATATATATATATATATATATATATATATATATATATATATATATATATATATAACGTAGCCTACAATATTTTAAGATATGAATATCTTATAGATAAATATGTATTTTACATATCGAAATATATTCGATTTGCTTTGCATCGGTTAGTATCGACTTCGCAAATATCTGATTAAGTATCTATTCTAAATGAAAATCTCCGTTTAGTTATTATTTACATTTTAGTGTATGGAAGTCGGTTTATATTATTTTTTTTAAAGTTTTTATGCTCGTTTTGATTTCTCATAGGTACGGCCTTCTAATTGTCTAAACACAAATTCGATATTACTCACACCGCATAAAGTACTTTTTTAAATGAATTAACGTACGTTTTAAAATTCGTCATCCGAATTGTTAACTTCTTTTTAAGGACATTTTTGAGACGCTAATTGTGTATCTGAGTGTCATGAATTTCAGTCGGTATAAAATGACTAGATGAGTTGCTATGCTACCTGCCATATTATAAAGCTAAAAGCGGGTTGGGTTTAGAGAATATAAAAAATTGTCATTCATAACTTTATTTAAGTATATGAAGTTTTATAAAATAATTTATAATACGAATAAATTGTGCAAATAATTTTCTTAAACATGTAATATGCGGACAATTGACTAAGTTTTTTTAGTGTAAACACACACTATAGGCGTTATCATTTTATTTCAAGAATACAGATAATAATATATTTTATTTTTTGTTACTTCTATTACAAATAGCAAGTTTAGTTTGCTTTTAGGTTATTTGAAAAGATTGGCAAGTAAAGTTCAGTGGTACTGGTTTTTTGTATAATAGTATAAAAAGCTAATTAAGATTAATATTACATTTTAAAAAAATAGAACATATCTCTGCAAAAATGTCTAACTTGTAGTTACAATATCCATACAAAAATTACAAAATCTTAAATTGAAAAAGCAAAGCAAAATTTGATTTATTTATCAATGGCAAACTATTATTACCAATTTCAAGAACAAAAAATGAAACAGATAAAAAGAGGTTTCTGCTTTTCTGCTTGACATATTGTATAGTCACGTAAGACATTAATTTAGAATAATTTCATCCAATGGACGGACATGGACGTTAATTTACTTAAAAAGATATGACTTTTTAGTTTTGCGCATTAAATTTTATAACATATTTTTATAATTTTATAAGTCGTTAATCAAACGAAACAATGTCAAATACATTTCAAAAATAGTTATTAGTATAAAATGGCATTTGTTATAATAATTCAAAATTGAAACAATAAAAGTAACTTAAAACAATAATCGTTGTACGAATATAACTATATTGAATTGAAAATTAAAATTAAAAAAAAATATTCAATACATCAATATATAGGTCGAGAATTAAAATAAAAATCTTTATAAAATTAACACAGCAACATATAAAACTAATAAGAATTATTATAATAAAAATTAAATTGTCCTAATTAGAAAATTAAATTATAATATATTAAATTAATAAAATATTATTACAAATAATGCGAGTTTAGTATTAAAAAAAATTAAAGATAAAACAACTGCATTTTTAACTTGTAGGCTTCAACATGAGATAAGACCTTCCGACAAAGGAAAGGTATTGATAAGGCCTAGATTTGCATTTAGACCAAAGTTAGGCATCTCACAAGTAGTATTGTGTTTTTTTTATAAATATATTTTCTTATCAGGCACACAGTCTATTTTCATAATGTGTAAATAAAAGATCAAATCGTATGACATATTTTTTTATCGGGGGTGGAAATGAGACATTATCAATACTTTTCCTTTTATTGTTAAAAAAAGTTCTGATCGTTTATCTATACCTAGAGGGAACAACCCTATTGACCCGAAAAGGCCCAAATACCGTTTTAGCTTAAAACGTTCATTAAAAAATAGTTTTAATTTATATAACCTCTTGGGAACCAGAGTATCATATTTGATACTTGAATTAAAATCTTCGTGAAAGCGTCATCTGTTATATTTTCCTATTTTTTTTTTATTTAAGCCATAGAGTAGACCTCTAATGATTTATAACTACAATTTTCGTACTTCAAAGTGCTTAAAGTTTAAGTGGGTAGGACAGTTATTTTACAAAAATTCAAAGTTTTCGCCATGACAACTTTACGTAAGGGTAAGTAATTATTAAATTATGGATTCCTAAGTAATTTACTATTGTTTATAAAGGTTAAGCTCTCTTCTTTGGATTTTCCGCAAGTAAATAACGTAAAATTTTATTTTAACGTGAATATCATACGATAAATTGAGCAGATCAAATGTGATACTTTGGGCACTATTGGAAATAATATTAACCATTTACAATGATTTCCGGTATATCTGACGAAACAATTCCCCATGAATTATTGGACTTCAACGTCTCCGATGATGAAAAGAAGGACTCTGACGTGGACAAGGATGGCATACAGGACCAGGATATAGATAAGATTGAGGAACAGTCAAGTTTGCAGGAACCAAATAGTGATTGCGATTCTTCTGATGATGAGCCGCTTCAACTACTGTCCCGTTCAACGAGGCATGTTTCTACAGGTAGGCCAGTAATTTGGAAGCATACAACTGATTTTAAAGCCATTTTTAACGTATCCACATCAGGTGCAGTGAAAATCTCTCAGAGAACAACCTGAAGCCTGATATCTAAAAAGATATTGGAATATTTTGAGTGGTACTTGAATGCTGAATTCTTTACAAACATTGATTTTTGTCCAAATGTCATGTCCTTTGTGCGCACAGAAAAATCAGTGAACTCTGCTGCTGCAGAAGTTTAACGTTTTTTGGGAGTAGCATGGTTACTGGACTGTTAGGTATGCCAAGGATAAAACAATTCTGGCTTTTAGAAACAAGTGCGACTTAATGGCACCTGCAATGACTAAAAGACGTTATACTGAGATTCGTTCGTACTTAAAAGTCGTAAATGAAGCTGATGTTTTAGAATCTACGCAATCTAACGACTGCTTCTAGAAAATACGATCAATAGTGTTAGAGATTGAGAGAGCGTGCCGTAAAAATGTTCGCAACAAAAATGTCTCCATCGATAAGCAGATCTTTCCTTACACAAAAAGATGGGTCAAAAAACAACTGGTGAAAGGTAAACCAGGCCCAGAAGGAATAAAACTTTATATCGCAGTGAATTCTGACGATTTACTATTGGATTTATACCTAAAGGTCTAGTAATATCTAAAGTAAAGGTAAAGTGGAATCGGTTTTGTACCCAACACCTGAACAATTAGCAAGATAGTAGGATAGCATTTGCAGGATACCATACCAGTAGGCACTTCAATTTACATGGATTTTACCTCTTCACCACTTTTGGATATCGTAAGAGAAAGAGTATGTAACGGAACGGCCATTTTAATGAAAAATAAGGTACCGAAGGTTGTATAGCTTTGACTTTTATATGTTAGGAGTGTGATGTATATTTATTATTTAGGTTTAAATTTCACTAGGAATTGTTATAAAACTTTTCATCAGCATTAAATGTGAAAATTATACTGATTAAAACATTGAAATAAAATAGTTTTTTTTCTTATGTGTCCCAAAGTATCATATTTGATACCACCTGAAAATCCTGAAATAGATATTTGTGTAACATTTAATTGATAGTTTTGCATTAGTGTAACGTCAATTAGCCCAGTTAATAGAAAAACGCTGCTTAAATTCAATAATTTATAGTTCGGGTCCCAGGAGGATATAATAAATTATAATCCAATTATAGTTTTTGAACATTACAAATCACAGTTCAAAATTACGTTCATGGCATTTGATGATTAAAATTATGATTGCATCTACTGCTAATATAAAGTTAGGTACTTACAATTAAGTGTGATATTTAGGTACACCTAAGGCAACTAAACTATTCCATATGTTAAAAGAAAAATTTTATAGAATAAAAATTAAAAATATTTTGTTTTAGTTTTAAATACAAATGCTTCTGTTACTAATACAAGAGTTGTATATGATACCTTTATTATAATTTATTGCACATGAAACTATTAACAAGATCTGAATAATAAAAATGCTATTGCTAATCTAAACCAAAGCATTTGTATTCTAACAACGTTTTTATTAGACTGGTTTCAGAAGATATTAGACGGAATTATACATAAATTATATTATATTATATTTTTTCACTTTCTATTCAGTGACATGGTACATAATTTTATATATATATATATATATATATATATATATATATATATATATATATATATATATATATATATATATATATTATTCTTCTGTGATATATATATATATATATAGTTATTTTTGTCTGTTCATAACAAAGCGTTCGCATACAGATATAAGGTTTCGGTAAATATATTTTATTAATTATAAAAAATGTCGGCTACTAGTCATAAGACCACAGCTCGAGTCTATTTTGCACAGTACCTAAGTAAGATTATTTTTATTTAACTACAAACTATTTACATAAGGCATTACACATAAGTGTAAAAAACATTTATTGCCATATAAAAACCTTGCTACTTTGACAATAATAAAAAAAAACTATTTACATAATTGAAGGCCTTAGACAAAAGTGTCAGATATGGCATTATTTTTTTTAAATCTGCCATCAGTGGCACTGGCCAACAGTCATAATGCCACCGTCCGTATGTATGTATCGTTTTCGTAATTATCCGCGGAAAGTCTTAACGCTTGTTCTTCACATAAAGCTGATAATTCTTTGAGCCATTCGTCGAGTATAACCGCGTTGAGGACGGACCGTAATGTGATGGATTGGTTCCAGTAAGCTTCTTGGGTGAATATTGGACGCTTTTGTAAGGGGGAATTGGAGTTGTACATGGAACTTCGTAGACTCTGGGAGTTCTGCTGTGATGGCGATACTGTAATATAAAAACTTTTATTTATCTGTATGTTTTCGTTTATTTTGTAAAAATAAATTCCTAAAATAAAATTACATATATTATAATACTTCTCCTCTTTTAGGTAGTTGTATGACGATGCTACTGCTTTTTAGTTTGCAATGAGTCTTACATCAAATTAAACTGACAGATAATGATGTTTAAAACTACATATGTATGTATGGACGGAGTTTACTGCCCGGAAAAAGCATCTTTTTAGTATTGTCACTTAAGAGAATTAATGAGCATTTGAGTAAAGGGTAGGTTGCTTGCATCTAATCTAACTCGTATGAGTATGTTTATTACTCCTTCAAGCTTAAATGGCTTTGAACGCGAAGCGACGGTAATTCGCTAGTAACTTACCAAGACCAAAGTACCAAGTTAATTTATTTATTTGTAGCAAATTATGGCAAAATTAAGCACGCACGTAGCTTATTGCTGTTGACTAGAAAAAGAGAACTATCAACTATTGATATTCAAGTTAAAGAAAATCGGAATTAACTGTAGGTAGCTAGAATGAATTAAACATTAATTACGTGAAAAAAAATAGGCGAATGATTCAAGTGAGCACTTCCTACATATACTTACACGAGGTCTTCCTATTGAACATGTTGGAGAGGCTGGAGGAGAAGCTGCGTCGCTTGCTCTCCGCGCGGCGGAACGGGGACTCGTCGCGGCGCGGCGACTGTGCGTGCGCCTGACCTGACATTTGGACAATTTTTATATGTATTCGGCCCTTTTTAACGTCCCATTGCTGGGCACGGGGCTACCTTCAGTACGATAGTCCACCACGCTGGCCGAGTGCGGGTTGGCAGTTCTGTATATGTATAAGTTTATGTATGTGTGCGTGTGTGTGCGACTGTATGGCTGAACACAGTACAGATAGATTATGTCCTGGAGTGACACAAAGGTTACTGTTTGGTACCTAGGGACGTCGATTGAAGCGAAATAAAGTCGCTTTTATTACATTACTAGCGACTCACCCTCGCTTCGCTCAGGTTCTTCCCTAGGTACGTTTTGAAGCTTAGTATGGAATGGGGTTTTTTCTTTTTTTTCCGTAAATTTTCCGGATGTTTTAATAGTTATTTTGCTATTCGGGTTGAAGATATATCCAACAAAACAAAGATCATAAAAATCTCAAAAGAAAACTGCATTCCGAGCCGGTGGTAGCTTCCTAACGGACTGACTACACTGACATTTTATTATTTTAATTTAAAATGTAAAATTGACGATCCAAAAGAGCTTGTAAAAGTCTATTTGAATAAAGTAGAAGGAAGTAGTCAAAATATTTGATTTGATTTAATCGGTCCAGTAGTTCTCAAGTTAGAAGTGTTGTAACAAACCCCACTTTGTTTTATATATTGAGATACGAGATAATATAAAATTCATCATAAATCGTAACATATACACAATATATCTAAATCCAGAATGTCTTCCTTTTCAAAGTCGATCCATTAATAAAAAAAAATAGATTCATACTATTACTCTTTCAGGACATGACTAGGATTTTTGATTATCTATATTTTAATAATATTACGTCAACATCATTGATTAGAAATGGATCAAATAAGTGCTTTTGTCGTTCCTAAGCACGCTTTCTATCGATAAAAATAGTTATTGTGAGTGTCTCTTAGGAGATTTTTTAGAGGGGCTTCGTCGTGAAATCGTAAATTCGTCATTTTGCGTCATTTTTAATGGTTTTTGATTTTATTACTGGACCTGGAATTAAATGAATGAAAATGTAGATTATAACAAACTTACTTTCGTCATTTGTCTGCGCTCGCGAGTTAGCTAACGTCATCTCCCGCTGTATGAGAAACACTCTCGCCTTGTCCACTAACTCGCTTGAATTTTCTAAACCGTCGGTTAGTTCGTCCAATTCTTCTTTTAATCTACTTAAAATCTGATAAAATAGGTAAAAATTGATTAAAAATCTAGATTATAAAATAGAGATAGGTAAGCTAAGAATCCTGAATATTTAATTTCTTTACAAAAATATAATATGAGTTTATTACACAGGTGCAAAAATTGTTTCACAATGGGCGTAAATATTCTGTAACTTAAACACAATAGAGAATGTACTACATATGTACATACTGATGTATTTTTGTAAGTCAGTTTAAAACTTATTTTAGCCTAAATAAAATTAAGGAGTTAAACGACATTTTTTATTTATTTTTAGGTAAATCCATGCTAAATTTAATGGGTATTGAGAATTGATAGCGAAATAGCTCATTATATCTTGAATATATTATTTACTTACAATTAGCTTATCATTCTGAATACCTTATTCTACTAATTAGTATCTCCTTAAAAAGAAAGTAGCGTTTTCCTTCTGCACGTGTAGTTCATATATGTATTTTACATATTTCATATATCATAGTTCATATATTTATTATTATAGTTTCATCAAAATCCGTTCATCAGTTTTTGCAAGAAAGAGTAACAAACATCCATCCTCACTAACATTTGCAATAATAAATAAATAAACAATAAATATGTTGGAACATTAACACACAGCACCATCTAGTTCCATGTCAAGCTACAAGGCTTGTGTTATGGATAGCAGATAATACACATATATAACTTTAAATACATATATATTATAAATATAAACACCCGTGACTGGAATACAAACATTCGTGCTCATCACACAAATGAATGCCCCAGCGGGACTCGAACCCGCGACTGCTGGCACAACAAGTAGGGTCACTACAAACTGAGCCAAACGTGTCGTCAAAAGTAGGGCAAATCTATACAAATATAAAAAACATAAAAGTGTCTGATTGTAATGTCAAAATAACAGCTTTTTGGTAAGCGCATATGGTACGAATATACTATGCATACGCAAATTATATACGGTATTTATAAGATAAACACAATTTAAAAAAAAAATGTCTGTTTGTTTGTTTGTTCCGGTTAATCTCCGAAACGGATGCGCTGATTTTGACGGGACTTTCACTGGCAGGTAGTTGATTTTATAAGGAGTAACTTAGGCTACTTTTATTTCAGTAAAAGAATTTGGGTTCCGTTCAAAAAAATTAAAATGTACCTATTGTATGTACATGTTTCTAACACTTACTTGGAATAATGAAGGCACATTGGGTTGTAAAGCAGAGCCGGGGCACAGCAGCATGGCGGTTAACAAGGGAGTAGGCAACGACGCCAGTTTGCCGAGTATGCTCGATACTCTGCATGTTGTCGCTACATCTGATTCTAGGAAATTGGAGGCTTTCTTTAGTAGCCTGTGTAGAAGAGGGCCTGAAACGTAATGTAATTTATTAGCAATACTTCTTTAGGTTTACGCGAATATTTGACATTTTAAGAAAAAACTATCTTTTCGGATTTACGGACAGAAGGGAAAGTGTCTCTCCTGTGACCATGATTGCTGTAAAGCGTTCGAAAAGCCGTGGACAAAAAATCTGAATAAAGCCGCAAAAAAATCCGAACACAGTTCTATTTTTTTAGGATTATAAGCCAGCTAATCCGACAGACCAAAACCCAATCTACCGTCCATTAATATTTTTGTTATCTTTTTAGTTTATACAAAAATTCTATAGAAAAAAGCAGGCACTTTTTATATACATATAAGAGTTAATTTGATTAATTGCGATTCAAAATTCAGGCCATATCCATATAGCATAGGCTAATTTGTATCTTTACATGTTATTTCAAGAACATTTAAGTTTTGAACTTATCTATAAATAGCGTTTATCAATTAAGTTCAAAACTAAGAAATAAATTAAATTCCTTGTTAACATTGCAACGGGCAAAAGTTATTTAGGTATAGAATTTCAAAATTAAAGAAAAATAAAACAAAAACACTATCTAATAGTAAGATTTATAACATCACCTATTTGGGGCACACTGCAATTTTTAAATTAAATATGAATAAAACTATCTTTTCGGAATAAAATGGTTGCTGTAAAGCATGCGAAACGTCGGGAACCAAAAATCAAAATAAATCCGTGAAAAAATCCGAAAAGATAGTTTTATTTAAAATGTCAAATATTCGAGTAAATCTAAGAAAGTATTATTTTTTTATGAAATACAGATTTACAAAAAAAAAAAATACTCACCGATAACCGATTCGGCACTGGCACGCCAATTCCTTATAGTGGATACTTGCTCGTACTCTCTCACGTCCCTTGAACTGACGTCATTCTTAACAAAGTTTTTCCTAAAAGAATCCTCTGCAAAACCCTCATCCTCATTATCATCGAACCTGTACCTAAAGCTATCGTATTCACTACTTTCACCTATAGACGTTAAACTATCATGATCTTTTGTTTCATTCACTTCATTTTGCTCTTTGTTACTAACATCGTTCAAAAAACTCGAACTAAGTTCTTTCTCATCACTAGTTTTGTTCGTATCATTTTCTTTACATTGCGTTACTAACACTTTACTATTATCTACATCACTTAAAGATCCCAAGCTATGGTGTTCTTTCTCGGAATCACTTTTTATTGCATCGTATTCGTTTATTTTACATTCGTCATCTGTAGAATTCTTCTCTGAAACTTTATTTTCTACTAGTTCATTCAAAGAGTTTAAACTATGAGGTTCCTTTTCTGAAGTATCGCTAGTTTTCAACGTATTGTATCCACTGGTGCATAGCGATACAAGGCTGTCTTGTTCCCTCAAAGGTATTTGTGTGTCTATCTCTTTTATTTCTTTAGTGTTATTGTTTGCCTCTCTTTTCGGTATCGAGTCGTATTTAGAGCTCCAATTCGCACATGCAATGGTTCGAGACACAATTTCGTAGCGCGCGTCGCAGAGGTACGCGTGATAATTGTGGTATAACGTTTCGTTCGGATTCTGATAGGTGAGAAAATCAAGTCAATAAATTATAAAATTAATACTAATTTAAATAATGAATAAAATATGTATATTTTACGACATTTCTTTATTTTGAATAAAAATTAAACAAATACAAAAATAAAGCAAATGCAAATATAAAAAATATTGTATATTGGACTTTTTTTTTAAATATAAAAAATACTCACTCCGTAATCAAAATTAACTTCATGGACTAGATTGTTCATGGCTATTTCCCCGTGAACACCGTTCATCCTTCTGTTATCATCGTCCCTTTTAAAATCTAACACCCGTCGCCCGCTGAGGGCTAACTCATCGACCCATTCCTTGGTTTTTTCTACCGGTCTAGAACAACATTTGGGACTGAGGCCCAGAAAAGATACTGCAGCTTCCCTATATGGCTCGGGATCGGTTAGCTTATTTCTGTACACGGCCATTAGATGATTGCCATTTATTAGGTGTTTGTATATAAGTTCGATCATGACATCTTCGCAGTTTAAGTCGATGAGTGTTTCCATAAGGCATAACGTTACGAGTGAAAGCTGCAATTGTGTAGAAAAAATTTGTTAAAAAGTGAAAAAAGTCCCAATTTACTTTGTTGATTGTAACCACGAATTGTAAACCATAAAATAGTATTAATAGTAGAGACTTTGAAATATATGAGAATTCAAATTTTATTTTGTTATAGGTATTTTAGAGTGAGTTGAAAAATAAAAAAAGTTGGCCGTCACGGGACGCCCGGCAGATGTGAAACATCTATGTCAATATTCAAATTCATAATTAATAAAAATCTATAATGAAACATGAAGTAAAATAAAGAAAAAATAGTTTCGATAATAAAATCAATTTTCCTTATTATTTTTAATTATAATAATAATTACAAAATATATAATGTATTTATAAATAAAATATAAAAGATGTAAGTATTTTCGTTGCGCGTATAGTATACGCGCGCGCACACTAAGGGCATGATGGCATGACAGCGTCACGCCGGTTGCCGTCACACCACGAGGCGACTTCAATGTCCAGACGTACCAATAGATGTTTCACATCAAAAAATAAACATTTCCCTCAAACACTAACCTGGCTATTCCCCTCCAGCCGCCCGAGCAATACGTCAATGACCTTCACCCCGTCGTACTCGTACGAGAACAGGAAGTGCAGCACGACGCGCAGCAGGCCGCCGGCCGACACGCAGCGCAGCAGCAGCTCCAGGTACGTCATGGCCGCCGCCTGCTCCGCGCACTCGCTCTGCAACGGCCCCGCTTTCTTCTATCGTGTTTCGTGGCACGAGCGGATAGCGGCCGAGTGACAGTTATTGGGACATTGGGCTTTTATGGTGTAGGTTTTTTTAAATAATAAATTTAAAAAAAAAACGTTATGTTGGTTTGATTGATTAATTGTTTGTGGAATTTCAGTTAGTTCAGGCTGAAAGTTATTTTTTTAAGCGTGTGCTTTGTTATGTTAGAATATGCACAAACAATCTAGTGCAAGTTAGTCTTATACTATGCATATGTTACGGGACTATACTGGAAACATTTTTTTTTACAATTTCAAATATGACATTGTTAACGTTTTAATTACTTAATATTATGATTTTTTTTAAATAAATTGATTCGAATTTTAATTAATAACACCACCACTGTAAATGAGCCCAAAACACAAAATGGTTGGGATAAAAAGCGAGTGATACAATGACAAAGGGGCTATGGGATGATCAAAAGGCAAAGGTTCAATACACTGTCACTGAACCGTGAAACTTGGCATGATGGATATCCATACCAAAGTAATTGTGAAATTCTCCATAACGAAGTGTTATTTACAGATATTAAAAAAATTAAATGAAAATATTAATCATTTCGAATACGTAAAAATGTTCATGAATCATGACCAAAAATATTTTTTATTCTGTTGTACAACGTCCGGACAAACATATTTTTATTTTTTCGTAGAAAGAATCTGTCAATAACCTTCGTTATAGAGATAGATCACTTATGACCAATACCACACGTGTCACGAAACCCATGATTCTCATATAAAATAAATATATTCATACAAAAATTATGAAAATACATAAATAAATTTGATATATTAAAATAACAATAATATTAACATTATAGACATGTGAGCTTTTATATGGCAACACTCATAATGTCGTTTTTTTTAAACAGTCTTAATTAAATGGCTTAATATTAAAGAATGTCTTCAAGTTGAAAATAGTGAAGTAATAAACAATAGGAGCATCAGTCAATGATAAATATAAAATTAGTAATTATTGAAACATGCAAAGCTGACAGACAACACAACACAAAATCCAGTACAAATATTTAATATATTATTTATACTTTTCAACCGACTTCAAAAAGGAGGAGGTTCTCAATTCGACTGTATGTTTTCGTCAAAAAAGTTAGCAATGGTACTGAATTCTAGTTTTATAGAAATAATAAAATTATTAACTAATTACCTAATTTTCACATGGAAACTAATGTAACGAAAACCAAATTAATATCTAGTCTATGAAAGAAAGTGTTAATATAGCTTCAGGTATATAAATTATACAATCTCACTAATATTATTGTTATTGTGTAATACATATTATTTAAATGTGAAAGTTTTAACACCTCTAGGTAAATTTCTAAGAAATTAATTAAAATCTAAGAAATCTATTGATAACTAACACGCCGGCGTGTCCGCGGTCGTGGAGGGATTAATGTTTGGATGTTTGTTACTCAATCACGCCAAAACGGCTGAACGGATCTGAATGAAGTTTGGCACAGAGATAGATTATAGTCTGGAGTAGTACATAGGCTACTTTTTATCCCGAAAAAATGTACGGTTCCCGTGGGATAGATTGATTTTTGTTAACAATAAATAACCCTAACCTAACCACATTCATGATACCCACATGCAGTTAACAAAACACAATGAAAAGATACACAAACCAACCCATTTCCATATTTATATATGTACGTATATATTACCTGCAATAGCGCTGGACCCATTACTGGCACTAAGAAACCTTGGTAAAGCAAATCTAGTAGATGTTTTCTGATGGACGGATGTGCTACCTGAAAAATGTATATAATTTTAATTAGTGTCCGAATGAAAATAGATTTTCAGCCGCAAACGAAAAAGAAGCTTCGGCTTTAGTCTTATTTTCGGCCGAAAATGATTTAGTCATTAAAAAATATAAATATATTCGCTGTGCACTAAAATCTCGTTTATTTTTTTTACATCTACATCGAGCAAATATAGGTTTAAAAAGAAATGAAAGACGATAATTCTATTGGAGGATACAAAATTTCGTGTATTTTCTGTTGTGTTGATTGGTCATAGTATGTGGTGATTCCAACTGTAATTTTTCATGTCCTGTATTGTTTACTCTCACTGGTCATACATGATTATTAAACGACCAATCGGTTTTTCATATAATTATAATTAATATATATGTTAGTCTAAGGTTTATATTATGCTATGAGTTTACATATTTAAGATCTTTTTGTACATATCGCCTGAAATAAACGATTAAATAAAAATAATATATCAATATTCGTCAGTATTTATGTATAATTCAAGTCGTTATCGAAAGAAAACCTGCAATATCTTAGTTAAACGTCAGTACCGTGTCATGTCCTATGTATATAATTTAATAATTTTAATATTTTTCCAGAACGTCTATCAAATATAATTCATGTAAGTAATGGAAAAAAAATGAACTTAACTTTCGATATTTAATCGTTGTAGCAAAATCCTTTTGCACTCTCTTTCTTATTATATTTAACATAGAATAAAAATATGCATAAAAAAAAGGTCGGTCACAGGATTAATTATTTTTTAATGGAAAAAGTGGCAGTTAGAATGGAATCATCCACATGTGTACGGGAGTACCTGCGCGACGGCGTTGCAGAACTCCAGCGAGTCGATGAAGAGCGTGAGCTTGTGCACGCGGTTGACGTCGTCGGGCGCCAGCCGCGGCGCGCCCGCGCCCGCCGCCGCCGCGCGCGGCAGCAGCGAGTACAGCCCGCTCAGACCTGCGCACGGGGGTCGTATTAGTTCGTCCCTAGACAAAAACAAATCTAACCCACGGGAACCGTACATTTTTCCGGGATGATATATCTTCCTCGAGAAACGGGCTATCTGTACGAAGAGAATTTTTCAAATCGGATTAGTAGTTCCCGAGATTAGCGCGTCCGAAAAAACAAACAAATCCTGCCTCTTTATAACATTAGTACAGATTACTGGCGACTGAAAAAGATAGATTACATGAATTATGTAGTTATTATGTTATATATAACATAACCTGTATACAGGTAGGGCAACCTTTTGGCGAATTTTCAACTAAATTTCATTTGTCTCTTTTGGGATGTACGATAAAATATATTTTTATAAATACTTAAAAAATAAATTATAAGTTATTAAAAGAGCTAACATCAGCGTCATATGTAAAAACATTAAATACAATTGCAAAACTGTTCTTTTACTTAGATCTAACAATGTTACCGACATCATCATTAATTATTTTTTTAATAATCAACCATAAAATAAAAAAAATATTACAAATGAATTCATTTTAAAATTATACGAATTATAATTAAATTCCATAATATTTAAAAGCTACAAAAGTTTATTTCTACCATTTTCTACTATTTTCTACCAATTGCTACCAACCTGTAGCTAATATAGGACAGGCATTGCCCGCCAGCAGGCAGTGCGCGAGCGGCGGACACTTGGCGGACATCTTGGCGCAGAGTAGAAACGCATCCCTCGCCACTGAGCCCGCGGAACCCTCTCTATGCACAGACGATAGTAATAGACGACCGATTATAAATCTGTAATGAATAAATTTAGATTAAATAACGAATGCCATAAGTAAATAATAATATTTATGTAAAATAGAAATGATTAAAATATACAAATAAAATTATAACTATACCTATATTATATTTGTAATTGTTGATTAATGTATTATGTAAAAATTCAATGCTAAGCTTACATCATCATAAAATAATTATTAGAAAACCATTTTCTTTTAATAAAAATATGAAACTAAATGAAATAGAAACCATTTTAACACGCTTTTATTAGCTTCACCTGTGTCTGTATATGTAACAGAATCTTTGAATGCGATTGTTACCCACTTCAAAACGTCAGATTAACTTGAAATTGAGCTCACTTAACAAGGACTGATGACAATACAATAATTTATTAATAAAACAATAATAATTTAATTTATCAAACAAAAAAAATATATTTAATAAACCAAAAAACACGCTTTTATAGCAGATCAAACTAAAAAATGGAAAATAAATTATAGTTTAAAAAAACAAAAAAAAAACAAGCTTTAATGATGAGCCGAACTAAAAAGTAAAAAATAATTTTTAGTATAAGTACAATTATCTATGACAAAGATATTGTAGACGCTAATAAATTATAATAATCATTTTTGGCACAATATGAACACATCACTATAATATAAAAAAAAAAATTAAAGCTAAATAAAAACAATTTCCATACTCACTCAGCCTGTGAACCATTTTGGGTTTCCGTCATTAAAAAGAACAGATCTATTAACCTCATGTTTTGCATTAAAACTACGCAAAGCTGATTTAATACAGTGACAAGTTGACCTGAAAAAGAAGATTATAAATGTTATTTATAAAGTATTTATAATTAAACTAACGACTTGCCCTCAATTCGTTCGAACTGACACGCACATACACACTTTTAAATTTAGATTAGTGTATAATGTATGTAATATGTGTACAGCCCTTTTTAAATTCCCACAGCTGGGCACGGGCCTCCTTTCAACATGAGGGGAATCAGGCCATAGCCCACCACGTTGGTTAAATGCTTTCGGACGGTCTTTCGAAAACTTGCTAGATTCTCTCAGATAGTATGCAGGTTTCTTCACGATGTTTTCCTTCGCCATAAGACAAGTGATAATCATGTTGGAAATTATCCGCACATGAAAATATCAGAGGTGCGAGACCCTGGATTTGAACCCGCATCACTCGGGTTTTCCAAGCGAGCGCGTTACCACTGGGCTGCCGCTGCTTTTTTATAATAGTATTACGATAATTTATAATAGTAGTCCGAAAAAAATAGCAGATTATTGTGCTTGCAGGTTTTAATTTGTTCATGGCCCGTAGAAACAAAGAACTTGTCCGAAACTGGTTTTTTCATTGATGCAATTTCTAACAGAAAAGTTTCATCTTAACAAATCCAGACAAAAAAATTACCGAATTACGGAGAAAGGTAAGTCCCGTCGGATACTACGTGGGATGCAGTTAATCTAGTCGATGCAAGGTAGTCTTCAATGAACCAATTGACGATACAATCGAATTATATGTATACTAATATATAAAGCTAATGAGTTTGTTAGTTTGTTTTGATCTCAAAATGTTTTTTTTTTGCATTTATAAAAGGACAGAGCCGCGTAAAAACGCTAGTTATTAATAAAAAGAATACTGAAAACATTCATAGTTATAAAGTTTTAATATGCTATATACTATATTGTATTTATTGGATAAAGTCATTAGATACAAAAGAAAATATTTACTTTCAAGATTAGCTGGTGGTATCTGATTTCTGAATCCTTGGAGCAATTTCAACAAGGGTCGCAGAAATGGTTCCGCTGCTATCACCTGAAAATTAATGACATCATTTTAGCTTCAATCAACTGATAATGTTGATTTGTCGAAAATAAATTATTATTCGAATTCTGGTAAACACTATCGACATCATTTGTAAGGAACAATACCGTAATTCAGTATTGTTGTAATTTGTAATTTAAAAAGTTTAACAAGAAAGTAACATCTAATATT
Source organism: Brenthis hecate (assembly GCA_951806755.1). Taxonomy (NCBI): domain Eukaryota; kingdom Metazoa; phylum Arthropoda; class Insecta; order Lepidoptera; family Nymphalidae; genus Brenthis; species Brenthis hecate. The sequence goes on from OX638278.1 coordinate 892,645, forward strand.
CTATGTAATATATATCTATAACGAGTTTTGAATTGAACAATTTAATTTTCTTCTATTCAAAACGTGCCTCAAAACGTCACGTAAAATGATGAATTTGGTAAAGTAATATTATAATACTAAATTAAATTCTAACATGTAAAAAAGGAGTAAATGCATTGTAACCTATAACAAGAAAAAGCACAATTAATAATATACAGAAAAATCTTAATTGAATATAACTAGTTAGCAAGCAAATTATCTCAATATTACAATGTTCTTTGCAGGTGGTATATATAAATATATATTATGTTAAAACACTAGTTGAATTTTTATGTATGAGTTCAAAGGCTTTTTGTTGTTAATTCAGAATCATCATATTTTTTAATAAAATTATAAAAAAAAAAAAATATAAGCGTACAATAAAACTTTGCATACCTGCGAACTGTAGTGGTTGATTAGGTTTCCAAATAGCTTGAGTTGTTCTAATCGTACTGCATTTTCGTATCTGTAATAACAATGCATTATTTCTCAATTGCTTTAGTTTTCATGTTCTTCTATTATTATAGTATTTGTATATATATAATATTAAGATTTAAAATTGGCATTAAATTTTTCATTCGAACAAAGTAGCCCCAAATCCTTATTAGATCTCATAAAATCGATTATAACAAAAATAAAGGGTACATGTATTACTTTAATAGTCTAAAAGTCAATGTTTGATAGTAAAACTATTTTTTGTTAATCTCTAACAAAAGATTTAGTAATGTGCAAAATGCAAACCATTGGGTTCTTAGGTATATATGGCGGTTATTATGAAGCCAATAAATATTTATATTAATAATTACGTTTACACCTAAATAAAAAGAACAAACTATTAAAAAGGTAGTAGATCATTTATACATATAATAAAATTCTAACTAAGCCGAATTTGTACATTAAATATTTTTTGGAAAATCTTTTTGAAATATACATTATTATCGATACAGAGGCCGAATCTATAGTTTTTAGAATTTTTGTCTGTCTGTCTGTTACCGCATCACAGAAAAACCACTGGAGGGATTTTAATGATTTTTGGAATGGTGATAGCTGCATATTCGGGTCAACATATAGGATACTTTTTACCGTGGGAAAATATCACATTTCTGAGAAAAAACACAAAAACTGCAATGTAAGAATATACTAATATGTAAAACCTAAGAATTTGGTTTTTTGTCATCTGAACGCGGGCGGAGCCGCGGGCAATGCTAGTACACAATAATAATTTAATGTACGTCTCGAAGCAGATTTACTCGAACATACTATGTAAAATATTGAACAGATTTTCTTCGACATGGCGTTATTCGGAGATTCAACGGTAAAAGTCGTTTAAACTACCTACTGCATTTTTATGATTTATATTAATTTTATTATATTTTCGCTATCTCGAGTGTCCGCAATAATTAATAACTCTGTGTTGCGATTACTGGTCACATGATAAGATGCGAAATAAATACTCAACTGATAGGTATATATTATTTATATTGAATTAGCTTCATCATTTGCACAAAAATATATAGATTGAGTAATTAAAAATCATAAGCAGACTAAGCAAAAGGAAAACCGAAATTTAATCGGCATTTTTCTATGGAACCTGGCGTTAGCCACCCGCCGCCATTTTATTTCTTTTACAAGCTAGCTGCGCACAATGAAACTTTTGTAAATGTAAGAGGACACTTAAGTAAACAAAAAATACCAGAAGTACTGATTTTTTTATAGTCTTCTATTTAAATGAAATAGTTTTATTTTGCGCTGCAAGTTAAGTCAAGGGCGGGATATTGGCAACGCCAACAAAGGTTTTATCCTCTTTGACTGTCTTTCCTGTGTGGTATAATACGTTACGATTTTTAGTATGGTGTGTGTATAATAAGAAAGATTATGAATTGTATTAAGAAAATTGCAAAGCTTAAAAAATCGATTGAATTATAATACATACTCGTAGTAAGATACAATTTATATATATTTCATCAGATATCTCGTTATCTTTTAACTTTGCTTGTAAAAAAATTATAATTATATGTCGATTAATTTGTAAAACTACCAAATTGAAAGGTACTGTTCAGCCTTTAAACAACATTGTTTAAGACAATTATGTTTAACCTATTATAAGTAACAAAGGGAAGCATGTTTGTGTGTGTGTGTGTGTACTTATGTATGCACTTATATGCACGTAAGAAGTTATACTTCTTTGGCGTAACACAACAAAAATAGCTAAAGATTTCATGCCGTATGTCACAACTCTATGTTTGTAAAAGGAATGCAGCTAACTTCATCATGTCGCCTTTTAGCTGTTTGTGTGCGCGCGCATGATAAAAAATTTACGCTCATATTTTTTCCAAACGTGCCAAAAGAAGTATAACTTCAAATATTGATACAATTTGTAATTTTGTTTTAAAATAAATTCCAGTGTATTTTTAAACGTTATTCGTTATATTAAACATTCATAAAGATCGCACGAAGTTCGATACTTCAGACCATTGATATTTGAAACCGTTGTAATGTTCCCATTTTTGTATACATTTTGTATACCTCAATCAAAACGCAAGATTGATACCTATTCATCAACGCGTGACGAATCATATGCATCATCTAATAATAAAATAGTAATACGACCGTGTATGTTCGTGCGTCACGCTAAAACCATTATCAATAGATCTCATTTTTAATATTTTATTAATGATAGAGCTTGTAATACAGGCGTTCATATCACTTTCCAACAAATATTTTACACAAGTCAAGTTTATGTGTCGTAGATTATAGCTTAACAAGGTAACAATAATATTTTTTTTGTAACAAAGAGACATGTACATTATACGTATATATATATATATATATATATATATATATATATATATATATATATATATATATATATAATAGAGCAGTAAGTAGGGCAGTTTATGCATTAATTAATTATATTTGGCTCGCTTCACGTGAAAACGTCTGGTAAAAGATTTTCAATGGAATTGCCTTAATTATTGCGGATCTAAAGGACCAAAGACGGATAGATTTTTTATTTATAAAAAGATAATAAATAAAGAAATTTTTTTTGTCTGTCTGTCTGTCTTTATGTTACCGCATCACATTTTGATCAAATTTGGTATGGTGATAGCTGGTTATCCGGGTCAACAAGTATACTAATATGTAAAACCTAAGAATTTGATTTTTGGGAATCTAAACGCGGGCAATTCTAGTCGTCCAATAAAACACAAAAAATACCGCTTCGTCTAAGATATTATGCATAGATTGCTGTAATAAAAACGCATCTTGAGTGAAGTAATAAGATGAAGCAATTGCAGACACCGCGTGTTAGTATTCAGTGTCTGTATTATTGTTTTCCTTACTGAATCAGGTACATACGAGTTATTGTCATTCCGTCAGTAATGTCATCATTTTGCGTGTAACATAAAACACCTGTTAAATATATTAGTTACTTTACAAACACTCCCAAATATGTATATCAAATAGTAAAGAAGAATTATTTATTATTTACACTAATATTTATACATACTTATAATAAAATTCTATCGGAGTCGAATCTGTACATTAAATATTTTTTGGAAAATCTTATTGAAACAATCATTTAATCGATATAGAGGCTGAATTTTTGTCAGTCTGTCTGTCTGGGAACGCATCACGAGAAAACCACAAAAAACTGATTTTGATAAAATTTGGTATGAGCTTGTTATCCGGGTCAACATATGGGATACTTTTTCCTGATGGAAAATATCGCATCTCTGAGAAATCTATACTAACCGTTAAAACGTACCTAGGGACGAAATCGAGCGGAGCGAGGTAGAGTCGCTAGTAAAAGGAGGAAGTTTGTATGTCTGTAAGTTTATAATTTATGATGTAGGGGTAATCTCTGAATTCTGTAACTACTGGCCTGAAAACGAAAAAAACCGTTAAGTTATCTACGTGTTCTGCCTAAACGTTTTGAAATAAAGCTAGAAAATATATGGTAATAAAAACACACCGAGGGACGCGACCGAGCGAAGAAAGAAATATTGAATTGAAAATTATTTGATCATGAAAATGTCAAGGGTGCGAGATCCGGGAGCTGATTTTCCAAGCGGACGCGTTACTAATTATTTAAACAAATAAAAAAAAACTATGTTTTAATTTGGAACATTTCGATTATAGATACAAACCAGAGACCCATTTGGTTACCCTTTAAAGGGTTTTAACCTGGGTTTTTTTAAAGGGTTTTAACAAGAAACCCTTTTCATAGGGTTACCCAGTCAACAGGCTTAATTAAATCATATGTTTAATAGGGTTAACCCTATCTGTTGGGTTAGGTATTAGGTTACCCAATAAATAATGGGTTACTCCATATATAACGTGTTATCTAACAAATATAATGGTACAATTTTAGTCTCTAAAATTATTAAGAAACATTACATATTAGAGTGTAGTATAGAAAACATAAAAAGGCGGCAAACGAACACCTACGAGTATTAACGTGTACGGACATGTTTCTTTCGTTGTTTAGGTCTCTAGGCCTGAAGAAATGCAATTTTATTTTATTCGACAACACGCGAGTGATATGAAAAGTGCTCTTAGTCTTGTTATTTTAAAATGCCTCCAATTAAAACTGATGCTGTTCATCGATACTTTAATTATGACAACATCGAGAACAAGAGTAAATGTTTGATATGTGGGAATAATTTAAAGGTAAGTTACATAATTATTATATTTAAAATTTAATAATTATTTATGAATCATTTACTATCTTCCAAAAGTTATGATTACGAGTACTACTAACGTTGCACTTATTTATATGAGCGTTTTAATGAAAGAAATCCATATATTTCACTAATTTATATTAAGAATGTATTTTTAAAAGTAAAAAGAGCGCGAATTTTGATATTTTTTCCTACTTATGAATTATTTGTAATATTGTAAATTATAGTTATAAATCCTGTAATTCAATATTTAATGAGTAAAAGTTGAGTTTTTCTCACGCTTTTCTCCGTAGAACTACTTTTTGAGTCGGTGGTAGTAGCACACGGATAAACTACTGACGAATGACGATTCTTCTTCTTCCTCGTTCCCTCACTGATGAGGATCGTGACCACTTATGATTTTTTTCCAGTTAGTTCGGTTCAACGATGCCTGGACTGCGGCATGGAGAGTAGCGCCCACTGCCTTCTTTATCGCGTCCGACCACCTTATAGGTGTCCTTCCCCTTGCGCGTTTACCTTCAATTTGGCCTAAGATAATAAGTTTCTCTAAACTATGCTTGGATGATCGCATAATATGTCCAAAAAAGCTTAGGGCTCTTTTTTGACAGACAGTGGAGAGCCGCCCCGTGATCTTAAGTTCGGCAAGAATAGATATATTCGTTCTTTTAGCGGTCCACGGTACGCGCAACAGCCTACGCCAGCACCACATTTCAAACGCATCAATTTTCTTGATATCGTGGCTCTTGATGCACCAATTTTCAGCACCATACAAAAATATGGAAAAGACTAGGGCTCTTACCAGCCGCTCTTTTGTCACGCGTTTTATACCACGATTCTTCCATATTTTGTCGAGTGTTGCCATCGCCTTTTTTGCCATTCCAGCTCGCTGGCAGATTTCACCTGTACAACTGCCATCGTTGGATATCAATGAGCCTAGATAAATGAACTGTTTGACTTTTTCGTACTCTTTGAGTGCGTCATCAGGCTGAAGGAGTTGAGCGCGATCTACTACCATAACTTTGGTCTTCGTTTTGTTGACTTTAAGACCTAGCTTGGCACTCTCTACTTCAATTTTCTTCAGTAGTGTTGCCATTTCCGATTCATTCGTTGCAAATATGGTCGTATCATCTGCGTATCTCAAATCAGTGATTTTCTCGCCCCCAATAATAATGCCAGCGTCCCAATTTTCCAGTACTTTCCTCATAATGAATTCACCATATAGGTTGAAAAGTTTTGGCGACAAAATACACCCCTGGCGAACACCCCGTTCTGAGTGGAAAAGTTCCGATTTTTGATTCTCCAATTTTACGAAGCTGCTGCTCTCCAGGTATAGATTCTGTATCAGATGTAGCAAATGCGAAGGTACTCCCATATGGGAAAGTACGTCAAACATAGCTGTCCATTTAACACAGTCAAACGCTTTAGCATAGTCAATGAAACACATGACCATTGGCTTGTTAAATTCCTTGCACTTTTCAATGAGGAGGCGTATGTTCAGAATGTGTTCTCGAGTTCCTTTGCCGGTTACAAAACCAGCCTGTTCCCTCAGTATTTGATGTTCTACGAAAGATGTTAAACGAGCATTTATGATATGCAGCATGATTTTGCTTGCGTGAGACATGAGAGATAAAGTACGGAAATTTTCGCATTTACTAGTGGATCCCTTCTCGTGTAATGGAATGATAGCCGACTGGGTCCAATCGTTAGGCCATTCGCCAGTTATCCAGATTTTATTACAGATTTGGTGGATGATCTTTGTACCTTTATATCCTAGGTGTTGTAGCATTATCGCTGTGATACCATCTGCGCCCACCGCCTTGTTTTTAAGTTTTTTAATAGCATTTTATAAGTGTCATCCTTGATCCTACACTATACTTATTCAGAAATACAATGTGGGCGTGTTTTTATGGTTATTGTGTATGCGTGTGTGTTGATGTGTTCGTCACTTCTTCTCACTGAAACAGTTGGAAGGATTTGGATGAAATTAACTGTGACTAATTATGTACTTGGAGTAACTATATACTTATTTTTATGTCTAATCTTTTTTGTTTGTTTTAGGGTAAACATACTACTAATTTAAAAAATCATTTATCGTTGAAACATTATAATGAGTACAAGAGTATTATGACCATGAATAAAGAAAATAGCAAGCCACAATCAAAGTTGTCTTTAGAGCGAATTAAACAATTAAAACACAATTGTGTTAAATTAGTGACCATTCATGGAAGACCTTTTGCTATTTTACAAGACCAAGCTTTTCAAGACATTATTAAAATGGTAACACCCTCAAACGCTCACGAAATATCTATTGGATCCATTAAAAAACTTGTAATAGATAAAGTATACGAAGTCAAATTAAAAATAAGCAAAGAAGTTAGACATAAAATGATTAGTCTTAAACTAGACTCCGCTACGTATATGGATAGAAATTTTTTACGAATTAATATGCAATATGTTAAAGACAGAGAAATAAAAGTTAGAAATTTAGCTATTGTTGAAACGGTTGAAAGGCAAACTGGTGATTTTTTAAAAGAGAAGCTTATCGAAATTTTGAATGATTTTATGATCGACATTTCACAAATATATTCCATAACTACGGACAACGGCAAGAATTTTAAAAGAATGACTACCCTATTAGGCTGTAAGTTATATACTGAGAATGAAGATGAAACTAATAAAGAAAATGAAGACGCAGGTGATACAAGTGATGATGAGGAAATGGAGGAAGAAAATGAACGCACACAAGAAATACATGAATTTGAAAATATGAATATTAATTCTTTTTTAGACCATATTAATAATAGCACCATGCCACCATATAAATATAAGCCTCGCGTAATGCTTTGTGCTGCGCATACGCTGCAATTAGCAGTAAGAGACGCTATAAATGTAAACATTGAAACACAAAGTATAATAGAATTGGCAAGAAAAGTGGTATTTTACGTAGACCCACCATAAAAAATATTCTCAGAGTATCAAATTAAAAAAAACCCATCATTGATTGCACAACGCGTTGGACATCTACTTATAAAATGTTGGAACGTCTATTTGCTCTTAAATCGGTATGTGATAGTAATTCCGACATTGCTAATTTGTTGTCGACAAAGTTTTGGGATGAACTTTCACTAACTATTAGTTGTTTAAAACCAATAAATGAAGCGACTTTAAGCTTACAAAAACAACAAATCACTATTGGCGATTTTTTTATTATATGGTTGACGTGCAAATCTCGTATGGAGATTTTTTCTATACCTTTTGCTCAAGATTTGTTTAAATCTATGAAGGCAAGAGAAAAAAATCTTTTGAATAATAATTTAGTTTTAGAAAACATATATCTAGATGGACGATTGAACGTCATTTTGTCCAATGAAGAGTGTGCAAAAGCACAATCTTTGCTCCAAGAGACCTATACACAGCTACAGCATATAAAAGAATCTCAAATTGATGAGAATATACTTTATAAGGATCCCCATTTAATTGAACAAAATCAAAATACCTCTACTTCACAGACATTTACCACAGACATAGAAAGAATATTAAAGCAAACAGAAGAAGAAAGAGGATTGCACTCTGCAAAGACAGCTTCTTCTTTTGAAATTACATTGAAAGAATTAAGATTTGTACCAAGATTAGCCCCAACTGAAAATATCATTAAAGATTGGGCAAATAAAGGAACTGTTTCTTCTACATTAGCTGCAGTTGCTAATACAGTTTTAGCAGCACCTGCGACTCAAGTGTCTGTTGAACGTTTATTTTCATAATTAAAATTTATTTTATCTCCTTTAAGAAGTAACATGGACGGTCATTTATTGCAAAATGTAATGCTTTTAAGATCAAATCACGATTTATATGACGATAACGTGGACTCCCATTCTTAATACTCTTCTCTTACTTTACACGCACGTACGCGCACACATAAGCACGCATGCACACGCACACATACATACATATACCGATAATCGAACGAGCACACACACACATACACACACACATACACACACACACACACACATGACTAGAAAAATTGAAACTTCTTAAAAAACTTATAATTTATAATAAAAAATAAAATCTTATGTAAATATTTGTCTTTTTATATTAAGAAATATGTAGAATAATAATTTAATTTAAAATCATTTATTCATAACATTTATGAATTATTTTCTATAATTTTAATTATTTGGTACATAACGTAACGCCTCTTCAGAACCGGTATATTAGCCAATTCCAGCCCAATGAATGTTCCAAAAGCATTATTTGCAAATTCCATCTTTTTAATGTTTTCTTCGGCATACGTTTGGGTACTGCTTTCAGTAAATTTAATTGTTTTCAAAGTATCACGGGCTTCGTAATCCTTGTATTGGTCCAAATTTTGAGAGTTTGGCTCAAATATATTATACGAGTCTTCATCAACTCGGTATTCTGTAATATATAAAAACACAAATTTGTAATTAGTAAGAACCTAGACTTTAAAAAAATAGTTTATACAATATATGTGCATAATAATATGTGTGTAACTTTCTCATTTATTTATTTTTTCTTTTTAGTAGGTAAGCTTAGAATTTAGATGAATGTTCTACTAAACCGATAATATATTTTTATTTTAAAGAAAAATAGAATCGTGAAGAAAATATCGATTTTTTATTTATTTTATCACTAATAGTGATTTTATATTGTTTAAATGGATACACGAATATTCATATCAAAAGATACACATTTAAAGATATAAAAGACACCCGGCGTGAACTAATAATAGCAGTCTGCTAGTTTTTCTCAAGTATGTAAAACATACTTGAGAAAGAGGCTGCTATTATCCTTTGAAAAACCAAAAAAATCAAGAGAAAAATAAAGATTTTAACAAGTATATGTAAACAGATTAATTACCGCCTTCATTGAGTCGTTTTTCTGAAGAGGGGCTATCACATTGGGTTTCATCGTTTTTTGGCTCCGTTTCTGGTACTATTTCAGCTTTTGCTAAAATTAATTAAAAATAAAAGTAAATGTAAAATAGTTATCTATATATAAAACGTTACTAAAATCAATTTTTAAATAAAATATACAATAATCATATAAAGAAAAATAAATACTTACGTTTGTGACGGTTCATTAGGTATATATTTTAATAAGTAAACGTACACAGGTAGGAGTATGAAACTTTAAATTAACATTGTTTTGCAGTGCTACACGAATTTAGAAACAAATAGGTATATTCCCCCACCCTTTCTTCATCACCAGTTAAAAAGTAAGTTTCGGGATAGTCACGTAAAACGATGTGGTAACCCTTTCGATAGGGTTAATTCTATAGTAGGGCTATCATTACAAATGATTAACACATTCCATTTGCTGGAAGGTAGGTTACACATTTAATGGGTAACAAGGTTTTTCTACATTCATTTTTAATGGGTAACCGTTTTTTTTGGCTTAACTCTAAACCCGGGTTTTACGGTCCCTGATACAAACACTAGGTACTAGACATAGCTAATACATTTCAAGATATATTTATGTTATATCTTAATCGCTTAAATGAAAACCAAAGAGGCTATTGACCTTTAATTAATTATTATCTGCTAATTGTAAGACATACCTCTCATTTAAGTTTGCACGAAATGTTTTCAGAATTGTCACGGACTGTTTCGTCCCGTTCCTTGTTATTTTCACTTAAACATCTTTAAAATTACTTTTATATACTAAATACGTTCTCAATTTTTTTAATATTTTCTTATTTATTTATAAGCTATCTATACATATAATAAAATTGTTACTGATCGCTGTCTGTACGTGGAAGATACTTGAGAAAAAACTATTATTAGGGGTCTTCTAACTATAATTGTCTTAGAACCCAAAACAATTATTTTTAGATTTTTTGTCTGTTTGTCTGTGCATTTGTGTGCGCTAATCTCAGAAACAGCTTAACCGATTTGGGTGTAGTTTTCACTAATGTATTGTGATACCTATGCTTTATTTCAAGCGGTTCATAAATGAAAAAGTTATGTCAATTAAAAGAATCACCTAGCGAGAAAGAGAAGAGAGAAAGCTAGAGTGAGTCGCTAGTTTGTTAATAGAAACAAACCTTTCAAGTATAATGAAAATTTTCCAAAAGTTTTATCAAAATAAATTCATTATATTAACTCATAAACATCACAACATTAACTCAGTTAATTAGATAGCATATTTATTTGTAGGGCATTTAACAAATTAAGTCGTAACTCTATATGTCAAGACTAGTTCTGATAACAAGTTGTTATCGCATTTGGTCTCAGAGACATTCAGTATTCATTCAGTGGGCGAATGATTCACGCAGGAACCAACATAATTAATTGTACTTGGAAAGTAAATAAATATTTACATATACATAGCTATCATATGTTAGATTCTTCATACTCAATATTCTTTTGACTCACTTCATAACAAAAATATTTTTTATGATAATTTTTTTAATACACCTGGATGGAGTGTTTTAAAAAATGGAATAATTAATTTTAAGTGATTCTAAATTCGGTGAACTTTTTTAATTAAAACGTAATTTAAATTTGCAATACATATTTATTCCTTCAATTAGTTTTTTTAGACCGGGTCAAATGACTCGACTCTATAGTTTATTAAATCCAGTCTAAGCAGGAATCGAACCCGTGTATACACAATAGTAGGCAATGCCTCGATATTCGTCTCGTTAAAAAAAAATTATGGAATTTAAATTTCTATACAAATTATTCAGACAAACATTATCAGACTTTGGAAACATTTATCACTGTTGAGCTGAACATAGATTGAGTAATGACCAAATTGACCGGCTCAAGTATTGTTGTCTTTGGCAACACATTGTCAATGTACAATATTTATTTCGAGATTATATTTTTAGATATTGTCGTCGTCTAACGAAGGTGTCTATGCAGGCCGTCGCACCCAACTTTCAAACTTACTTTTGCATCACAGTCGGGAAAAGACTTTAGGGTTGACCGGTATAACTGCAACTTGCCAAGTGTTGGCACTACAGTGTCTAACTTGAAAACTAGCCATGAAAATTAGAATTTTTCGACAATCATTGACCATTGACAACATTTCGAACAGACATACATTTGTGATTTATATAATATTTTTTTTAAACTTTATCTTCCATCACTTGGTTGTTCCAAGATGGTGAAAATCTGGTATTTTTTATACTTAAATATTAATTTGGCTTTTTTAAGTTTAAAAACATTCAAATATAAATGTCCTTTTTCCTATGAATTTAAAACTTAATCTACCTACTATTTATCATAAAAATTTTACTTACATTCCAGTACATTTCGCCCATTCGTACAGTTTATCCAGGAGATTTTCACTAAGCAAGTATTCGAGGCAGGCGGCCGGGGCGGGCATACGATTGATCTCTCTTGCCCTCGCTTCTAATACTAGCAGTGTCGTTAGTTGTTCGAGGTGATTGACTACTCCTAGGACGTCGTCATGAAGATGTTGGGGCTAGAATGAAATTGTAGGTCATTGCAAATTGTCTGTCTTACGATTATATGGTGACTGTCGTTTGATCTTTCCACAACGTTTTGTCGTTTTTATTGTTTTATTCCTCTATATCGCACTATACGAGAAGAGGTAAATTTAAGGTCGACTCTACTAAAAAAAATCTACACACTAACATCCCACAGAATCCTATGCTCACAGAAAAAACCCATCTAATTTATAATAAATAAAACTGTTTACATTTACTGAAAAGTCTACTTTTCTCTATCAATATATTACAAACTTTATTACGCAAGACATTATTTTACAGTTCATACCTTACACTAATATATATCTATATATAAAACAAAGTCGGATTTGTTAAAATACTTATAACTCGAGAACTGCTGGACCGATTTTTATGATCTTTGTTTTGTTGGATATGTCTTCACCCCGAATAGCAATATAACTATAATAAACATCGGAAAATTACAACGAAAAAAATAATTGAAAAATCTATTTCAAGACCTGAGTGAAGTGAAGGTGAGTCGCTAGTATTATAAATAACATAGTTTCTAACACACACACGCATAATGTGTGTTTTTTTCACGCTTTGACGGATTTGATTGAAATTTAGAATGCTGATAACTTATATCGAACCTATCACGAGAGTGGAGCTGAATGCTAAAACTAATTATAAATATACGTATGCACATACTCGTGATGAGCTGTTTTGGAGTATAGAGAATATACTATGCACTTCTAAATTATTTACTACTAGCGACTCACCCTCGCTTCGCTCGTGTTCGTCCCTAGGTTGCTTCCCCATACAAACTTTCATACCCATTTTCAACCCTATAAGGGATGATTTCCGGGATAAAAACCATCCTATGTCCTTCCCAGGACCTCAAACTATCTTCTTACCAAATATCATCTAATTTAATTCAGTAGTTTCGGAGCCTTTTCGGTACAAATAAACAGACAAACAAATAATATTTCTTCTTTATAATATTAGTATGGAATACATAAATATCTAACATTATGTAATTCGTTCTTTGATATACATTATACATTTCAACGACGCCTTAATTTTCAGTATTGTTTTGAAAACCGATATTATGTTAATTAACTGTGTGTGACAGATGTTAATATATGGGCTCGGTTCAAGTTTCCGTATCGATCGGGCATCAGAATAAGGACTTCACTTACATCCTCGGAAGGATTTTTATACAAAGACAATGATATAAGTCTAAAGTCATTGAACCATACCAACAACAAATAAAAAACCGGCTTATAAATTATTATTATTGTATTAATAATTTATAATAGTATTAATATGTTAATTAATAAACACTTGTGTATACCATATTTGATCAATCGTGGATGGGGAAAACTTTCGGTCATAACGTATATAATATTATGTACCTATGTATTTGTATTTTGTATATAGTACTAGCATTGCCCGCGGCTCCGCTCGCGTTCAGATGACCAAAAACCGAATTTTAGGTTTTACATATTAGTATATTCTTACATTGCAGTTTTTGTATTTTTTCTCAGAAATGAGATGTTTTACTGCGGTAAAAAGTATCCTATATATTGACCCGGATAACCATACCAAATTTCATCAAAATCCCTCCAGTGGTTTTTCTGTGATGCGGTAACAGACAGACAGACAAAAATTCTAAAAACTATAGATTCGGCCTCTGTATCGATAATAATGTTTATTTCAATATAATTTTCCAAAAAATATTTCATGTACAGATTCGGCCTAGTTACAATCTATACATATAATAAAATGCTAGTTTTATTATATGTATAGATATCTGAGAATCGAGAGAAGTATTAAATAGAGGGCCTTTTGATTTTCACTTATATTATTTCGCAAAGAAAATAGTGAAGCTATAAATGTTATTTTCTAATTAGGTATGTATTGGTGTTTGCAATTCAATTACGCCTAGGTATACCATAGAACCGATTTTGGTGAAGGCGCAAAGATATTATGCCAAAACCAGGACTTACCATAGGAAACTTGAAGGAAGTTCAATTAAAATATAATTTTAATAAAACCTAGCCCTAAATACTTGTCAATAGGAATAGGTGACGATATCCAAGAAGATTGTACATATTATAACCTTATAAAAAATATATATATATATATATATATATAATATATATATATATATATATATATATATATATATATATATTATAAGGAAATCTGCAAGTAGTATTTACTTTTAGCAGATATGTTCTAAATTTAAAAAATATATAAAAAGTGACAGTCACCTGGGATTTTTGTATGATGTCATGTGCTTGCTGCCAATGCTTACAAAACGAATTGTAGCAGGCTTGAGGTTCGTAATCATGGCGCGGGTCGAGAGAGCGCGACAACTGACGCGCCAGCGTTTTGGATGTGGTGCGTAACCAACTCATCTTGTTGATTTATTTCATTGTTTCCTGTTAATCAATTTACCAACTTATTTTACGTAATTAGCATTTGTCCATACATATGTATATGTGAAGTCCGCCAGGCGCCAACCCGCACTGGGTCAGCGTGAACTATAGGCTGATCCCCCTTATATTGAAGAGACGCCCGTGACTAGCAGTGGGACGTTAAAAAGGGCTAAATATATACAATATTTACACAGAAAAACTAGACTTTAAAATCACTTTTATTATTATTATTTTAAGTTTTATAAGTCATTGGTTATATCCAAGAGTATATAAGTAGACTTTAACAAATACCTTATGCCGCTGGTCCTAAATCTTTGTTCGATTTAGAAGAGAGCAGATATGGGAAGAAATAATTTATATGCATAAGTTCCAGTATGTTGGGACATTAACACAAGCACCATCTTGTTCCATGGTAAGCTACGAAGCTTGTGTTATGGATACCAAATAGTTAACACACTACACATCACATCTACACAGATGCAGTATTTCATTTGTTTATTTTAAAAATATTTGACTAAGGAAGCATATATATTTGTTGTGCTTTATGATTTGTTAATATAATCATATTTTAGAATATCAGTTACAACTTGTGACTATTAGATTTGGTCGGATTCGCGATATTATCACTTATTTTATTCATATTATTTAGGAAAAATATTTTAAATGTACCGATAATATGCGTCATAACTAGATCTTAGGTAAAATATGCTATTACCATTGAGGATGGCTTAAATATGCAAATTCAAACTCGGTCTCTAATTATTATAATTCTTGACCAGATGAGTAAATTATCATATCAGAGGATTATATAACCAATTTTATCTATTCCAAATTATATCATGTTTACTTTCAATTTAAAGATGTTGATTCTTTTTTTTAAAAGATTAAAATTGATTCTTTTTCATCACTATTAATTTTTTTAAATTTACTATTGTTACAACTGTTTAAAAACTATAGACAGCATAGATCTAAAGGTATCTTCAGATAATACATAATGAAAATCAATTTATATAGAAAATAACTTTCATTTTGAGATGGCTTGCTATAAAATCAAATATTTTTTAAATACATCTAAAGACAATATGCTGTAAAAGAGAAGATCCTTGATATTTACTTGTTTTAAATTCTTATTTGTTTTATTTTTTTGATTTATTCAGCTTCAGCAAGGACATTTTTTGACTATTATAAATAAATTTATTACTTATTATGGAGCGAAATGCTGTCAATTTTAACAGATCACTACTTTGGAATACAATTGGCTGAGTGGTTAAAACTTTCACTATCAGCCAAAACAAGAACTACACAATGACATACTATATTACAAGAACATCAGATAAAACCTGTGTGAGAATATGTAATAATAGAATAGTGAGATCTCTTTCGTAATTTTTTTTTTCATTAATATCTTTGGAGTATTTTGAGTACTTTTTAATTGCAACTGGTTTAATGATGATGTTTAAAAAGTGTCCACTTTTACATTTTTCGAAAGTTTCGTTTACTATTTAGAGAAGAATGTATAATGAGTTATAAAGAAATATGATGAGAAACAAGTAAGGACATTGTTGGACCTTGACATTACAAGTTACTAAATTTACAGATGGTTAGTTCTAAATCATTCACAAACATTTATTTACGTCAGATATGTAAATTAAGTATTAAAACATAAGATCACGTACGTTTAAGGAAGACTGTCAAGTCGAAAATAGACGCAGCGGCCACAAAATAAACCACAAGAGCACTGTTACATGATACGCAATATTCACTATCGACAATAACGACCCTGCCGCCAAAAAATGACACCTCAAAAACACTTATTTACAACTGAAACTTCATTTGTCTTGCTATTATTTATGTTTTGTACCGCTTTTAACTTAAAACTTGTGGATCCTTATAAAAAACGATTACGACTCAGAAAAAAGGCAAAACAACCGTACAGTAATATGACAAATGACATCACTGACAATCCATTCTTGGGTTGCCACTTGTCAGCTAATAAATTAAAATAATGCTTAGTAACATTTGGATAATAATATACTTAATAGTTACTACTAAACTTTAAATAAATTAATTATTCTTTGTTACATAATTATGTGTAAATACTGTTTAAATTAAATAAGTGTTACATTTTTGTAATTCGTATAATTTCAATTACAGATAATATAATTATTTGTTTGTTTTGCATGTCGTAACTAGCCGAGTGCCGACTTTTACTTAGAGTATACATAAGCTAATGTATAATCTAAGCGACTTTTATTTGTCATCCATGGTGCCGACTGTCGTCTGCCATAGGTAAATGGCATCATGGCATGATGGCATTGAGCATTTGTCAATCATTTAAAAACCAACTCGATTAAAAAAAATTAAACGAAATTTTCAATACCAATCAATTATTAGTATGTAATTGAAAATTATACATCTTATGATGAAAGCCATCAGGCAAAGATCATATGAACAAGGTAGATTAGGTTCTAAAGTTTCGCAAATGACAAAACATACTATTAGCTGCATTCTTTCTCCATTTGACTTCGAGCAATTTTTTCCTTGGCTATGTTTGCAGCTTCAAGTTCCAAAATTAATTATTATTAATAGATTGAGTTCAGGTATTACTTAAATTTATAATTTTTACCATAATACTAATTTTAGTAAATAGATTTTAAAACATTTATTTTTCAGAAGAACATGTGCCTTGTGATACAAAAAGACATAGTAATACAAATAAAACAAAATTAAAAGGATCTGAAATTAAAATTAATTCAACCCAGTTGTTTCAAAGTAAAGAAAATCCCTCTCAAAGCAGTTTATCAACATTTACTGACACTGAAGTTGAAGATACTATAAATTTCACAGCTTATTACAATTCTAGAAATCAATTAGAAGAGATAGCGTTTTTAGGTAGCTCTTTTGATATATCAAGGAAAGTTGTTCAAGCGATAAAAATTTACTTGCCCTACCATAGAACATTATCTAGATTTAAGATAAAAGGACGTCTACACAGAACTTTATTGCTCGAAATAAGCAATATGTTACCATATTCCAATATAACTTATGTTTGCCTTGACGATACTTTTTTACCAGAATGTAATTACTACGTTCTTTTGGAACAAATAAACCAGTTACAATATCTTTCCCTGCGTCGATGCCAAATTAATGATCAAGCTTGTAAAATGTTAGCAGAGCTGTTGCATTTTGGAAAACCCGCCTCTAAATCTATTCTCATTCTTAATTTGGCTTCAAATTTTATAAACGATGTAGGTGCGAAACATTTAGGAGATATGTTAAGGAATAACCGAACTTTATTGCATCTAAACATTTCGGCCAACAATATCACTGATGAAGGTGCTAATAATATTTTGAAACATCTGCTTTTATTTCGTTTAAGGCAAGATGAATTATTAAGACTTAAGCAAGGACAACTTAAATATTTCTATAAGAAAGAAGAAGTTCGTAGAAAGTGTGAAGTAGAATTATTAAATCAGTTAAGAGATGAGGAAAAGGAAAATTTAAAATTACCAGTTCCAAAATATGATACAAATGTTGGAAATTTTTTCACTCATTTTGCCGTTGTTGAAGAATCGATAACCGAACAAGCAGAGAAGATGTCCAAAAAAATTGTAGGGGAGTTTCAGGATCCTTTCGATAATCAAAATACGATACAAAAACATGATAAATTATATTCTATAGGTAATCTCACTTTATGTTCATTGAATATGGCATTTAACAATTTAGAATATTTTTCGGTGCTTAAAATTTACGATGTATTAAAATATCAAAGTGAATTAAAAAAACCATCTCAATGTAAAGGACTTATAAAAATAGTTTTAGACGGTAATAAAATTCCTAAGCATTGTAAAAAATTTGAGGATATAGAAGAGCTTTTAGAATTAGCTATATCTAAAAATACAGAATTTTATCGTTTAAAACAAAGTACAGGAAGTTCTTTAATAAAAAGTCGAAAGTATTCACACCAAAAGCTTTCACCTAAGAATGTATTGTAAACTTCATATTAAAATAGAATATTAAAAAAAGTCATTATGAATATACGATGTTTATTTTTAAGTGAATCATATATATCATATAAAACATTTTTCGATAGAACGTCACAGTAAACCGGAAATTGAAGAAAACTATTTTTCAACGCTTTGTGTCGTCGTCCCCCCCCCCCCCCCATTTCTCGGGGGTAGTTGGGCATCGGGGGCATTTTACGAATTTTTCTTCCTTGTATACCTGCTAAAATTTTAAAATCATAAAACTTCAGGTGTTCAATAAAAAAAAAAAACCTCTTAAAAATAAACGGATTCCGATTGTTCTATAAAGTATCATTAATTAATATTATTGATGCTTCGATTGAATATTAAAATTGGGTAAATATCTATATAAGCAACGAAAATAACGATAAAATATGTCATCGCCTGCCATAGATTCAGTGAAAGAGCTTGGTAGACCAGTTTTGAGCCCATCCAGGCTCTATTCTATAACTATTTTTTTCCATATTTTTATAGTCATACTTGGGCATGGTGACCATATTTGGGAAAATTCTTATGGGCTACAGATAGTGCCGGATTTAACCTTAGGGCCGCCCCTGGGCATAGTAAAAAATGCCGCCCTATTAAATAATAAATTATAGAAATTTTGAATATAATGTTGAAAGTTAATTTTTCTTTATTAAAATATTTTTTTAAATGCAAAGAAATAATAAATTATATCAATTTTTCGAAAAATGTACCTACTAGTTAATCTTTTTTTATTTTTCATTTTTTGTAAAATAAAAAAGCATTTTCGATAACGCGAAGAAAAATTTTTTTCCCACCCTCTAAATTTTGCCACCCCTAAAAATTTGCCGCCATAGCCACTAACCCCGAGTATTGTATTCAGCCCTTTTTTTTAACGTCCCACTGCTGGGCTCGGGCCTCCTTTCAATACGAGGGGGATCAGGCCATAGTCCACCACGCTGGCCAAGTGCGGGTTGGCGGACTTCACATGTCTTTCGAAAACTTGCTAGGTTTTCTCAAACATGCAGGCTTCCTCTCGATGTTTTCCTTCACCGTAAGGCAAGTAGTAATTATGTTAAAAATGATTCGCACATGAAAATATCTGAGGTGCGAGACCCGAGATTTGAACCCACTTCACTCGGTTTCCCAAGCGATCGCGTTACCACTGGGCTACCACGTCCTCTACCCCCGAGTGCCTCGTGTAAATCCAGGGCTGGCTACAGGTATGACGGGGTTCAGACAATAGTGAATAGTCAACGCTGGCCAAATGCAGATTGGCGGTGTCAGATGTTTTTCAAAAACTATTTGGGTTGTTTCAAATAGGACTTTTTCTCGCCTTTTTTCCTTTTGAAAAAAAATTGCAAATAAAAAAGCCCACGTGCGAGGCTCGGAGTTTGAACCGTATCATTTGATTTTCTAAGCGAACTCCTGGGTATATAAAGGTATATACTACATATAGATAGTATACCTACTTATTATTTTCATAGGTTTTTAATCTTTTGTTTATAAAGTCATAGTCTAATAGATTCTTTTTTAATAACAATCCTTTTGTTGGATTGTCATTTTTGCTAACATTGTAAATTGTTGATTTGTATTAATTTATTTTTCACAATTTTCTATATCTTTATTTTATGTAAACAATTTATTTTTTAATTGAAAATGAAGCCATTAAAAGCAACTAAAAGCGTGCGTTCTATAAGATCTACTCGTTCTTTGAGATCTACAAAAGGTTTTGTGGAACCAAAAGTTGATGTTTGTAGCTTAGATAATATATTACTTGTTGCTTGTGCTAAGTTTAACTGCCCTTACTCAGTGATAATAAGGAAGGAAACTAAAGAAGGTCAATATTTTGTACTTTTATAAATATTTAAAATACTTTTAAAAATCGTTATTGTTTTTCTAAATTGGCCAGATTTATTAAATTACTATTTTCTAACAGTATAGATGGTGTTGTAATTACGTATTCATTTTCGTTATGTATTATATTTGAGTTAATTTTTTTATCATTAATTGTACAATATCAATAATAATTGTAAGTCGTAACGCTATATGTACCTATTGAAGTTTATTTGAACCATTTTTTTCTTCCTGGTGAACCGAAAAACCCCATGCCAATAGAAAATCTTTATTTATGTATATATTTTGAAGTTCTATTTTTATTTTCATTTCTTTTTATTTCATTATTTTTTAGACGAGTACTACAAGTCCTTAAAGCAACCAGAAAGTAAAGCGAAACATAAGCGTACGGACGTAGTTGCTCAAATTAAATCACAGGCATCCAATATTGCCGATACCGTGATATCTGATGAAATTCCGTCTTTGATTTCCACGACCTCTTTACCTCCAAATTCTATAACAATAACAATGATATATGACCATTACAATACTTTGACAGAAATATGTATATGCCAAGCCAAGGTAATACCTAGAATCCTGCTGATAATTATTGGTTTATTAGTACCGCATTACAGAAACTTAATAAAGTTTACTATAACGAAGTCACATATAGATTTATACACCATATATGAATTAAGTAAAATCCTAAAAGGATCAACCATCACTGATTTATGTCTTGATGGATCCCCTTTGCGTGGAGCTGATTATTCAAAGCTTTTAGAAGGTACGAACCTTCAAAATCTATCTTTATGCAGATGCAACATACACGACGATACTTGTAAATTGATTGCTTCGAAATTATGTTACACAGCGTCTGGACAGAATTTATTGCTTTTAAATCTATCGTCCAACCACGTAACAGATGAGGGAGCGAAATATATAGCTTATGCCCTGAGAACTAATAGACATTTGCGGTATTTAAATTTAGCTGACAACCACATTACTGATGACGGTGCCGGATACATTTTAGACGTGTTAATAGAATTCTCTTTGAGCTATGATGAAATATTAAATATGCGACAAAGACGCATTGAGTATTTTAAATGTAAGGAATCTTTGTATGCAAAATATTTAGCTGAGTGTCGAAATAGTTCATTTGATGAAATCAGTCAAATTAGTCGTAAATCTTCAGTTAAAAGATGCAAAACGTCAACTACAACACTTAGAAGTAAAAGCAGCGCCAAGAAAGATAAAGTAAGGCCTAGTACAGCAAGTGGAACTGAAGATTTTTTTAAAACAAAGGCAGAGATGATGACTGCAGAAATTTTAGGACCTTATGAACATCCTTTTCATCCAGACAGCATAAAAATTGTAGATAACTATGTTTACTCTCTCGGAAATATGACTCTTGCTTATTTGAATTTGGCTTACAATGACTTATCCTACATATCAATTAAAAAAATACACAAAGTAATATTATATCAAAATAGTATAAGCATGCCCAATCATAGAGGCCTTATAAAGATTGTTATTGATGGAAACAATTTACCTGTGCACTGTACAGACATGACAAATATTGAAAATTTAATGATGAGAAATTCGTGGCGATTTAGTAGCAAGATAGCTGATATGAATCGTCGCAAAGCTCGTAAACTAGAAAATGAATAAACTTTAAATAATAAATAAAAGAAATTATATTGCTCAAAGAATGTTTATTTACTTTGTTTTATTTACAAAAAGAAATGCTTTATAATACTTTACATAATACCTACATGTTAATTATTCTAATTAATGATGCTTCTAAGAAATCATATATTTTTTTGTACTTTAAGAACACGTATGGTAACTTTCACTGTAGCATTACATATAAAATAATATTACGTTTTCAATTTTGTATGTCTGTAGTCATAGTATTGTATGTATATTATGTTCTTTATGTTATATATTTTGAAATATACATTATATTTATTCTGGAATTAAATATTAGTCATATAATTAAATTCTAGCTGAATAAATCAGCACCAACAATATTGTTCGTCAACGTTTTTTGATATCTGCAAAATATAAGGATAGCTAAGTATTTTCTGGCAGCATGATATTTTCTTAAAACTAACGCCTTTACGTTAGTTTCTAAGTCTTTCAATAGTTTACGTGGAAGCATCGATCAGGGTCTAGGTGGGAGGTACTCTCTGTTAGGTTGAGAGCTTGGATATTTGCCGTCGCTTGGTCTTGTAGTACCAGTTGGAAAGCTAGGCCCGGAAGGTTTACCTGATGGATATCCTTGGCCACTTCCCGGCCTGGTACCAGGGTAACTTGTTGTACCTTGTGATCCTGGGTAAGTTCCTGATGAACTTGGGCCTGATGGATAACCTGGATACGTTCCAGATCCCTGTTGTCCGGGATATCCTGGTTGTAGTGAACTACTTCCGGGATAACTAGGGCCTTGTGATCCAGGATATCCAGTTGATGGTCCTTGTGGTCCTGTACTTCCTGGATATGCAGGAGATGTGCCTTGAGGTCCTGAGCTACCTGGATAGCCACTAGATGGTCCTTGTGGTCTTGTACTTCCAGGATAACTAGTAACAGGGCCTTGTGGTCCAGTACTTCCTGGGTATCCAGCTGATGGGCCTTGACCTCCAGTGCTACCAGGATAACCAGTAGATGGTCTTTGAGGTCCAGTGCTACCTGGGTAACCAGTGGATGGTCTATAGGGTCCATTATCTCCTGGGAAGCCAGTAGATGGTCCTGAGCTACCTGGATAGCCTGACGATGGCCCTTGAGGGCCTGTAGTACCAGGATAATTAGATGATGGTCCTTGAGGTCCATTACTACCAGGGTAAGAGCCTTGAGGTATTCCACCGTGTTGAGGGTATTGGGATCCAGTAATAGAATAATCATAAAGATTTGCATTTAGTTCAAAATAACTTGGCGCAGAATTACAGTCAAATTGGTTCCACCATACGCATACAAAAAATTCTTGTGAAAAAATAGTTCCATTAGGACATAAAAAGTCATAAGTCATATTGTTTGCGCAAACATGGAAAACTTGACAGCGCGTTTCAACATCGGCGTAATACCCAGGATAAGCTTGGGCTTCGCAGCTAAAAGATGTCTGAGGAACTACTGAGAGTATAGGATAATCTATATCAGGTTCACCAGGAATAGCAGAAAAATCGCCGCCTTCGTATGCACCTGTATCGTCTACACCAAAACTAGGTCCGCCAGAAGATCCAGGACTAAAGCTTGGGCCAGTTTGAGATCCAGGTCTGAATCCGGATGTGTCAGATGATCCAGGTCTGTAACCGGGTGCACTTGGTCCAAATCCAGGACGTCCTGGAGTCCCACTTTGGTAGTCTGGTCTGTTTTGCTGTCCTGGATAGTTATAGTCTTGGTCATTATTAGGATAGTTAGATGATCCTGACGGGTACCTAGGCGTCGAACCTGACCCCGTTCCAGGATATTCACCATTTTGCGGACCACTTGGATAAGGAGAAGGAGTAGGTGAGCCAGGATAACCGCTTGTTTGACTCGGTTGGTAACCAGGCGTAGTCGGTGTTACGGAGCCAAAAGGTCTACCAGGTTTATTGTACTCATACCCACTTTGCGCAACCGCTACTGCCAGTAACACTGAAATTTGACAGAAAGTATTTTTACTATTATATTATAACATTTTATCAGAGAGAAAGATGTGATTTTGTTCATAAGTTAATATTTAAAAAAAAAACATTAAAATTTGTACTTTAAAAATAATGCACTTAAAGATAGGGAGTTGGAAATGCATATATGTATTTTCAAGGCTCCGTTTGAGGTCAATTGAAGTTGTTTAAAAATGCTTAAACGAATTGCGACATGAGACAAATTAGCTTAGTATTTATTAACGTTTTTTATCTAATTTCTTCCCCTTGGGACAATAGGCTGCAGATGACATCGCGTGGGACCGGCCAGCTTCGATGCTTGCGCAAGCGTAATGGGAAAATTGTCGTAATCGTAATGAACGTCCCTCGGAAACTGCCCAGTACTCGACGTTTATATTACAATTTACAATAATGTTATCAAAAATATTATCAATTATTATATATTCCCTAGATTTATTTTAATTAAAATGTTGAGATACATGATACATCTTTATAATAACAGAACTTAAACATTTTTTTTATTCTAAATTATAGAATCGTTCTAAATTATAGAACTGTTAAACTATATTGGCCTAATTACATTAGATATATAACATACTCGTAATTATAATTGAGCTAAATTACATTAAATATTTTGTGTGGGTAAATTTATTGAAATATTCTTTATTATCCATACAGAGGCCGAATCTATAGTTTTGAGAATTTTTATTTATCCGTTTGCCTGGAACCGCATCACGAGAAAATTACTGGGTGGATTTTGAAGTTTGGTATGGTAATAGCTGGTATTACGAGTATATAATGAAGCAAGCATGTTTATTGAATTGCTAAGCCTTCGGCTGCAAATTTTTGTCTTATATATCTATTCCTTAGAATTACGTATGTAGTCTTTAAATGATTGTATTGATTGAGTTATTATTTATGTTAAATATATATCTAGTTTAGTCTAGTTTATGTACTGAATGTTTATCAGATAAACATTACATCTTACTAATATTATAAATGTGAAAGTTTAGATGGATGTTTGGATGTTTGTTACTCAATCACGCCAAAATGGCTGAACAGATCTGAACGCTTGGCACAGAGATAGATTATAATGTGAAATAGCACATAGGTTACTTTTTAGCCCGGAAAAATGTACGGTTCCCGTGGGATAGATTTGTTGGTGAGCCGCTAGTAATACATATATCCATTTATCCAGAGAATTACTGCTTAAACTAATTTCTTGTTATAAATTGTAATGTAACATTCATTTGAAAGTTAGAACCATTTGCGCTTTCATACGAGTTGAATATTTGTAATGACCATTTAAATTGTATCCCGTGTAGAGTGAGCTAAGTATGTATAAGTAGTATCTGGTTACTGGTACTTCGAAAATAAGACACTTTACGTTACATAGGTGTTGAATAGGTATACATATATGGTGTATAGGTTTCTAATATGTATAGGTAATGCTAATATAAAAAGGTTTGTTCTCTTAATTGTGTATATATACTTCAAAAGCAATAATATGAATCGAGTAAGATACTTAATAGTAAAGGAGGAAAGTAATCATTTCTCACGTGGATTCGTGCTTTGAGCTCACGATATATAATAATGTTCTGGAAAACCAGGAAAATAGACTGGCATATTTCAAGTTATGAAAAAAATCATTCAACTATTATACCGAGTTGTAGAGTAGGGAGTTTTTGCTGTTTGTTATTCATTTTCAAAACGCGCCAGACTAAAGATGACCTTTACTATTTGCTGTTGCTTTATTATAAACTAGCGACTTACCCCAGTTTCGTTCGAGTGCGTCCCTACGGGCACTTTTTTTAAATTAGATATAACAATATTAACCAGCGTTAGTCATGTAATATTTTTTTTCGTGATGTTTTCCGGTGTTTTTATATAATATACAACGAGATAATTCCAACAAATCAAAAATTATAAAAATCGGTCCAGCCGTTCTTGAGTTATAAGTGGTGTAACTAACCCGACTTTGTCTTATATATGTACTAGCGACTCACCATCGCTTCGCTCAGGTTCATTCCTAGGTACATTTTGACGCTTAGTATGGAATATATATTTTTTTCATGATTTTTTCCGATGTTTTAATAGTTATTCTGCAATTTGGGGTGAAGGCAAATCCAACTAAAGATCATAAAAATCGGTCCAACAGTTTTCGAGTTATAAGTATTATAGATACCTATACCTTATATAACTTTTTACTATAAATTAAAAATATTTTAATTTTAGATACAGACATCTGATTTGAACATTGTGAAATCTTTCAATGTATATAGACATATTTCGACTTGTATTATTGGTAACAAAATAAAATCATATTTTATTTCGGTTCATAAATAATTACTTCGTTTATAAAATAATTTTACAATATTATACCATCTGCAATAACCAATAAGTCCTTTTGGTTAGAATTTATGGAAAATTTTGAATTATTTGTTATTTATATGTTTCGCATATAGATAATCATAGTAACCTGTTGCTAGATTGAACGTGCTCTTACAAACATATAATTATTAGAGCTAATCAAGATTGTATTTTGAAGGGTCATCGAAAATTACACTTTGACCCTAAAACTTAGGTAGGTATAATTTATAATGTAAATTTTAAGACGTACTAACAAGTAAAGACTTAGTAGAGTGCGAATTTAAAACAAATAAAAATAAAATATAAATATGTTGGGACATTAACACACAGCACCATCTAGTTCCATGGTAAGCTACGAGGCCTGTGCAATAGATACCAGAAAGTTGATACACTACACATGTATAAAATTAAATACATACAACATAAATATTATAAATATAAACACCCATGACTGGAGTACTAACATTCGTGCTCATCACACAATGAATGCCCCCAGCGGGACTCGAACCCGCGACCGCTGGCACAGCAAGTAGGGTCACTACAAACTGAGCCAAGCGTGTCGTCTAATTATAATTAATAAAACAATTATTGTTTCAAATAAAAATGGATTAGGAATAATGTGTAGTCGCAGCATAACAGTGACTTCTATATAACGTTTTTTTTGTATTTAGTGTATCATATTATGGATATGAAAAATTATTACTTTATTATATATTATATTAGGATATTATTATGTTTTTAATGACAATAATATATGTATTTTTATTCATCTACGTATTAAGTTTTATTTTTTGGCTAAAGCAATGTGTTGATAAATGATTTGCATTGACACTAAATAAAATATTTTAATTGTTATCGACATTTGAATAATTAAAAAAAAACAAAGTTGAAATTGTTTACATGATTTGAAAGTAATATTTTAATTAAGTCTTTAACAGTCATTTTTTAAATTAGTATACAAAACTTTTTATCAATTTAATTGCTCATATATACATATTATTATTTATTATATGCTTATATCGATATATTTTACTTTTATTTAAAGTTAAATCTATATCCATCGAAAAGTAAAGTAACTTTCATCATCTATACTAATATTATAAAGATGCAGAGTTTATTTGTTTGTTTGGTTAAACGCGCTAATCTCAGGAATTATTAATCCGATTTAAAAAATTCTTTTAGCGTTGGACAGCTGGTTTATTGAGGAAGGCTATATGTTATATATCATCTCGTAAAAATATCCGGTTTCCGTGGGATAGATTTGTTTTTGTCTAGGGACGAACCCAATTCAAAACTAGGGTGAGTCGCTAGTAGAATATAAATAAACAACTTAATATACATATATCTATTTCATTGACAAAACAAATAATTGATCACTTTGAAATATTCTAAAAGGTTTACAAGCCATTCATTAGCTAAATACGCGTATTATTTGAGTCCGCTTATTTTCGAAAAGACTGAATGCCGCTGTTACTAAAGTGGGCAAATTTTGTTTGCAAAGTGCAAGTACTCAGTGGGCAGTGCTAATGTTGTACACATTAAGTATTGCTTTAAATGTCCTAGCTCTGTGTGCATTTCTCTGTGTTACTATTAGTTATTTGTATTAATATATAATAGTTATAATATGTATAAATACTGATTGGACATATAACCATAATCATTAAATACATTCACGCATATGTATGTACATTGTACATATGTATATGTATATAATTATCTAAAGGTATTTATAAATTTCTGTCTCTACTTTTAAGATTTACTAACATGCACTAGGTATTTTAGGCGATGATGTTAATAATTTTTTTTTAAAGATTTTTATTGAACATAATATCATACATACATTTTAGGTTTAAAATAGCGTATACTAAATTATTTTTGGTTCTATCCTTAATTAATTTATGATAAAAATAATAAGTGAAGGATAAGAATTAAGAACGTCTAATTGAAACAATGATAGATAAAGAGCAAAATCAAAATTACGTTGTAAAATTATTATCAAATCATATTTAGCTTTGCACATTGGAGATATTTGGAAAAGCAAATTACTTGGTTGTCTTTTAAAGTATCTATAATTATACCTCGGTGGTGTACTGGCTAGCATGTACGGCTGCACACCCGGAGGTCCTGGGTTCGAGTCCCGGGTCGGGCCAAGTTTAGTTATTGAGTCTTTCTGTATAGTAAGTCTCAGTAACAGCCCGGAGTTGGGAAGTTGGCGGTGCTTCGCCCCCGTGCCTCGGAGAGCACGTAAAGCCGTCGGTCCTGCGCCTTAACTCTCACCGGTCGTGTCGAGTGGTCGTCCCACCGAAGTATGAGAGTGATAGGAATAGAGAGTGCACCTGTGTCTGCGCGTACACTTGAGCACTATAATATCTCCTGCGCAGTTGGCTAATCTCAATAAGATTGGCCGCCGTAGCCGGATTCGGCTAGGAGAACATCACATTATACCTACTTATTAATTTTTAACTAGAAAAGGACAACAAGGCACTATTTCCACCCTTCCATTTTGATTATTGTCTACCCAATTATAATTATATATGGTAAGTATATCGGTTTACAATTGGCGAAAATATCGCGGAGTATGCAACATAATGTAATCACTACATAGTATAAAACAAAGTCGCTTTCTCTGTCCCTATATCCCTATGTATGATGAAATCTTTAAAACTACGTACCGGATTTTGATGCGGTTTTTTTAAATAGATAGAGTGATTCAGGAGGAAGGTTTTAGTATTGAATTTGTTAAGTTTTTGTATACATTGGCTAAAATATAACGATATTTGTTGTAGGTGTCGGAAAAAATAAGACCTCTGGGAGCTTTCAACTAAAACGCTGCCTATACCCTTTGAGATATAACAAAATAATGTATGGTGGAATTGTGTATCTTATATAGGTCTACAGAAAAGTCCACAATGGCATATGTCTATCTCTTAAGGATAACATACTATATCCATTTTAATCTAAAACGTACCTAGGGACAAGCCCGAGCGAAGCGAGGGTGAGTCGCTAGTATACCCTAAATTTAAAATCGGTCAATAAAAAATTAAGTTAAAACACAAGAAAGTAAATTATTGTGAAATTTTAAATTAGCCGAAGAGCGCTAAGATGCTGCAGAACTAAGTGCTTAAGAGATTATTAGCGATCGTACAAAGTGCAGTTTAGATGACGCGATAACTGTATACAAAAGTCAATTTGCTAACATTTTTGACTAATTTAGATAAAATCACAATAAATTAGTAAGTGAAATTAGTTCATGGTTACAGCTAAGTGGTACAATGCATTACAAGATGAGTTGATTACCTACTTATTCGTTTTTAAAATACTCTTTTTTTTAATTGATCTATTTAGATTTTTTTTAAATAATAACTATATTATGTTACTATCGACTCACCCTGGCTCCGCTTGGGTACGTCTCTACTTTTAATGTTTAGTATAGATTTTTCATTAAAATCTGTCCAGTGGTTTTCTCGTGATGCGGTCACAGACAGAAAAAAATTCTAAAAACTATAGATTCGGTTTCTGTATCGATAATAATGACTATTTCAATAAGATTTTCCAAAAAATTTTTACTGTACAGATCCAACTCAGGATTTTATTATGGTATATAAGAAACTTTCAAAGATGTTTATATATTTACGTTTAAGACAATTTTATTATTAACTAAATTATCTGTTATTGCAAAATACTTGATTTTTTTTTCATTATCAATTTCAAAATCATTCTTACGTTACTATGTTCCTGCTAGTGCAGCTTTTGACGCTATCAATATATTTAATTGTAATGTTTGTTTTGATATTATAAAGATATTTCAAAAGGTATTACCATATTTCCTACCTAAGAAATTTTATATAGCTTATTAAAAATAAAATATCAGGATAAGGAACATCGCCCCTTGTCTAGAAATAATAGTAAAAATTACTCGGCAGAATCCCTTAGTCTTATTAGGCTTATTCCGGTTAAAGCTTAAAATTAATTACTTACAGCAAAACGTTGACAAACGCAGCATGTTGTTGGTGCCTCTCAGTTATCCTAATCTAAATCTGGAATAAATAATAACTTTTATAATTACAGTATAGATATTATTACACGTAAAAAAGAAAAAAAAATGTAAACTAAATATGATTAAAAAAAACAGACAACAACCCTCTCAAAAAAATCCTACAGATAACTCTTTTTTTTTCAACGGAGACAATTCATATTAATTCATATGTAATCTTAAAAAGTTAGGTAAAATTGGCCCAATACGTTTGGGAAATACGATACCGCAGAAAAGCTAAAGGTTTTCATAATCGTAATAGATTTTCGCAATACTGTAAAAGTTTCTTGCATAAATTGAGAGCCGAGAATTTAAGCCCGAGAGATGCTGTGCTGAGGCATCTCATGCGGAATCATTGCCCGTCTGCCCGCATGAAATGCCTCGTAAGTACATGACTCATTATATCAGTCCTTGTTTGTATTTGTTACTAACCCTAGTGTATAAGTTGTAGTATCTAATGTGTGTACTAACAAAAAATGGTTCCTTTGTTGTTCCAAATAAAACAATTATTATTATTATTATTATATTATAAATCATAAGTTTGACACAGCTTTAAAAGCTAAAAATAGATGTAAAACATACAGTAGAGGTACAAAGTAAACAAAGGAACGCAAGAGTGTCCAATAACAATTAATATTTGAGGTTAAAATGAGAATTTATCTTACTAGTAAACGAAAAAATACAAAGCACAATAGACATGTTTCTCATCGATTCACTCATACTGCAGTTTTACTTAGTATTGTTTTACCTTTTTCTTGAACATATCAAGTGTATTTTGCCTTTATCGGAAAATTTCATTTTTTAATTTCATTTTCATTACTAGGTACGCTTACATTATTTTTTATAATAATATTATAAATGCTACAAATATTATTGTTGTTATATATTTATATAAAATTATAAACTGAATAGGTACAGGCAGTTAGATAAGGTTCTTAATTTCACTTATAATTTTATAATATTCAGGCGAGTGTTACGAGAGTTTTAGACATTACTCTGTTACTCTCCTAAAGTCTGACTCTGGTGTACGTGGGGAGAGCGCATAATAAAGTACACATTAAAGTATATAGTCGAGGTGTATAAATGACTGACATTTATTACGACAATAATAATCTCATACATTTTATGTTAAAAAATGATAAAGAAATCCTAATACAAACCTAAATTTGCCTATAAAGTGTAAATAATGTTGGTTCGAATAGCCAAGCTACACAGATCGAATAGTGTAAAATAATATATTTTTATATATTAAGTATATAACATATGTATATGTATAAATTACATTTCACACATTGAAAATTAGAAAACCTTGCAACCTTGAAGTACTTTCAAAAAATCGTGCACTGGCTAGGGCGGGCGGAAAATTTTACCAAAAAGCTTAGATACGTCGATTTATATTTTTTCATAACTTGTGTCACAAGTATTAATTTATTATTCCCAAATATAGTAAATTTAATTTAAAATAGCAATTTAATTAAAAACATTCCATAATAATTTATGCACTAATTTCACTCATTTCAAAACTTATATTTAATTTTAAAACACTAAACCAAAACCACTGGCGAAAAATAAATTTAGATTTGTTTTAGTTTGGAACACATAAGACTCACCGGTACGTACGAAGCGCGAGCGTGTGCGCAACTTGAACTATGGTACCATTACTCGAGCTTATATCTCGAGTACTACCACCACCTAAGGGATGGATGGCACTCTAATGTAAGCGACTTTGCAAAATAACTGGGTCAGGTATGTATTATTCTATGTACGTGAATATGCAGTGATTAAGATGAGTTGACGAGGTTTTCCTTTGAATTCATTATAAATTATGTTGAACATGACAACGATTGTAGCCTTACTATTTAAGTCTGAGAGCTCTAGAGAAATAATACACCTGTACATTAATAATATTAACTGTTCAACATCATTTATTGTTTTAAAAGACAAAGAAAATGATAGAAGATTTAAGTTTACATTTAAGTATTAAACGATGAAACATTAATTTAAAATGTAAAATATCTGTTTATAATTTGTTCCACTTTATTTATTGTTTTATCGTATTATATAAATGGTTATTGCAAGTTTTGAAAATTACATTTAAATGTTCAAAGTTAATAAAGATTGTAAGACAGATAATAAATAAAAGATGAGCTATCTAGATCAATAGCTCTTAATATTTTATAAAAGATGCGTATAATTTCGATTGTACAATATCACTGACGTTTTAAAATTGCGAATTGCGATCCGCGAGCGATGCTTCCGGTATAATACACTAGATAAATCATTTATTCACTATTAGCAAGTAGATTTTCGTTTAAAAAAAAATTTAGAAAAGAAGAAAAAAACAGACTGAAAACTAACAGAAAGACTGAAAAAGATGGGAATATGTGTAAGAAGGAACAGAGTATTTTGCAATCCTTGTCTCAAAATTATATGTGGCGTATGCTTTAATTTGCTGGGCAAGGGCCTCCCTTCAATATGAGAGTGATCAGGTCATACGCTGGCCAAGTGGCAGTCGGTAGACTTCATAAGTCTTTCGAAAACTCACTACGCTCTCTCAGACTTGCAGGTTTCCTAATGTCATCCTTGAAAGTAAGGCAAGTGGTAATCATGTAGAAAATAATTCACATATAAGAATACCGGCAGATGTTCCAGACCCTGGATTTTAACCCGCTTCACTTCGCTTCCCCAGCGAGTGCATTACCACTATGCTACCACTGCCTTTACTACTATGTATAAAAAACGCAAAATTTTGTTAATGTGTGTATGTTTGTTACTCCTTAATGTTGAAACAGCTGTACGGATTTAAATGAAATTTACTACACAGATAGATTATGACCTGAAGTAGCACAAAGGCTTCTGCTACACAAGGAAAAATTAAGCGAAGTAGGGTAAGTTTCTAGTTGATAACAGATAAAATCGTAATGCCTTACGTCAGCACAATACTTTTATTATAAATGACCGTCTATTTATTGCAGATTTTATAAACATGATTGCGGTCACTGGCGCAGACTTCAGCGTTTATCTTTTCACAGACAATCAAGTGTAGAATAACTGATTGGAGTCTCTCTTTCTTAATTATTATCAGATGAGATCAGTTTGATATCGCTCTGTAAATTGTACTAAATATTACTTCGTTAGAAAAGATGATGTATTAAATTATTGAAAATTGACCTGGTTTGAGAGATTGTTTCGAACAGTTCACAACGTAAAGCATCTATTATAGGTATATGATATATGTGTATAAAATATTATGTTAAGTTTTTTTAAAACATTTTTTTATATAGTCTTAATGTACTAAGTGTTTTATAAACAAGAAAGATTTTTTTAAATATAGTATTCAATTTTTCGTCTATTGGACATCATTTTATTACTTCATGCTATTAGTTTTATCATTTATATTATACTCAGCGAAAAGGCCGCCTATTGTTTAAAAAAATTATTAAAAATATCATCCTTTACATACATTTATTAGAAACAACTCTAGTAAATTACTCATAATATTGTTAACAACGATTTTTATAAATTAAAAACTAAAATTACTAAAAATATCGACTTTGTTTGAATCACGTATAGAGTAGTTTAAACTATCTAGTAACTAAAATCATTTCAACGCAGATTCAGAGACAATCCAGGTAATTTAATTTTATTTATTTTATCGTAATGATATTCGTGTCCACACGAAATGTTGATTTCGAAATATATTAATACAGTATGCTAAAATCACGAAATCTTCAACCTACATCCGGCGTACATCCTTCTTTCTGTACATTAATGCACAAAGAAAACAATTTGTCCTTATTAAATAAAAAAGTATTTAATGCAAACTGAGAAAATTATTATTTAATTGTATTTTTCATTTTTTAATTCATGAAATGTATTGTTTATTGAATTTAAATATAGCAATAATTATGGTTACTTAAATTATTTTTAATGGGGAAGAATTTTGCCATATTTCTCGCCAGATCTCGCGATCACTAAGATCCTCAGTATATTGTAAAGCTCTATAGCGTGGATGGTTTTTTTTTCATTTTATTTAAAATTTTAATATAACGACAAATTGTAAAGTACCAGGATGCAAAGAAAATGGATATCATTTGTTTTCAAAAGACAAAAAACTGAAGAAATTGTGGGCTAAAGCAATAAGACGACCAAAATTGGCGAAATCACAATCTTTATATTTAAGTCTATGTGGACACCATTTTACAGAAAGCGATTTTAAAACTGTCAAATCGTCTGCGCGGCGGGAGAAAATGACAAAATTCTTCTCCAGAAAACGTTTTTTATACATCTGTAGGCTATAACAGCAAAGAGGGTTTATTTAAACGAATGATATCGTTGTCAAAAATTCAATACTATTTTTAGTAAATAAACTACAGCGCTATTCATCATTTCTCGGATTTCAATTAAATCAATTACTTAGAATATATTATACTTGTAAATTAAAATGGCACAAAAATAATTGTCCAGTTAAAGTCAAAGACTACTATTAGTCGATTGATTAGGACTGGCTCATGTTGTGAGCTCATCATAGTAATATATAGAATCAAAACTTAATGAAAATAAATAGAAACAAAATGAACTTTATGACGTGTGATGGAAGCTTGCTTCTGCGTACTTCGTAAAACCGTCATCATGGTAACAACAGGGCAGTCATAAATCTTAGGTAAATGAGTGATGATGGAAGCTTACGACATTCACTAATTTGTTATTTAGATTCAATGATTTTGTTATAGATATGCTATGGGAAATATAGATGTTTTATTTACTTATCAGATATTTGAATTAACAAACCTCTTTTTCGCGTTTTATTATTAGTAAGAATATTTTAATGCACGTTTTAAGCCAATGTAAATGTTTTTAGATTTATCTGTACTTATAATCAACACTAGGCAACTCTCCGACCATAACTGTTATTTGAAAGAATTTACAGTTAGCGTTAATTTTTTATTTGCTTATACAGTAATCTATATATTTAATAAAATAATAACTTAGCGAAATCTGCACATGAAATATTTTTTAAAAACAAGTCAACGTATTGTGTACGGATAATTATAGACCCCAAAACAATAGTTATTAAAAATTTTGTCTGTTAGTCTGTTTGTGTGTTCACATTTCACGCAAAAAGTACTGGTCCGATTTTGACTAAATTTTTTGTACCTAGTAATAATTTATTACTCGGGTCAATATTTAGGCTATTTTTTACTACAAAAAATATTTCATTTCCACGGAAAAACTCAATAACTAGATCTATTGATTCGTTCTGAGGAGCTTATTTGGTTAACGCTGGTTAAAACTTTAGAGATAACATATCAAAACAATGTACTAGAAAATTGTACCACACTCGCAATACCTTTTTTTATCCGTACATGTAATAAAACAGTAACATAGCGAAATCGATATGCGCGTTTTACGCAAAAAGTACTGAACCGATTTTAACTAACTTTTGTGTAGTGATATCCTATTACCGGGTCAACATATAGGATACCTTTTACTAAGGAAAATCTTCATTCCCACAGGGAAATACAATTACTGGTTCTATCGAGTTAGTCTTAGAAATTCACAGGTCTGACACTGGCTAAACCTTATGAGATACATCAAAACAATGTGCTAAAAATAAGGCCTACAGAAAAATCTGCAATAGCATAAGTTCTAAGGTACACTCGCAATAACTATTCATATCTATTTAAAACGTACAGGTATATTAAAAGTACTCTATTTTAAACACTGATAAATAATAAAATTACTATTTTAGAATACCTATCTAAATATTTTAGTTTTAGAGACATATATTATGCGAAAAGTATCTCCGGAAAAGTGTTCGTCGTAGCACCTATATATAAATTTATTATTAAAAAAAAACTAAATTTTATTATTTTTTATAAGCATAAAAATTAAATATTAAGGGGGAAAAAAATAAAATGTTATGTTAATCAAATTTTATGAATATGATATTTGTGATTCAATCACGCTGAAAACTTTAAAGGGATTTAGTTAGTTCATTTATATAAAATGATCATTTATGAAAAAATATCGTAAAAAAATATGAGATTCTTCTTTAGGATAATACATAGTTCTAATTTGTTATTCGGTGAGCTCTACATATAACCTGTATGTATGCAGGTGACATACGTGAATATAACCAAAAAACCCATCGTAAAAAAGTAAAGCACCTCAGTTTTGCTTAGATTAAAATGGTAATCAATGATTTGATGATTAGTAAGACTGATTTATTTTGAGATCAATTAAATGCATCTTCTTTACACATTACAATACTTTTCGTTTTACTGCCAATGATGTGATGTTTTGATTAAAAAATAGAACATTTGTATAATTTATTTGTATTAATTACAAGCATTGCCCGCGGCTCAGCCCGCGTTCAGATGACCAATTATTTTTAATGGGGAAGAATTTTGCCATTTCTCCCGCCAGATCTCGCGATCACTAAGATCCTCAGTATATTGTAAAGCTCTATAGCGTGGATGGTTTTTTTTCATTTAATTTAACATTTAAATAAAACGACAAATTGTGAAGTGACATTTGTTCTCAAAAGACAAAAAACTGAATAAATTTTGGGCTAAAGCAATATGACGACCAAAATTGACGAAATCACAATCTTTATATTTAAGGTTATGTAGACACCATTCTACAGAAAGCGATTTTAAAACTGTCAAATCGTCTACGCGGCGGGAGAAAATGACAAAATTCTTCTCCAGAAAACGTTTTTTATACATCTGTAGGCTATAACAGCAAAGAGGGTTTATTTAAACAAATGATATCGTTGTCAAAAATTCAATACTATTTTTAGTAAATAAACTACAGCGCTATTCATCATTTCTCGGATTTCAATTAAATCAATTACTTAGAATATATTATACTTGTAAATTAAAATGGCACAAAAAATAATTGTCCAGTTAAAGTCAAAGACTACTATTAGTCGATTGATTAGGACTGGCTCATGTTGTGAGCTCATCATAGTAATATATAGAATCAAAACTTAATGAAAATAAATAAAAACAAAATGAACTTTATTACGTGTGATGGAAGCTTGTTTCTGCGTACTTCGTAAAACCGTCATCATGGTAACAACAGGGCAGTCATAAATCTTAGGTAAATGAGTGATGATGGAAGCTTACGACATTCACTAATTTGTTATTTAGATTCAATGATTTTGTTATAGATATGCTATGGGAAATATAGATGTTTTATTTACTTATCAGATATTTGAATTAACAAACCTCTTTTTCGCGTTTTGTTATTAGTAAGAATATTTTAATGCACGTTTTAAGCCAATTTAAATGTTTTTAGATTTATCTGTACTTATAATCAACACTAGGCAACTCTCCGACCATAACTGTTATTTGAAAGAATTTACAGTTAGCGTTAATTTTTTATTTGCTTATACAGTAATCTATATATTTAATAAAATAATAACTTAGCGAAATCTGCACATGAAATATTTTTTAAAAACAAGTCAACGTATTGTGTACGGATAATTATAGACCCCAAAACAATAGTTATTAAAAATTTTGTCTGTTAGTCTGTTTGTGTCTTCACATTTCACGCAAAAAGTACTGGTCCGATTTTGACTAAATTTTTTGTACCTAGTAATAATTTATTACTCGGGTCAATATTTAGGCTATTTTTTACTACAAAAAATATTTCATTTCCACGGAAAAACTCAATAACTAGATCTATTGATTCGTTCTGAGGAGCTTATTTGGTTAACGCTGGTTAAAACTTTAGAGATAACATATCAAAACAATGTACTAGAAAATTGTACCACACTCGCAATACCTTTTTTTATCCGTACATGTAATAAAACAGTAACATAGCGAAATCGATATGCGCGTTTTACGCAAAAAGTACTGAACCGATTTTAACTAACTTTTGTGTAGTGATATCCTATTACCGGGTCAACATATAGGATACCTTTTACTAAGGAAAATCTTCATTCCCACAGGGAAATACTGGTTCTATCGAGTTAGTCTTAGAAATTCACAGGTCTGACACTGGCTAAACCTTATGAGATACATCAAAACAATGTGCTAAAAATAAGGCCTACAGAAAAATCTGCAATAGCATAAGTTCTAAGGTACACTCGCAATAACTATTCATATCTATTTAAAACGTACAGGTATATTAAAAGTACTCTATTTTAAACACTGATAAATAATAAAATTACTATTTTAGAATACCTATCTAAATATTTTAGTTTTAGAGACATATATTATGCGAAAAGTATCTCCGGAAAAGTGTTCGTCGTAGCACCTATATATAAATTTATTATTAAAAAAAAACTAAATTTTATTATTTTTTATAAACATAAAAATTAAATATTAAGGGGGAAAAAAATAAAATGTTATGTTAATCAAATTTTATGAATATGATATTTGTGATTCAATCACGCTGAAAACTTTAAAGGGATTTAGTTAGTTCATTTATATAAAATGATCATTTATGAAAAAATATCGTAAAAAAATATGAGATTCTTCTTTAGGATAATACATAGTTCTAATTTGTTATTCGGTGAGCTCTACATATAACCTGTATGTATGCAGGTGACATACGTGAATATAACCAAAAAACCCATCGTAAAAAAGTAAAGCACCTCAGTTTTGCTTAGATTAAAATGGTAATCAATGATTTGATGATTAGTAAGACTGATTTATTTTGAGATCAATTAAATGCATCTTCTTTACACATTACAATACTTTTAGTTTTACTGCCAATGATGTGATGTATTGATTAAAAAATAGAACATTTGTATAATTTATTTGTATTAATTACAAGCATTGCCCGCGGCTCAGCCCGCGTTCAGATGACCAAAAACCAAATTCTTAGGTTTTACATATTAGAATACTCTTATAATGCAATTTTTGTGTTTTTGTATTTTTTCTCAGAAATGAGATATTTTCCCGCCGTAAAAAGTATCCTATATGTTGACCCGGATAACCAGCTATCATCAAAATCTGTGCAGTGGTTTTCTCGTGATGCGGTAACAGACAGACAGACAGACAAAAATTCTAAAAACTATAGATTCGGACTCTGTATCGATAATAATGTCAATTAGATTTCCCAAAAAATATTTAATGTGCAGATTCGACTTAGTTAGAATTTTATTATATGTTAGATATAAATTGCCTAGAACTATAATTTGAGGACTGAAATATAAAAAGCACAAAGACATAGGCGGTCGTGTAAACGCACAGGTAATATTCGTTCTCAGTCGTGCATTTCAAAACTTTAAGGTGATTATTTATAAGGAATAACATGACTGATGTTCTAAATGAACGTGTATTTTATTTCTTTAGTACGTTTCTATTTAGGGTTACCATAATACAAAAGATTTTAGAACATACTTTTTTTAAAGATTTTGTTGTTTATTATAATATAAGATTTAGTAACTTGCAACATTCAATTATAGTTTTCAAGATCAAGGTTACATCATTTTTAGTAATGCTATTTAATATATCCTATGAATAGTATCCATATAATAGCCATATCCAAAAAAAATTTTCTTAATAGTTAAAAGTTAACACATCACAGAAAAACAAAAATAAATCTAATGCACGTTGTCCAGATAGTAGACTCCTATAGTGGTAATTTTGATCTCTTTTTTTTTGAGCATTTTATTATAAAAAAAAACATTTCTTAGCTACCCTATCACCACGTATAATGAAACAACAAATCTGTCTCGATGTGCGCATCACGTCGCGTCCGTAACGAGGCTCAAATAACTTATTTACTAACGCTGAAATCGAGACCGTACTTCGCAATACACTCAACTTTGCCCTTAGTTGCAAAAATAAT
This sequence comes from Brenthis hecate, assembly GCA_951806755.1. Taxonomy (NCBI): domain Eukaryota; kingdom Metazoa; phylum Arthropoda; class Insecta; order Lepidoptera; family Nymphalidae; genus Brenthis; species Brenthis hecate. The sequence goes on from OX638278.1 coordinate 932,903, forward strand.
CTGGTTTTCTTTAATGCAAGGATTTTTGCCTAATTAAATCATTATTTTTTTGTTTTAAAAAATATACTATTGAAATATTGACAGTACAGAAAACATAATTTTCTAATGAAATAATTAATTTCTAATAAAATACTATACTAGACCAAGAGATCTCATACGAAATTCTAGATCTTTTCATTACATACAAATAAATTGAAATCATCAGAATATCAGGTTCTTAAAAAAGCCCTATATTCAAACTCACGGAAATATTTCTGGTCTGAAATGAAAGTGGCAATAAATAAGTGAATGCACGATTATTCGCTTCGTTACTAAGTCGTTTCAAACCAAATGTATTTATTAATCGTGATAGTATATTATGACTCAGAAATATATTCCTAGAAAGAAATAAAACCTAATTATTTCTGGAAACGACACAATTACATTTCGCAGAAACGTCATCTGTAAAGTGGTATGCCCTTATCTGTTAAACTTCAATATATGTATTATAATCAAGACAGATTTTACTCCAAACAAGGAATTTAGAATATATTGAAACTATAGTTTTATAAAATGACGCTTAATTATTTGCATGCATGCATTCCACTGCTAGGCACAGGCCTCCCTTCAATACGAGGGGGATCGGGTCATAGTCCACCACGCCGGCCAAGTGCGGGTTGGCGGACTTCACATGTCTTTTGAAAACTTGTCTCAGACATGCAAGTTTCCTCACGATGTTTTCCTTCACCGTAAGGCAAATGGTAATCATGTTAGAAATGATTCGCACATGAAAATATCAGAGGTGCGAGACCCTGGATTTGAACCCGATTCGAGTTACCACTGGGCTACCACTGCCTTAATTATTTACCCTCAGTTAATTTAAAAATCGTTTTTGACATGACGATAGTAGCAAAGGTTTCTTTTTGGCACACAAAATTATTTCCTTGAGTTAGCGAGACGTAGGTTTGATTTTATGGCCAAAGAATATTAAGATACTTAGGATAAACTTAGGGCTTGAACTAGTTTCTATTGTCGCTAGTAATTAATAAAAGATTTTTTAAATAGTGTTTCAGATCGTAGATAATATATTTGATTTATTTTGTTTATTGCAATTCAAATTTAGGTCACTATTGAAAACATTTGTTAAACAAAGCGCATAAATACTGCATACGTTCTTCATCAGTGCAACACCTACGTGATTGCATCTTCTGTGAAGCGCACCAATTAAACAATGCTCCTACTTAAGGCGTGTAACACATTCCAAGTTTATTTAAATAAAATTGTTAAGTTTCATTTACTTAAAATTCTTTTTAGTTATTACATAAATATTTATATTTCACTTCAAATTTACTTAAGTAAGATAAAATAAAATTTTATCACTGTGTCACATCAAATAATTAAAAATGAAATAATTTTCGTTATGAACTTTTTTCACTCAAACATTGTATAACTAGCGTTTCCCCGCGGCTTTGTTTATTACCTCTTCGTGGCTTTAATACAGCTGAACGAATTTCGATGAAATTTACTTATAGATACAATACTATACGAGTATAACAGGCATAATATTATACAAGTATATATTTAGAGACCTACACGAGCAAAGTAGGGTATTTGCTAGTTAATTAATATCGTGCTTACGAGCTTCCTTTTAATATAAAATGGTCCGTGTATTCAAGTCTTAACGATGCCGCGTGTGGGTTTACGTCACGCGACAGCTAGAGGTCACGAAGTCGTGTAAAACTGTTAAAAGATGTCCGAGTTTAGCACATGATTGCAACCATACAAGTGTTCATGCTGTACCTAAAGATTGTGGTATAATTAAATGGAATTAGATGGGTATCACTTGATATTTTTATATAAACACACAAGTTATCGTCCCAAAGTCGAAAATTAACTATAATTCATTAAATATGAACGGTATTAACTTTTGTTATATTTACTTAAGTAGCCCGTAACCTTCAATAAATAAGCTAGAAAATGTCAATGTTAAAGAGATTTAAGTGCGTGCAGACAATCAACCACAAATAAATTACGCGAGTGGTGTAAATATAATATAAAATACATACTACAATACAACCTAATACTTAGAAATTTTACACAAATATCTCTAAATTATACTGATACATATTTAAATTTAAATAATTAATATAAATGTTGCACAATGCCGATTTCTCATTTCGAGAAGTGATCAAAAAATGATTTTTAACAGATTTTTTAATTTTTTTTTAATGATTTAGAACGTTTTACATGAACTATTCTAGAGGTTGGTTGCTTGTAAAGAGTAGGAGTACTCGAAGAACTTACTTAAATGTACAGGTATTCTTAGCATCCAATTCTCTAATCTTAATCATTTGTATGAGTTCCTAGAAATTATCTTATTTTATTTTTCAAAAACAAACACACTTTTTCATCAAACACATTAATCATAAGTAAGGATAACTAGGAGGACTCTAAACAAAACTGAGTCTTGATCCATCACGATATGACATTTTCCGCCCTTATAATTATATAATTATCAAGACACTAAATAAGACAGTACGTTAATTGCGAAAGTGATTTAAAAGGGCACGCATTCAACCATAAATTAGAATAATAAACAGTTCCTGAATGATTTAATTTTGACCTATGAAGTAACCATTGAGTCATTAATGCATAGAATATTTGGGAATATACTAATATTTACAAAAAAAAAATATTTTTCCATGTAATTAATATAAGCAAATGAACAGTTTTTGCATAAAAAAGACATCAACGAGCTCGTATCGTTGTATGTCTTCTATTATTAAAAAAAAGTTTATTTATTTGTTATATTATACGTTTTAAATAATTTAATTAAAATTGAAAGAAGAATTATTATTGATCATAAATATGCGTTAATATTTTATTTTACTGTTAATCCAATAAAATCTTATGCATACCTGCACACATACAACAACTTACACACCAATACCGTCCGACAATAAATATGTATGTGTGTAGAACTTTTAAAAATTTAATTAGGTAATAAAGTAGTCTAGTGTGAGTAAGGATGACAATTTTTTAATGTCAGACCGGGAGATTTCAGCGAATATTAAAAACGAGCAATATTCACGAAAATGTAATAGTATATTGCATTGTTTATAAATATAATACTAAAGCAATCTAATATTCGGCTGTTATTTTGTTATCTGATTACCTTGCTTACGTGTCAAAGCATTTCGTCAGCATTTGGCTGAAGTACATACTCATATTACAATTGAACAATAGATCGAATTCTGGTAGTATCGATTTTTTTCTTTGAAATTCCCGCTCACACGGTGACAACTGACAATGAATACAACATACATCTACAGTCGGCAGTTCAGTCCTTAGAATAATGAAAATAGTAGAAGTAGCATGTGGTAAATATTTTTTTTTTTTTTTTTTTATAAATTACTTGCTAATAATTAAACAAGACTTACGCCTTTAATTTACTCAGACATTTTTTTAAGTAACTTTGCAATAGACCAATATATAACGATTTGTTTTTTTTTTCAATTATTTTAGCGGTAGACAATGCAGTTTAAATGATTATTATAAATCTTGATATAATTTTATTTCACTCATATAAAACTCATTTAAATGGTTACAATTAAATAAACTTTCTTTTTCAGTAAATAAAAAATATGCCACTTGTAATATTATCCATTATTCTATGACCTAATGCGTATAATTGTTAATAAATTAACATTGCTGGGAAAATCAATATCATTAGATAGATGCAATTGTTGTATAATAATTAATACCATTGATTTGCTCCTATATTTTTTATGATAACAGCTAATAAAGAAAGTCCATGATCTAATTAGTTGTTATTTGAATTGTCATTCGAAACGTCGAGTCGGGAACAAAAATGAAATCGCGACAAAATCTGAAAATAGTTTATTTAAAAGGTAACTCGAATTATAAATAAAGGTAATTTTAAGTTAAATCATTTGTATGTTACAAAGACGTTTATTTCAGAACACAATTACGAGCTTTCATGTAATATATGTACTTCTTATACTCTGTTTTTTAAGAAAAGTATAGTTCTAAAAGTTAAATTACTGTTATTTACGAACTTTATTGATTTACAGAACACCTAATAGGCACTTGTACTGTATCATTTAATTACACCGAGATTTCAATCACTCTATCTACATAATATCGCAATAATACATAATGACATGGAATTTTTATAACTTAAGAGGCATTTGATTTAAACAATTGCCCTAAAGACCTTATAACTGAGTGACCAGCGTTGAAATTTACGTTTACTAGCAAAAATTCTCCGATAACATCAAATGAACGAGACTGGAATACCTAAGCGTGGTCACTAAGCATTTAAAAATTCGCCAATTGTGAGCTGTAAGGTTTCAAAATTACAGTCACGAAGTAAAGTTCACCTATGACACGCGGAGATAGGTAGGAAATCTCGTATTAAAGTATCATTTGTGCCTGAAGGCAGGCGCACTTATATAATGAATAATTTGTTTTTATTGCGTAGCGCCTAGTAATACACACGTTAAGTTTTTGTTGTATTTTCAACTTATATCTTTTTCTTGGAAGTAGAATTTCTTATCGCGTATCCTCTTATCATAAAAACGTACATATTAAGACTAGCGGACAGTGGTCGAAAGTAGACTATAATCGTTATTAATACACTACAGTTCGTCGATAGCTACTAAGTAAAAAAAAAACGGTTGACAAACGGAGGAGAAAAAGGCACTGAACTGTTTTGCCTTTGCATAAGAAAAAGGTGGATTCCCAAAGAGTGTTGATGTCAGGCAGGCGGTCGTAAAACTTTTGCCAAATCCTATCAGCAGTACAGAAGATGTACTGCGCCGACCCCGAGTGATTGGGAAATAAAGTACTTTTAATAAAGTGTTATTGTATCACTTTAAATAAAGCTAACTAAATTTATACATTTGAATATATTTTATATAGACTGACTATGTACATGTATGTATGTGTACATACACAATATATTCGATCATATGCAATTTTATTCACGTGGCATGTTAATTAATACTAACATAAGTACAGATTTTCTCCTTCTATAGTTTGACTACAAAATCCCTTTTAGAAGTAAGTAAATCCAGGGTGGATTGGTCACTATATTAGATTTAGTCAGCAAATCAGACACGCACTGTGTCTACTATTTATTATCACATAATCTCAAAAAAATAATAACCATAAATAGGTTTAACTTTGGTTTTTGCGACTCATTCAATCTTAATGAGTGATATTTCGATAGAAATCTGTAATACTATGCCCTACTTACTTATAAGACATACGTTTGACCCACGCGTACGCAATAGCAATAAAAACTAAATTGTGAATATAATTCATCTTCTAAGTCCCATGTTGATTTGTACAGAATATATGATATATGTAACAATGAATAACATGTAATTATAGTTGTGATATTATAGTGTACTAGCGACTCACCCTCGCTTCGCTCGGGTTTACTACTTACGTTTTAACGTTTAGTATCGATTTCTCAGAGATAATATATTTTCCCGAATTAAAAAGTATCCTATATGTTGACCCAGATAACCAGCTATATACCAAATTTCACCAAAATCCCTCCCGTGGATTTTCCGTGATGCGGTAACAGACAGACAGACAGACAAAAATTCTAAAATCTATAGATTCGGTCTCTGTATCGATAATAATGTCTATTTCAATAAGATTTTAAAAAAAAATATTTAATGCACAGATTCGGCTTAGTTACAATTTTATTATATGTATAGGCTTGCTAACAATCGTGTGTAGGATCACACAGGAATATCTAGAGTAAGTAGGAACTTATATTATGCTCTCCATATTCTCCTACATAAATCTTTGCAAGGTCACATAAAAATTTACTGCTATTGATTGTTTTAAATATTATTTAATTAATACTAGCTTTCGCTCACTATTCTGCTTGCACATACACAAAAAATACAAATTATTGCAAATGTCAGTCCTCTCCGAGCCGAACCGAATCCTCTATCCAACCAAATACTTGTCAAAATCGATTCAACCATTCCGGAGATATTATTGGAAATGACAGACATCCTTTAAGATTGTTTGGGGTCTTTTTATTTTTTTCTTGAAATCGCCTCGTTTTACTAAAACTTATCGTATAAAAATCTTAAAACTCATACAAAAGCCATGAAATACATGAATGTAAAGTGTATTTTAATTATGTATTATTGAGTAATATCAAACTCAATCATAACCTCAAGCAAATTAATTATTTCATACATAAACACATAGTAGGAACATTGCTCAAAATACTACATTTCCAACGCAACCAATTTCCATAATAAAAATTTCGTTTAAATAATAATTATAGAGTTTTAGTTGGTCAAGCTCACTAGCAGATGTACTCACATAATTAACTTTTAAGACTGTTAAGTAAACATCGTAGTATCGTAAACATTCAAATTCATTTAATGTATATTTTGTAAAGGAAATTATTTTGAAAATATATTTATTATTTTTTGATTTATGTATCCGTATACTTTAGTTAAAACAAAATGTTAGTAGCTATCGCGGTATGTAATTTAGGCGTACGCGCGTCCGAGTGAGCCAAAATTGCAAAAATATATTAAAGTAAAAGCTGTTTTTCACTTCGACAGATTCTATACGTATTACCTTGGTCTGTTAAAGGCACCTATACAGCCTGTATAGTACGAGTAATATAAGACCTCATTCTCTCTTGCTGGCTATACGAGTATATCCCACAAGATGGTGGGGTTAGGCCTCCTTATTTTTCTTCTCCACTTCGCTCTGCTGGAGACCTCATCTTCGAAAAGCTTGTACTTCTTCATGTTCTTTGACACTACATCTTTACATCTTGTTTAGAATCTGTTTCCGGATCTTCAACGTGGGATAGACAGTTGTAGTGCTTAAATCCCTACGTAGTGTATAGTAATGAAAGATATGTTACATTTTAGAAATCTTATTAGAGTGAGAGATGGATATTACATCATCAAATGTATAAAAGTAAAAAAAATAATTGTACATAAATTATGTATACATATTAATTAAACGTGGTGTCCCTGATATTTATAGATGGGTCTCGTCTATAAATATCTCATCTCATCAGTGACTGCATTTAAGACATACGCGGTATGAGTATTTATTGGTACAGTGCGAAATAAATGACCTAGGGGTAAATAAGCATTCAAAGTAATCAACACATTGACACCGCAAACTAAAAATTAATGACCCCTCACTATCTCACGATGATCACTATTTCTAAAGCGCGGTTTGTAATCGCAACTGTGTTAATGTTTAATTCTACCTTCGTCAAACTAATTCCTGCCTGTAGCACTGCATGTATTTTATATCATCTTCGTAGTTTTTATCACCTCGCGGTTACATTCTAAGATATTGATTGTTAATCGAGTCACCTGTGGTTCGCGTGCTTTGGCAAGTTATTGTATAAGGGACGACTATTAATACTATCAAAGTACACACATACAAACATTCACATATATATACTCTTTATTGCACATAAAAACAAAAATACAAATATTAAAAGAAAATTGAAGGCAAAGATGGACTTATCTTTAAAAGAGATCTATTCCAGTCAACCTAGGAGATGAGAAAGATTGTCATTTAGCGGAGCAGAAAAGTGCAAGGTAATATGGAAATAAAGTACAAAAAAAACACAGTATATATAAAAATAACATACTACATGTAGTCTTAGTATAATAATAATAAGAAATGTGAAAGTTTGGATGTACGTATGTGTAAGTTTCTTACACATCTTTTGTGCGTATGTTTCTTCACGCTAAAACGGCTGAAGTTGAACTGATTTAAATAAAGTACATAGATTGACTTATTATCTACATTAAAGTGAGGTCATGTTTTGGTATACCTAGCGGCGCACTCGAGCGGAGCAAGGGTAAGCTGCTAGTATTTACTAATAAGCAAATACTAATAACAATAAAAAATTAATAATAATAAGCTTTTAAGGGTTTTGAAGGTCATATGTGAGGAAATTGTCTTCATTAATAATGCACGAGTTAAATATTTGGATTAAATGTTTCATTGATTTTTTAATATTTGTATAACGTACAGAGCTGAAATATCTATCACTATAATAATATATTTAGTATAGTTCAATCATTAACATATAAAACAAGATTACTGTACAAGCAAACGCGTTTGAATTAAATTTGCACGATCGAATGTGGCAATTTTATTTTATTATGCCACCATAATCATAATATTTATATTGGAAAATATATTTAGGTACCTTCAAAAATTATATTTGGTGTCTATAACTAAACGTTTTGTTTAAACAACTAGCGGCTCACTAGCAAAACAAAAACAAACCAATCCCACGGGAAGCGTATATTTTTCCGGGTTAAAAAGTAGCCTATTTGTTATTCCAGACTATAATCTATCTCTGTGTTAAATTTCATCCAGATCCGTTTAGTTGTTTTGGCTTGAAAGGGTAACAAACATCCATTACACACAAACTTTCACATTTATAATATTAGTATGGATTTAATTATAATTAATTTTACGAAAATAAAGTGAATTAATAATTTTTATTATTAATTTTAGTTCAATGACGATCATAGCGAAAGTTGAAGTCACTTCTACATCTATTAACATACAACATAATAATTGTAATATAGAAAAAATAATAAAATAATAATTTTCGTTATAGAAATTGATTATTTTATGTTATGGCGTGTGATATATAATAAAGACATTATTTTCCATTAAATTGTTCCGGATATATTTCCTAACGATAGATCTTTTCCCATCATACGAGTATTATGGCTACTAATGATCAACATGAAGGTCGGTAGAAGTGTAGTAAATAATAAACGCATGATCCTTCTCGAATTAAATATATCTTTAAGTTATATGTTGCATATTATAGTGAGTATTGATATATACAAACGCTTTTGTAAGAGCCAGACCAAGAATACAAAATGGTTTTTATATTTCTTAAAAAAATAAAAATATTAACGTGATTGCACATCTATTAAGTTTTTATTTAAATATATCATTAATAATCTGTTGTTTTGTCCGACTGTGGAGAAGCCCAAAGGAGGGTTATGTGTTTCTGTATGTACCTATGTTCTGTTATCCTGTTCCCTACAAATTACTTAACTGCTTAACCGATTTTAATTATTCATACGTTGTTATGTTTGTCTTGATAACGCGAGTGTTATAGGCTATGTAGATATTATTAAAATCAAAAATTTGTGTGTCATGAAAAAACGTTTTCTTCGAAACTAGGGAAAGTGGGATATGAAAACGAAGGTTTTTAAGAGCCGATCACAAAAATATATAAATGTTCAATAATAATAATTTGGTAAAACAAAGAAAATAGCATAATACCGTCGGAGACATACATACATGTAGTTAGACTTGCAACAAGTATAAAACCTAGGTCTCCGTATAAAAATTTATCATATTATGTCTATATACCGATGAAAAAATAAGAGATACCTATATGTTTGTTACCTAATTTTAAATAACCAATGGGTTTTACCCAACATTTTGTACACTTTAAAGGAAGTATAATTCTAATGATAGTAATTTTTATATTTAAAGATTGAGAGTGCGTAATAAGTTTCTTACAGGTACCTCTTAAATGCACACATTAGAGTGGCGCGCGCGCGGTCAGCTCTGGGTCAATGTCAGTTGCGAATTTACGCTAGTTTCTTATGATATTCAATTTCACATTTTGAGGATATGACTTACTTTTCATACTACATTTGTTTTAATAGTTATTTTTGCCAATAAAGTACGTGATAACTGATAAAACATTCTACGGAATATTTTTAATAATGAATACACTAATCTTTAATTTAAAAAATAATTGGAACTCTACAATGGAAACCTACATAAAAGAATATTTTTACCTAATATTACTCGAAAAACATTATATCATTTGTACGTTTTCCAGAGCCATTTTACAGTCGATAAAACTAATAGAAAAGTGATAGGTAATAAATGGAAATCATGTTCCATAACATAGCATTATAAGTAGTCAAATAGATCATTATCGTATATTTTTTAGTCTATACATATAATACAATTCTAATTTAGTCGAATCTGTACATTAATTATTTTTTGGAAAATCTTATTGAAATAGTCATTGTTATCAATACAGAAGCCGAATCAATAATTTTTAGAATTTTTGTCTGTCGGTCTATCTGGGAACGTATCACGAGAAAACCGTTGAACAGATTTTGATATAATTTATTATATGATGACAGCTGGTTATCTGGGTCAACATATAGGATACTTTTTACTTCGGGAATATATCTCATCTTAGAGAAATCTATACTAAACCTTAAAATGTAACTAGGGACGAACCCGAGCGAAGTGAGGGTGAGCCGCTAGTTTTTATACAAGCTTTTTTTATTTTATAAGTATTTCGAACCTTTCTTTCTCAATTCTTGATTTTTCTATATGTATAATATGTGTACATATTATGTAATAGGTACTAAAATAAATACGGATCAGAATATAAATAAAACAACAAATCAATATTCATTACATATAAATTTAATAATCGAATCATAGGTAATAACAGCGATTCACTTGTAACAATAAAATATACATACAGTGTCCGCTTACGTACTCTATTCTACGTATACATAACATAGGCATATGACTACGGCGTACAACCAAAAATATCAATTAGAAGTGAGAATACTTTAAATAACAATTTTTAATCTGCGGAAGCCAGTTCGAGTGCGATTTTTAGTCTGTGCCTAACATCAAGAAGAGTCTCAATAAACAACAATCTGTGAACATAATATTACAACTAACCTAAGTTACGGTAAGGCATTTAGTTAAATACGAATTTTAATTAATAAACGAGTAATTCGTGTTAAATTCCATCATGGAGATTCATATCGATATGCATTTCTTATGCAAAAGTTAAATTGTCACTAGCACCACTTATTCTATATTAATTACTTATGAATTAAGGTGGGTGAATGCCAAAAAATGAATGACTGTATTTTGGCGGTGATACAATAAAAGGTTCTTAAAAATAATCTTAACGGGGTGTACATTTTATGGGGATCTTAAGCAACGAAAATGCAAATACGCCGAACGCACGATACCAATATCACTAAAACGAAACATACGAAGCAATATATTTGTTGAACACAAAATTAGTCAATGAGATTTATAATATTCAAAATCATTTAACAACAAACTCAAACGTGAACTAAAATATTAATAAAGTGTTACACAGTCAATTCGAGACTTTTACAGCTATGACTATACACTGGGTGTATCAAACAGTATACCATTCCGATAAAATTTGGCATAAGTCTAGAAATGGTCGACTTTGACCGCGACGGTGTTGAGTGTGGTGGTCGCGGGCAAGTGTATCTGGTCCCAGTCGGTGCTGAGATGGGCTTCCGTGTCCGTGGCCTTGATGGTGAGGCCTAGGGATGGGACCGCGTTGGCGCAGTGCGGCAGCCGCAGCGTCACCGGCCGCAGGAACACCAGCCCCTGCGGCCCGCACATCACTAGTGGGGATAGCATTGCTTCACCTGTTGTTATAACGACGTCATTATATATTTGGTTTTTTATTAAAATTGTGGTATTTCTTGTACTTTTACTATCTACGTGATAAGATAAATAATTAAGATCTTATTTTAATTGCAGGATATCAGTGGAAATATTTAAATAAATGTAAAACTGAAAGTGCACATTGAAGTATAGATATTGTGTCAAATCACATTGTGATAGTATGAATTTGAACGTATTATGTTTTAATACAGAAATGATGGAAACAAACGGAACACACAAACACAAATCGCAACACGTTAATGCAAAGAGTTAGACAAGCAAAGCGAAAACGATGAAATATTTAAAATTACCAAGCACCAAACAAATAACACCAAGTCCTCAGTATTGAGAATAAACTGTAAAATTCATGTGACTAATAAAAGGTAAAACTTTAAATGGACAAATTTCAAATAAAAACGAAAAACTATTCAGTATTTTCCATATATACAGTGCACAAACAAACTATATCAAACATACGATCACATGGTCGGATGTACGTAGCACTGCCTTCGTCTCTGCTCTTCAACCTTTAAGTACGAGTGTATTGTGTTGTAGAAACTGCGCAAAAATAACCAAATTGTTTTACCCAATGTTTGTTGTGTACTCAATGAACAACATAAATGATACATTGATTTAAATGAAGTATTTTTGATAATTTATTACGATATGAATTACGTTGCAGCCAACAATGATTATGGAATAATATGAATTACTCTTAAAAAGGTGCTTGTGATGGAATTTTGTTAGTAATAGGCTTTATTTTCCGAATTAGGCGAATAAAATCTAACTATGCGCTAAACTACATCTATTTTTTCATGCCAATACATGCAGTATATATTTCGGTACAAAATAACAAATACAACAAATATTTCGTTCCAAACATTCTATCCATTTATACCCATTTTGCTTTAAAATTCCATTTCATTCGCAAACGTTAATCGCCAATTAGTAAGTGCAACTACATTCATCGCGTGCTTCGTTACAAAAGCATTACCGTTATCCATATCGATGGGAGGTCCCCCCACTCGCTGACTCAATCTCGGATCGGAAACGGTAAAATAGATCTTTTGCTTGATTCCTGGCGCGATAGCTTTTGGAGGAATTATGAGGGATACGCCCCAATGCCTATCTTCCAATACGCCACCCTCGCTATCAAATATACCCCAAGTCGTATGAGGTCCGTCCGGTTCTACTTCCTCTGTTTTATTTCCAGATTCATTTGCATCAGAAGTATCATTTTTGACAATTGTGCTGTCATTAGTTGTAACGGTCGTCTCATTTCTACTAGAAGATGCATTTTCAGAAGTGTCTTGACTGTTTTCTGAGCTTTTCTCTAAAATTTGTTCACAGAATGTGACTGTTCGATTCGTTTTTAATGTACGCTCTTGTAAATCTTGTGACGTGTAAGGTGTACTTTGTGGTTTATTTTCAAAATTCATACTGCATTCTGATGCATAATGTGTTTCCATAGACGTCGAAGATTCATATGGTATAGGTGATGTTGTTACTTTAAGTGCATTTGATATATGGTCGGCTTTGCCATGTAATCTTGGTGCATATAGCGGTTCACCTTTAAGTATTTTACTCTCTATATTTTTGGACTTTTCTTTCTCTGAATCTGTTTTTGATTCTGTTAAGCGCAATTTGGAAAAATCAATCTCTTGGAACGTCTCACATTCACCATTCATTGCTTCCGCAGGTGTTTGATACAAAGGTTCTCGCCTAGACAAATGATTAGCATCACTTAATTCGTAGGGACTGCTTCGAGCACTACTTTCTCCACTAACTGATGGCGGAATTTCTTTAGTTTCTTGGTGAGACTCGTATATAACACTTTCTTTAAGTTCTCTTTTAGACACATACAATGGTTCTCTACTTTTCATAGAATCGCTATCATTAGCCTCAAGTCTAGTCTGATATATCTTTTCTTTTTTAGCTTGATTTCTCTGTTTTATGATTTCTAACTTTTCTTCTAATTTACCATAAGTGGGATCTTTACTAGCAAGCAAAGCAGCTTTTTGTGATAATATTTCTTGCTTCGAAACATATGTGCACTCGGCAGAAGCTGGTCTAATTTGTTGGGTATAATCTAAAGTATCGTGTCTTATGCTATAGTTGTTGTCTGAGCAACTAGACTTTACTTCGGATCGGGTGGCATAAGGTGAATCTGTTTGGTTTATTCTTGCCATCATTTCAGTCCGAGTGGCATATGGAGGTTCACTCATACATTTGCTCATAGGAGATATTCTCCCTAAATAATTAACTGGTGTTTGTAACTTTCTCTCAGGTCGTGTTGCATAACTATTTTCGGACCAAGATGTACTTGGGGGCGGCTCATATGTCCGTTTACCATATATCGGTTCTTTTGAATTGGGTGAACCATCCATTCTCTGTTTAAGCATCTCTTCCTTTGTATTATATGGAGATTCCGAAAAACGTGAACGTAGCATGTCCTCTTTAGTGGTATAAGGACTTTCAGAAGTCATTCTATGTCTTAGCATTTGTTCTTTGCTAGCATATGGAGATTCACTGTACAAGGGTTCATTCTTTCTGGGAATATCTTGTTTAATTGTGTATGGGCTTTCCGTGATTTCGCTTCGTGTAATATAAGTATCATCTCTTACACATTCAGCTCTTGTTGCATAAGGTGGATCTAATAAGGGCATTGCTAATGTATCTCGATTTCCATAAGGACTTTCAAAGCTTTGATTTGAAATCTCTGATCTGGTAGCATAGGGATTTTCGCTAGAAGTATCGTATAAAGAAGCATATGTTCGCCTTGGCTTAGGTATAGGGTCATATACAATATGTTCTTTGCTTTGGTATATAGGTTCTGGAGGTAGCGGTTGAGTGGGATAAAAGGGTTCATGTTTTATTTGCTGTTGTCTTTGGTAGATCGGGTCTATTTTGGTAATCATATTAAAGCTGGAATTACCATAGACACCTCTCCTATTATATTCTATGAGAGAGTTTTGTCTACGTAACAAGGGGGTAACTTTCGGCTCTGTTTCTATTTCGCACATGGAGTTTTGTCTCCTTAAGTTCCTCTCAGTAAGTTTAGTATCGTAATCTGTAACTGTATATATGGAACCATTTCTGTCATCACAAAATGAACTTTGTCGTTTGAGAATCGGTTTCAGCATTGGTTTTTCGCATGAAGACGAGTTGCTGCGTTGCAACATTTGGTTTCTTATTTGCGTGTTTCTCATATGTATGGTCAGATCCCCAAGGTCTGACTTCTCTCGTCTCAGCATTGGCATTTGCTGCGCGTATCTCTGTTGCAAGTCACTCTCGCAAAGTGACTTCTGTCGAGACACCTTTTGACTTTTCGTTTTCGAACGGAATAAATCGAGGACGGCGTTTTTAATGAACGATGGCTTTTTGGACAATTTCTTTTTAGTTTTTGGTGAGAACGTTTCATCGGGCTCCACGCTGGAGTTCATGGCGTCGGAGCTGCGGAAACCCACAACCAAAACACCCACTTAGTTACTCAATGATACTGATATATGGACACCTCAGATTAATCAATACTAAATATATTAAATATATATACAAATACATAGGAAAATATGTAAATATTGAAATAGGATAAATATTGAAAATTCTGAAATGTCCCGACTGACAATGATAATTTATAAATGATGGATTTCGTGATTGTTAAAAGCATATTGAAATAAATGTCTGAAAAGAGATAATATGAGAGAAATCAAATAACACAATTTCAAATAATAAAAATATAATACACATATAAAAAAGGAGCTTAATCATAATGATATAGATGCAACAAATAAAAAGTTATATAGAATGAGATAAATAAAGAAATAAAATAGAGATTAGGACAAATTAATTCAATATGCTTTATAAATCAACAATTGCACTAAAATGCAGACACGCACTGCCAATAAATTCATACAAAGAATTCGAATACAACACCCGATACGATATAATATGTTACAGATACATAATATTTATTACCACATACGATACCATACTAATACTGTCCAACAAGACATTGTTAGTCGTTGTGAAGCGATTGGTGTTTGCATGTTAGAGCAAATTGTACAGGGCGGCTAAAGTTCTCAGAGATCCTTAAAAAGGAATATAATATGGCGAAGAGACGGTGCTACAATAAATAATGCCTATATGAATAAAAAAAGATAATTTGAAATCCTAATCTACACAAATAAATAAAATTAAAGTGTCTGTTTGTAATGTCATAATAACAACATTTTACTAAATGCATATAGATGGTACTTATAAGAAAAACACAATTTAGGAATTTTTTGTCTGTTTGTTTGTTTGTGGCTAGGCCGATTTTGACGAGACCTTCACGGGAAGATAACTGATTTTATTAGGAGTAACTTAGGCTACTTTTATTTTAGAAAAAGGAACTAGGGTTCCGTTTAAAAAAATTAGAACGTACCTAAGCACGTATCCGAGCGAAGCGAGGGTAAGTCGTTAAAACTAATAGAATTTAACTAATAGAATGAGTGGAGTTGGAACCAAATCTACATTATTTTTAGAAATATCTAGCCAACTCCTTAACGAGTGACTTGTTAGGGTATAAGCCTAAACAAATTAGACTTCGACTGTTTTCTACGTTAATATTTAATAAACTTGCTAACAATGTAAACCTAGGTCCACATACATTCTGTTGTGATAATCTCCAAGAATTTCTTAAATTTAATATATTCGTATTTGAGGGCTTGACTGAAAAAATTTTTTAAAGCCGGTATAGAAGCGTTGCCAGGTCGATGGAAGGAGTGTATTGAACTCAGAGGAGAATATGTTGAAAAATAAATTAATTAAAAAATTATAACTTTTCATTTTCCTGGTCAGGCTACGAACTTTTTAAACACCCCCAAATATTAGATCATACTTCAAAAACTACTTGAAGTATGTTCGCGGATATAGCTATCGAATTTCATACATAGTTTAATTATTACAGAGTAGCAGTTTTGTTTCAGTTAAAAACTTTTGTAACAAGCAGACAAATGATTATAAACAAAATATTACCAGATTGCAATTTATGAGGGTGTTGAATTTTGTTTGCCAGACATAGATATATAATAATATATTTTAATAGAGATGTTAATTATTACTTTTAATTTGAGTACGTCAGAAACGTCAAAATTTCTAACAATTCATAATTAATATTTATATATTTTTTTCATAAGAATTAAGTGTGATTACTAAATAAAAAGTAAAATATAATTTCATATCAAATACAAAATTGTACCACCGTCTCCACCCATCCATGGTATGGGGAAACATGCATTCATGTAAAATATAACATCTTTGGTGCGCATAGAAATTATCTAGTGTATATGACAAACATCTTACCTTATGTTATGCATATGCTGAGGTTTCCTATATAACTCGAAAGCAGACCCACGCTGCTCCCGACTGCCGGCTAAATCTGAAATTGTTATAATAATAAATATATTGGGACATTAACACACAGCACCATCTAGTTCCATGGTAAGCTACGAGGTTTGTGTTATGGATACCAGATAGTTGATACACTACACATATATAACTTTAAAGACATACATATTATAAATATAAACATTCATGACTGGAGTACAAACATTGGTGCTCATCACACAATGACTACCCCCAGCGGGACTCGAACCCGCGAGCGCTGGCACAGCAAGTAGGATCACTACAAACTGAGCCAAACCTGTCGTAATTATATAAATATAAAACATTTTATCTTCTTCGGTTTTTTCAGTAAATATTGTTATAATATCGAATTCAAGTTACTGAAATATTTTTAAATGGAAACTGCTAAATTCTAAGTAATACCGTACTGTGCGTTTATGTAAAAATAGAAATAAAAAAATAATTGTATGATTATTTACTCTGTGTGTAAAGAACGGTTTCTGAGCTCTGTAAGGACAGAGCGCTGTGAAGGCGAAATATTTATTTGGATAAATTTCGGACCTGGATAAGGTGTACAGCTAAACTATGCCTTCGACTAGAGTAGCTAACACACAGAACACATAGACTACTGTTAGGCAACTAGACCTTCAAATCAGAATAATTCCAAAGATTACCACATAACATTCTCTTACAGTGTAACCATATATGTATGTGTATATTCAGTATGTTAGCGTGTAAAATTTTCCCCAATTAATTGTAAAAAAATATAATTAATTGATACCTAATATCGATGCTTAATTTTAACGGTTGTTCTGTATTATAATAGGTTTGTTTTTGTATGTAATATTATTTCTATTATACACGTTTTAAGATCATATTTTCTTAGATTTACGCGAATGTTTGACATTATTAAATAAAACTATCTTTTCGGATTATTTCGCGGATTTATTTTGATTTTTGGTTCCCGACGTTTCGAATGCTTTACAGCATCCATGGTCACGGGAAAGACTGAGGTGTTACATGTCTTGAATGTATAGTTGTTACAGACAGCCTACCCACAATTAACAAAATGAAAGTTGCACCAATTACATTACAATATTTTAACTTTAAACATTTTTATAATTTTATAATTTTAATTATAATTGAATATGGAAAATTGTTTATTTAATTTTTGCTATTATGTTTATAATTATTACAATTTTAAAAATATTAAATTAGTAATCTATATTTAGTGTTGCCATTATTATATTTATAACCATAAAAGAAAAATATAAAATATAGTATTAATTATTTAAGCCATATAATTTAAAAAGTTAAAAATTAATTAAGGATAATAATTTTAATTTAGTTTGCTATTATTTAAAAAACAAATTACTAAGCAACACTATTAATATATACTTTTACAAATGAAAAATGAAAAATATTAATCAGATAAGCTGTCATTTTGATCTACACAGTATGAACTTACTACATCTGCCTGTCTGTTATGTTTATATTTTATTATTTTGATTTTATTATATTAATAACAGGATCCCATGACGATGGTAGTACCCAGCCATCTTCCCTATTGAAATTTGGATGTTTTTTAATTTCAATGGCTTCTCGAATCATTCTTGGGCGATATCGGTTTTCTTTCGACCAGGATTTGAGGGTCTATCGAAAAACGAATATAATGGCTTGGGCGTCCTGGCTATGTTTGCAGGGACAGCAGATGTTGTATTGCGACGGTGCTTCACATCAGCTATGTGGGCGTTCTTTGACCCGGGTTCTAATGGATCGCTTTGTGTTGTCCAATGTATTAGTGAGAGCCCACAATCGCAATCAAGCTTGTAAAACTCCTGCATCTTGTAGAGGATGTGGCACTTGACAGGTGGTAAGAACTGACTAATTTTCCTTGGCGGCTTGAAGTAAGTTTTAATTGAAGCTCGCTTTAGAATGTAGCCAATCTTGTCAGTGACTCCTTTCATGTATGGCAAGACTGCAGGGACGCGCTCGACTGTGGCTGGTTTCACTCGGTCACTGTGACGCAGGCGCGGCACTTGCAGCTTGTTGTCACGCAGAACTTGCTTGACATGTTGCAGTTCTCCGGCCAGTGTTGCTCGTCACAGATCCCGCGCGCTCTCTGAAACAAAGATTTTTCCCAACGGTAGCTAACTGTGAAGGATGGTGGTGAGCGGCACCGGTTCAGGTACCTATATCAGTATGGGTCTTCTTTCATACACAGTATGACTCAAGGTGTTATCTGGGTTTTTCGGTTTAACTAATACATCTAGGAAAGCTAAGGTATTGTCTGATTCTAATTCCATTGTAAATTTGTATTTTAGGATTTATAGAATTAAGTGTTCTAAGAATACAGTTATTTTATCAGATGGTAATATTGTGAAAGTGTCATCTACATACCGCTTGTAGAAACGAGGGGTCACGGGTGATGTGTTCAGAGCAGTCTCCTCGAAGTCCTCCATGAAGATGTCGGCTACGACGGGGGAGACTGGCGAACCCATGGCCACTCCATCCACTTGCCTATAGAATTCACCATTCCACAGTAGATAGCCGGATGTTAGGCAGTGTTTTAAAAGTTCAATGTATTCTATTGACATGTTGTGATCTAGTAGCTTCCTAGATATTATTTCAATACAGTCTTCCACTGGTAGGCTGGTAAATAAAGACTGTACATCGAAACTAACCATTGTTTCATTGTCCATGAGTTTTAGGTGTTTAACTTCATTGACAAAATGGTAAGAGTCCTTTGTGAACGCTCTTGTTAATCCTCTGAGTGGTGAGAGTACTTTTGCTTTTGCTAGTTTAGCCAATTTGTAAGTCGGTGAGTCGATCTGACTCACAATTGGACGTAGCGGAGCGTTAGTCTTGTGTATTTTCGGAAGTCCATACAACTTAGGTGGTTTTGCACATGATGGACCTCAAGCTGTTGTCAATCTGTCAAAACAAACGTTAGACGAACCTACTATTCGGGTACTAAATAAAGGTTTGAATTTTGCTGTAACGCCTACGCGCATTCCTTATGAAAACATTATTTGCGCAGTTGAAGATGCCCTGGCCCAAAACAATATGAAAACTGAGGATATGGAGGCCATACGTCAAGATGTTTCGTCTTTATTACGTCGTAGTACTAAGCCCAAACCAAACCTCAATAAACAAGAGTTATTAGCGTTGAAGAACCTACGCAATAGGTCAGGACATCACCGTTCTACGCGCAGACAAAGGGAAATGCAACCGTTGTGATGGATACATCAGATATAATGATAAAATAAAACAACTTTTGTCGGACGAGAGCACGTACAAAAAGGTTTAAACACGGATCCAACTACCACCGTTTTAAATAATACTAAAAAGCTAATTAAGGAACACTCCGACACATTAAATCTTGATGTTAAAAATCTTATTCCATCATGTGCAAACCACCTAAGTTGTATGGACTTCCGAAAATACACAAGACTAACGCTCCGCTACGTCCATTGTGAGTCAGATCGACTCACCGACTTGACAAAATGGCTAAACTAGTAGCAAAAGTACTCTCACCACTCAGAGGATTAACAAGAGCGTTCACAAAGGACTCTTACCATTTTGTCAATGAAGTTAAACACCTAAAACTCATGGACAATGAAACAATGGTTAGTTTCGATGTACAGTTCTTTATTTACCAGCCTACCAGTGGAAGACTGTATTGAAATAATATCTAGGAAGCTACTGATGATCACAACATGTCCAAAGAACATACATTGAACTTTTAAAACACTGCCTAACATTCCGCTATCTAACTGTGGGAATGGTGAACCCATTCGCCAAGCATGGAGGGGAGTGGTGAATGTAAGTCTGGCCAATGTTCGCCAGTCTCACATTTATCTTCGCGGAGGACTGCTATCTGAACACATCACCCGTGACCCCTCGTTTCTACAAGCGGTGATGTAGATGAACACTTTCACAATATTCCTCTACCATCTGAGAAAAAAACTGTATTCTTAGAATCACCAATACCCTTAATTCTATAAATCTAAAATACAGATACAATGGAATTAGGAATAGAAGAAAATACCTTAGCTTTCCCCTAGGGCATATCATTAGTTAAAGCTACACGAACACATAACACCCTGGAGTTTGTTTCTGCGGGGATATAGAATGACACTTTCACACATATTACCTGATAAAATAACGGTATTAGTTAGCAATCTCACCACCATCCTTCAATTTACAGTTAGCTTACGTGCAGACAATACCTTGTTCAGAGACCGCGGATTAGTCGAAACCCAGATAACACCTTGAGTACTTTGCCAGAAAGGTCAAAGACCCATACTGATAGGTCTGAACGGTGAATCTCACAGAGCTGCACAGTTCCGCGCCTGCGTCACAGTGAGGCGCGGCGGGATCTGTACAACCAGCCACAGTCGGCGAGTCAAGCAGTCAATGCTTGCCATACATGAAAAGGAGTCCCGGACCTGAGACATTGGCTACACCAGCGAAAGGAGCTTCTAAAACTTTCATAGCGCCAAGGGAAAATAGTCAGTTCTTACCACCTGTCAAAAGTTGCCACATTCGTAGATGCAGGAGTTCATAGGTATTACAATACTTGATTGCGATTGTCAATCTTACATTGGTCAAGTGACAAAGCATCCCTATAACACCGTCAAAGAACACATGCAGATGTGGGGCATCTGTCGCCAAACATGACCAAGATAGCCCATGTCATTAAAACAGAGAAGGCCATAGCCAAGCCACATTATATTCGTTTCGATAGATCCATTAGAATCCTGGCGAAAGAAAACCTGATACCGATATCAAGCCAAGAATGATTCGAGAAGCCATTGAAATTAAAAACATCCAAATTTCAATAGGGAAGATGGCTGGGTACTACCATCGTCATGGGATCCTGTTATTAATATAATAAAATCAAATAATAAATATAAACATAACAGACAGGCAGATGTAGTAAGTTCATACTGTGTAGATCAAAATGACAGCTTATCTGATTAATATTTTTCATTTTTCATTTGTAAAAGTATATATTTAATAGTGTTGCTTAGTAATTTGTTTTTTAAATAATAGCAAACTAAATTAAAATTATTATCCTTAATTAATTTTAACTTTTTTAAATTTAATCATGGCTTAAATAATTAATACTATAATTTTATATTTTTCTTTATGGTATAAAAATATAATAATGGCAACACTAAATATAGATTCTAATTAATATTTTTAAAATTGTAATAATTATAAAAACTAATAGCAAAAATTAAATAAACAATTTTCCATATTCAATTATAATTAAAATTATAAAATTATAAAAATGTTTAAAGTTAAAATATTGTAATGTAATTGGTGCAACTTTCATTTTGTTAATTGTGGGTAGGCTGTCTGTAACAACTATACATTCAAGACATGTAACACCTCAGTCTTTCCCGTGACCATGGATGCTGTAAAGCATTCGAAACGTCGGGAACCAAAAATCAAAATAAATCCGCGAAATAATCCGAAAAGATAGTTTTATTTAATAACGTTTTAAGATCAATAAATTATATGTTATTATATGTATGTATGTTTGTTTGTGTGTATGTATGTTAGTGTATAGATATTCACCGATGAGGTGCGGGTTGTGCGGCAGGTGCAGCGCGCGGTGCGGCGGCGCGGCGTACGGCGGCGACTGCGCGCTCATCTGCCCGCCGTACATGTTTTGCTGTGTATACAACAATATGTTATGTTTATTGATATTTCATTCGAGTTATGATGGAATTTGGAAGATAGCTTTTGCATATTCATTAGTATTTAATTTAAAAAAAACTGTTCATTTGTACTTTGCCTCTCTTTGACTCCTCTCTTGGCTGCTGTGACCGGAATTAGTGAGGAGACTTTATGTATTAACTTTATGCATTAACTTTATATTCATTAATATTTTGAGCAACTAAAAGGTTTCAAGAGGAATTGAATTTGTATGGTTGAAGTTTCATTAGAAAAATAATAACTAGGTGCCTAAAATTAATTTATGAAAACAGATATCGCATAACATACACAGACACACATATAACCAAATAAAACCACAATTATATAATAGAACAACAATTTGTTTAAAAAAAGTTTAACAGAAAAAAAATTTAATTATTATTTAATTAATATTATTATCATAAATGCTATGTACGATAATTATTATGTAACTTTGTAATCGATTGCCTAACTTTTATTTGTCGACTAAGTCTATTGAATAGGGAATCTGCGTATGATTTAAATAAAGGTGAAATATTTTTTTATAATCTTTATTCGTTTTGAATTAAGCTTATATAAATATTTTTCAGTGTAATTTATTTTTGATTAAGTAAATAATTTTTAAAAGTGCAAATATAGGTAGGAAATTCATAGTAGTTGAAATGCAAGCCATTGGTCAGGCCGAATATGACGTCAAAGTATTATATAATAGACTGATTAGTTTTGTCGCTACAAGTAAAGTAATCATTTTTCTATGTATGATACTTTGATGTCACGCCAAGCGCGCGAAATGGCGGGCAGTTAAAGTCCCCGTATCGGTATGATATTTAAAAAAATATATAATTATTATTATTTTATAATAAATTTTAGTTTTTTGCATCTGGGTATTTTTTTACAATTATAAAAGGATGATAGCTATTGTATAAAAATTAAAAAAAAAAATCACGCATACCCTCTATTGTTTAAACATGTGTATTGTTAGTATTAATAAGTAAATAAATAAATAAATAAACAATCACCTGATGGTAGGGGTGTGCGTGCGTGGCGCGGTGCGGCTGCGAGTGCGAGTGCGCGTGCGAGTAGTGCGCCGCGTCCATACTCTGCGGCGGAGCGGAGGGCTTATGTTACTTATATTTTATAAATATACTATATATTTCATTTTATTTCTACATGACCTTTTCGAATCAGAAAAACAATTCAGGAAATGCCAATGGTGTCATCTATGAAATCATAGTAAGAACTCTAGTAAAAATAAACGTCTTTAGTTGTTTTATGTTACAAAAATACCGATGATAGTAACAATTATGATAAAAAAATGAAAAATTTTAAAAATCTTGAGCGACCCCAAAAAAATTGTTTTTACGAGTTCATCTTTAAAGAGGACTCTTTTTTATACGAGACACAAAGAAACGTTTTTTGCGACACCTTGATGTACATACATAGTTCTTATTTTCGTTATTAATCTTACATAAACATCTACAACGAAATCTTAAAAGAAACACTTATAGCACCATCTATTGAAATTTATTTGAATGAAATCATTTTTTGGAGGGCACTATTAATATTATATTATACACAAAACAAACACAAACACGTACAAAGAAGAATAGGTACTTAATATGACATACATATTTTTATATAATTAAAAACAAATATTTACACTGAAACGGTATAATATTAAACATTGTACAACTGACCCCGTTCCGGGGGTGCGGCGGGTGCGCGGGCGGCGCGTCGGGCGCGCGGTAGTGCTTGGGCTTGGGCGGCGGCACCGGCTTGTAGGGCGGCGCGCGCCCGCCGTAGTCCGCCTGCGACGCCGAGTTCGTCCGCGCGCTGCCGTACACGCTCAAGTTAAAGTCTTATTATATCATCTCCCTGCCCATTCCCCGATCACTCGGGGTCGGCGCAGTACATCTTCAGTACTGCTGATAGGATTTGGCAAAAGTTTCACGACCGGCCTGACGTCAACCCTCAACATTCGATATTGTTTTCTTTTAAAACATTTCTTTTATACTATTACTCAAACTTTTAATGTAATTTTCGGATATATCTATACCATGAACGAATTGTCTCTAATTTGTTCATGATATAATAAAATTGTGACTAAGCCGAATCTGTACAT
Source organism: Brenthis hecate (assembly GCA_951806755.1). Taxonomy (NCBI): domain Eukaryota; kingdom Metazoa; phylum Arthropoda; class Insecta; order Lepidoptera; family Nymphalidae; genus Brenthis; species Brenthis hecate. The sequence continues at coordinate 957,654 of OX638278.1, forward strand.
TAAATATTTTTTGGAAAATCTTATTGAAATCAACATTATTATCGATACAGAGGCGGAATCTATAGTTTTTAGAATTTTTGTTTGTCTGTCTGTCTATTGCCGCATCACAGAAAAACCACTGGAGGGATTTTGATGAAATTAGGTATGGTGATTGCTGGTTATCCGGGTCAACATATAGGATACTTTTTACCGAGAGAAAATATCTCATATCTGAGAAAAAATACAAAAACTGCAATGTAAGAGTACTATACTAATATGTAAAACCTAAAAATTTGCTTTTTTGGTCATCTGAACGCGGAGCAGCGTAGGGCGGAGCCGCGGTCAATGCTAGTTTTGGAATAAATTTTGAACACATAGGTAATAAATTTTGTTTTGACGTTGTCAATTTTTTTCACAACTAAACTATTTTATTATTATGTAATGGCTTTTAATTATATAATTATTATTAGTAATCAAATCTAAGTTACATCCTTCTTTGATAACCTATCACCATTGCTTACACTTTACGATTTTCGAGTTCACAATATAAACTTATTAAATGAGTATACACAATTTTTTTTTAATTAAAACCTCTGTCTTATTTAAAAAATAAAATGACTATACGTATAAATCGACAACAGTAATTTATGACCTAAAATATTTTAATGATAGTTTAAATACTAACAATATATGTATATCATAAACAATCATTAATTAAAAAAAACAAAACCTCACCTGTACTTCGCATGGTCATTGGTCGGCACGTTGGGTAAGGACGGTCCCCGCGCGTGCATCGGCGTGGTGGGCGCGTTATTGGGAATGTGAGGATTGTGAGAATTGTGGGGATTGTTGGGATTACTGGGATTGTGGGGAATATTGGGATTATGAGGATTAGTAGCATTATGGGGATTATTGGGATTGGGAGGAATATTGGGATTGTGAGGAATATTCGGAGGAATATTGGGATTGTGAGGAATATTCGGGTTGTGGTGATTGTTAGGATTATTGGGATTGTGGGTGGTGTTGGGATTATGAGGATTGTTGGGATTGTGGGTACTGTTGGTATTGTGTGAATTATGAGAATTATAGGGATTATTAGAATTTTGAGAATTAAGAGAATTATGGGTATTCTGTGCGTGGGGACTATTCCCATTCATGGGCGGCGGTCGCGTTTGAGGTGTACGGTAGTTGTCTTGTGACCTGAGATAGATGGACATTTATAAAGTCATCACATTATATCTATAAAATTAATATAAAGGTTTAAACTAGATAGTAATTCGTGGTTATTGGTATATTATCTTCTCTTGGTTATTATCTTGAAAATACTGCCATTGCTTTAATTTGTAATTTTTTTTTTATTTTATAAAAAATACTACTAAAGAGGATTATGAAACACTTTTTTTCCAATTCACTTAAAACAAAAGGTATTTAAGCGCCACATTCAACAATAACAATAGAACAAGCAGGTAGAAAATACAACTCTGTTTAAATAAAAATATTGGAATTTTAACTTTGTTTAAGTAAATCAGAAATAAAATTAAGATTGTAAGGCACCAAAAAAGAGACATATACATATATTTTTATTTCATACTGAAGTTGTAACGTATACAGAAAGAGCTCTTAGCTCTTATCTCTAATCTAACTTGTGTGTACATCAGTGGCGAAGCGTGAAATTTTAGCAGAGGTAAGTCGTTCCAAAATATACTATTTTCATATACGTATTAATGCAGAAAGAAATAAAGCTATTATATATATATATTTCAAATGAACATTCATACATTTAAATAATTAAATATACGTAATATTATAAGAAAATAATTTTAAGGTAAGACGTCTTGTATGGACCATTCGCCACTGGTGTACATATATAAAACATATAAAAATAAAAAAAAATCTATCTGAAATAATTTACCAATACATTGTTTACTTTCCAATAGTAGACGTTAAGTAACAATTTCATATATTCTGCTAGTAAATGCTTAGTAAGCCAGAAGATTCGTCAATAGCTAGTACGAACATTCTAATTGAATCTACACCAAATGACCACTTATATAATTTAACTTCACAAATTAGATCACTATATGTTTGAATCCTTGCGCTATTACGTAATTTTTATTTTTGTCTTGTAAGTTGTAACTATGTATTATTACTTTTGACTGTATACACTTATCATAAATGTCAACTTCTCACTTACAAAAATATTTAACATATACAAAAAGTTTAACTTTTTTAGGCTATAAAATTTCCAACACTGTTACACTCGCACCTTAAATAAATATTAAATAATAAACTACTTCTCACTCAGACAAAAAAAATTTGCCTATACTCTTTTAAACTAAAGTTTTCAGACCAAATTCTTGGCTAATATATCTGATCTAGACAAAAACTTGAACATGCAAGTTAACTTATTAAAACCTAGATAAAACTATGTGCAACAAAGAACAGCGAAGTGCGAACTGACCGGTGCGCGTCCGCGCGCGGGCAGTCCGGCGCGCCGGGCTCGTGCGCGGCCGCCGCCTCCAGCTTGCTGCGGGGGCGGGACGAGTCATTACTCATACTTAATGTAAGGTATCTATACAGATAAATAAAATTGAGGTGTCCGTTTGTAATGTCAAAATAACAGCTTTTTACTAAAAGCATATGGAAAAAAATTTTGTCTGTCTGTTTGTCTGTTTAAAAATAAAATAAAACGTATAAGTGCTTTCTTAGATTTACGCGAATATCTGAGATTTTAAATAAGACCAATCTTTTCGGGAGAGACGGGTCTGTCCCGTGACCATGATTGCTGTAAAACATTCGAAACGTCGGGAAGCAAAAATGAAAATAAATAAGCGAAAACATCCAAAAATATTTTTTCGGATTTTTTCGCTCATTTATTTTGTTATATTACCTACCTATATATAACAAATGTAATGTGTAACTCACATAGTAGGCGCAACCTTGAGGTCGTCGGGCGCGTTGGGCGGCAGGCGGCACGCGCCCGCCGGGTTGCCGCTGTACTCGTATGCGGGGCTGCCCTCGTACGAGTTTTGCTGTACAAGAAATAAATGGTTTGATTACTATTTTACACTTATAATATGAATCCTTTATTGTTAGCTGTCTTTATTTACTTTATTAGTGAAAAAGCTTTTGTTAATTTAATTTATTGTATACTAGCAGAACTCGCGGCTTCGTTCGCGTTCGTTAGGTTTCATACAAACTTTCATCACCTATTTTACCCACTTACGGGATGAATTTCGTAGAAGGCTAAAACATGTATTTATTTAATTGTATTGAAGAGCATTAATATCGAGTTTCAAGAAATATATTCTACGTGAGATCCAACCAGACATTAGTCCCACACATTGAAATCTACAAAGTATTCCGTGACGGTGTAATAAGCTTTATTCAATAATTATTAAAAAGTTAAATATAAAAAAAAAACATAATAATGTATAAAATTTGATGAAAAATGTTTAATTTTAAACATTTATCTGGTTTTAACATCTATCGGCACTCTGAGTGTTGGCGTTAACACGTCACGTGACCATGTCGATGACGACTTACATGAATTTACTCTCCATCCAAACTTGTCTATAGAAGTTTTCACTTCAATAAACATATATGAAAAAATAAGAATATATACTCACAGGGTTACTAGGATGCCTGTGCCTGTCCAAGGAGCCCTGCCCGTGCGCGGGGCGCGCGCTGTACGTGGCCGCCTCCTCGCTCTCTTTGGGCCCGAACAGACGCTCTTGGGCACTTGGACGGTTCTATGATAGAGGTACCTTTTAGTTTGTTTTTATAAATAGTTATTTTAATCGCAACCGTTAATGCCAAATATAAACATTTACTTGATTTCTGTTAATATTTATTACAAGTACATAAAATATCATGAGGATTGAGCATATTATAATTAATCGCTTAAAGTGTAAGCTGAAGTTTAAAACTGCCGTAATATCGCATACACAAAATATACAGACATATAAACAATACATTACCAATGTTTTTGTTTTCAATTATCTTTATTATAACGACCCACAATATTGTTTAATAAATATAATAAATATATATATATATATATATATATATATATATATATATATATATATATATATATATATATATATATATATATATATATATATATATATATATATATATATATATATGTATATATATATACAATAAAAAGCAGCTCACCGCAGGGTTATGCCGGAGGCCGTGGTGGCGGGCGGGCGGCGGCGCCGGCAGCAGCACGCCGCCCGGCGGCCGCGCCACCGCCGCGCTGCGCGGGGGCAGCTCTGGAACTAGGTATTGTTTATTTCTTATGTTACTATTACATTAAAAGTTATATCGACATCAAAACCGATATACCCTTTTAATTATTCGATGATGTTTTATTAGAAAAGTGAGTTAGTTACCCTTGAAATTTAATGAAATCAGTTGACAATTACCGAACGTATACACAGAAAATAATCACTGACCACCTCTTTATTTTTTAAAGTCAACCACAAGTTTTAGTTAAAGGCTTTCTTATGTCTCTTAATGGCAAATATCACATTCGAGATAATTTTATTTCCACAGAAATGAAATTAAACTATATTCAATTATGGCTATTAGCAGCCTAACCTGATCACGTTATGGTTTCGTAGTTCAGTAAGATTCAGAAATTCAATTGGACGCAGTTATCATTTTCATGTGCTATATGTGTTGATAAAATAAAATAATAAATATTTTAATTACATACCTAGATATAAAACAAAATGTTAATATCAATCAACAGAATCAATTTAGGAGGATAATTCTCAACTCACCAGTCCCATATAAAGGTGAATGTGGGGGAGAGTTCGACATCGGCATGCACTGGTACGGCGTCTCATTCGGCAAGCTCTGATTGCCGTTGGTTTGCGCGTTGCCGTTTGCGAACCCGTATTTACTATCGTAGCCACCTTGCTGTTATATAATGGACTTTATTTAGTTGGGAATAACGTTGAATTTACACTAAAAGTCTTTTTAACTGCCAATATATAATATAGGAAACTTTTACTATCTTATGCTTTCGTTAATATTTTCTACCTTTCCTTTCCAAAGTTGTAAAGCTTTATTAAGCTTTTTAAATCATTTTGACACATGAACAAATGAACAGATGAATATTAAAAGGCACGATCAGCCACGTAAGTATTGTAATATTACAAAACAGTAAACTATTATAAACAAACATTAATGTCGCATTTTTTTAAATGTGTAGCTGATCGACCCTCACCATCGATATGTAATGAGTATTTACCGAATAAGGCGGAGGTACTGCGTCGGCCATTTGATGGATATCGTCGTCATGGTCCATGTTATCTTGAGTAGTTGCTATCGAAGGGTCCGAAGAAGATTTCACTAATCTCGGCGCTGGTGGACTCACTTCTAAGTCACTTTCTGGACTAGACGCGTATGACAATCTATTCTCCGAACTCGACGACATAGAGAACAAAAAGTCGTCGGACAACGGCTCTGGCCTCTGTTCCCGCCATTTTGAATTTCCGCCATTTTGTTTTCCGTTTTTGAGCAGCGTCGAGGGTGGGTATGGAATGGGGTGATAAGACAAGACAAATGAATGATTGCTCAATTTATACATATACAAAAAAAATTTAGCGTCTGCCAATGATTAATGCAAGGTTCACACGAAAATCGACATTCAAATAAAAGTTGAAGTTTTTTTAAACAAACTTTTGAATTTCGCATGTAGTGTTTTATTTGAATGTTTATTTATTATTATTATCAAACATGGTATATCACATTGATCTCTGATTGTATTCACAAAATTATTCACACTATGTTTATTTGATTAAAGGCCAATAAGGGACAAAACAATATTCACAAAAATTATAAAGCGATTTTTCTGTAAAAAAAACATAAAATGCACATTTAATTAATAAAAAGCACAAAGATTAATAATTGAGATAACCAAGAGAATATAGAAGCAAAGTCAGTATAAGCAGCATTCGGAAAAATATTGTGTTAGATATTAGTATTGATAGAAACTAACATTAGTCTAATGGTAACTTTTCAAGTGAGTTTATTCTAAATGTTAATACTAAACGTAACCTAAATGTTGTTCTGATACAGGCTTATCTAAGCCATTATCTCTTTCCGCACTATCCTCATCTTTTCCTATTTTGTCCAACTCATCCAACTTGAGAGTTGGCAAAGAAAGATTTTTGACTTTGTCAAGAGATCTGACTGAGGCAGATGGAAGAGTCCGAGATTCGCTATATCTAAGATTATTGATTGGTTTATCATTGCATTTACAATTGGGAATTAAGCAAATTTTTTTCATAGATTTGTCCAATATAGGCCGAATAGGCATCTCTTTTTGAAGACGAGCTTTCCATTCTGGTACTTCATTGGACTTTTCCAATTCATCTTTGAAAAATAATGAAGCTGGTCTAAAGTTATCAGTTATTGGAACAACCGAAGTTGGTCTTTGTATATTTGGCACAGGAGATTTCGTAGACGTTTCCAAAACACTGAATGGCCTGTATGGTTGAGAAGTATTACTTTTATTGAAAATTTGGGAAAGTTCTGGACTGATGCTGGAATTTTGTAACCTAGGGTTCATTTTCGATCTTTGGAAATTTTGTCTCTCGTCGTATGAACTGAATAAGCCATGTCTGTTTCTATGAGGATAAGATTTAGGCACATTATACATGTTATTAGGCATGCACGGCATTGTTTCAGAGTAGTAGTATGGAACCACATGGTTTCTATTAGCATCATAAATATCGTGGCGATTAGTGTGGTTAGTATTCGAGTTTGATGGAGACATGTTCGTGCGTGGCTTTTGTGGAGATGGCGGATAGTAATTGATGGGATAAGATATGGGATAGAAGGCGGGGTAAGGGGATGGTGGTTGTGGAAAATATATGTCCGACACCATTTCAACGTGCTACACCGCAAGACAGAACAGAAAGAAATTGGTTAATATGCCTTGTACGTAAATACAGATAAAAAGAAATATAACGGCATTAGAATAAGTTTTTTTCTATAAAATAAGTGTGAAGAATGGTTTTGTAATTTCTTTTTGTGTGTACAACATAGGGTTTATTATTATTTAATTATTTTTTTACCGTTATACTTCTTTATAGAGTTACATAGAGCATATATGATATAAACTATACGAATGCACCCAGTACCTTTACCAAGCAAATATCTTGAAGCGTGATGCCTTTAACTGTCGATTTTATTGAAGTAATCATTTTAATTACTAAGGATTGATATTTAATAAAACCATATGAAAAGACTCTAATCGATAACAAATTACATAAATAGTTATAGTATAATAAAATTTTATATAAATTATGAAATATGAGATATACTATGACCTTGCTAAAACATTTTAAACATACGAAAACACAAAACATTTTCCTATATATTCATCTATCCAATAATGCTAGTGGTGGCGGAATTAATTTTATAAGGTTAATTGAAAGAAAAAATGGTATTCGTTTACTACAGTTGATAACTGTCTTACCACTGAAATGCTTTACAAACAGTCATAGTATAACTAACATTGATATCTAACCAACATCGAATGTGTATGTCGAAACGAATCGTGAGCACGAATCGATAAAATGTACAATTTCGACATATGCAAGTTATACACTATTCCATTAACCGACAAATAACTGTATGTGTGAAAAGACATTCACTCTCCCCGATATCCTAAACTGACCTATAAATTCCGTGATCACGATTCATATCACTCAACACATTACACATATTCCATTCATTCGACAGCTCATTCGTTCAGATGCACCCCGTCCACCGACCTTGGTCTCGGACACCCAGAGCTTCTGCGCCTGCGTGCGCTGCACCAGCTCGCACAGCTTGCCGAACCACGTGTTGAGGTTGGCGTCGCACAGCGTGATGGTGTGCGTGAACACGTGGCCCCACACGCGCTCCATGTGCTGGCATTGTTCTAGAAGCTTCTTTGAGGATTTGTGGGCTGATCTGGTGGTAGATGATAATTATCGATTATTATTGTTAATATATAAGGGGTTATCATGTTATGACAATAACCCGAGACATATGTAGGTATAAAAATAAAATGCTGTTCGTTGGTAAACACTTTACCTGAATGGCTGTACGCATTTGACCTATTTTTTTTTAATTTTCGTAAAAACTAAATGAGGTTTTTAGAGAAAAAGATGGAATAAAATGTCCGGAAAATTGGGAAAAACTGAAAAGCTTATTTGTATGGATTCTTAAAGATTATAAACTTTAATTGAATTTGAACAGGACAGCGTCTACCCAACTCTCTACGCAGCTCTTTTTTTTCAAAATTCAAATTCAAAATTCAAAATCTTTTATTCAGCCTTAAACTATTACAATTTTTACTGAACGTCATGAGTCTACTAACAGTTCGGAAAGAAGAAGCCTCAGACCTGAGAAGAACTGGCGAAAGAAACTCAGCGGGACTAATATTAACTCGTTACCTTTTTTGCTGTAGAACAACACCCCTCGTTAAACATATTGCTCTTACCTTATATAAAATCTATTTTATTATAACAACATAAGACAACAAAATACAAATAAAATACTCACTTGGGTAAACGACTTCTCAATTGTTTTATAATATGTTTGCTGTCTGCCTTCAAGAATATGACAATGGGGTAAAATTGGGCGTAGTTGAGTCTGTCGACAGCGTTCGGCGTGATGTCCAATAGTGCGTGCTTGCTTTTCTCCATTATGCTCCTGATGCTCGATAGTCGGATGATACCGGTCGACTTCGACTTACTATCTTCTAACGTGTTGTCCATTTCTAAATGAGGTTTAAAAACTAAATTTTATTTAACAAATATTAGTTACATATTCGTTAAACATTTATTTTCAATCATCTATTCTAATATTATAGAGAGAAAAAGAAATGTTTTTTTTTGTTTGTTTATTTGTACCGAATAGGCCCCGAAACTACTGAACCAATGTAGATGAAATTTGGTAAGTAGATAGTTTGTGACCTCGGGAAGGACATAGGATAGTTTTAATCCGGGAAATCATGCCTTAAGGGGTTGAAAATGGGGGGTGAAAGTTTATATGGGGAAGCAACCGAGCGAGGGTGAGTCGGTAGATAGCAATATTCTTATCATCACATACTATATATCGTATATAGGTCATCACAACGAATTCCGTCCAGCGACATTACAAACCGGGCCAAACGTGTCGTCAAATAACAAAGTAAGCAGTAGTAAAAAAGTAAGAGTTACGTGGCGAAGCGAATCTGTCGGCACAGTCGGCCAGCAGGCGCGCGCGCGCGGCGTCGGCGGCGGCGCCCAGCACGATGACGGGGCGCACGAAGGCCGGCGGCCGCAGCGCCACGCGCTCGTACGCCGGGAACTTGCTGATGCTGTCCGACAGCACCACCTCGTCCCAGTGCTCCTGTTCGTGGTGGATCGTTCCGTTGTACGACTTCCGGTTATATTGTCGAATTAGCTTCGTATATTTAATTATTGTGTTGTCATCGAAGCTACGTTATACGGCAATAAAATATAAAGTCATAAAGAGCAATAATATAAATTATAACATATGTATACGGCGTACTTGTAAATAATAAGTATGAGTGATCGATTGGTATGTAACTTAAGAGGAAACCTTTTTATTTTGACTTAAAGGTGCTATATTTAAATAAAGAATATATTTTAATGTATTGTTACTATAATATGAATAATATGTAGATACATACATCGTACACGATCACATATTTTTATAAATATTTTTATACAAATTTACCGATTACTATGACACAAAAAAATCGATTTTTTTTTTATTAAAAAAAAAATATTTTTTGTTATTACAAAATAAACAATACTAAGATTTTAATAATATAATTTTTTTTTATAATTTATTATGCATAATGTGTTCACCTTGCCCAGACTCTTGCTGCGGCGGTGCGTGGAGCGGCGGCGGCGGAAGAAGTAGTGCTTGGCGTCGGCGCCCGACAGCTCCTTCTTGGTGGCGTTGAACTGCGCCGTGGCGAGCTCCTCCGCGCGCGCCTTGTTCGGGATCGTGCCCTTCTGCACCTCCTGGTTGTTGCGGCCTGGTCATTTGAACAATATAGTTTTTTTTAATTTAATTTTAAAGATGAAAAGCGCTTTGCTTAATGGTTTTTTGTATACTATAATAGGGAGCCTTTTTCACCCTTTAACTTCAAAAAAAAAACAACTTTAAAATTATTTTGGAAAAATCTGTTTTTTTTTTTTAGTTTTTAATGATTTTGTGTATTTGCCCCTCATTCGGGAAGTCAAAACGTAAAACCCACCTTATGGCTCAAATACGATATATTTTTTACTAAGTAGTAACGACTCACCCTCGTTTTGCTCGGGTTCGTCCCTAGATACGTTTTAATTTTTTTTTTCTAAAATAAAAATAGCCTATGTTACTCCCTATAACATCACATATCTTTCAGTGAAAGTCCCGTCAAAAATAGTACAGCCGTTTCAGAGATCATCCGGAACAAACAGACAGACAGACAGAGAAAAATTAAAAAAAAAAGTGGTTTTCTTATAAGTACCGTAAATAATTTCATATGCATTTAGTGAAACGCAATACACAACAGACACTTCAATTTTATTTATCTGTATAGATTAGTATTGAAGTCTATAAATTTTTTAAAACAAAGTAACATAAATATACAACTAATATGCAAGGCCGATATTATAGATTTCACTCTTCTGTATGAAGACAACATCCTCCGAATGCAAACGTCAATTTCACACCGAGCAATTAACAAAAGTCAATTACAATAATTGAAATCAAAAGCCAAAAACAATAAACCTACATACATATCGTGTCATGTCGAATACGTAAAGCCGTAAATGTAAATGTCCCGCCTCACCTATCCGGTACACGTGCCAGGCGCCGACGGTGCCGTGGTGCAGGGTGTCGAGCACGTGGAACACGTCTCCGCAGCGGAACGACATCTCGCCCTCCGTCGGCTCCGTGTAGTGGAAGTGGGTTTTGATGTGGAAGGAATCTCCCGCTGGAATAGATACGGGTGTTCTTTATATCGCTTAGGTCATCACTCGACCGCCATTAATATTATTTATGTCTAGTTTTTGATGTATGAAAACATACATAGATACACATTTGTCAACAAATATAATCCGCAAAAAGTGGCGTCGACATGCGACGTTAAGTCGAACCAAAGAATAAAATTAAAAAAATCTAAAGTTCTAACAACGTGCAAGCAGTGAACAGAAGAGATTTAAAAAAAGCGTAATTCATTTTTAAATAGCGTAATTCAATTTCGAATTCCTCACTTCCTTTTGAGGGCACTTTTGAGACGCTAATTGTGTATCTTGAGTTTTTTTATATAAATGTGTTAGTGGTAGCTTTAATTTTCGTGACTAAGATGCAGTTAGGAGATAGCGTGATTCTTTTTGTTATTGTATTATTGTTATTGTATCAACGTGCTATATTAAAAAATTACATCTAGGTATATATAACAAGAATAAAGAAGTGTAATTTCGGTGTAAATATATACGTATGTATGTGTGTATGCATGTATGAGTACTTATGTATATGTGTAATTTTCCACCTGCGATCCAGGCATGCGAGTATACTAAAGTTTTTTGAAAGTATAGAATCTAGTAATTGCTATGCAGACGATAGCACTGTGGATGCCCTGTACACTGGCCGCGCTAATATTTCTCGGGAATTCGTCGACGAGAGCCGGAACAAACTTGTGTCTGAAGTCGAATCTTTGTTAACCAAAGTCTCGGATTGGGGTCGACTAAACTTAGTCCAATTTAACCCCAAAAAGACACAAGTTTGCGCGTTAACCGCTAAAAAGTCGCCGTTTATCGTAGCTCCTCAATTTGAGGACACTCCTCTGTCTCCCACAGCCAGTATCGGAATACTTGGCGTCGACATCTCGAGCAACGTCCAGTTCCGTGGTCAATTGGAAGGTAAGGCCAAACTGGCCTCAAAGAAGCTTGGTGTGCTCAGCAAGGCGAGACAGTACTTCACGTCGCGTCAGCGTCTTATTCTTTATAAGGCGCAAATTCGGCCCCACATGGAGTACTGTTCTCATCTTTGGGCGGGAGCTCCCCAGTACCAGCTACTTCCATTTGACCGCATTCAACGTAGGGCGGCTCGAGTTATCGACGATCAAGCTCTCTCCGATCGGCTTGATCCATTAGCTCTGCGTAGAGATGTTGGATCACTTTGCATCTTCTACCGCATTTATCACGGGGAGTGTTCCGAGGAATTGTTCGGACTGATCCCGGCTGCTGTATTTCATCATCGGACATCGCGCCAAAATAGTAAATTCCATCCACACCACCTCGATGTCCAGCGTTCCACAACAGTGCGATTTTTAAGGCATTTTCTGCCTCGCACAACCACCCTGTGGAACCAGCTATCGCCGGCGGTCTTTCCGAACCGCTACGACCTGGCCACCTTCAAGAAGAGAGCGTATACTTTCCTTAAAGGCCGGCAACGCATCTGCAAGCCCTGCGGTGTCGCAGATGTCCATGGGCGGCGGTGATCACTTTCCATCAGGTGAGCCTCCTGCCCGTTTGCCCCCTTAGTCCCATAAAAAAAAAAAAAAAAAAAAACTCATAAAAAAACTCACGGATCTGCCCACTAGCGACCGCGTTGTATTCTTCCGGCGAGTGCTGCACTATGAGGTCTATCCTCTCCTGTAGACTCAGCAGGAACAGTACCGCTTCCTCCCGAGTCACACCCTTCATTTCCATGTCGTTCACCTTTAAAATAAATATATTTAAATGTTATTCTGTTTATAATATTAGCTTTTTTGTTATTCTGTTGAATGATTTATTCATTTGAGAAAAGTATCGTAACGGTGTAAATCCTTTCTATGAAACAAAACGTACAAATTTATGTAAAAAATTAATATGCACAGTGCATATTTCAGGAAGCCCGTTTCCAATAGTGGGACGTTAAAAATTTTATAACATAGGCTATGTTATAAAATTTACTTTTTATACCTACTTTTTATACCTAGCCTACAGTAACCCATATGTTACTCTAGGTCACAGTCTAACTGCGTACTATGTATGCCACGATCCCTTTTCAGCGTCACACAGACACATGCGTAGCCACTGCCAGAGCACAAACACACACACACACCTCCACATTCGCGACCGCAGCCCGGATTACCTTGAGTATCTTGTCGGCGGGCTGCAGGCCCTGCAGCGCGGCGGGGCTGGCGGCCTGCACGCCCGACACGAACACGCCGGAGCGGTTGCCGCCGCACAGCCGCAGCCCCACCGACCCTTCCTTCTGGAAGCTTATCAGTCGCGGTTCGCTCCTGGAATGGAATTGGACGGTAACGTTTTAGAATCATTAGGCCCATTTATTTTAACGGAAACGTTGTCGGAGATGTCCAAAAATACCAATTTTCATGGCGAACAGTTTGGAAGTTAAAGCGTTGTAGAACTATCGCATTCTTTGCTTCGATGTTTGCATAATGACATATTGCCTAACCCCAGTTAATTTTTAGGTAGACGACGATGGCGAAGTATTCAGTATAAGCGAACAGCAAAAACAGCGGCATGGCCACATGTATGGTTCTTTAAGCTATAGTTTCACCGAGTACGTAGCGTAGTTGTCGACATCCAATTATTTTTTATTTTCCAACCAATTTTTTAATGCTCTTTTGTAACGTGGTTTCGAAGTTTGCTAGTAAAATATATATTTACAATGTAGTAAATAGTATAGATATACATTAAACACTTACGGTGGCTTATTTCTTTGATTGGTCATGCCATCTTCTTCATACAATTGCCTACGACTACTGTAGTAATCTGAAAATATTAATATATCTATAATAATTCATACTACATACTAGAAACAATGAAATTAATGTATAGATAAGACAATAAAAAAATAATATGTACATACTACATAGGTATATTCAAAACATAAAGAATTTAAAAATATATTTTTATGTATGTACATATCGATCGAAATATTTGATAATAATAATTTCCTTATGACCGATTTCGATCATGGCGGCCAGTCTCACTTATACTATGCATCTGCACAGAAAATGTATAGTGCACGAGTATTGGCGCAAACACAAATGCAATCCTTATTCTTGTAACTCTTATACTACGATGTGACCATAGTTCGAAATTCACGGTGAAAGTACAGGCATAGGACCAATGCGATACGTTCTTTCCGTGCCAACTGCCCACCTCCGGGCTGTTACTGAGAATTTTCTAGCAAAAAAACTCCACACTTGAATCGAACACATGACCACTGGATCTGCAGCCGTTCATTCTATCCACTAACCAACGAATCAGTCGATATATCAAAGTTAAAAAGCCATATATACCGTCACTCCTCGGAGGAGGTGGCCTTGGAGGCTGTTCATCATGAGACATTCCTCGTCTATTGTCACTTCGTACTGGCGCTGCTACATATAAGTTCTGTCCACTGCTAGAATACGGTGATGACAAATTGTCACCACTGTTCGGGAACGTTGTGTGAGGTGTAGCCTCTGAAGATGAGAAATCTGTATGTAAAAAGAACATTGTTTAGAAGAAATTATTCTAATATCCTAGATTATAAAAAAAATGTATACACATGGAGTAGATGGCTCAGTGGTGTCACGCTCTTACTGCAAAAATAGAATCTTACAACGTATCTGCTAAAATTAAATAGTGCTCACACATTTCCTTACAAACAAAAAATATACAAGAAAGAAGAAGATAGTGATAATCTTTTTTTTTAACATATTTAGATAAAAATATATGATTACAAATATAGAAAAAGATTACAAATATTTCATTCAAAGATCAAGAATTGCATGCAGCGGAGAAGAAAAGTCTGTAGTTTAAGTAGTATCAGAATTTGCATAAAGTTATAAGCAACTAAAGGTATAATATTAGTAAAATATTGTTGGAAATATCTTTAAGATGAAAAAAAATCCTGAAATTTGAAATTTCATGCGATTAATACAATACAATAAATATTTGAACATGATTTTAATAAATTATGCGTTGATTTCAAATTTAAAGTTAAATTCCTTACTAGCGGTTCACCCTCGCTTTGCTCGGGTTCGCCCCAAAAAAAACAAAAAGAAACCTATCCCTCGGGAACCGTAAATTTTTCCAAGATAAAAATTAGCCTATGTGTTATTGCAGACTATAATCTATCTCTGTGCCAAATTTGATCCAGATCCATTCAGCCGTTCTGGCGTGAAAGAGTAACAAACATCCATACATACTCACAAACTTTCACATTTATCTATACATATAATAAAATTGTAACTAAGTCGAATCTGTACATTAAATATTTTTTTGAAAATCTAATTGAAATAAACATTATTATCGATATAGAGTCCAAATCTATAGTTTTTAGAATTTTTGTCTATCTGTTACCGCATCATGAGAAAACCACTGGTCAGATTTTGATGAAATTAGGTATGATGATAGCTGGTTATCCGGGTCAACGTGTAGGATATTTTTTACCGCGGGAAAATATCTCATTTCTGAGAAAAAATACATAAACTGCATTGTAAGAGTATACTAATATGTAAAACCTAAGAATTTGGTTTTTGGTCATCTGAACGCGGGCGGAGCCGCGGGCAATGCTAGTGTATAGATAAAAATAATACGAGTAGTGTATTATTAGAAATTTAATTTAGTAAAATAAATGATAAATTTCATTTTTCTAAGCTTTCTTAAAGACAAAGTGCCAAGGATATAACATACATACACTGTGATTGTCTAAATATCACATTACGCAAGAGAAGGCCAACTGAGGTTAAGGATACCGTCAATAATGGAAACGGGTTTAATAAAGTATGCGTCATGGGTGTTAGTTCCGTAACTAATAGGTTTTCTATAATACTAGTAGAGCTGTCCTTATTTTGCTTGTTAATTGCATTATAGGGGGTTGATATTATATTATTTTTTATTGTCAACTAATATATAATAACTATAATATATAATAACTATATATAATAACTAGTGATTCATATATGATCATTTGTTTCGGAATTACTTTAAATACTTAATGTATTTAAAACACATTTTTTCCACTCAAAGCTGTAACTATACATTTAAGAAGTCATAAACAATAACTAAAAGATTAAGTTTCAATTGACGACACGTCTGGTTCAGTTTGTAGTGACCGTACTTGTTGTAGCAGCGGTCGCGGGTTCGAGTCCCGCTGGTGCAATTCATTTGTGTGATGAGCACGAATGTTTGTACTCCAGCCATGGGTGTTTATATTTATAATATGTATGTTTTTACAGTTATTTACTTGTGTAGTGTATCAACTATCCGGTATCCATAACACAAGCCTCGTAGCTTACCTTTCAACTAGATGGTGTTGTGTGTTAATGTCCCAACATATTTAAAAAAAAATACATACCTAGGCTACTATAATTGTTTTGATTGTAATTCCCATTGGTCACAGTCTCTTCTCTTATAAGTTCTCTAGTGATGACCAGATTGAGTCTGTCCTTGCAAGACTCAACGAGCTTCTTAGCTTCCTTCAGAGTCATTGCGTCTGTTACTGCTGTGTTATTGATTCGAGTAATAACATCTCCTTCACATAATCCTTGACCAGCTTGGTTTAGCTGTTCTCTTGCTCGCATTGTTAGCTCTTTGACATAGATTTTGCAGCCAAGAACGATGCCAAAATCTGGAATTAAAATTCGATAGAGTTAGAGTTTATTTCCTAAAACGGTACATACATTTAATTTGAAATAACATAAAATATTATTTAATACATTCGAAATTGCTCCTAATTTTAAAATAGAGAAAAAATTAAAAAAATATATATTTACTTGAAGTGTATAATATTTTTTCTTTTCTAAGCAATGTATATAAGTACGCATATATTAAAACTGGCAAAAAAATTAAAGTCCTTGCAGTCATAGACGTTGGTAACGTAATGCCAAAGGTATCATTATGAAATCTCGTTACATACTCTACATGTAGCGTAATTATTATAATAGTGTAACTACAGTTACTTACGTTGGTAAGTAATTAACATAAGATTTGAATGCTTAGCCCTTAGTAGGGTTTCATTTAAAGTGAAGTTTTTTAAACTTTTTAACTGTTGTTGTACAGGTTTGGTAATATTAGGTAAGAACACAGTAATTAATATTTTTATATACACACACAGAATTAACATATTTTTCTTTATTTTAAGTATTAAAAAGACTTTTATCCTCCATTTTTAATAACAAAATGTATTCAGCCTTTCTTAACGTCCTATAGGTGTCCGGATCTTCTTTCAATGCGAGGCGTCCATTAAAAATTTAAAAATCCCCCTACGCAAATTAATTGTCATTTAACGAGTACACTGGCACGCGTGAAGCACTTTATCGAGTAATCATACGTCAAAATGCCTTACAACATTTTGGAAAAGAGCTGATACTTTACACTGCTGGACCAATATAATCAAACATAGTTAAAACCACTGCAAGGAAACTGGCTTTCAAATGAAAAAAAACTGCATCGAAATCGGTCCATCCATTTAAGAGCAACGATGCCACAGACACACACACACAGACAGACATCGACGTCAAACTTATAACACCCCTCTTTTTGCATCGGGGGTTAAAAACCATACTGGCCAAGCCAAATTGCTAAACAGCAAGATACAGCTATTTAATACTAGAAAAGGAACTATTTCCAACCTTCTTTCTTCCCATTCCTAGTGAGTGCCAACTTAATGGTAGTGGGGGCGGTTGGTGGTGGGGCCGGAGCTCGTCTCCGAACCACAAGAGACACTGTTGCTCCAGACTCCCGTAGAACTTGAACCGCCCGCGCGTATTCCACATTCTCTAAAGGCACTCCGTTTACAGATACTATCCTGTCATTTACTCTGAAAATACATATTATATAGCTTTTCAATAATAATGATTATATTATTAAGTATACTCTATGTTAATAAAATGATGCCCAAAGAGGTTTGATTTGACGTAGGAATTAAATCATTTAATCATTAATTTTGACGACACGTTTGGCTCAGTTTCTAGTGTACTTGCTGTACCAGCGGTCGCGGGTTCGAGTCCCGCTGGAGGCATTAATTTGTGGGATAAGCACAGATGTTTGTACTCTAGTCATGGGTGTTTATATTTTATAATTTTTTTATATTTAAAGTTATAAATGTGTAGTGTATCAACTATCTGGTATCCATAACACAAGCCTCATAAGCTTACCATGGAACTAGATGGTGCTGTGTGTTAATATTCCAACATATTTTGATTTATTTTAGAAATTATTTATATTTTTAGTCATTATTTTGCAAATAGGTATATGTTCTTATACAAATATCATGTTAACATTAATGGGACTTTAATATGAATATAGGCATAATTATTTCTTTAAGAAAAAAATGATTGAAATAAAAATATTTTATAACTGTATTTAAATTTCCTATTGCAAAGTTAAGAAGAGAAATTATAAAAAGTACAAAAAAAAATAACTCTCGTGATGAGTTTTAACTTATTAGTTAGCTGTTATTACAGCGGAAGTTATTATTTTTGATATAAATTGCATAATATATCAAATTTCGTTCGGTAGTAATAAACTAAGAAATAGAAAAATGTTGGAATTTATCGTAAGTGTACTAACTGTAGTTTATCTTCCGCAGGACCACCTCTCAGCACATCAGAAACAGCAATGGAAGGGTCGCCGCTCGCGAAGTGCGGGTTGTCTCTACCCCCAGACACGGCGATACCGAAACCGTAACCGGGCACCCTGTTTAGTCGAACCCTGTGTGTTTCCCAGCCGGAGCTACGTTCCGCGGTCTGCGAACAATAAACATAACATTTATCTATACATATAATAAAATTGTAACTACGCCGAATCTGTATATTAAATATTTTTTTGGAAAATCTTATTGAAATAAATATTATTATCGATATAGAGGCCGAATCTATAGTTTTTAGAATGTTTATCTGTCTGTCTTTCTGTCTGTCTGTCTGTCTGTTTGTCTGTCTGTCTATTACCGCACCACAGAAAAACCACTGGAGGGATTTTGATGAAATTTGGTATGGTGATAGCTGGTTATACGGGTCAACATATAAGATACTTTTTACCGCGGAAAAATATCTATTTTTTAAGAAAAAATACAAAAACTGCAATGTAAGAGTATACTAATAAGTAAAACCTAAGAATTTGGTTTTAGGTCATCTGAACGCGGGCGGAAACGAACGGTCATGAAAAATTATAATAATTATGACTAGGTTAAAAAATTCTCCATCTATCAGGTTGTTTTGAACCTTTTCATCGATTAAACATATAATCGTGTAAGGTTGCATTATATATGAGCGTTTTAATGAAAAATTAATATATTTGATTAATTTGTAATAATTTATGTATAAAGCATTTATTTTTGTGACCTTGGCTGATAGGAATGTATTTAAAAAAAATAAAATGGATGCGGACATTCATTTGTTTCATAAATGTTGATACGTTTAATCGATATTGTATATTTGAGATATGTCTGTAAATATGTAATAAATGACTCCGTTATCTACAGTCTACTTTAAGTTAGACTAAATAAAATTAAATATGTATATTTCATTTTCATAAATATAAGTCTAAAGTAACCAGCCATGCTAGTTAATATTAATAGAAGTCAAAGAGATTGTACTACAAGAAAAATAATTACATAACTTCAATAACAAACTTTAGTATTTTTTAACATCTCAGATAAAAAGCCATAAAGTCGTATAAACTCATTTCTAAAACATAACAGTAGATTGTAATCTGAGCTTGATGAGGCTTTTCACAAAGGATCAAAGCGAGTTGTGTAAACAAAGAAACAAGTTTGAACTGCAAAGTGCAATGGATACTCAGCCTGCCCTTCCCTATTTCTCAGATTACCTACACTACTAGAATGTTAGTAATGACCTAAATTACGTGAAATAGTTGTAATTATTGACTCATTTTGAATAAATTTAAATATCTTAAAACATAATATATAGATAATAATACTTATTAGATTTACGCGAATATTTGACATTTTAAATTAAAAAAAAATGACTAGAAGAGACTTCTCGTGTCCATGAATGTTGTAAAGCATTCGAAAATTCAGGAATCAAAAATCAAAATATATCCACGAAAAAGTCCGAAAAGATAGTGTTATTTAAAACCATATAGATACTTATAATATTTACAAAGCTTACGCAGATTATCATTTGCGCAGGTACTTTATTACACAGCAACAAAACGTTAAAATGCCTGTAGTATGAAAGTTAGACGTATGTAATAGAAATGCGATCTCTTAGAAGACTGCGCGGCATCAGTTTGCTGATAAAATTGCAATGAGACG
Source organism: Brenthis hecate (assembly GCA_951806755.1). Taxonomy (NCBI): domain Eukaryota; kingdom Metazoa; phylum Arthropoda; class Insecta; order Lepidoptera; family Nymphalidae; genus Brenthis; species Brenthis hecate. The sequence goes on from OX638278.1 coordinate 977,931, forward strand.
TAGCGTGGCAGATTATAATGAAAGTATATATATTAATTCATAATGAAAAAAAAATACGCTCTAGTGGTTTGGGCATGTAAAAACAACAATCACAAAGACATACAAAGTATATATGTACTACTAGTCATTACTATGAATGGAATATACAGTAAGGGAGAGAACTCGAAGGACTTTTAAAGACTAAGTATTGATTACACTTAAGAAGATGACGTCATAAGTTCTCCTAACGTACGTATTTGTAAAGAATTATAATTATACTGGAAGAGAGAGAGCTATGTACATATATACATTTTAGAGATCGTAGAACTTGGCACTCTATTTGGCTACCATGGCAAGAGATATAACATGGAACTATGTGGCATTTTTTGCATATATGTAGTAATGGAAATTCCCAAGGAGGTTTGATGTCAGGCAGGCGGCCGGTCGTAAAACCTTTGCCAAATCCTATCAGCAGTACAGAAGATGTACTGCGCGGACCCCAAGTGATTGGGAAATGGGTAAGGAGGAGATGTAGTAATGGAAAATTATATTTTTGAAGTAAACTTCTTTACGCACGTTTCTTGGGGAGTAAGCTGGTGAATGCTTGACGAGAGCGTTACGAAAAGTGTGATCTTGAGAGGCGAACGTTTGTTTACATGGTGACCGTTGTTATTGTCTGACAAATTTTATATACCTAATATTATATTCTTTCCTTAAACGATATTCCATAAATATATGATTGTAAAATGCCTAATATGCGTTATTTAATAATTTTAATTAAAAATTATCATTCCTTTTACAAACAAAGAGTTATGACACGGGATATCTTTAGCCATTTTTGTTCTGTTACGCCAAAGAAGTATAACTTCTTACGCGCGTACATAAGTACACACACGTTTTTTTTAGTATCTCGCCTATCCCAATTATTTAAAACTTAAATTTAATTTCATAAAGAGTACCGATAATCTACAGAAGTTTAATTCTTGCGCGTGTACACATTCATACAAGCACTCTTTATTTTTTTTAATGTGTTATAGCCTAATAAATAAATACACTTAAAGTATAAACCCTTAGGTAATTTACTAAGCTTATCCATTAATTACGCAAAAAAAACATTGGTCAGACACTAGCCTTCGATAGCTGACCTAGATATATTAACGGGAGATAGCGCGATATATTGCATAAAAAAACCCTTTGTTACTTTGTTAGCCATACCGATATTACGGTTGCGCAACTTATCGTAATCTGGTTAGAAATCCTATTACATAGCCATCGGCATCGGTAATGGACACATTTGAAGGTTGTTCGTATTTAAAAGGGAATTTAAAGGTTTAATTTGTAAGTCCATTCATAAATTATTAATATATTTTTATCGTACAGATTATTTTTTGATTTATTTGCTAATTTTTAGTTACTGAGTAAAAATCTATACTTACAGGCTACATTTTTAGAGTAGCAAAGACAATGCAAAGCTTTTATTTTTTGTATTGTTTGTAATAATACTGAGGTAAGGTCGTATTATACCTTTTCGTGGATAAGCTACGTACAGTAAGTATGGTGCACGCACGGCCGTCGGCCAATTATCATGACTCCCGCTTCGCATTCCATCCATTCGTTTTTGACAGACCAAAAATCCTATATCGTCCTTTTGAACACTATTTACATCAATAACAATTAACGTGTAGCTTTAATTCTGTTACAATTTATTATAGACTAGATGTACCCCACGGTTTCACACGCGTTAAATTTCTTTGATTATAAACATCAGTTTTACATTAATGTATAGAAGTCTGCCCGATTTTTTGACTGCAAAATTTTTCAAATCGGCTTAGTAGTTCCAGAGATTAGCGCGTTCAATCAAACAAACAAACTCTGTCTCTTTATAATATTAGTAGATACATATACTAATATTGATTTAACATATTTTATTACAAGTATCTAGTAATAGTTATTTTTAGTCATAATAGTAATCTCAATCGAATCAACTCATCGTAATTACAAAGAGGCACCTCAGCCAGCTCACAGTTCAAGTTACCACGATAAGAAATCCATCAAAATTCTTCACATCAATCTATTGTCATGCTAAGTTAAGGCGTTGCATTACTAATGTCTAATAGTATCATGTTTGTATCAAGATTCACTTTGAATTTAGTTTGAATAGACGAAAGTGAGCTGGCAAATAAACAAGTACTAATATCACCTAATTAAGTCTAAAAACAAATATATTTGAGATTTTTTTGAAATTTGAGAGCAAAATCCCATTAATCCATATCCATACTTAATATTATATGTGAAAGTTTGTGAGGATGGATGGATGTTTGTTACTCAATCACGCCAGAACGGCTAAACAGATCTGTATGAAATTTCGCACAGAGATAGATTATCTGGAGTAGCACATAGGTTACTTTTTATCCCGGAAATATCTACGGTTCCCGTGGGATAATTTGTTTTTGTTTCTTACTAGGGACGAACCCGAGTGAATCGAGGGAGAGTCTCTAGTCTATACATATAATAAAAAAGTCGAATCTGTACATTAAATATTTTTTGGAAAATCTAATTGAAATAGACATTATTATCGATACAGAGTCCGAATCTATAGTGTTTAGAATTTTTGTCTGTCTGTTTGTCTGTCTGTTACCGCGTCACGTGAAAACCACTGGACATATTTTGATGAAATTTGGTATGATGATAGCTGGTTATCCGGGTCAACATATAGAATACTTTTTACCGCGGGAAAATATCTCATTTCTGAGAAAAAATACAAAAACTGAATTGTAAGAGTATACTAATATGTAAAACCTAAGAATTTGCTTTTTGGTCATCTGAATGTGGGCGGAGCCGCGGGCAATTCTAGTATTAATATAAATCTATAAATAACTACGCATAAATCATTGAAGAAAAGTATTTAGTGAAAATATTTGAATAATTAGCTATACGCTTAACTACTGCATACATTATTAGTGCATTCCATCAACTAAATGAATGAATCATAAAAAAATGTTCTATTTGAGTGAATTTAATAGAATTCCGGTGATAATATATGAAGTTTACGTTATGCACTGAATGTTAAGTAACACTTACATCCGTTTTACATCCTTTATATGAATATGTTCAAGGATACGATATCAGTGGATGATGAAAGCCATTTTATAATACTTTTAAAATGAAGCAATTAAAATGAAATTTTGAACTTAATCTATACTAATATTATAAAGAGGTAAAGTTTGTGAGTTTGTGACGTTGTAGGGGGTAATCTTTGGATCTACTTAACCGATTTAGATGACATTTGGTAAGAAGATAGTTCGACACCATTTTCATCACGGAAAAACCACAGGAGGGATTTTCACGAAATTTGGTATGGTGATAGCTGGTTTTTCGGGTCAACATATAGGATACTTTTTACCGCGGGAAAATATCTCAACTCTGAGAAAAAATACAAAAACTCCATTGAAAGAATATACTAAAAAAGTAAAGCCTAAGAATTTGGTTTTTGGTCATCTGAACGCGGGCGGAGCCGCGGGCAATGTACGCGGGCTAGTATTAAATATAATAATATGTATTATTAGAAAATCAATCGCAAACTAAAACCTTAGAGTTAATGAAAATATGTATGAATGCAAAGTAGGTTTGAAAGGCGTAGAAGCCGTACCACCGTAAACAGATTAGATTAGTCTCAGAGGACACGGAGTTGAAACTTGAACGATAAACCACAGAAAATTCGATTAGGTAGGTAATGTCGGGATTAACATATTACAAAACAGTCGTTTCATCTTTACAAACACTACACTCCAGCGGCTAGAGTTATAACTTATGACGTAAAAAAAGCTTCATAATTACGACATTTTAAAATTTAAATGTAAATGAAATATTTTAAGTGCGCATTTATTTTTACTAGCTGATAGATCAGATTAACTCATACTTTACTGACCAGACATTTTAGTTATAATTTACTAGCGACTCACCCTCGCTTCGCTCGGGTTCGTCCCTAAAAGTACGTTTTAGCATTTAGTATAGAATAGACTATATGTACATGCATAGGTATGGAAAAGTAAATAAGTACTTTATAAAATAAAAAATATAATATCCCTTACTTGAGAAATGATTGATTCCCCTTGCCCCCTTTTCACCCCTTTAAGGGAAAATTTCTGGGATAAAAATTATCCTATGTCCTTCCCAGGGTTTCAACCATATTTCATCTAAATCGGTTCAGCCGTTTAGTTGTGAAATGGTAACAGACAAACAAACAGAGTTACTTTCGTATTTATATTAGTAAGTATGGAAGTATGGATTCTGTTATCATGGGAAATACCTATACCCGCGAAGACTAGATAAAAATTAACCTAACTGACTTTCGCTAAATATCATAAATACTATCGAAATAGGAGTATCTGATGTACGCAGTATATATTATACTAGCGACTCACCCTCGCTCCGCTCGGGTTCGTCCCTGGGATGGGGTCTGGGAGGACCACCCTTATCCTTATCACTTAGGGGTATGGAAAATAGATAGTAGCCGATTCTCAGACCTACTGAATACGCATATAAAATTTGGTGAAAATCGGTAAAGCCGTTTCGGAGGAGTACGGTAACTAACATTGTGACATGGAAATTTTATATATAAGATTATCATTCAGTCAAGCGCTAGTTTGTAGGATATATTGATTAATGCATTGTTATTCACGTCTCTCAAAGCATTAACGAGTTCTTGATTATACGTGCATTTGTAAACTTCCTACACATTTGATGAGATATGATGCAAGTTATAATATGTTATTTCCCATATTAAAATTAATATAAATATACTTTTAAACCTATAGGTATACTAGTGACTCACTCTCGTTCCGTTCAGGTTCGTCCCTAGGTTGGACCAATATTATCACTTAGGGGTATGGAAAATAGTTAACGTCCGATTCTCAGACCTATTGCATATACACACAAAATTTCATAAGAATCGATCAAGTCGTTTCGGAGGAATTTTGTTACAAACACTGTGACACGAGAATTTTATATATTAGCTAATGTGTAATAATATTCGATTATTAAATTAAATAAGTATATAAAAGACCAAAGGGTTTGTAAATTGTATCGCTCTCAAAAATGTAGCTTTCTAGTGAATTCAGGACTTATCTCTTACATTCATATTAACACAAATAACGAAACAATCAAGCAAATTAATTGATATTATATATTGAATTAGCTACTTTATGTTCACGCTAATATACTCCATGAACTAAATTAATTAAATCAAAATAGAAGATGGAAGAAAGAAAAAGAAAACTGAGACTTGTGTCTGGGACCTTTGTCGCAGTCGTATGATCTGGGTAACGTGACTTTATTCTCTACATAGGTACGTTTCATAAACCTTTTAAAATGAGTAGGTACTGGTAACAAATGTAGGTTGTAGCTGACATAGTGGAGCTGTCTAGTTTTGTGTTATTTTATTAACATTTTTAAGCAACAAAAATAATGTTATGTAATATATTGTGTAATAAATAATGTTCAATAAAATTAAACCAACAGCTTTAAAGACTGTAGAGCTGTGCTATAAGACCATAAACCGCTCCTACGCACATCTAAATACATCTTCGCTTGTGTAACACAAAATATTTACCTACTTAAGATTATTTTTATTAAATATATGAAAAGTGTACCTTATAATCAGTCAATTCATATATTTTAAAAGCTTTAGATCAAAGAATAAATGTTATTTTTTCGTGGATGTCGATTTTAACCTATACCAAGTACCAACCCATTTTAACTATCGTATCGTATTAAAATTATTAATATAAACGGGTCTGGCTGTTTTTAAACTTTACTTTGTCTAACTGATAAACCGATTTTGATATAAATTTGAAAAAATAGTTTGATAGTTTAATTTCACGCTCTGATAAAATTCAATTCATAAACAGTAGGTAAGCAAACTACCTAAAAATTTCTACAAAAAAATATTAATATGACCACTTGATGTCTTCTTAAAAAACTCTCACTTAAATTAAGTGACTTAATGGAAGAGAGGCGTTATCTATTATGCTGGTATGGAGAGATTTTACTATAACTTATCCTACTAATATTATAAATGCGAAAGATTGTGAGGATGTATGGTACTATGGATGTCTGATGTATAGATGAATGGATGTTTGTTACTCTTTCACGCAAAAATTAATAATCTTAACCGAAACTTTACAATAATATAGATTATAGCTCTATACATCAAAAGAATAACACATAGGCTACTTTTTGTCCCGGAAAAATGTACGGTTCCCGTGGGATAGATTTGTTTTTATTATTCCAGAGTCAAACCCGAGCGAAGAGGGTGAGCCGCTAGTTACTTTATAAATAAGTAACAATCAACGATCCTGTCTCGAAACAAAATATTTACAAAGTATAATGGATAAATGTTTATAAATTCTCTAATGCAAGGTAGTAATGAGGCTTACGATGTGCATATTAGATGTCATTTGATTTAAAATTACCTTCTTCTACAATACATAAATTAATTAGTGCTGTATTGTTCATGTCAAAGAAAACAAAAAAAAATAAACATAGTGCACCTTGTTTATGACCTAAGCTAAGTATGTTAGCCGGAACTCGAAAGAACCTACAGAAGCAGTTTACCTTCCCACCAATAACTAATGAGATTAGAACCAGTTACGTTTTTCCCAGTATTTATATATGATTCTAGGCATGAAATAGAAAAAGAAAGTTTTAACAATTACTTCTTAGCCTGTATCGTTAATTAAGGGCAAAGGAAGATTAGTAAGTACTTAAGACGACAAAATTTAACCAGATTTCATGAATTTTTTGTTTCTTTAAAATTAAAGAAAGTAAATCTGACTAAATTGATATTTACAAGGAGGAATATTTTATATTTTTAATAAATAAATCATTTAAATTTATAGGCACTATACAAATTTTAATATTTTCACGTGTCATTTAGGGAAAACGCTTTTTTTACTAATATGATTATTGGAAAAAAATATTGTAAATTACAAACAGGATATAAAAAATACATAATGTGAACAAAACCCAAACCTGTAATTTTTCAAGTCCAAAATTATCCAATTTCATTTTCGGAATAAGTGTGTCCATCAAAATAAGTGCACTTTATCACATAAAACAACTGTCACAGTTTATTGTTATTGTGAAAGTTTTTTTTTTAATTATCCATCCCCCAAAAAAAGCACAAACACGTAACATGTAATGTTTTTATATTGATTCTCCTTAAATCATTTGAATTTAAATAAAACACTTTTATTATAAATTAAAGAGAAAAAAAAACTAATTTGAATTTTTTAAATGTTTCTAATCGTATGCCGAAGGTTCTATCGTAGGCGTCCACCGATGGCGCCGCGTCGCGCCATATGAGATTACAGTACTACCTTGTGCTTGTTTAGGTTCGAGCTTCGAAGGCAGTATCATAATAGTGCCGAGTTCAAACTAACGTGGATCGAGCTCTTTTCTATACATATAAAAAAATTGTAACTAATCCGAATCTGTACATTAAATAATTTTTGGTTAAATCTTATTGAAATAAACATTATTATCAATACAGAGGCCGAATCTATAGTTTTTAGAATTTATGTCTGTCTGTCTGTTACCGCATCACAGAAAAACCACTGGAGGGATTTTCATAAAATTTGGTATGGTGACAGCTGGTTATCCGGGTCAACTTACAGGATACTTTTTACGGCGGGAAAATATCTCATTTCTAAGAAAAAATACAAAACTGCAATGTAAGAGTATATTAATATGTAAAACTTAAGAATTTAGTTTTTGGTCATCTGAACGCGGGCGGAGCCGCGGGCAATGGTAGTCTAATTTAAAAATTCTGAATGATCATATTCTTTTAATTTGATTGACTTAAACATGCGCATTCAGTTTGCAGATCTGCTTGTCCTAATATCGGCGGATCAAATACCTTAACGATGAATCAGGCTCATCGATCATATTAATAAAAAAGTTCATCACAATTTAACATCGATTTTAACTAGTTGTTAGTATATTATATGTACCTATAGGCTTTAATTAAGGTAGACGAAATACCTATCGAACTGAGAATCGAGTCTGTGCGTATTTACATTCACCGATATTTACCTAAATCGATACCACCTGTCGTTTAAATACGCAGAAAACCTCAAACCAAATTCCAGCTACTTCATAAAGCTGTCGCGTACGCAGTAAACATTGGACGGCATCATTATTCAACCTGCAATCCTATACATGGCAATCGCCACTTTGCATATGTATTCAAATTAGTCCCTATTTGCAAGTAGATAAGGTGTTAATTGTAGTACAAACGCATTCCACGACAGAAGGCAGTGGGTTACTTTGCAGACAATGTACATTCTATGTCTCGCAGTTCTACTAAATTTAAAGTTAAACACAGCTTTATACTCTTTTTAGCTCTATGAATAAGGAATATAATGGCATATCTTATATCTACCTGCCGATATTCAAAATTATGATGCGACGCACCATGTCAACCACGTATATCGAATTAATAAGTTTTGCTACAAAATGTTGCTAATAATTTAATGTAAGAAGTAATAAGAGAAAACCATATAAAATTAACTATTGTGAGTATAGAAATACTAAGTCACTGTACTAAATTTAAAACCACAGACACGTATGGGATAATTTATCAAATTTAAAATAAAATAGATATATTTTTTAATAATGAACCCACTTAGGTACATACGAAAATACGTGGACTACTTATTATTTACTTTGGATTAAAAACTTTGAAGACAGACTTCCTTAGCAGCTTACATAACTGAAAACTCGAAAAAACTTGGTCAATACAATCATTTACCATTTATGGATATTGAAGGTGCGTCCTCTGGTTTAGAAAACTGCTGGTACACCCCTATGACCTTTTTGACCACAACTATCAAGTATCTTCATTATAAAAAAATTATGGACAGATTTTCTATACATATAATAAAATTGTAACTTAGACAAATCTGTACATTAAATATTTTTTGGAAAATCTTATTGAAATAAACATTATTATCGATATAGAGGCCGAATCTATAGTTTTTAGAATTTTTGTCTGTCTGTCTGTCTGTCTGTCACCGCATCACAGAAAAACCACTGGAGGGATTTTGATGTAATTTGGTATGGTGATAGCTGCTTATCCGGGTCAACATATAGGATACTCTTTACCACTGGAAAATATCTCATTTCTGAGAAAAAAATAGAAAAACTGCAATATAAGAGTATACTATGTAAAACTTAAGAATATTTTATTATTTGGTCATCAGAACGCGGGTGGAGCCGCGGGCAATGCTAGTTTAATATATTACCTTATGTAACTTTTCTCCATTAAATATGTCAGCAGCCTATGTGTTATTTCAGAAGATAGTCTACCTGCGTACTAAATATTATCCATATCTGTCCAGCCCTTTTAACACAACGAAATAACAAACATACGAATACACACATGCAAATAGGCACAACTAGGCTCGATTCACACTATAGTGCCGAATGCCGTTCACGGTTCGTTCTTGGTCCGATATGGGTCTGGTAAAGTATTATTATACCAGAAATGCATAATGAGTGCACTCACACTATCAGTAAGACTCACACTCCAGCAACGTTTCTTGTTTAAAAAAACTTTACCAAGCCGACATTGGACCGAGAAGACTGTGATCGGCACTATTGTGGGATTCAGCCCTTTTAGTAAAGTAGTCCAATGATATGAGATATAATGAAGGAATTAAAAATAAAACTATTTGTATTTTACAAAGTAAATACTTTTTATTAACTACTGTTCATTGCATTAACGCTTTTAAGAAAGATATCATAGAAATTTTGTATAAACAGAATTTAAAAATGATAAACTACAGAACAATTATTTTCTCACAAAACTTTAAACATTAATTTTGTACTGGGTCAGATAAAACCTATGTAACAGGACAATATTTCAAGGTCAAAGCTAATACAAATTTATATTTAAATCCACCATACTACATATCATACCTTAATTACTAGTTTAAAATTAAAAGGTATTATCTATATATATAAAACAAAGTCGTGTTAGTTACACCATTTATGACTCAAGGACGGCCAGACCAATTTTTATGATATTTGATTTTTTGGATTTCTCTTAGTCCGGAATAGGATAATAAGTATTAAAACATTAGAAAAATAATTCAAACGAAAAAATAATTAAAATTTATATGGCTAACTTGGGGATCTGAGATTTGAACCCGCTTCACATGGTTTCCTAAGCGGATGGGACACCACTGTGCTATATTATATCACCATATTTGCCTAAGCAATGCTAAAAAAGTAAGATTCTACGCCATGGTTGAAAATCTGCCTTTTCATTTATAGACTTTTATTAGTTTCACATAAAGAAAAGTTCAAAACATATAGAAGTAAAAATTGTGGCATCTCACACTACTGTAACCATAGATAAACATGACTTTTATATCTCAAAATAAAAATGTTTCATTTTAAGATTCCACAATCAATACAAGTAATATGAACATAATTCATCACTACTATACTAAAAATTATAAAATATCGTAAGATTGCTGAAAAATACAAATCTCCAATTATGACCACTATAAAGAAAAATTCTTAACGACTGACTATATTTTAATAACTAGTTCATATTTAGCATACTTAAAAGAAATTATTATTACATAGGTATGTATTATCAACAATATATTCAACATAACATTTATGTTGTTGGATATCCTGGTAAAGATGATATATTAGTCCCTTTAAAATCTATAATTTCTTCTGGATTAGATTTTAATTTTTCCACTAAAGATTCCTTTTTATATTTTATTTCATTGAGGTTTTCATATCGCAAATACCTAATTTTTTCTATAACTCTATTTCTAAAATTTCTAGTTATTTCTGAATCCTTCAGTATTTTTGTTAGTTCTTGTATATTATCTGGCAAAATGGTATATTCATTTTCGTAATCTACTTGAATACTTTCATATGTATTTTGATACTTTTTGTTCGAGACACATATATGACTTTCTGATATAATATCTGTCTGTGATACTTGTTGGCCGTCTTCTGTAAAAATTGTTTTCTTGTTAGGAGTGCATATACATTTATATTGAAAATTATCATTTAAACTTACTCTCCTTCTTTTGGGGTATCTGTACTCATCTTCATCATTTAAGTCTAATAGGTGTCCATACTTCGTTTCAATTTTATTTAAAATTGATTTGCATTTTTTATATACTGTTTTTAATTCTTCTAAATCCTTAGTGGCAATAACTGTATTTATTTGATCGTCTTCTGACGACGACGAACTCTGTTTGTGCACTTCATTTTTATTGTATTTATCGTGTTTTTCCGTATTTTCATTTAAATCTTTTAAAATTTTCACTTCTTCTGGCTGTTCCTTTATTTCTCGTACGTGATTTTTAAAAACAATATATTTTTTGGATTCCATTTTATGTTTTTGAATTTTAGTATCCAACAGTTCTTCGGGTTCAGCTTGTATTACCATTTCAATGATTTTACTTGATTATTTGTGTTATAACATGAATAAAATATAAATGATTAATATTTTTGCGAATGAGTTTCGTTTGCTTTGGATGTTTAAAATACAGCAACAATTATTTCACAAAATAAACGCACGTGCGATTTGACAATGTATGTCAAATGTCAATTGTCTCATGTCTAATGTCTTGTATTTTGATTTTTGAATGACAATGAAAATAGTGTTGCACCATAACTAATATTTCACATCGAAAACGATTGAATGTTAATGTAAGTTTTTTTTTGAGGTTACTAAGTATGTTTTCTTCAATGCACGAATATATCTGAAATTGCTTTACTAACAACGTAAATCACACAACATATAGCACAATTGTCTGTATTAAATATAATTTTATTCGATAGTTAATTTAATCTTTTGTCATCACTAACGTTATGCCAACTGCGCGATATCTATAACAACATGGCCGCCGCCCGCTGCTAGCAACCATTAAGTAACTCGGATACTCGCTCCGGTTTATCTGTCTACGCATGTAATAAATGACAATGATCGTAAAATATTGTTTTTTTAAATATTTAAGTGTAATTTTTAGTTTGAAAATTTAAAAAAAAAGGAGGTACTTAATTATTCTTTATCTTTTTGTGTATATATTATGTATACCCGACACGTACGTATATTGTGTAGCATTTATGCAATGTACTTATTTCATAGGTTAAAAGTTTATTTGTATTTTTAAGTGTGGCTTAGAATTTTTAGTTGTAGACTAATATTATAGGAAAGATAAGAAATGAAAATATATCAAAAAATTGTAACTATTATATTATGTATACTGTTTAAGATTGATATAATAAATTTAGCAATATGGTACTGCATCAGTGATGTTTAAAGTTTCCTATACTTAGTATTATTCACACCTTGTGCAAAAATAGCAATTTGGCTATTATTATATTGTTGTTCATTAAACAACATTGCAAACATATATAAAAATACTATTTGCCGTGTAGTGCAAGTGTAAACTATTTTATTCAGAGATAAACTAAAACTAAGTAAGAATTTTCTAATTAAAAAGAAGAAATAAGTATGTTTAGTTTTTATTTATTTTAGACTAGACATCTTTTTGTTTCCGCTTCTTCTTTTTTTTTGGAACATAATCATCACAAGAATCAATATTTTCTTCCTGGACATAATTATGCTCTTTTTTATCTTTCTTTTTTTTCTTTGATTTACTATATTCTTGCACTTCTTCTTCTTCCATTTGGGTTTCATTCTTTTTCTTTTTTGATTTCTTTTTTGTTAAAATTTCATTATTTTCTACATTTTCCCCACATTGCAATAATTCTGAGGAAGGAATACTGTCTTCCGTAACATCCTTGCATTGTGATTTTTTCTTTTTCTTTTTTTTCATTGATTTTTTGCTTTCCATGTCTGAATGAGGTAATTCATCTGTACTGAGTATATTTGTTTTAGAATCATATAAAAATTTGTAATTTTTATCTTCTTTATCACTTTGATTATCGTTAGTATTTGAAAATCCTTGAAATGCAAAATCAGATATATCCTCCTCTTGTGTAACTTTATTTTCTACATCAAATAATTTAGATTTAACGGCAGCCATTTTATTCTTAAAATAATCATCCATATTTCCTTTTTCTGTAAATATGTGTTCTGATGTTGTAGCATCTTCTTTTATGGTTTCTTCTTCTTCAGTCTCTTTAAAGCTTTTCTTACCAAAAATATTAGCCAAATCTTTTTCACTATAGCGGGAGATGTCTTTACCTCGGGTAAACTTATGATAATGAATTCTAGCTTTACTTTTCTTTGATTTCACTTCTAAGGAAATACCACTGTGTAAGCTTTCTTTATTATCATCTCCTGTAGACAATAGTTGTTTTTAGATATATTTATGATCTTTTAACCAATATAAATAAAATATTGAATAGTTCTTGAAGTACTTCAATAATACAATAATATCATGTAATGTTATATAAAATTAGGCGCATAGTTAAATAACAAGCATTTAAATGAAAATAAAAATATTTATTCTCGATATAGTTTCCATAACTTACCATTTGATAGGTTAGCAAGCAATGCATTAAAATCATCCTCGTGTTTCGTCCACTGGTCGTTTTTGTCTTTAAAACCGAGTCCGCTATCGTCATTTTTATACTTGGCCACGACGTGCTCAACAATACCATTTTCTTTAGCACCTAACCCTTTTCCAACACTCCATCCCATTTTCTCTAACATTCGCTGGCCAAACTTATTTGTGTCATTACTCCATGCATTGTTTTTAGCACGTAAATTAATTACTTTTTGCTTACGACGTGGTCCTGCTAACATAGCCATGTTTTTTGATTATTGAAGAAAAACTCAAAACTGTAATATTCACATGTTGTTCTTGTCAAAATGGACGGCAACATGCGGCGCAGCACAGACGTCAGACAAAATGAAACGTCAAAAGTCAACCGCTCTGAAGTTCGTGCATTACGCGTACGTTTCGTTTCACGTATGACTTTATTATTATTGTGTTTTAAGTTACCGAATGAAATATTTTTTATCAATTTAAAAATTGCATATTTGTAGAAATATTTGAATCATTTGTATTGAATATATAATATCTAGTAAGTTTTAATTTAGAATTAAATATATCATATTCGTTACTTATTTATTATCGTTTTCGAAAATAGGTATTAGAAAAAAATAAAAATCATTTAAAATATAATATTAAAAGCAATTACATGTTATTTATACATAAAATTCCTATCTACTTTTAAAAATTTACGTGTTATCTCATATATTTGTGATAACAATCTTGTTGGCACTTAGCACCGTCAACAAAGGTGGTAAGTTCGATTTCAATAACGGAAAATGTCATTTAACAAAGCAACTCGACTATTGTAGAACATAAATATGAAGGTAGAGAAAAGGAATAAAAGAGAATTCATGTTTTTCCTGTTTACCCAAGAAAGTATCGCGAAATTATTTTTTAAATATTACAATATACTAATTGTTACGATGTTGTTATATGATATTGTAAATATCTGGCGAGAAATACCAAATCAGCACGGCTGGATACGCCCACTTATTTATTAACAATGACGATTGAATATTTTATAATAAATAACATGGAGATGTATTCATGGGTATTATTAGAAATATGTACAAATATACATATATTTCTTTACGAGGCCACTTTAGGTAAAACTTCTCATATAGACAGGTAAAACATAAAAGGGGAAAACAGCTACTAAATTATAGTACAGCATATTATAATATATATTATTTACCTACTATAATAAAGTTTGTGAGTTTGAATGTATGTAAAAGGTAAACTCGGGAACCGAATCCGTTACAAAAGAAAATTATGACATCCATACTAATATTATAAATGTGAAAGTGTGTTTGTTTGTCTGTCTTTCACTTCGAAACGGAGTGACGGATTGGCGTGATTTTTTGTGTGGAGTGTGAGAGGAGTGCTGGAGAGTGACATAGGCTACTTTTTACCGCAGGAAATTATCGAATTCCCACGGGAATACACGTTATAATACAATTCAAAAAAATATTTACGATTAGAATTACTTGAAACTTGGTATTAATGCTCTTCAATAAAAAAAAACAAAATCAAGTAAATACGTGATTTAGCATTTTTCGAAATTTATGCTATAAGGGGGTAAAATAGGGGATGAAAGTTTGTATGAAACTACCTAAACTACACTAAACTACGTTTTAGAGATTTTTTTGTAGTTTTAGCGCGAACAAAGACGCGGGTTCTGCTAGTTATTCATAAGTGACATAATTTGATCCCATTAACAAACAGTTCCTGTCGTATTGCAAGAAGTGTTTACTATACGTGCGCGTACAGGCTAATGTGATTTGACTGCATTTTTTTTTCGAACTATTTATGAATTAATTTTAATGTTTTATCATGACCTTCACGTTTAATTTGTAAAAATATATACAAAATACCAGCTACTAGTTTTTTCCCGCATAGTATATTTAGGTACGTTTATTTGCTTTCCGGTCTGCATCTAACTCCTATGGGTCAAAGCGCGTTGTTGGATAGATTATAAGCTTTCCTCGATGAATAGACTATAAATGGCAACAAATATATATAAGTATTATATCATCTATAATACATTTATTGCTTTGTTTGTACGCTATTAAATAAATAAATAATATGTTTGTTTTTACCTGCTAATCTCTGGGACCAGACAGCTGAATCGATTTTAACGTGTTATTTTTGTCTCGGAAAAGAAAAAGGATATCCGCAGTAAAGCAAATAAAAGAAGAACGAATAAATTAATTTTCGTGAGCCTTTTATAGGCGAGTGAGGGATTCTAGATCGATTTGAGAATGTCATGCAGCGAATTTAGCAAAGTGAGAACTGAGAAGCTTTAAGCTAGTCTTCTCATAAATAAAAATGAATCACCGAAATGTACGCGTATAACTTCCGATCGACTGCACCAAATTGGATAATTATTTTTTTTTTTTGTGTTTGTTATTGTCAGGACAAGCTTTATATAGAAAAAGATTAAAAGATTTTTTTTTTTACTTTTACATTCCTTCAGGCTTCAGGCTAAACTGTCGTAGCCACTATTATTATTTTTATGTAAAACAGCATAATTACCATATTTTTCTTTATGATTTGAAAGTTTTCAATACATATTATAATTTCATCTATAGTTAATAGATTCCATCTGTTAACTATTAACTTGTTGGAACCGAGCTGCCAGCTCTGCAGAAAGTAAAAGTCAGATTCGGTGCAATAATATTATGCAAAGATTAATATTCATAGCTTTCCACTCGTTTGCTGTCATTCAACCCCATTAGGTTGATTGATATTTATTGGTGAAGGGCGCATTATGTAACAATTGATACAATTTATAACAGTCATTAGGCACTAGGTAGCAACCTTTTAAATTTATTAAAATATTTTAAGTTTTTTTTAAATAAATAATTAAAATTATTAAATTAATAAATAAATAAAAAAATATTATATTCTAAGTTTATTTACACACAGTACAGTAGTTTTACAGTTGTAAAACCAATTTGTGTTTACGATAGTATTTTAATATATTTTCTTAATCATAATCCTGTGTGTATCCTGATGGAATTTTGAAGACTACTTTTGATATCATTGATTTTCAACCGACTTCAAAAAGGAGGAGGTTCTCAATTCGACTGTATGTTTTTTTTATGTTTGTTACCTCAGAACTCCGTCATTTATTAACCGATTTGGACAATTTTTATTTTGTTTGAAAGGGTATACTTCCAGATTGGTACCATTTAAATTTCAAAAAAAAATACCACCCCTAAGGGTGGAAAAACAACTAATGATGAATTTAACCTACTTCTAATTGTCATATTGACTTGAAACTTTGCAAGTATTTCTATTTCCGTTGATAGTACAGTGGTTCGGTGTTGTTGACCTGATCTGATGGCAAGGCCAGAAGGTGGATAGGTGGAAGTCTTCAACGGCTAATAGTAGATACTTTGAGTTTGGCCTTATTTTGTTTGATTTGACAAGCCTAACACGTTAGAATTCTTACTTTGCTACTACTGTCTACACTAAAAAGGGAAAAATAAAAACTTTTTAACAAAAAAATAAAAACCGACTTCAAACAAAAGCACTAAATATTAAAAAATAACTGATTGGTAGTTTTCATTTACTATACATACCTAATCAAATATTTTCGAAGTCGGTGTGCTTTGCTTTGTATGGGCTGGCACCGATTTCGAAAATATTTGATTAGGTATGTATTTAATAGGTAGGCTTTAATTACTTAGCCAAAGCACACCGACTTCGAAAATATTTGATTAGGTATGTATAGTAAATTATAACTACCAATCAGTTATTTTTTAATTTTTAGTGCTTTTGTTTGAAGTCGGTTTTTATTTTTTTGTTAAAAAGTTTTTATTTTATAAATTACTTTTTGGTGTAGAAATGCAGTTTTTTAAACCAACGATGAGTTTAAGATCGCGTGTCTTCAATAAGCATTAAGCCCATAAGGCGTTAGTTTCCATTGACAGAAACCGGTTGAAAGGAAAGCTAGACAGTGTTTTTCTTGAGAAATCCACTATTCCAGTTGTGACTTCTGCCAATAACTTTACTACATTTTGTTAATATTTCTTATTTTACATATAGTTCTATTTGAACTCAATAGCGCAGCCATGACGCCCATTGTGCTATCAAAACTCGCCAAAGCAAACGGTCCTTCAGATCTAGATGATACAAATTGTTGCATTAAGAATGCTATGCTATGCTTGGTACCAATCGTAATCGACTATTGAAAATGAAATTAAGTTGCTCCATCTCTATTATTTCATATACATATATGTGCGTAAATAATACACACTGAATTTTAAATAATAAATTGTGAGTTTTTCTGTAATCCATATCCATATTTAATATTATAAATACGAAAGTGTGTTTGTTTGTCCTTTTTTCACGTCAAAACAGAGTGACGGATTGGCCTGATTTTTTGTGTATAGATAGGAGGGCTGGAGAGTGATATAGGCTACTTTTTACTGCAGGAAATTATTTTATTCCCACGGGAAAACACGTTATAATATAACCCAAAAAAAATATTTATGATCAGAATAATTTGAATGCTCTTAAATACGTGTTTTAGCTTTTTTCGAAATTCATCCCATAAAGGGGTAAAATAGGGGATGAAAGTTTGTATGAAACCTACCTTTTTAGAGTTTTTTTAGCGTGAGCGAAGCCGCGGGTTCTGCTAGAAAATTTTAATTTGTTGGGTTATACATAAAGATGAAGTACCTGATGGGCCTGCCAACTGTGTGATATATGCCAGTCGTAAGTCTTGGAAACTTTCATCCAATGAAAGCTGTCCAAACTCGTTTATTTAATGACTAGAATTTCGCTACTTTGCAAAAAACTTAACTTTTTTTATTACGTAATATTGGACATGTAGGTAATGGGGCAACTACATTTAATGTTTATGTTTCTTTTTGTTTTAAAGGACATTTAAAAATATGTATATTGAAATAAGTACAATCTAATGTGATGTTAGGGAAAGCTTTCGACTTAAATTATTAACTAAGTATTTCTAAATATACAATTATGGTAATTCTGATTAAGAGTTTCATTGAGAAATTGAGCATTTTCTTGGCTGATTTCGTGTAATACCTAATATTTGATTAAACTATACAATACTTTACAATCGGATGAGTACTTTTAAAGTATACCTAAAAATTAATATTTATTATTTTCTACTTAGTGGTGGGCTAAATAAAAATAAGACATAGGTACGGACGAGACTGTATGTAGAAGTTTTTTGTATAACATAATGTTAGGGAGTTAAATGCTATTTAGTCTATATAGTTGCAGGTTATAATGTGAGCGAAGTGGCAAGTGTGCAATCGTAGTTATTTTCGCCATTTGCATCGACAGGAAGTCTAGGTAACAGTGGCGACCTATATCGGCAATTTATAGCGAACTCTATTTTAGATGTGTCACCAAGTCTCATTGAGTACTTTGATAAAGACGTGTTTGAGCATGTTAATGTAAATGTCAATTCATTCAGACGTCTTGCATGGGTATCGGCCTCATACATTTTGAGTACTTTAAAATACTCAGTTTACATCTCTTTAAACCGTTATGTTGGTAGCATTTAACTAATTGTGTACCTATTATATCTATGGTTAAATACGACTTTTTGCTTTTTTCTTAGCACCATAGGTAAGTCATTGTAAGCTTTGCAGTTTTTTATGAAAATATAAACATGAAAACCAATGTTGGTTTTGTTATGAGGATATAAAAGCATACAGTTCAATTTAATTAAATCACTTTCCGGATTAAATGTAGTTTAAATTCGAATTTACGACCGTATCAGATATTTTTTAACGTGGGAACGCGGATGACTCACCCACTTGTCAACATGACATAAAAAGAGATAAGTCCAGACAATCTAAACAACTTTAACATAATATCCTTTATGTATTTAAGACCTCAAATGATATGATAAAAAATCAAACTCCTTAATTAGAAGAGTTAACGGTGTATCTCGGAGGCAGAAGGCCTGAGGCGGATAAAGAAAAATAAGTAAAAAGGGTAAATTATTCGCAACCCGATCGCTTTGTCGACGACAGCTGCGAATTGGCGCGAAACAGGTTTTGGCGGGAGCAGTGACGTCATCTGACATGTGCCTTCGATTTTGAACAATCTCAACAAAAAATGGTGCCTTTTTCGACTCGATGATCCATTTGATTTTACGGCTCTTTATTGTGTTACAGCTTTGTCTGTATGCTATATTGTTGTTATATATACAGGTGATTTTATTAGTGAAGTTAAAAAAGAAGTGAAATAATTTATTGGCTATCCTCTTTTAATTTTAGGTTTTAACTGATTGTGAGTTGCCATAAAGTAAACAAGTTTAATACGTGCTTTATCAAATATTTAATTTATATTAAAATAAATTTGTATCTTTAGTAGCAATTTATTAATGACATTAATTATGTATTGCTAATCGAAAGTGATTCTTATCTTAATTCTATGTGTTAAATAGGTACTCTACAATCTACATGCTTATAAATATTTTTCGCATAATTTTTTCATCATGAATTGTTATGGAGTCGAAAACATAAACGATTGCATAACATTTCAAACTTTTTATCACAATGAAATAGTTAAATTAACAAAATATTATACTAAAACCACGCCTAGACATGATTAGATAGTTGGTACTTACTATGATGCTGCTTTATACCTTACATAACGTACCTGATATGTCCATATAAACCTATTTGGAATATACTTTATTTATTTGTAAATAATAAATTTAAATGAATTAGAATTGTTCTCACTAAGAATTGGTAGTAAATAACGAAATGACATAAACAATTACAACCTGTAACCAAAAATGAAAAAAAAATATGATGAATATATCTAATAAAGAATGTTATATTAAAAAAGATAGATAACTTTATCTTGTAAATAGTAAACACTTAATTAGGTTAGTATAATATACTCAGAATAAGGAATAATATAGATCATAGAAGTTATTTATTTTACCATTTTGATGCCTGTTGTTCATTATTATAGTATTTTTAGTGTAATCTAGTTTTGGCCTTATTGTAACTCTCCTTTGTGTACAATGTGCAATCTTAATTAATACTGTAGCGCTGTTTGATTACCAAATAAATAAAATAAAAAATAAATGTGATGCCAAACAACAATGTTTTAAAATAGTATACAAATATGAAATAACAAATACCTAAGTACCCACCTAGTACTTTTCTGCCGTCTATAACACAGGCTCGGCCTAGTACAGTCGGCAGTAACAAAGTGAAGTAAGCAGCTTTTAATGTTGTAATTAGTTTATTCTGAGCTTATTGTAAAGGATATTTTTTATTTGTTCACATTTTAGTCTCAGAAACTGTATATTAATTTAACTAATATATATCCAAAGTATCCCTTATTTATTCTTTGAAGAAAATAATCTCTATGGCAAAATTGAGAATAGTAGCATAAACAATAAATCACGCTACTATTTTTGACTTTGACATTTATTTTGGCTGACTCCGTCTATATAATTATATATTTAGTCTGAGATATTAGTTATCTATACATTTAATAAAATTGTAACTAAGTCGAATTGAAATAGACATTACTATCGATATAGAGTCCAAATCTATAGTTTTTAGAATTTTTGTCTGTCTGTCTGTTTGTCTGCTACCGCATCACGAGAAAACCACTGGACAGATTTCGATGAAATTTGGTATGATTATAGCTGGTTACCCGGGTCAACATATAGGATACTTTTTACCGCGGGAAAATATCTCATTTCTGAGAAAAAATACAAAAACTGCATTGTAAAAGTATTATAAGTGTAAAACCTAAGAATTTGGTTTTTGGTCATCTGAACGCGGGCGGAGCCGCGGGCAATGCTAGTTCTCTATAAGAAGTGTTATAAGGTAGATATATCTAGTTTAGTCTTGCATTCATGTCAAATGTATATTTCCAAGAAGTAGTATTAGATCCTATTTCCTCTGATAAGTCGATGGTGTGCCATCAATGGAAGCTAAAAGCGTACTATTACTATAATAACGAGTTATTGTTACTTTATAATTAGTAATTGTTTGTGTAGTGTGGGAATATTGTTATAGACGAAAACTCATGAATGACGTATGGTGCCATGGAAGCGTGACCCCAAACAATAGTAAAAAATATATAAAATAAGTCTACAAAGTCTACAATTAAAATTTTAATTCAATGTAATGTCATGATCTTTTAATAATATATTTGAAATAACAACAAATTATAGTTTTATTATATATAATATTAGTTAAATAAAACTAAATTATATATAATATTAGTTAATAAAAAAAAAAAGTTGTGTGAAATATACAAGTTTGTATGTCAATATGCTACAGTCCCACATAATATTATACTAAACTACGATGACCATAACATAACAAAAGGAAGTTTCTTCAACGCCCAATATTTTTCTATATTTCAAGATTCTTGCAAAAAAATATAAATGTGAATGAAACCTAGGGCAACTAAACGAAGTAAAGTTTTTAAATAGAATAAAAAACTCGCTATTCCTCAACCATGTCTCTCTGTTTGTGCGTTTAGTTCTTCTAAACTAGCTAACCGATTTTCTCTTGAAATATCTTTTGAATGTTATACATATAGAAAGTCGATATTTTCATCAATCAATCGAATCGTCAAACCTGAGTTAAGCTAGGGCGGAGTCCTAGTATGTTATAAGGTATTTAATCAATCTTTAATGTCTTTGCTATGTACTATCTTAGTCATGGTATCCTTATTATATATTAAAAGAGTTAATCAACATTGCTCCATTCAGATTAAAGTTTTTTAACTAGTATTGTCATACATCATAACAATTTTGAGATTTTCATTTGCACATTGCAGCATTAAAAGTAAAGTTATATTATAAATGCCTTCAAAAAACGAGTTTGTTATTATTATCATAATGAAAGCTAAACTTTAAAAGTAAACCAAATATAGCCGTAAAATTTAACCGGGAAAACAAACAAATAATTGGGGAGTCATTGCACTTATTCATAGGCAGGTATGCAACAGCAAACGTGTTTTGCTTCATCGATACCTACGACTTACCTGAGACTCGCTCCGGACATGGTTCAAATTGTTTACAACTAATCCGCTGTCTGTCATTGGATCCATTGCTGTATCATTATTCTCTCACTGGTCGTTTTATATCACCACACATTTCAGTCTTAAAACCACAAAAAGCTTAATCTATGAGTAATTTAATAAACAACAAACCAAACACTAACTTGCACTAGCACAGCCGATAGACGAGAAAAGCTCACAAAGTTAGAAAAAAAACAATTTGCCGCTTGCATTTAATAATCGTAACTTGAATCATTGTTCAGTCCAAAAGTTTAAAGTCTGTGTTTTACAGCAGCACGTCCGTCCGATCCTAACTAAGGACGCCAGGCGGCGAAAAGTTAACCGTGCGTGATTTCTCGGGACTTTCAAAACCAAATGGTCATATACGCTATCAATCTTTGCATACCAGAGTTGTGCGATGAGATGAGAGTTCTCGAGGCTTGCGCGCGCGGCGAGAGCGAAAGGGACAACATACACGCAGGTACTCCGCCTCGAAGTAGGCGAACAGTATCTACAGGTTTGCTCCCACTACAATACACGGCACGGACTCGGAGGCTCGGAGCTTGAAAGTTAAGTTGTAGTTGAAAAACATAATAGCTTGCGCACTCGTCACTAGACAGGCCACTTTTTACTATCAGACGACTCTAGAGCAGTCTCGTTTTCCTCCTCAAACACAAAATACGGTTTCATTTCTCAGCTTTACTTTTAAACTTCGTATTATGTTTGAATCACAGACTTTTTGTTACTTAATTTAATTATTTAATATTATTATAGATAGTTTATCCGCATGTTTGATCAAAAAGAAACTATTGACCCAATCGATAAAGTGAACCGGTTCAATGCATCTCTGGTGAAGGCCGCAAAGGCACGATTCTTCACGGGATAAATGTCTCATTAAAAATAAAACTTGTTTTAATTTTAAGCTCTAAATCATTTTAATAAAGTTGTAAATAAATAATGTGGTCAAGGGGCTCTGAGGGTCTATTTTTAACCAATTTTAAAGACGAACAGCGTCTAGTGTAGGTACACGTCATAGCACACACAGGCACTTCCAAAGATGCGAAGGTCTCTTACCTGGCTATGCGTTGTATATAATAACTTTGTATAATAATCTTAAGAAGAATCAAATTAAAGAAGAGCAATGAAATAATACAGGATTAATACCGTAACATTTATAATTTATTTAGAGTCTACTGAGGGTTCCAAAAATGATAATTGACGTTATTTAATTTTGGAGTTATTATAAAAAGCGGTTAAGTCACGCAATCGCTTTTGCTCTCGTATGGAAACCATTTGAAGTACTGACAATAAGATAAAAAGTCACCTATTTCACTCTTCGGTTCATTACCATGAATGCAAAATAGACCGATCATTAATTTATAGTTTTAATTCCACATTTAAGTTACCAAATTTCAAAATTACCGCTCAATTCATTCGTGTCTTCCTCACAAAACGTGACACTGGCAGAATGGATTGCGTCTGTTAACGCAACTATAAACCATTAAAAAAAAATGAATGCAAAAATTAAGGACAAACTAACAAACACTACTTCAGATTTATAGTAATAATAAAATTAGTCACCACGAGGCTTACAACATCAGTCTGTTAAAATTTCAATATTTATAAGTTTTTAATGTTATCCATGTTCATTTAATTTACATACCCAGAGACCAGTGCATTAGTTGAAAATGCAAGTGAAAGCTATTACACAACCAGCTTCTTATGCTCTCGCCTATAAGTCAAAGTTAAGGTAACATAAATATTCAATTTATTATTTTGGGGATCAATGAACTCTATCTGTTAACAGCTTTGTTTGAGTATAATATTATGTATGTGTTAATGTGTAATTTGTAATATTTACTACTTTTTTATAAAAAACTTATTTTTTATTTAAGCTTATACCTAATATGTAGGTATTATAGTATCTGTGTTACGTATCAGTAGGTATGTTATCATTTTTAGTTTAATCTTTTCTGTGAAAAAGAAAAAAAGAAATGAAAGTAAAATAAAAGTTATAGCTGACTCTATAACTTACCACTTACCATCAGGTGGAACGTAGTCAAGCACTAACTCAGAATACTATAAAAAAAGATTCGCTACTAGATGGAAGATAAATATAGTGTAATGAAATTGTTCACTAAATTGTTTTGGCATATTTTAGAATTTCTCTGTGAACACTCTTCTTAATTCAATTTTTTAATTTCGTGGCTTTTTAAGTATTCTTACTTCATGAAGCGCGGGAATAATAATTTATAATTAAAAAAAAATGTGATAAAATTGTCAAAGTTACTTTGACAATGTCATAAAATTTGTTAAGATCAAATCAACAATCTCAAAAAAAACCAAAGCTGTTAAAATGAAATGAGTCGGCATCTGCAGTATTTTCTTGTATAGCCACAGTTTTGGAAAAAATAGCAGACGTCGTTAATATTAATGGCTAAACACCATCATTTTTAGAACAACTTTTTTGTTTGTAAATTATATACAAAATTAATTCTCATAATGCGAAAATAAGTTATGGTAATGAAAAACGATCCCATGTTTAAATATATTGTAAAATTTATAAAGCCATTCAAATCGCACTAACATATTTTCCATTTTATTAATTAAGTTTCGCAAATTAGAATAAAAATTATCAAGTTCCTTTAAAATGTTGAAAAGACCAAACGGTATGAAACCAACACATTTATGGCATTTGACTCCACAAAAGGATTTTCTTTCTGTTATAAAAGACCGTCTCACAGCACGAGAAAATATAGAAGAAAGAAGTAAGAAAGATTTTCTGCAAATGGTAGCCATAGTCGTAGGTTCAGCAATGGCTGTATTCTATTCATTTGGTCATTTCAGTCCGAAGAGAAATGTTACAACAATTATAAAATCTGACGTCTGTAACGAACCTCCACCACAAACTAAATGTAAGAAATCGAATAGCTTAGAACCATGCAAACCATAAAATATAACATACAAATAATACATTTTTCTTTGTATTGTTGAATGACTTTAACAATTAAAATATTGTGATCAGTGTGAATTTTTGTTTTTTTTTTATTCTACCTTCTATGGACTTACCTAATTATTCGACATTGGTTTTTGCACGTCTATACTAATATTATAAAGAGTAAAGATTTGATTTTTTGTTTGCTTGCACTGAATAGGCTCCGAAAGTACTGGACCGATTTAGATGAAATTTAGTATACTAACATAGGATAGTTTTTATTCCAGAAATCATCGCTTAAGAGGGTGAAATGGGGATAAAATTATGTATGGGGAAGCAATCTAGTCTAGTTACGAATAAAGAACTTGATGTACTTTCGTGCCAGTAAATTTCTTAATATAGATGTGTGAAAATGTGAAAATTAAAATAACCCTTATCCAGAGGTTCGCCCCTAGAAAAAAAACAAATTATCTCATGGGAACCGTGCATTTTTCCGGAATAAAATGTAATCCATGTGTTATTCCAGACTATAATCTATCTCTATTCCGAATTTCATCCAGATCCGTCCAGCCGTTCTGGTGTGAAAGAGTAACAAATATCTATATATCCATGCTCACAAATTTTTATACTTATAATATTAGTATGGATATGGATTCTTTTTCGTATATTATATTTAACGACCTAACCCCAATAAGAAAATAAAAAAAAATAGATTTAAATTTTTTCTTACAATATATTGACAAAAAAGTTTCTCTTTTACATTTTTTTTTATTTTTGGTATATTAATTAATATACCAATTATTTTACTTCACTTTTGTTATTTTTGACAGATTCTGTTTCCGTCATGGAAGCGCCATCCATACTTAGTACCTACTAGAAAAAACCAACTAGATTTAAATTTTAAAGTTCTAATACCAAATGATTATTAAGGATTTTATATTTATGAAATGGAGCAAATGATTAAAGCTCTCCTTGTATCAGTGACAACTGTTGCTGTTTATCACTTTTTTGTAAAGGACAAGATAACATAATGGAGAAAAAAAGGTACTTTTTTATTCCTAGAAAGGATTGAAAGAAAATTGAGCTTGAGTATCATCTATATTGTAAATTCCTACATAACGCGTTACATAGGTACTTCTTTCAGTTATTTACAGACAAAACATTTTTGTTATCTGTTACATAAATAAATTTTTTTTTGACGTGATTTGCTTTTCAGCATTTATTTCAAGTCTTTCAAGTTCAAGTTTCAGTTGAAAATTAAACACGTATGTTAGACAGAAAGGAACAATTAAAGTTTATAATTTTGGTATTATCAATGGCATCCATTATAGGATATTCTTTCGGAGTCACAACTCCTAGTAGCATATTAGATGAATCGAAAGCAGCTCATAAGCCAAAGAATAAATCAGATAACTTCAAGATATAAATTGGTAGTTTTTGGACGTCTGAAGAGCCTATTACTACAAAGGTTCTGTTCAAAATGAATTTAATGTTGTTATATCATATGTTGATTTAAATTAAAGAAAACTACACAAATTTTGTTTTCTTTGCTGTTTGTTTTGATTTTTCTTAGTATATATATATATATATATATATATATATATATATATATATATATATATATATATATATATATATATATATATATATATATATATACGTATTCCGAGAGTTGCTTTCCGCTAGCTGACAGTTGTTTTATCCATTTAGTGATTTTGTATAATATGATTAGACAGCGTGTAACTTTTGTGAATTATAATAATTACATATATAATGCAGGTATTAATAAAAGGTACACATTCAACTTATTGTCAACTCATTTTTGATGTTTTTGAATGTTTTAAACAATAGTAGTATAGTATTACGAGTCCCTATGTCGTCTGTGCTACGGTAAATAATCCTACTAATACATATTATAAACGCGATAGTTTGTGAGGATGGATGGCTGTATGTTTGTTACTTTTTTATGCGAAAATTAATGAACGGATTTTGATAAAACTTAACAATAATACTTATATATCAGAGTAACATATAGGCTATGATTAAACACCTCCAGATAAACTACTAAGAAATTATTTAAATTTTTAAGAAATCTATTGTTAACTGACACGCCAGCGTGTCTGCGTTCGTGGAGGGATGACTAGCGACTCGCCCTCGCGCTTTTTGGGTTCGTCCCTAGATGATTCTTTAAATTGACGTAACTTTTTTATTTATGAACCGATTGAAATAAAACCAATACCTACTAAATGTTAAATGAAGCTTACCACAATATACCTATTAGTGAAAAAAACCGCATCCAAATCGGTTAAGCCGTTTCTGAGCTGAGATTAGCGCGCACAAACCTACAGACAAACCGACAAACAGACAAAAATTCTAAAAATCATTGTTTTGGGTTCTATTGCGTAAATAAAGCCCCCAAATGGTAGTTTTTCTCAGATATCTTCCATGTAAAGACAGCGATTAGTTAAACTTTTATTATAGGTATGTATAGATAATTGGAATACGCGGGCGGACAAGCGCGAAAACGCTTGTGATGTTACAAAGTAGTGGGCGTTTCGTCCATGAAATTCACGATTTACCAAATGCATTGAATAACAAGTTCACTCCTTATATATTAACTATTACATGTATTTTAATTTGTATTAGATAATTTACATAGTAGATAATCTACTGTATACATAAGAATAATAAAAATCTTAATATAACCTTACATTAAATGCTATTTTTATGGATATTTCATATTGCACGAAAATAAGTCAAATCCTTTACAAATACAGCATAAAGAAGGTAGTGAGAAATAAACAATATCGTTATAGTTTAAATATATGTATATATATATATATATATATATATATATATATATATATATATAGATACCATACCATACTTACCAACGTTCGTATTTTAATACATTAAAGTGATTTTGTTAATATTATTTGAAGCAAATACATACGGATTAATTTGAATTCCTTTTATAAATGAGCCGTGAAATCATAAAAAAAATAGAGAAATATAATTCTGTCACTTTGAATAAAACAACTGTCAAAGTAAACAATGAACTACTAACTCAAAAGTTTATGAAAATAGCGCTTTCAAAAGCGCAAATATTATAAAATATTTAAAAAATTAAAATTTCACGAAAATATGAAAGGAAGGAAATTACTATTCGACGCAATCGTGTTTTCTACATCGTTCTACGTGTCTTACAGCTTGATGTCTTTATTCATAGAGAGATATCGGGTGAAACGCATAGACAGCTCCGGTAAATAGCAATGTTGAATATGCAGTGAGTTAGATACTTTTTAAGTCTTTAATTTATCGATATTAGTTAAAAAATAATATTATATAATTATTATCGTTTTTTTCCACAGCCAATTATGAATTTTAACAGTTAATTATAAAAGTCCTCATGTACTTTTTAACGGTTAGTATAGATTTGTCAGAGGTAAGATATTTTCCCACAGTAAAAAGTATCCTATATGCTGACCCGGATAAGTTATTATCATGCCAATTTTCATAAAAATCTGTCTAGTGGTTTTCTCGTAATGCGTTCCCATGCAGACAAACTAAAATATACTATATCGATAAAACTGACAACTTTAATAAGATTTTCCAAATGATTAGACTTATAAATTTTAATTTTTTGAATTTTATTACATGTAGAGAAGTACAATATAGGTACATTGTAGATAGCTATGATGAATACCAACAGTATGTTTTTTATTGTAGGTACTACCAAAACCATAATCAATGGGGAGAAAAAGTAAATAAAATTAATCTCAAAATACTTAATCTCAAGATATATGCTTTTAACATTGTAAATAAATATATATCTACTCTTTTATATTTTTAATCTACGGTAACAATTAACTTGTACAGTAGTATTATTCTTACCCTTTTACGCCTCTTTCTTCCAGGAAATGTGTTTAATGGCTGAGGAAGGGGCGGCAAATGATAAAAATATGGTGGCGTGAACATCAAATCCTCAACACTTGCTATGGGCGTTGACCGAGGGACCACGGACCGTACAGTTCCATAAATGTTCCTGCTACGATTACCCCCGTACAAATTAATCATCGCAATTTACAGTCAATGTCCACTGTCACAATTAAAAAAAAAGCTCGCGAAAATATAGTCTACAATTCACACATTTGTTACAAAATAATTATTTTAAGTAGAACTTATTTTAATAAAAAAATAAGCCACTGTGATATTTTTTTGTAGTTATAATTGAGGCTACTATAAAAGGTAAATATTTTTTTAATATTCCTTTAGCACCTCGTTGCCAAAAATGGTGCGCGAGCGCATTGTTCACGATTTCAAATGCGTTTGATGTAGATGGTTCTGTAGAACTTACATGTAATTATCATAGTTTATCTGCTTTTTCCAATAGGGTACGTGAAGCGTAACGCGCCTATAGTAATACAAACGTATTGTCATTTTGTTTGTCATAAAATTTAAATTAATTCAATAATGACAAAATTGTGTAATTTTTAATTACGTTTTATAAATATATTATTAAGGTGTATTTCTTATCATTTAAATTTTAATAAAGAAATCTTCATTATTATATGGGTATATTTAGTACCTATTATATAAAGCCAATTTGAATTGACAAATATTATTGTAGAAGCGTACTGGCAATATTTTTTCTGTTTTCGAAGCCGCTCATTTAATAGCAAATAAATATAATATAAAGTATACATAAATATATTATATTCTTATACATATGTATTTACAATAAAATGTAAGACAAATTTGAAATTCTATTGCAAATAAAGTCGCATGTGTAACTATTTTTAAATAAGAGAAAAACGTACACGCATTGGCATGCGCCGATACACATGAATAAGTTTAAAAAGTTTGTCATCACTGCATTAAACGATTCTTGTATGCGACCAAAGTACCCATTGTTTAACACCCCATAGTAACGTTGTATACATTTGACATATAAAAAAATATTATTTTAATAAAAAATTTGTAAACAAATCTCATATATGATGTTCTTTTTCATTTATGGCTTTAAGTCTTGTTTGTTTAGACTTTAGACCAAAGCAAAAATAAAAAAAACTGCCACTAAAATAGGTAATCATTGTTATTTTTATCACTAACCTTCAGTTACCTAAAAGTAAATATTATAATTGTAGTTTTAAACTCAATAGGTAGTAAAAATTCCTCTAAAAATTAAAAAATGTGAGGTGACAGCGCCATCTATTAGCTAACTTTTATACTAAGCCGATACTGCAATAGTTCCATTCCTGCCGCATAGTATCTTTGTAAAATGACCACAGATGGCGTTGCATGTATAACTTTATATGGCCGGCAATATCAAAGAGGTTTTAAGTTTTAACAGCAAAATGTTAAAACTGAATATAATGATATGTCAAAAGTTGTCTGTCAAATTGTTCCATTAATCTTTACCAAGATGGCTGAACGGAGGAAAATATAAAAAATCTAAATACAATGATAACACCGCGACATAACATCTGTCGTATATTCTAAATCTATTTTTTTATATTTACTATTTATATATGACATGGCAGGTGGTATTGCAAAAACTTTCTTCGCACTAATTTTTAGTAAGGTTCACTGTTCAACTTTTGAAGGCAAAGACAATGGTTTTGGTAATAATTATGTTTGGGCTGGATCGCTCGAATCTGGTATGAGAATAGCAACCCATCATAAGAAACCTGTGATGGTAATTATTCATAAGTCCTGGTGCTCAGCGTGTAAAAATTTAAAACCTAAATTTGCAAATTCAGCGGAAATACAAACATTGAGCAAACATTTCGTTATGGTCAATCTTGTTGATGAAGACGAACCGAAAAATACTAACTTCGCCCCAGATGGAACTTACATACCTCGGTAAGCACAATAACATATCATAAATAAAATTATTTAGTTATTCTATTCGGCCCTTTTTAACGACCCACTGCTGGGCACGGGCCTCCCTTCAATACGAGGGGGATCAGGCCATAGTCCACCACGCTGGACAAGTGCGGGTTGGCGGACTACACATGTCTTTCGAAAACTTGTTAGGTTCTCTCAAACATGCAGGTTTCCTCACGATGTTTTCCTTCACCGTAAGGCAAGCGGTAATCATGTAAGAAATGATTCGCACATGAAAATATTAGAGGTGCGACACCCGGGATTTGAACCCGCTTCACTTAGTATTCCAAGCGCGCGCGTTATATATTTTTACATGTATTTTTATAGACTGATTTATTTATACAGGTATTTTTATAGACTGTTCCGCAATATATTTACAATGTTTTTTATCTGTTTTTTTATCTCAAGCATCTATTGAATGGCTTAATGGCAAAATGAATGTTCGAAACCGTAATTGCACCTGTTAGCTAGACAGTGCTACCGGTTTGCGAAAGTGGTAATTACGCTATTGCATAACAAAAGTCTAAGTGAGAGCCTAATAAGCTAAATTAGTAATACTTGCTTGAACACAAAAGTCCTTTTCTCCTTTGTGTTTTACTGTTACGTAATTATGTCCAAATGTCGGCCATTCTATGGACTTAATGAACTTATTTAAAGATACAGTATATAATATATAGGTGGTAAAGATTAATTATTTTCATTAGTAGCAAGCTGACAGGTGTTGGCTTATTAGTAACCTATTTTGTTTGTCGTAAATTTTGATGATTACCTACATACATCTACATATACCAAAAAATAAACTGTAGTATTTAAATATCAGAAAATAACTAATTAGATTTTTTTAAAGTTTTAACATTTATAACTTCAGTAGTGGACACGAAGGGCACACGTCTTGCCACTTTTGTCGGAAAAGTAAAAAAAAATCTAGACAATAGCGCCATCTACCGGGCCCAGTTATAGCTATAAACAATCCAGTTGAGGATAAGTACACAAAAAAATCATCAAAATTAGTCAAACAGTTTAGGAAGAGAAGAATTACGCATACCGGAATTTTATATAACTCTTATAAAAAATCAATTAAAATCTATCGACATTCTGCTCGTTTAATCAAATATAATCCATTTTACAATAAAAACTAACTTATTACCTAATTCGTTGGTCATGCGCAGCGAAGTAAGAAATGATAACTTACGATTTACGAATGCTAACAACCAAAGCCAACTAAATCATTTGACAAACGCATTCTTATTTATAAAGTAATCTAATCTAATCAGTGATCGTTGGCAGAATACTCTTCATTTCCCCAAAGGGTTCAGTCGACCATGACATTTACAATGAAGAGGGGAGCAGCCAACACAAATACTTCTACAGTAGACCGGAACAAATCGCCAAATCGATGAGAAAAGTCCTCGAGAAATACAAACACGAACAGTTCGATGTATGATATTTATGATATGAAGCTTTTGTAAGTGTTGCTTATGGTGTAGAATTAGGTCCAATTAAAATATTTATGTAGTTAAACTAAAGGTGAAGTTTTGTTATAGCTTTGAGTCGTAACTTTATGGAAATTAAAATTGTTAATGTCGATCATATCGAGGTAGGTACAAAAATTGGTTATATCTCGACTCTCGAGTCATATGTTGAGTAAAAAAAATATAATAAATAATTAAAAATTGAAAATATTCAATAATTTACTTGAAGTACCTAGTAGTTAATTATTTATATGTAAATTGTTTCTTTTTCCAGGATAAAGTTTAGAAGTTCGTCCAGCCATCTCCATTCAACATCTCAATATGAATAGTAATTTTGTGATTTTAATACAATTAGATATGAATAAATTATAACAGAGTTTAAAATAATAATACAGTTTATATTATTTACACAATTAAATTAAATATTTTTTTGTATATTTCAATATTACATTAAAAACTTATGCCACTACAAGATTATAAATTATAAAAACCTGTTTAGCAACAAAGAAGTCATTTTTTTAAATATGTTCACAACACGCAACCCTACACCTTGGGAACTTTATTAAATGTCTAATTTATGTAAGTCTAAAACTGTTTTAAAACTTTAACGTTAAAAATGCAGAACTTCAATAATCTAAAGCTAAGGTATACTCATATGGGATGAAGTGAAAAGCTTGCTTTTTCCCGCCTTTTTAAACTTATATTTTTTATCTTATATATAACGTCTTATAACAAAATGTGTAACGATTAATATCTTTTAGTACATAATACATGTTATATAAGTTATGGGTAAGGAAGCTGGAGACATAAGTCGAATAATAATGAATTATTTTTTTAACTGGCAACCTACCTGGCTGCATTTAAAAATAAATATACGAAAAACTCTACCACTTCTCTTAACACTTAAATGTCTTATTTAAATAAATACTTCTTTATCGGTTACCTAAGTCATTAAACAAATATTCTAGCAGATTAAATCCAGTAGCTTAAAAAAATCATAAATAATAAAAATGTTGCGTACTCACATCTTCCACCACTGGTTCGACGTACATTTCCATGGTGTTGTTAAGTGTTGGCAGCGGCATGGGGGACGCCGCTGCCGAGGACCGTCTCGATATACTGTTGCAGGAGCATTGCGATACAGATCGACGGGACCGGGGAGATTCTCTGATGGACAAACATTCATTTTTTATTTTTTATTTAAAAAGAAATTCAACAATCAATATATACAAGTGCAAAAAAGAAGCACATTTTACGTTGAATTTTTGGCCAGTAAATATAGACGATCAATAAAATCTTTAAGTTTACAATTTGGTATCTAATATCCTGGTTGATGAAATGTACGCAAAACAAAATTTTAGTTGACTTCCTTTTGCTTGACTACTATCTAGGATAGAGGATATGAGATACTTATACTCATCTGAAAAATGTTTTAAAAACATGCAAATTATATTTAGGTAGAGTATACTGACACAAATATAATAACTATAATTAATAAATTCCTTCAAATTCTAAACCATCCAGCTTATTCTTCAAATCTCAATATTTTATTACCTTTTGCTTCTCCTACACACGTGATGCGTCGATCTGTCACATCTACACCTGGATCGTAGAGGTACAAAATATCCAAGCTGAGGTAAAGGCGCGGGATCAGAGGAATCACTAGAGTCACTCCATTCCGGTTGGCTGAATGGACCAATATCCAGTGCTGAAGGCATCGCGAATTAAAAAAAAAACTTTTCGCGCCTTTTTGTACTTCTTGCGCCAATTATTAGGTACTGTTTACCGTATTGGTGCTCTTTTAATGTATTTAAATATTATTTAATTGTTCTTATTGCACTATGATATTCAAAAAAACTATGTTTTTTTATTGTTTTATTTTAGACTAATAATTATAATCTTAGTAATTCAACTACGTGTGCACTTCTAGTATTAATTTTACAGGTGATTATATTATTTCACCACAGTTATGTATTTTATAAAATATTTTCGAGACGTCCAAACAACAAGTGAATTTAATCGCGTTTGTAAAGTATTAACCTATTTGAAAAATGATAATGTAAACAAAGTTAGATTAGAAATTCGGGTGCGTAAGTATACCAATTAGACACATACTTATGATACGTTTGTGATAAGATTAATATGTTTTATTTGACGACACACATATAAGTTTTCGTTGTAAATGTGAAATAATAAGTATTATTTTATGTATATGGAAAATTAAATATTGAGACCACACCTTTCTACTGAGCTTTACGCCATTTTACTTCCGTGCTGGGTGGTATTCAACAATGTTTGTTACTTGGATTATTTATAAGATATTCTAAGGTTTGTTACATATATCTATGACTATAGGTTATATATAAGGAAAGATTTGTTATTGTTTATTTAAGCTCTGAAGCTACTGATCTGAATTTAAAAATTCTTTCACCATGGGAAAGCTACATTCTCCAAAATAAACGTACGATTTTCATCCTGAAATATAGAGCGTGTGACTAAACACTATTAATACAATAATATTTTAATTACATTTCATCTAAACTCCACATCCATCACATCGTTATTAATTTTGTTGGAAAAAGACAAATATTCAACACAGTAAAAGACTAAATCGTCAAAGCGATAGCGTCCCAAGCGTGAAAGAACGCACATTCCTCGTAGGAAACTTTTTTTGCCGGTGAACCCGTGACTCACAAAGGCGCCGATAACATTAGGGATGTATCTTTTTTGTTAGCGTCGTTGAAATATTTATCGGTAAATGAACCTTGACATAAGTATTTTGGACGTTAGTTACAAATATCTACAAAAAATATTAATCTGTCTGAATTTAAAATTCTACTCTATCTGCTTTGCTTATCATAATGTATAATTAAAAAGCGTGTTACGGTGGATGTAAGTTTTAAACATCGTCGAAGCTAACTCAAATCAACTCAAATTACAGCCAACATTTAATTTCATGTTCATGTTGGATTATACAATTCCTGGAAAAATATTGTTCAAGCCCGAACGTAATAACTGCTTCAAATACATGCTAAAAAACCAAATCCTACTTTAAATGGAAATAGACGGTGTTTTTACATTATTTGTATTCTAAAGTGGTTTCCGAGACTAGTTCAGTCAAGCGTATTTAAATAGTAGACACATTGAGCATCTAAAATGTGAGTTTACGCATTTCTATTACTAACCACTATAAATAAATCAGTATGTATTTACACATTTATCGTGTGACACTCAAACTGAATATCTATTTCTTGAACGAAAGTCTTATAAACTTTGATTATTAACTTAATATACTAGATTTGATATTTTTTTTTCATGTATTTAATTGGAAAGTGAAGTTTATCATCTGTTACGTTATGTATTTTAAATAGTTTTGCTTTACAATTATTTTGTTTTACAATAATTTAAAGCTATAGAAGCAAACAATTTACTTCTGTACGTCTAGATAGGTATATAAAAGAAAATACGTGGCTATTTGCCTTATGTTTTCAAATGAAACCGAAAAAGAACTCCAATACAAACTCTTCATATTGTAGACGCCAGGCGGGCT
Organism: Brenthis hecate; assembly: GCA_951806755.1. Classification (NCBI taxonomy): domain Eukaryota; kingdom Metazoa; phylum Arthropoda; class Insecta; order Lepidoptera; family Nymphalidae; genus Brenthis; species Brenthis hecate. The sequence goes on from OX638278.1 coordinate 1,014,351, forward strand.
TATATTTATTTTACCTTTAACCGTAGCCCTTGAAAGGTAGAATTTTTTCATAAAAATTAAAGAAAAAACTCTTATCTCTTACTATTTTACTTAAAGTAGGACGTAATTTATGCTTTAGTGTATAAATTTAAGCAATTTCAATTTCAAATTATTAAAAAAGATCACTTAGATAATAGGTTGTTTATAAAATGTATAGAAAAAAAGATTATTTGTCACTTGATATATATGTGCTCTAAGATTACGATTTTATTGAAAGACACTAGCGACTCACCCTCGCTTCGCTCGAGTTCGTCCCTAGGTATGTTTTAACGGTTAGTATAGACTATGTAGATAGACAATATACTATATGATATATGGCTTACAGCCTTAAAAATATTTTTTTAAATCGGACTAGTAGGTCCTGAGATTAGCGTGTTTGAAACGAACTAACAAATAGACACACTTTGCATCTTTATAATATTAGTATAGATGTTTTTATTTTTTAACTAGAAAATTAAATTTGTATTTTTTGTTAAAACTAATAACATTTTATGTGATCACTTAATATTAATATATATATAATGTAACAGTATAAAAAAAGCCTACATCAATCTCCATTATTACTGTTCAAAATATTTAAGTGTTTCTAATTTCAAACTTCCTTCCATAAAACTTTCATCCAATGTTTAAGGCTGTTTTTTAAAAAAATATTTCATACTCACAGTATATAAGAAAATATAAAGAATTATGAAATATGTTTCCATCTTTAGGCGTGCATTGTCCATCGGTTTAAGAGATAATATTAGTTTTACTTTATTAACTTTACTAGCGACTTACCCACGCTTCGCCCGGGTTTGTCCCTAGGAACGTATTAAATTAAAATGGATATAGCATGTTATCCTTAAGAGATAGACATATGCCATCACGGACTTTTGTCACATATAAGATACACAATTTCACCATACATTATTTTGTTATATCGCAAAGGGTTTAGGCAGCGCTTTCATTGAAAACTCCCAGACGGCTTATTTTTTCCGACACCTCCAACAAATATCGTTATATTTCAGCCAATGTATACAAAAACTCAATAAATTATATACTAAAACCTTCCTCTTGAATCACTCTATCTATTAAAAAAAACCGCTTCAAAATCCGTTGCGTAGTTTTAAATATCTAAGCATATATAGGGACAAACAGACAGCGGGAAGCGACTTAGTTTTATACTATGTAGTGATGATACTTCATTCATGAATATTTTATTAATGATTATAATTTATGTTATACCAATCAGCAATCACAAAATATAGTCAATGACCAATATGGTCGTAAGCCGTTCTTTGAACGTTGCTTAAATCCTACTACTATTTTCAACCGACTTCAAAAAGGAGGAGGTTCTCAATTCGACTGTGTTTTTTTTTTTTATAAACATGAAAGTTTGTGAGGATGGATGGATGTTTGTTACTCTTTAACGCAAAAAGTACTAAAAGGATTTTGATGAAACTTTAGAGGAATATAGCTTATGAAATATACATATGAGTAACATATAGGCTATATTTTAAATGATATAGTTAAATGTATAAATTGAACTACGCGTGCGGAGCCATGGGAAACCACTAGTAATGGTTATGAAATAGTAATTGACATATAGCTGAGATTAAACAAAACTAAAATATAATTTTATAGTTTAAAATTACAACGTCCACTAATATCTTAATAGGATCGTTATACATAATTTTATTGATGGTCGTGATTGGATGGTAATCTAAATGACCGAAATGCATTTTGAAGTGCTTTACTAATATGATATTAGGCAATTACCTATTTGTATCTTCAAAAATGAGAAACACTTATGCCCTATTTCACCAACGTCACCTAAGTTTAAGGGATCCCCTAAGCATGGTTAGGGGGTTGTTAGGGGACAGTTTCTGTTTCACCGACAGTTAGGGGTCACCTAAATGTTAAAGGGCCCCCTAAATTTAGGTCCTCGAAATATGGGCTTAAAGACGATGGTAAAACTAAATTTAATTTAGGGGCTAGTTTAGGTGAACTTTTAAGCTAGGGATCCCATATGTAGGTGGTAGCTTATGGGTTGTTGGTGAAATAGGGCATTGATATTCTATTTATTATTATAATTATTTACTATTATCCTTGACATGATAATGCATAAAGAAATAAAGAAATTGACTTTTATTACGTTCCGATTTTGAAATCCATGATATATTGATTTTTTATTAAAATTATCTATTGAAACGTTCATACTTATATTTATATTGTTGTTCGTTTATATCAAAATTCAAACTTATCCGGTTACATTAACAGGTGTCTGCTTTCGTGCAACATTTAATCCATTTATGTTCTGCATTAGTCAAAATTTTCCCGAGCTTTTGAATCCATCAGACGGCTTTATTAAGTTATGACACGACTTTCAGTTCGTTTCCACTTACAGAAGACAATATTTCAAGTTTATTATATATATGTTGGGACGTTATGGATACTAGGTAGTTGATACACTACACATACATATATAATTTTTAAATACATACATTTTATAATATATAAATATAAACACCCATGACTGGAGTACAAACGTTCATGCTCATCACATAAATGAATGCCTCCAGCCGGACTCGAACCCGCAACCGCTTGCACAGCAAGTAAGGTCACTACAAACTGAGCCAAACGTGTCGTCAAAGTTTATTACTTAATGCACGGTATATCCAAAGTATTCACGAAGTTAGCTTATAACTTTTGATTATCAATTTTGTATGTCACTGGATGAATATAATTTTTTTCTTTTACATTACCATTTCACATCGAGTTTTGCGACTCCCCTTTGTTTTGTTTACAAAGTTATATTTTTACTTAACAGATCCTTATTACATAAGTAATAAAGTTTTAATTCGCATTTTATCATGTAGAAGTACCTATAGAATACCAGGTGCAAATCAAAGCGCATGAGATGAATCATCGATCATTGACTCTACCGGCGTTGGCACAAGTACACGAATATAAGTTTTTATGAATAAAATAATTTTTTCTCCAACTAAATAAATAAATTAAAAAATAAACGAAGTAATTCTGTTTATGGTAGTTTATAATTTAGTGTATTTTTTAAATCAACTATCTTTTTTTTCCAAAATGATTTTTATTACTTAGACACATTTAAATCTATTAATATTAAATTTACAAATCAATGAAATAGTTTTAACATAACTTTTATTAGGCACACGAATTTTTTTTAACTTTAAATCCCATTGTCATGAATATCTGACAGTTTTAGTTCTCCATCCCATAAATATTTCTATAACTCTCTCGAATGCGTATAATAAGAATATATTATTTAAAATGTTAATATATAAAATTCCCGTGTCACGATGTTGGTCCGCGATGAACTCCCAAACTACTTATACGGTCTTAATGTATTTTTTTTAAATGTGTGATTTGTTCCAACTTAACAGATAGGATAGCTTTTATCCCGATTATCTCCTTTTTTATTGCAAAATTAACGATTTCCATATCCGGAGAGGGATTCAGGAGAGAGTACCTGTGAGACGGCTACCCTAAGCTACAAATTCTACCCCAAAACTAAAGAAAAATATAAGTATATAAGTGTGCCACAGTAATGCGTGCCCGGGCCGGGCATATTACCAATATATAAAATCAATAAAGACACGAATAAGAAAAACAAATGCTTTCTCTAATTCCCATTAACATATTTCGGGGAAACCATTTTTCAGCTATGTCTCTGTCACCACGTACCTATCTAATGACATCGACATTGTAGTTTATATATAGTAACCGAGTCATTTCTAAAAATCGTCTGTTTTTAATGGGCATAGCATTCATTTTTAAATTTAAAACATCTTTGGAGCCATTGGCTCAAGCTTGGCATGGCGGGTAAATCTCTTATGTAGTTTATATATATGTAGCTAGCATGTACGGCTGCACACCCGGAGGTCCTGGGTTCAAGTCCCGGGTCGGGCCAAGTTTAGTTATTGAGTCATTCTGTATAATAAGTCTCAGTAACAGCCCGGAGTTGGGAAGTTTGCAGTGTTTTACCCCCGTGCCTCGGAGAGCACGTGAAGCCGTCGGTCCTACGCCTTAACTCTCACGGGTCGTGTCGATTGGTCGTCCCACCGGAGTATGAGAATGACAGGAATAGAGAGTGCACGTTGTGTCTGCGCGTACACTTATGCACTATAATATCTCCTGCGCATTGGGCTAGTCTCAATGAGATTGGCCGCCGTAGTCGGAATCGGTCAGGAGGACATTATTATATATATATATATATATATATATATATATATATATATATATATATATATATATATATATATATATAGATATATATATAGATACCGAGTTATTTCTAAAAATCATTTGTTTTCGATGGATATAACACTATATTTTAAATTTTAAAACATCTTCTGAGTTATTGGTTCAAGCTTGGCATGGTGGGTAAATCTTTTATATCTCTTCCACACTATTATCTCTGTTGTGTATAATATCAAATGATAAATAAAATCAATTTATCAAAATAATCAGCAAATTGTATAAGAATTGCAATTGTATAAGAAATAATAATTGTAGTCTGTTATATAAATGAAATATTAAAATGACCGATATCGGTTACAGTACAACTTTTAAATAAGTATATGGGTCAAAAGCACTCCAATTAGTGTATAATTTTGACAATGGAAATCAGACTTCAGCTGAAGTTTTAATAAGAAGTTCGGTAGTGAATAAAGTTTGTATTCTCAAATATTTATGTATTTTTTCTAATTATTGTAACTAAAGATTTCTGTACACGACTCTATGACTTCAAGCACTACGGTAGGAAAATTAAAAACTACCACATATTGAAGGCAAATAATAAATGTAAAATTAATTTCTCCATAAGTATATATATATTACTTTGAAAAAAATGTGTTATTTATTAGATACTAGCGACTTACCCTCGCTTCGTTCGAGTGCTTCCCTAGGAAGGTACGTTTTAATGTTTTTGAGCGGAACCCTAATTCTTTTTCTAAAATAAAAGTAGCCTAAGTTACTCCTTATAACATCAGCCAGTGAAAGTCCCGTCAAAATCAGTCCAGCCGTTTCGGAGATTTGCCGGAACAAACAGACAGACATAGAGACAGACAAAAATTGAAAAATTATGTTTTTCTTATAATTACCTATCGTATATAGTTTCATATGCATTTAATTAAAAGCTGTTATTTTGACATTACAAACAGACACTTCAATTTTATTTATCTGTATAGATTTTTGTAGACATCATTCGTACAATTCATCAATAACATCCCTCTTATCAGTTGTTTAGAAGCGTCACTGACCAAATAAAATCGTTATATCTAAACATTTGTCAGCCCGCATCTCGTTAAAAGTATATAAATTATAATTCATCCAGTTCTATCTTGACAAGTGAATTGATTTTTAATTTTTATGGGATGTGTCAATAATTTGGTCCTTAACCTATGTCTATATCTTAGTAATGTTCAATTCCAAGCCATAATTATTTGAAAAATAATATTTTCTTTTCATTATTTCTAGATTCATTAGAAAATACCTTTATTTTTGAAGTTACACTTCTTTTGGGATGATTGGAAAAAATTATGATAGTAAAATTTTTACGATGCGCGCGCACATCGACAGCATAAAAGCGACATGATGAAGTTAGCTTATAACTGTTTGTTGCCATGGTAACCGTTGTTATTGTCTGAGATTATGTAATAAATATTATATTTCTTTCTTAAATGATATTCTATAAATACATGATTGTAATATGCCTTATTTATTTTATTAATGTATCAATCCTTATACAGAGAGTTGTGACATATGTACGTGATGAACTCTTAAGTGATAATATTAAATTTTTGTTCTGTTACGCCAAAGAAGTATAACATTTTACGTGCGTACACACTTTTTTTTGTTATTGTTGACATACACGTAAAAAATATACTTTACTAGCGGATCTCTGACAAAAACAAATAAATGTTAATAATATTTTCGACAAGTTTCGTCGATGACACTTTACCAGGTCAAGGTTTTATGTTAAAGCTTTTACCTCCCTCCCTCCTGATGTTTTACTTTAGTAGAGAAGTAAACATATTTTGGGTTCTTTTATCGATCTACTTTTTCTCATTCGTTTTTGTTAGGCTTTGACGTAAGCTTGGAGGCCTAGCCCGAGTTTATTTTAGTTTTTATTTATTTTTTCAATCTAACTTTGAGTGCATTTAGTCATTATGTCGTACGTATTAGGGAGTAGTAGAAGTTAGTACTTGATAGTCTCGACTAATAACAAACTCAATAAAGGAAAATGGTGCATCAGGAGAAAAACCGAAACAATCTATATAATAAAGCTAGCACCGATGGACTGACATACAATGCACATGATTTTTTTACACAAGATTTTCTTTATATAATGTAAAAAAAAATTAAAATTCATGTTCTAAAAGGGATATTGGGGAAAATTAGGTAAAACGTTTTATTATTTGAAAATATAATATAATATAAATTTTCTAATGTTTAATTCTTTGTTTTATATTGTCGATAGGAAATATGTAGGGACTAACTTGTGTTCAGAAAAAGTATCAAAAAAGTAGATAAGTCTTGCACCAAATTAGTTTTATTTTTTAATGTCTGTATTTCTATTTTTTAATTTACAATTATTATTCCCTACTCGTTCAAGAAACACGTAGAAGGGAGCTCAAAGTAAATTTTTAGCCTGTACGTAAGCAATACGGGTACGTATTTATATACATATATAAAAAAATGAAGAAACAAGTTGAAGAATGAATCAAAATAACTCAAAAAGAATGAATCATGTTAGGGTTGAACCCGAGCGAAGCGAGGGTGAGTTGCTAGTAATTATAATTAATAATAAGTAGGTAGGTATGTTGGAACATTCACACACAGCGCCATCTAGTTCCATAGTTAAAGCTACGAGACTCGTGTCATGAGTACCAGATAGTTGATACACTACACATATAACTTTAAATACATGCGTCATAAATATAATAAATAAGAACACCCTTAATTGGAGTACAAACATGCTCCCAGCGGTACTCGAACCCGCGACCGCTGGCGCAGCAAGTAGGATCACTATTCACTACAAACTGAGGCTACCTACCTAGTACCTAGTATCTAAAGACGAACCCGAATGAAGCGAGGGTGAGTCGCTAGTATTCAATAAAATCTGGTCTCATTGGTCTATTAGTTGTAGATAGCAATAAAATGAAATCAGTCGTGAGCTAAATCGTCTCGATTACACGATCGATACAATCTAATATCTAAAAGTGTACTTTGACCTTTATTGGACCTTAGCCAGCCCTAATATGGACATTTTCTATATTTAATAATTGTATTAAATGTACCAACACCTTTATAGCAACATTTAATTGATATTTTAAGTTACGCTACTGTAAGAACTGAGACCTAAAAATGTCTTATTGAAACAATTTGCCTGACCTCGTATTTAGTATTTGTAGCTTGCATTTTCTATATATTATTGGCCAGCGTGGTGGATTATGATCTGATCCCCCTCGTATTGAAGGAAGGCCTGTGCCCAGCAGTGGGACGTCGAAAATGGTTGAATACATACTAATATTATAAAGAGAAAAGATTCCGGAACTACAGAACCGATTTAGATGAAATTTGGTAAAAAGATAGTTTGAGACCCTGGGATGGACATAGGATAGACATTTTTATCCTTGAAAATGGATGATCCCTTAAAGGGGTGAAAATAGGGATGAAAGTATGTATGGGGAAGCAATCTAGTTTAGAATATTAAAAAAAAAGAAATTTTAATTTAAAAATTTTACTTTTTAAAAGAATATGTAATTCGCATTAAAGCTATTTAGAATAATATTTGAAGATTATTGAACAGTTCTGGGGCATGCAGAGCAATAAAAAAATTACGTTAAGTTATTTTATAATACCTTAATATTATATCAGAATCAAACTATTCAGGCATTAATTTCTCATAATAAATAGACTAAATACAGGAGGGCGAGGCTTCTAGTTGCAATATAAATGTTAAAATTAAATATTCATTATGACGACCACGGTATGTTTGAAGTCACTTAGCACGTACATAGCAGGTTTACTTTCGGGAACATAAGACGTTCTCACGATCATATATAGTTGCTTAGAGTATAAAAACCTAACCCATATCCATATTTAATATTATAAATGTGAAAGTGTGTTTGTTTGTCCTTCTTTCACGTCGAGACGCAGTGACGGATTGGCGTGATTTTTTGTATGGAGAAAGTTGGAGGGCTGGAGAGTGACATAGGCTACTTTTTACTGCAGGAGATTATCTAATTCCCACGGGAAAACACGTCATAATTCAATCCAAAAAAAAAATTATGATCAGAATTACTTGAAACTTGGTATTAGTGTTCTTCAATAAAATTAAATAAATACGTGTTTTAGCATTTTTCGAAATTCATCCTATAAGGGGATGATGATTATATAATGGATGAAAGTTTGTGTGAAACTACCTTTTTAGAGTTTTTTGAAGTTTTAGCGCGAGCGCAGCCGCCGGTTCTACTAGTTAATATTATAAATTCTAAACTGTGTCTGTTTGTTTATGTTACGGACGCAGTCACTGAGAAATAGATTAACGTGATTTTCGTGATATTAGTTTATGGGTAAAGAAAGTGACATAGGTTAGATGACTTGACTTTTTCTTACTCGTACATGTACGTATATACAGGGTCATGTTGTTGTTATGTTGTATACAGTGTATTCCCAAAAGGTTTTCAGTAAATTAAAAATAACCCTGTATATTACCCTTACATTTCGTCAAAAAAAAACGTAGCTTTACATATGTGAGTGTAGTTAAGATAAAGGCTTTATCCGATCAAATATCGATAAATTATCCTCCGCTTCAATATGCTCTATGACATAATTTGCTCTTGAATTCATGGTCTAGTAAACATTAATTTTTATTACCTCTCAAAAAAAGTTAAATTTATACTTGACAACAAAAAAATATTTATAGTAGGTATTCTAACTAATATTATTGTTGCCTGTCCTGTACTATTTTAATTGTTTAACATTTTTACTATAACCTTTAAGTTAAGTTACCTAAGTTTATATTATACCATTTATATAGCCCAGACGACCGGTAAAATTAAATTCTTAAGTTTTACCTATTAATTATACCAGATTCATTGCGCACCGCTTGAGATAAAATGGCATATGTATACATATAATAAAATTGTAACTACTAAGCTGAATCTCCACATTAAATATTTTTTGGAAAATCTTATCGAAATAGACATTATTATCGATACAGAGGTCGAATCTATAGTTTTTAGAATTTTTCTCTGTCTGTTATCGCATCACAGAAAAACCACTCGAGGGATTTTGGTGAAATTTGGTATGGTGATAGTTGGTTATCTGGGTCAACATATAGGATATTTTTTACCACGGGAAAATATCTCATTTCTGAGAAAAAAATACAAAAACTGCAATGTAAGAGTGTACTAATATCTATGTGAAACCTAAGAATTTGGTTTTTGGTCATCTGAACGCGTGCGGAGCCGCGGGCAATGCTAGTTGCATTATTTTGCTTTTTCCGTTTAGACTACAACATTTATAGTAAGTACAAGCATTGCTCACAAAATAGATTTCGAAGATTTTCAAAAAAAAATAATATTTAAAGTAAAATTTCAAAGCGGCTCAATTCGAATTTTATTATATGTAATGATATATTTTTCATTGTATTTAAAAATTGTCAAAATTCTTATAAACACTCATTTTCGTCCCTATGTTCTCTATAATACGTGACATTGGCAGAATGTTTTTGCACCTGTTGACGCAATAGCAAGCTACCATAGATAAGCAATAATAATACTGGTACATCAAGATGTCTAGATTCCAATAGAAACTATTATTAATTTACAAAATAACAAAATATTTATATGTTAGACTACTATTTTCTTTAAAGTAATTTCATAATTAATCAAAGGACGATGAATAATTGCGTTTTAATCAATTGATGAACGTTGTAGCTGTGACAATTGGCAATCTTTTAGATCCGTATTGGCGACGCTGATAATCCTGAAAGTCATTTGTATCAAACTAGACCAAATCCAAATCCACTTTGAAATGTTAAATAAATAGATACAAATTAATTAAAAAGATATGTATATCCAATTAAAAGGCGACCTAATTATTCTAACCTTGAGTGGATAAATCAATTCACTAATAAATAACATGGAGTACTTCTTCCAGTATTTCTCAAAACGAGTTATACTTTTTTATTTTACTATTTACTATATATGTTGAATTTATTTACTTTTGAAACGAAAGTATACTTAGTGTATCCATGAATAAATAATCCCTTTTCCCGAATTCTGTTTCAATTTTGCCTTCTAACATGATGAGACGTCTTGAATCCTGGTTCCTCATAAAGCTGTATAAGATTGTACGGTTTGTTATTTTAGAAATCAGTTAATATATTATGTATATTCCAATAAACCAATGTAACTGATTCTTTAGTTAAATATTTTCTATTTTCAACCGACTTTCAAAAAGGAGGAGGTTCTCCATTCGTCGGAATATTTTATATTAGCAACTAACTTACTCTCGCTTTGTTCGGATGTGTTTCGAACCTATATTATATTACACCTAGGCCTTTTATATTTAAAATATTACACAGTGGCACCTCTTGTAAAATCCCTTAAGCGTATGAAATAAATAAATAAATGTGTTACTGTAGGTTATAATCTGTCGGTGTACAAAATTTTATCCAAATCCGTCTATCCGTTTCCGCGAGGTGTTCGTTAGGTTAGGTACAAATACGCATACAAGCTTTGACATTTATTATAACAGACTAGCGTTGCCAGCGGCTCCGCCTGCGTTCAGATGACCAAAAACCAAACTCTTAGGTTTTACACAATATTAGTATACTCTTACATTGCAGATTTCGTATTTTTTCTCAGAAATGAAACATTTTCCCGCGCTAAAAAGTATCATATATGTTGACCCGGATAACCAGCTATCACCATACCAAATTTCATCGAATTCCCACCTGTGGTTTTTCTGTGATGCGGTAACAGACAGACAGACAGACAAAAATTCTAAAAACTGTAGATTCGGCCTCTATATCGATAATAAAGTCTATTTGAATAAGATTTTTCTAAAAATATTTAATGTACAGATTCGACTTGGTTAGTATTTTATTATATGTATAGATAATAGGGATGAATGAGTATTATTTACTTAATACAAAGTGCCACATAAACTAAATCTGACTAAAGTCTAACGTAACAGAGTTTCATCGTAACGTAAACTTTGCGCCACATGAGTGACAAGTGCAATAATCGACTGCAGACATACACTAATGGACTTGTTCAAAACTGTAATCCTTGTACAAATTGCTGTGTTAAACGTTATATTGTGACTGGCTTTTTCTTATAATTTGATTTATTGAGTAAGAACTTACTGAGAATATTAACCTAAGAAAAGGCATTATATAAGTTACAAATATATTTTATTTAACAATCGGAACTTGTAAGAATAATAACTTACAAGAATGGGCATCAAGGAAAGATTATTAAGAGATCGAATAACATTTAAGAATAAATATAATTTCAACTATCTATCAAGTGTATTATTATTTTCAACCGACTTCAAAAAGGAGGAGGTTCTCAATTCGACTGTATGTTTTTTTTTTTTATGTTTGTTACCTCAGAACTCCGTCATTTATTAACCGATTTGGACAATTTTTGTTTTGTTTGAAAGGGTATACTTCCAGATTGGTCCCATTTAAATTTCAAAAAAAAATACCACCCCTAAGGGTGGAAAAACAACTAATGATGAATTTAACCTACTTCTAATTGTCATATTGACTTGAAACTTTGCAAGTATTTCTATTTCCGTTGATAGTACAGTGGTTCGGTGTTGTTGACCTGATCTGATGGCAAGACCAGAAGGTGGATAGGTGGAACTCTTCAACGGATAATAGTAGATACTTTGAGTTTGGGCTTATTTTGTTTGATTTGACAAGCCTAACACGTTAGAATCCTTACTTTGCTACTACTGTCTACACTAAAAAGGGAAAAATAAAAACTTTTTAACAAAAAAATAAAAACCGACTTCAAACAAAAGCACTAAAAAGTTAAAAAATAACTGATTGGTAGTTTTCATTTACTATACATACCTAATCAAATATTTTCGAAGTCGGTGTGCTTTGGCTAAGTAATTAAAGCCTACCTATTAAATACATACCTAATCAAATATTTTCGAAATCGGTGCCAGCTCATACAAAGCAAAGCACACCGACTTCGAAAATATTTGATTAGGTATGTATAGTAAATGAAAACTACCAATCAGTTATTTTTTACCTTTTAGTGCTTTTGTTTGAAGTCGGTTTTTGTAATATATTTTATATGTCTTTGCGTAAATTAAGTTCTGAGTATATAAAAAAAATAACGTCACCGGCTGAAAAACTATTAACTTTCAAGTGATATCTTTCAAAAGTGACGCTATGCTTGCAACAGGCACATCACTACACGACACGCGACAGACGCGTCTAATAATATAGACACTAACCACGCGCTACGCGAGTATTAATTTGTACGTATGTATTTCTATATATAAAATCATTTAGAGGCCCTCTGGATAGAGAAGTTAGAAAAATAACTGTAAAATCTAGTTGGAATAAAACTATGAATAATTGTAAAATAATACTTAGTAAATGATAAATTTTGAATATTTGATTTTCTCCCTTATACGTGCAGGTAACACACGATATTTGCAGTATATATGGGCATATTACAAAATAATTTTTGCAGTGCATTTTGTTTAGTTAAAACTAAAGCCAACGTCTAGTAAAGTATGAAAATAAATATATTTCAATAATATTTTAATATTTATAAATACACATACACATATAAGATAGCTTTTAATTACATAATTATTATGTAATTAAAAGCAACAATTATATCGCTTTCTCTCCGATTTAGAGATATGTATAAGTATAGCTTAATACTTGTATAACAAGTTTTGCAAAAAAACGAGTTAATATACACGAATGTATTCAAAATTTAAAATTGAAAGAAAAAATAAAATTAACGTTGCATTCCTGACAACAACAAATCTAATCATTGATCAAGGAACATTAAACCTCACTCAGCAATTCGTGACCTCAAACTTAGCGAAATGTTCCCAATAATCTGGATAGGACTAATAATATTACTACGAACTCCTAAGTATTTGTAGGTCACCATCAGTTTTACATCGTAGCGCGTTGACAAGCGTCTAAGTGGGTCGGATATATCACATATGATACAGATGTGTTATTCTTATTAAATAAGGTGAAATCTTCGTCTATATATCTATAGGGGTTCTATATTTTATATATGTTCCAAAAACCATCACTTCGGGTGTTGTTTAAATTTCTTTGTTTTTATAAATAACCAGAAATGTATTGATATTTACAGCATCCAAATTGTGAAATTATTAAACAGCTAGCGACTTACCCTCGCTTCGCTCGGGATCGTCTCTAGCTTGCTTCTCAATACAGACTTTCATCCACATTTTCACCTCCTTAAGGGATGATTTCCGGGATAAAAAGTAGGTATCCTATGTCCTTTCCAGGGTCTCAAACTACCTTTTTACCGAATTTCACCTAAATCGGTTTGGTAGATCCAGAGATCGCCCCCTACAAAGTCACAAATTCACAATCTCACAAACTTTACCTCTTTATAATATTAGTATAGATTAGGTTCTACTATATATTGTAGAACATAATTGTCTAATAATGTTTTGATTTTCACACGGTTTTCTTTGAGCGGTTGAGGGGTTTAACAGATATCAGTTCCAGTAGCGCTATTTCGTAAGAACTTAGCTAAATAGATATGTGAATTCGACAGCTGAATCCGCGAAAATGATAATTCATAAAACGCACATTTTGTTGAAATATGTTGTATGAAGCACAAATTACATCAAAACGTTGGTCCTTGGGTGGCGGTACCCGACTACGGTATTTGATGAAGTGATCGATATCAAGATTATCATTAGGTACTTCTAAACAAATACATAATTGCAAAATAATTGAGCACTAATTTATTTTTTTAATTTTCACATTAGTTTCTTTATATTTAAGTCTTGCTATATACTCAAACTAGCAACTCACCCTCGCTTTGCTTGGGTTTGTTCCTAGCTTGCTTCCCGATACAAACTTTCATCCCATTTTACCCCCTTAATGGGTGATTTCCGGGAAAAAAGTATCCCATGTCATTCCCAGGGTCTCAAACTATCTTCTTACCAAATTTCATCTGAATCGGTTCAGCAGATCCAGAGATTACCCCTTAAAATGTCACAAACTCACAAAGTTTACCTCTTTATAATATTAGTATAATATACATAAAATAGTAAATACTTATGTATTTTAAGTTTAAGAATTTTCTTTAATGAGCGGAAGTTTAAAAGACTGAAATTGTTACACCATAATAGTTGTGGTACGATTTCTTTTGTTTGAATGAAATAACCCAACAATGTAAACAGCAAAACAAATTGACTTCAAATTATAGAGTTGAGCAAAGTACTAAAAGTGGCTCTAATTTTCGATTCGCAGCCAGTTTAGTTTATTGACAGATTTATTGTTATTGTTCTGCTAGACGTTGCAACTCTAACGAATTAATAACTTTGTTTTGAGAAGGGAAAGGAGCTATAAAGTAGCGCCTCTTGACAGTTTACGCTGAATAATTTATTTTGAAATGTATTTTTGTCAGTATGTTGGTGAAACGCAAGAAACTGTGTTTGCATGTTGAAACTTAAATATAGACATAAATAAATGTACCATATTGAAATTGGTTACATTCTAAAATATGTTGCAAAATTTTGTTTTATTGAAGCTGTTATTATGATTAATGCCCGATTTCACCAACATCACTTAAGCTACCACCTACGTATGGGATCCCTAGCTTAAAAGTTCCCCTAATCTACCCCCTAAATTAAATTTCATTTTACCATCGTCAGAGCCCGTAGTTCTAGTGCCTATATGTAGGTGGCATTTTAACATTTAGGTGACCCCCTAACTGTCGGTGAGACAAAAACTATCCCTTAACAGCCCCCTAACCATGCTTAGGGGATCCCTTATACTTAGGGGACATTGATGAAATCGGCCATAAGAAAGCAATAGTATATGTGGGTAATATTCATTAAATAAACCAATTATATTTATTTCAAAGTTGAATTTCTGAAAAAATAACAAGCAGAGCTTTAGTTAAAACCCAAGGTGAGTTTCGATTCGAACATATACTCTTCGACATCGTCAAATACTTACTACTAAACTGTTACAGGCTCGTATCCCTTATGAAGCTGTAAACACCCGCGATGTTATTAGTTACATGAAGCTTTTATGACCTTAGTAAATGTTATGAAAGTTATTTTATTTCATCATAACGCTATAAAATGCTGCAACCAACACATAAGTTTTTATATTTAATAAATATGTAAAATTGAAACAAATATCATACTTATTATTTTCTTACTTTAACAGCTTTACGTAGATAAAACGATCGGAGAAGAAATTAAGATGCCGAATTATAAAATAACTATGAAATGAAAACTACCTAAATGGACAAAATTAATGAAAATATGATATTTCAAATAGACAAACCCTCTGAATTATTGTATAACTACTAGCGGTCACTCTCGCTTCGCTCGGGTTCTCCTCTAGAATAACAAAAACAAATCTATCCCACGGGAACCGTACATTTTTCCGGGATAAGAAGTAGCCTATGTGCTATTCCAGACTATAAATCTACCTCTGTGCCAAATTTCATCTAGATCCATTCAGCTATTCCGGCGTGATTGAGTAACAAACAATCAAACATCCATCTAAACTTTCACATTTATAATATTAGTGAGATTAAAAAATATTTCGTATATAAAATAATTAACCTGAATAATTTTATTATCGACTAGAATCTGGACTTTAAAAGATACATATTACATACATATCTTTGTATTCCCTGATATTTATGCTATGTACCTAATTAGTTTTTCATGGTGTAGGTAAAAAATGGTCATATTTATACCACTCGTACATACATATTTTTTCAGTAGTGGCTAAAAATTGGTTTACTCATGTTAAAAAAAATATTACTATGGCTATAATAAGTATTAGGTATGGCTCATAACGAGTACGTCCGTTGTTCACATTATTTTATTATATAAGATTACATCAATGTACTTTACTTTCTGTTGTTTTTGGAAAAATGTATACCTAAATAATAAATCTTATAATCACTTCAATTAGCTTCCAATACCGTCAGATAAAATATTCTTTGAATATTTTTAACTAATTCATGGCTTAAATAAAATTTAAATCAATTTCTCTAACATCACTACATAGTATAAAATAAAGTCGCTTCCGGCTGTCTGTCCCTATGTATGCTTAGTTCTTATTAAACTACGCAACGGATTTTGATGTGGTTTTTTAATATTATAGACTGTTTCAAGAGAAGATTTATATGTATAATACATGCATATTATAGTACAGAATAACCGAGAAATTCAAAGATTTCCATTTCATACTAACCGTTAAAACGTATCTAGGGACGAACCCGAGCGAAGCGAGCTAGTTTTTTAGAAGTATTCATTCAATCAAAACTCTCGCTTTGTTCTCTGTAAACATGTAGGCAGGCGAGTTGCACAGTGTTTTTGCGATGTATTCAAGGATATTAGGTAAAAGATGTCGATGTGTCGGTTGGCCGCACGCCAAAGTGAATGACACTCGAGCGAGATTCATTCAGTAAATTAGTTTATCGGTAAAAAAATTGAGAATTACATATTCCATAGGTTTTTTTTTCTTATTCGTTTTAATTAAATCGAAGGTCGAGGTCTATTCGTACATATAATAAAATTGTAACTAAGCCGAATCTGTACATTAAATATTTTTTGGAAAATCTTATTGAAATAGACATTATTATCGATATAGAGGCCGAATCTATAGTTTTTAGAATTTTTGTCTGTCTGTCTGTTACCGCATCAGGAAAATAACACTGGAGGGATTTTGATGAAATTTGGTATGGTGATAGCTGGTTATCCGGGTCAACATATAGGATACTTTTTACCGCGGCAAAATACCTCATTTCTGAGAAAAAATACAAAATTGCAAAGTAAGAGTATACTAATACGTAAAACCTAAGAATTTGGTTTTTGGTCATCTGAAAGCGGGCGGAGCCGCGGGCAATGCTAGTAGTAAATATAACTGCATCTTGAATGTATTCACTAAATTGATACTCTATTTTTGACTACGGTTTACTTAATAATAATTGTATGGGCTAATTCACAGCTAAACTATAAAACACCTCTGAAGTAAGTAGGCATGAGACAGTAAAAGTCAATATTATAATCATCACACCGATTAGTCATAATGAGCTTGCATTTTAGGCTAAATACACAGTTTGCGCTAAATTGAGAAAACTACATTACGTGTCAATGACTAATTATATATATATATATTTGAAGTGAGCTTTATTCCGAGCTATTTCAATTCTAAGCAGACTAAACAGTAGAAAAGCGGAACGTGACATAATTTTATTTGCATACATATATATGTAGGTATCAGCCTACTATTATAATTGTGAGATTTTGTTGCGTGTATGTTTGTTACTCCTTCACGCTGAAACGGCTGGACGATTTTGAATGATATTTAGTACACAGATAGACCATGACCTGGAGTAACACAGGCTACTGTTAGGCATTCAGAGACGAAGCAAGGGTAAGTGGCTAGTTTGTTATATTATAATACAGATCTATATACATATGTAGATTCTTTCAAAAGGATCAAACTTTAAAATTTAATCTTGTATATCTAGGAAATATTTATTTTATAAAATATTTAAATAGTAAATCACGACAATCTAGATGGCATCAAACTCATATATTTAGAAAAATGTTATCTTTAATACTTTACTGGTTTTATATGGAGTCGTAACGCGACGAAATAAACATAAAATACTATATAAAGAACATCAAATTTTTATAATTTATACAAAACGCTGTTTGTAGAGCGGGTAATTAAACAGCGTGCATTTCTCATTAGATCTGTCTGCGAATTTTAATATTTTACATCCTTCCAGAGTTCAATGAAATATGTCTAAATATAGCCGGTTAATATTCATATTTCGGTAACGTTTTATACTCAATATTCTTCGTTAGTTATATTTATTACATATATTAAATAATAAATAATATTTAATTATAAAATTACGTTAGGTCAGATTTGCAATTTGTACATTTGTTTCTAAAACACAACACTATTTACACTACCACTTAATTATATAATGAATTAAATATCTGAATATCGATTATTATAATGCAATCAATCACATCACTACACAATGGATTATTTTAATTTTTTGAATTTCGAATTTTATTTCGGGTGATTAATCTCGAATGCGTCAGTCCGCGCGGGCCGACGCATCGCGACGCTCGCGTCGACTGGGCGCCATTTCAGACGTCTGCCAAAGAATCCATGGCTGAAAAGTTATATTTATGTAGACTAGTGACCGCCTGCAGCTTCGTCCTTTACTTATGCCTAATTTTCTAGAGTCATTTGTTTTTTTATTTAATATTAGGACTGATTCTCATTGTGTAACACAACAACACACCAAAATTTTTAATTATATAAACCTTTATATACTAATCATTTCATTTATGTTTACCAAATTATAATATAAAAATGAGATTTATAAATGACTATTAAATCTATATGTCTTATTAAAAATAAATTATTTTTATTAATTAAATAAGCCTTTTGACATTCATATCTATTATAGTGTGTAAATCTCATAAACAAACTCTATCCCCAAATATATGAATTAAGTACCTCTATTTTAAGATGGGTATAAATTCCATCTACATAAATTGACTTATCAAAGTCAAGTTATTAAAGCTATGAATAAATATCGTTCGTGCTCCAGCATAGTTCCGAATGTGATTTACACGGTCAATTACAGTTAACCTGATTTTGTTTGTAATAATATTAACCTATCGTCATTTTTTATTTATAGTATTATACCGCCCTATTAGAATAGGGGACGCCCGGCAGATGTGAAACATCTATGTTTATATTGGAATTCGTAATTAATAAAAACCTATAACGAAATATGGAGTAAAATAGCGAAAAAATAGTTTCGTTAATAAAATCAATTTATTTTTCTTATTATTTTAATTATAATAATAATTACAGAATATATGTATATAATATCCATAAAAAGAATAGAAAATATGTAAGTATTTTTAATAGAGACTGTTTTACAATGGAGCATCTATAATATACGAGCGCACACACAAGAGAGTAGAGAGCTCAGAGCGGTGGCGTAGAAGGGACGTGATTTCATGACAGCGTCAGGCAACCGTTTGCCGTCACACCACGAGTCCGTTTTACTGCCAAGGCACCAATATATTAGATTTCACATCAAAAAAAAATACACAAGGCAAGACTTAAAATCTGTAAAATCAAATATCATCAATTAAAATATTTCAATGTGATGATAAACAATAATTATTAATATTTTATGGTTTACCATTTATGGTAAAAATATATTGTAAAACGTTTAACTCACGGGACCTCTCTATTTTATTTTTTCAGAACAACTGTATAAATAAAATTAAAAGCTTACTACAATCTGCTTAAGAAAAAGTGTAATTGCTTCATAATATAAGATCCAGCCAGTCTTACAAAAATAGAAAGAAACATATTAAAACCGTTTAAGAGGAACATAGATGCGACAGACAGATAACGGTGTTAAACATTGGGGTGGTTTTTTTTGTTTATTTTTCTGTCGGAAATTAAAAACTACCCTAAGCTTGTCTGTCTTGTTCAAGCTATGAAAGTATAATACATTTTCATTTCGACTTGCACACTTTTACTGTTTTTTTTTTGGTTAAGCAAAAACTACAGATCGCTGCTAGTCATTATCATGCCTTTTGCAGAGAACTCGAGTGTGGTCCCTTTTTTTCTGTTTTTTTTTTTATTTGTAAGGAAATGACAGTGCAAATTTATAATATAGATAGATAGTAATGAAGCACCGAAATACAAGGTATTCCTTAAAGTATCGTACCAAACATCACAAGCAAGATCGAGGTTTGGAGTAGGAATAAACAAATACCACTTCTATTATAACACCTCCAGGTAAATTTCTAAGAAATTAATTAAATTTCTAAGAAATCTTTTGTTAACTGTAACGCCGGCGTGTCCGCGGTCGTGGAAGGATAAATATTATGTACACCAATTTATTGTCGACCATCATCATATAATTCTTTATGTCATATTTAACTGAACACCACTTTTTTGTTAGAATGGCGAAACAAGCCGCATAAACAACCTGCAAACAAAATATTGTCGCTTTGAACTCTTGAGTATTTTGCCACATAGGCAATGAAAAACGTAGATTATGCTACTAACTTTATAGATACATTTTGCTTTATAATTTTAAGGGACTTTATTGAATTCTACATTCATTTTCAATTTTATTACTTTTTAGTTTGAAGAGGAAGCATAAGCATTTTTTTTTAATTTTGTTCGTACTTAGGTTCACAGTCATTATACGTTAACAGGAGCTGGTTGGAAAATCCATTATTAAGCTTGCCGCATACTGCAGTCTAATATAAGTATGAATTGGGATTCGCAGTTCATAAAAAGCTTTATTTCTTTGAAAGGTTACTGCAGGCGTCTACAAATAGTAATATTCATGGCACTTTAGTTCTTATTCCCTACATAATAAAGTATTACAGTACATATGTATATATAAATCCAAAGGTTTTCCAGACTTCAATTTAGTTTGACTTTCACACTTGGGTAGCATTACAATATCTAGGTTATGTGACCTAGTTCCACGTAGGTCACCTACATGTAAACTTTGACAACGCAAAATTTTTAAAATGTATTAATATGTACCGTAACGCTTTCATTTAGATAATTTTTTAAGTAGCTTTTAACATTAAGCAATGCGAATACCTTACTAAATAAAAGGGATAAAAAAAGGACTAATGCCCGATTTCACCAACTACCCATAAGCTACCACCTACGTATGGGATCCCTAGCTTAAAAGTTCACCTAAACTAGCCCCTATATTAAATTTAGTTTTACCATCGTCTTTAAGCCCATATTTCGAGCACCTAAATTTAGGGGGCCTTTTAACATTTAGGTGAAACAGAAACTGTCCCCTAACAGCCCCCTAACCATGCTTAGGGGATCCCTTAAACTTAGGTGACGTTGGTGAAATCGGGCATAAGGTATTTTTAGGTCGTAGTAAAAAAATCACTTAGTAGGGTTAATTTGCACTAAACTTGAACGATAATTTGAGATCATAAATCCCGAAATACAATCACTCTTGCAACACAGGTCTTTTTTAGGATTTTGTAGAAATGCCTTATGAGATATTTCTTTAGAATAGACTATAATATCGTCAAAGGTCGTCAAAGTATGAAAAATAAAAAAAATCATGTAAATATCTGCGGTGTGGAAAACAGTTTGAAGTGTACATAAATGTATATAATTCTGGTAAAAACATAGATAGGTCTTTAAAAATGAGATGGACGCTACGTCTTTTATTTAATAGAAACTTTTTTCGGTATACGTTTCTTATTCTAAAGTCGTAAATATTTTGCGCCCATCACGAACCAATACGTAGTTTTAAAATATGGAGTTGAATTACAAAAAAGTCAGGTAATGATAAAAGATATGTTAAATAATATAATTAATTTATGAGATGGAATATTTGTATTTTACACTTTGTTAATTGCAAAATTAACTTCCAGAGTTCGATATATTTTTGTGAAATACTATAAAACAAATTTTTTAAATGAATATTGCGATATAATAAATAATTCGTAAACGTTTTTTTTAACCCTAATAAAATACGTAAGATATAACAACCCTTGATGTGCGAGTGCTACTCGCACTTACCCGATTTTAACCCATCGTTCATCCCTCATTATTTCTACATGCTTTTTAAGCCAGATTGAATATGCCATGTGATACTTAAATATTAAACAAATACCCGGAATGCATGCACTTAACGTGGTTTACCCTTCCTGGTTTAACGGAAGTGTCGCGGTTACATTTAATATCTATACATATAATAAAATTTTAACTAAGTCGAATCTGTACATTAAATATATTTTGGAAAATCTAATTGAAATAGACATTATTATCTATTCAGAGTCGGAATCTATAGTTTTTAGAATTTTTGTATGTCTGTCTGTCAGTCTGTTACCGCATCACGAGAAAACCACTGGACAGATTTTGATGAAATTTGGTATGATGATTGCTGGTTATGCGGGTCAAAACATAGGATACTTTTTACCGCAGGAAAATGTCTCATTTCTAAGAAAAAATACAAAAACTGCAATGTAAGAGTACACTAATATGCAAAACCTGCGAATTTGGTTTTTTTTCATCGGAACGCGGGCGGAGCCGCGGGCAGTGCTAGTCCCGCTATAAATTTAAATGAAAAAGCTTACCTACCTACATCATGTACTAGAAACATTGGTATTAAAATTTATAAAAAATCAATTATAAATATTTTTTGTTTTACTAACATTACCTATGTTAGTAAAACAAAAAATAAAAATGTTAATAAGGTACGTAAAACATTCTACCGTGGATCCTCCAAACCAGCTTGTAATTCTAGTCTAAAAAACATAAAGTATCTTTTAAGTTTATTACTTGTAAAAATATCTTTGTACCTTCCCATAGATCTTCAACTATAGTCTGTTTCATTCAATGTTCAAAGGACACTGCGCTATGCGACCACAAAGATATTAATTGGGCACTTTATTAACATTGCTATAATCATTTTTTTTACATTTTTTTTTCAAATTGTAAGATGCAGTTTCAATTCTCATACTACGCCATCGATCTATCCCCATCCATTTATTATTCTTGAAATTTTGTACCATGAAAAAAAAACCAAGATAATGCGTAACATACACAAAAAAAACGCACACAAAAAACATGCAAATTGAGTATTTTCTCCTTTTTTTGAAGTCGGTAAATAATATGACTGCAAAGGAACCTATAACATTTCCTATTTGGTCGCAAGGGCGTTGTTTAAAAAAGTGAAGTCATCGGTACTGGGTTGCAATCAAAGTCTACCTATTCAAAGACTGCTTATAGAATAAACTTTATGTGAACTTTTGTTTATATTTCATTCTTTGAAAGTATTTTTTAGAACAGAAGAAGAAATATGTACTTATTAGTTTTTTTTCTCAATTTTCGTAAAGACAATTATCATCAGCTTAATTCCAAAATTTATTTCTCTGTAGATACATTGTACTTTTAGACAGATTTAAAAAGAGGGACGTGCTCGATTTGTATGTATTTTTTTTATATACATATTATTCTTATTTTTAATGGTTTACGGTTCATTATGGCGATAAACATTAGACTTACGTCATTCTCCAATGAAAGTCTTGTTAAAATCATTAGTAAGCTTTTGTTCTTTTATAGTTAATCCTGAGAGAACTTTTTGTATACAGAAAGTTGTCTAAAACACTTTTCCGTCTGAAACATTTATTTTCGGTATTTTCTGTGTGTATTGATAAATTCTTTTTGATGATAGTTGGAATAAAAAGACAGATAAACAAAAGTTTTACGTACTTGAATCGGAGAAATAATTATCATTTTCTCAAAATATGTATATAGATAGTACTAGCGGCTCATCCTCGATTCGCTCGAGTTCGCCTCTAGAAGAACAAAAGCAAATTTATCCCACGGGAACCGTACATTTTTCCAGGATAAAAAGTGACCATGTGTTATTCTGACATATGAGTTATATTATTGTAAAGTTTCATTAAAATTCATTCAGTAGTTTTTGCGTGAAAGAGTAACAAACATTGTTACATCTAGTCGCATTTATAATATTAGTATAGATATTATGCCTTGTAAAGCATAGCTATAATAAACTTACCAACAAATATTCTAATTTTATTCGTAGTGTACATTTCTAGTTGCAATAAATGTGAAAATTGAAGAAAGAGCAAAGTCATGTTTCGTAACTAGTTTTATCTTTACATATTACCTTATAACAAACTGCAATCTAATGATATAAAGTTACACGATTATGACCTCTCCCACAATGTTTCAAGATACATAAGAGCGTGCAGATCAAAGCTTCACTGTTATCTGATTACGTTTTGTTTTATCAACAAGCGCACGTGCGGCTGCACTGATGCCAGATATACTTTTAAGCGCTTTTAAAACGCTGTGTAGCATTTATTTTATATGCAGCAGTGATCCTTGACTAATTTCAGGCGTATGTTTTGAGCTTTCTAGAAATTATAATAAAATTGTTAGATCAAAATATTCTCATAATTTTGATATTAAAAACTGGTTTTCAAATGAAAAAAAAACACATCGAAATCGGTCCATCCGTTTGAGAGCAACGATGCCACAGACAGACACACACGCACACACAGACATCGACGTCAAACGGATAACCAGCTATCATCATACCAAATTTCATCAAAATCTGTCCAGTGGTTTTTTCGTGATGCAGTCACAGACAGACAGACAGGCAGACAGAAAAAATCTTAAAACTGTAGATTCGGCCTCTGTATCGATAATAATGTTTATTTCAATAAGATTTTCCAAAAAATATTTAATGTATGGATTTTAAGTGTCAAAATCAAATTGAATAAATTTGTTTTATAAGATTTATTTAATCAGCTTCAAGCGCTAGAGGTGACCGAAGCACAGCTGTACTGCACTGCAGGGTCACTTTCATAACGTCGTCGTAACTATACGGTATAATATAGTACAGTAGTGTAGTAATACGACGCGTACGTATACCTTTTACGAGCTTTACTTGCACAATAGCAATTGATCGATTAGTTTTGAATTTTAAAAGGGCTGTGCCATGAAATGAATAAGGCATTATAAGTACATGAGAAAATACCAGAATTTAATCATGTGGCATAAGTAGTTGTTCATGTTGTATACTAGTGCGAAAGATTTGAATGGTATACTTGAGTGAAAGAATTCAAACAGACCTGTTAAAAAAAGTCCGAAGTATCGTCTAATAATATTGTTTTTTTTTTTTTTTGCGAAATTTTAACAAAAACCCACCAAAGTGGGTGCTTGATGTGAAATGGTCTCAAGCCTATTATTTATCTGAAATTTCAATAAAAAGCTTTAAAATATAAAATTATTTCAAATCGGACTGACAGTTCCAGAGCTTTTAAGCTTTAAAAGCTAGTATAAAGCACTTCATGGCCGTGCCCTCAGACTATCGTATGTCGGGGGTCCGATACAGATATTGTACACACGTTCTGAGACAGGTCAAATAACTACGTTGAATATGTCAGGTATAGAAACAGGAGTCCGATATTTAAATTATAATTCACTGTTCAGTATAATTTCACTCAAATAACTTCGACCCTTTGAAATTTTTAATTTATGTATGTATTTATTTATGTATGTATTGTATGTATGTATTTGCAACGTTGTTAAAAAATATTTTTTTACTACAAATTTGATTTAGTTTTCATTGTAACAAATACTTATAGGTACTTATTTTCGATCTTGATACATTGGATGTACTACTATTGTGCACATAAAAATAATCATTTACAGGGAAAAGCAATTAAATGCTTCATGTGAGTTTTAAGAGCAAATTGCAAAGTTTTAATTGCAATTTAAGTCAGAGAACTAGTTCAGCCACAACCTTCCCCTACGGAACGTAGTCAGCTTTATGTTGTAAACAATCAAATAAACTACTGATACAAGAATATAGCTAATTTTATTTTTATATACTTATTTGTAAATTATTTAATATATTTATTTGATTCGATCACTTATAAACAAGTTTTTATAAAAGACGCGAATATTATTTAACGGATATTTACGTGTCTTTTAATTATACCTAAGGTTATATAAAGGAATAATTATTTATATAAATGTATTATGTTCTGTCATAAAATATTAGCAATAACGTATAAACTAGCAGTTTCTTTTGAAATTTTCGGCAATGATAGGAAATACCTACATTACATCACGTTTGTCAATTTTATTTGATTCAATGCAAAAAGAGTTGCGATTTATAGTTTTTTCTTACAAACAAACAAACAAACTAACAAATAGATACCTATTATATATCTATTATCTACTTTACTCAGATTTTCAGGTCTCCCAATTTTGACTGCGCTCCATATATCAGTGACTCCATAAGTCACATAGCCATTTAAATTTTATAATTTTATTTAAATGATTTAAACCTGTTTTTTGTACGGTATTTTTATTTCAAAGGATCATTTGTCATCTTGTTTAACTTCTCTTTACACTTCTGACTCAATGATTGTACATTTATTTTCATTTTGAACGTTGAGTTCATTGTGTTAGTTGAAGCTAAGTTTAGACGTGTTCCTTTTCTTAGAAATGAGAAGGTACTAAATATAGGTAAAAGCTTCAAACGAAGACTTACATAAATGCAAAATGTAAGAAATAAACTTATGTTATTAACTTTTGTAAAACAATGCAATAGTGTTGTCTATAATTGTAAACGATACGTTTGGCTCAGTTTGTAGTTACCCTACTTGCTATGCCAGCGGTCGCGGGTTCGAGTCACGCTGAGCGCATTCATTTGTTAGTGTGTACCTACTTCAGTCATGGGTATTTATATTTATAACATGCTTGCATTTAAGGTTATATAGTGTTGTTATATATGTTTCAATTATTTGGTATCCATTAACACAAGTCTCGTAGCTTACCATGGAACCAGATGACGTTGTGTGTTAATCTCCCAACATATTTATTATTATTACATATTATTACCGGATCGGTTGATTAATGTCTAATCAACATCTCAAAAAATATATATTCTTATGATAAAAAGTGTGTAAGATTGTAAAATTTTGTAACAGCATAAAGCTTTATATGATTTCCGTTTTTAATGTTTTAATTTACTGAATACTACAAGGTGTGGATACCATAGACCTATATAGATCAGCCACAATGAGATAAATGCCATCGCTTCCGGTACATACATGAGACAAAAACAATACGTAAACGAGTATACCTATGACATGACAATACGTGCCCATGATATAATCTCATTCAATATAACAGTGACCTCGATACGTTAATTTATTAAAAGGTTTACATTTAAACTAGCGGCTCACCCTCTCTTCGCTCGGATTCGTACCTTGGTACATTTTAACAATTAGTATGGAATAGATAGACTATATACTACATATGTCGCATTTGGAGACAAATGAAAAATTTGATTTTGTAACTGTTAGGAACACTAGTTTATTGTAATTTGCATATGGATTGTTACAAGTTAATATGAAATATATATTTTTATGCAAGCGTCTTAGCGACGGCCAGGAGAGCGTGAGTGTTGCCATGATGGCGGAAACGGTACATATTTATACAGATTATAAACAACATAAATAAAGTGACGTTCGAAAACTTATGATTTAAAATCTAAATTATTTTATATTACATCATATTATTATTATGTTAATATTGTATATTAATAACAATTATTATACGCTACACACATATTACTGCTTCACTCCCTTGGGTAGTAACATGATGATATATAACCGATAGATAGCCTTCCTCAATGAACGGGCTATCTAAATCAAAAAGAATTTTTCAAATCAGATAAGTAGTTCCTGAGATTAGCGTGTTCAAACAAACAAACTCTGCCTCTGTATAATATTACTTATTAGTATAGATTTTAACATAAATATCACATTATGTGTTAAACAACTTCCATTTTTATGAAAATAAAATATCGTCTATAAATAATTGACATAAAATAAGTTTATACATATTTATAAATTACAAAATAAAAAAAAAAACATAGTAATATAATTGTTTCTCCAACGTAAACTTGATTCGGGTACATAAAAAAGTTACGAGACTCATGCCCGATTTCACCAACAACCCATAAGCTACCACCTACGTATGGGATCCCTAGCTTAAAAGTTCCCCTAAACTAGACCCTAAATTAAATTTCGTTTTACCATCGTCAGAACTCGTATTTCTAGTACCTATATTTAGGTGGCATTTTAACATTTAGGTGACCCCTAATTGTCGATGAAACAGAAACTGTCCCCTAACAGCCCCCTAACCATGCTTAGGGGATCCCTTAAACTTAGATGACGTTGGTGAAATCGGCCATCAGATGACTATTTTGTAAGTTCATATATGACGCAGGTCAATAGTATTGGAAATAATTTTATATCGTATTTTATGGAGACCGATCGTCTAGTTCCTAGGCAGAAAACCTGCTTAAAATTTCTTTCATGAAATTGTGTTTTTTCATCCCCCTTTGAAGAGCCACTTGCTTTATACTCTGAATGCAACATGTAATTCAATGCATGCAATGCAGTAAAAATAAAAGGATTACACTCACCTGTTTAAATTAAGATTCATCACCATATTTTCTTTGGCGTTACTGCTATATCCTGAAACAACCAATTTACTTATTAAAATAAATGTATTTAACACATGGCATTATAATAAAATAAATTAGTTATATATATATATATATATATATATATATATATATATATATATATATATATATATATTAATTTGTAGGTTTTATGTTACACATAGAATAATAATATAATTTTCTGTTCTATATTTCTTCAAAATCTAATTTTCTCGAGTGTTTCATTACACGTAATATTATTTGAGCTTAATAGCTTTCTAGGCCACGTAAATCTTTGTAAAAGGTACTGCAGTATTTTTGGGGCAACTACATAATATAATCTAGAGCGGTTTTAATAAAATTTCATTTCAATAAGTCCAAGTGCCATTAAACTATAAAATAAAACTTATAGCAAGAAATTTTTACAAAGAAAAAAGTTAAATTATTTTGAAATGTGAAAGTAATACTTAAAAACATTTAATGAAAGTGTCATCGCACATGACATTAACATTTTAAATTAATATTAGCTATCACAAGTTTTTACTTAATTTACTGGTATCAGATTGAATTAAAAAATATTATAACTATTCTTTTTTGATACATGGTAACAATGAACTGGTATATCAATAATGGGGTAGTAATTACACTAAATCATTATTAAATAAAATTATTCTACGTTTGTCATCATCATTCAACTTTTCAACTTGCATCGTTATGGTGTGAAAGTTCAATCGGACTGCTAAATTTTAAAAGTTAAAGCTTATATGTGTATGTTTGGTACTCCTTCTTCTCCTATACCACTGAAACGACTGGACAGATAGACGACGACCTGGAGGCTGGAGTAGCTTACATAAGGCTTTTTTCAGGCTACCTAAGACAATACTTTAAAAATATAGGAAATTATAAACTATGTTACTAAAAGTCTACATAAATTATTCAAATAAAATGTCACGTACCATTCGATTTTAAGTTCGATCCAAAAACTCTCCAAAGTTTTATGAGTCATAAATCGTTGGATTATGTTTAATTCATTCACATTACGTGTCGTTGCTTTTAAAGGGCACGACTGCGATCGTAATTGGGGCTTTCGTTGTAAAACCGTAAATAGAAGACCAAGACAATATTAAAATTTCTATTTGTTATTCTGGAGCTTTTCTAATACATTTTTTTCGAGTAAATCAAGAGTAAGCTTTCTTTCACATACATAATAAGCTTTTTAAGCCGATACTTACAGTTTTATATGAATAGGTATATCTACCTAATATGTTTAGTTTCTTAATTTTGATAACACATATATAAAATTACTTATAAATATAATTTATCTATACATATAATAAAAATCTAACTGAGTCGAATCTATACATTACATATTTTTTGGAAAACCTTATTGAAATAGTCATTATTATCGATACTTTTTTGTCGGTTTGTCTGTTTGGGGGTTTGTTGATGAGGTATGATGGTAGCTAGGTATCCGGGTAAACATACAGGAAACTTTTACAGCTAGAAAATATCTCATCTCTGAGAAATCTATACTAAACGTTAAAACATAACTAGGAATGAACCCGAGCGGAGCGAGGGTGAGTCGCTTTTTTTCTATGTAATTATACGCTTAGATACAATTATATAAATAAGTCTGCATATCAAAATTAGGTAGGTCATAAAGGTATTTTTGACATGGTTGTGCCGGCAGGTGTCATTACATCTGTCAATCTGTAACAACTGGTAGGTTACATTGACTTAACATATTTGTCTTGTACCTAGTCAGATTTTTATAGAATGCCGTTACTGACGTTACTCAACTTTGTTTGCTGTCTGTTGTACCTCATTCTTTTTCTTCTTTCCTCAAAACAAAACCATGTCACGAAGCTATTAAGAAAGCTCTAAGTTTTGTATCAGATTTCCTAGTACGGCGAATCGTAACGAATCGTTCATAGTCCTCTTACGTGCGCAGGCTATGAACAACGTCGTGCGTGCAGGCGGAAATTCTCAATGTGACCAATCTTCTATTATATAGTTATACTAGCATTGCCCGCGGCTCCGCCCGCGTTCAGATGGCCAAAAATTAAATTCTTAGGTTTTACATATTAGTATAATCTCACATCGCAGTTTCTGTATTTTTTCTCAGAAATGAGACATTTTCCCGAGGTAAGAAGTATCCTATATGTTGACCCGGATAACCAGCTATCACCATACCAAATTTCATCAAAATCCCTCCAGTGGTTTTTCAGTGATGCGGTAACAGACAGACAGACAAAAATTCTAAAAACTATAGATTCGTCCTCTGTATCGATAATAATGTTTATTTCAATAAGATTTTCCAAAAAATTAATGTACAGAATCGGCTAAGTCACAATTTGATTATATGTATAGATTGTTATAAATGTAATTAAATCAAGTAAGAGAGTATGTCTGTACATATTAAGATCGTGACCCCAGAACTATTATACTATTACCTAAGCTGCGAATGACTCGGACTTTACAGCGTTTATCAATTCATATTTGTTACTAGCGACTTACCCTTGTGTTAAATTATGGTTCTCCAATAATAGACAGATACTGTATGTTCCTTACAATTATTAATTGACGTTGAATTAAGCCTATCGTTACAATATACATTTTTTAATTTCTTTACACACTACCTTCGTCCTCTCTGACTTTTTATCAAAAAGCCACCTTAATTTCCTTTTCATACCCTCATATTTTATTAATCTATGCATATAATAAAATTGTATCTAAGTCGAATCTGTATATTAAATATTTTTTGGAAAATCTAATTGAAATAGACATTACTATCGATACAGAGTCGGAATTTTAGAATTTTTGTCTGTCTGTCTGTTACTGCATCACGAGAAAACCACTGGACAAATTTTAATGAAATTTGGTATGATGATAGCTGGTTATCCGGGTCAACATATAGGATACTTTTTACCGCGGGAAAATATGTCATTTCTGAGAAAAAATACAAAAACTGCATTGTAATGGTATACTAATATGTAAAACCTAAAAATTTGCTTTTTGGTCAACTGAACGCGGGCGGAGCCGATGCCAATGCTAGTGTCATATAATTTTTAATCCCTCCACGACCGCGGATACGCCGGCGTTACAGTTAACAATAGATTTTTTAGAAATATAATTATTATTAGAAATTTATCTGGAGGTGGTAGCCTTCAAATTTATTTTAATCAATGTCACAAAAATGAGTATAATAAATAATAATAAATAGTGTCCTTAACACTTGTTTAACTCGGAAGCGTCCCTAGGTGCTTTTTGTATCCTTAATCCTGTGATACTACAGGCCATAGTCTGTGTATTAAATTTTATCGAAATCGATCCAGTCA
Source organism: Brenthis hecate (assembly GCA_951806755.1). NCBI lineage: Eukaryota > Metazoa > Arthropoda > Insecta > Lepidoptera > Nymphalidae > Brenthis > Brenthis hecate. The sequence continues at coordinate 1,046,092 of OX638278.1, forward strand.
ATTACAGCGTAATAACCATACACACGTATAAAAACTTTCGCATTTATAATAGTAGAGTGATCAAATTGTGGCGTAGTATGCCACGTCATCTACTGCCACACAATCGTAGGTACTATTGCCCTGAGAGCAGCTGGCCCCGCACGGGGCAAATGTTTCAAACGACCGTAAAGAAGTCTGTCTATATCAGTTTGATTAAGATAATGGATTCACCGAGACTCATTCATTTAGATAAATATAACATATTATAATTTATAGATTTAATTTTGTGGTTTATAGTGAGTGCAATAATATATCTTAATATACATAATTCTTCTGTACCTACGTGTGTTTTTTAACCTACTCCAGTCGGTGTGTCACTAAATTGACATAAAAGACTCCATTTTCCGAGCAATAAATAAATTTAAATTGTCGTTTAATTAAAATAAAAATCGATGTGTGTATGTATGTTTCCTATGGACTCTAAAACAGCTGGAGCGATTTTGATGAAATTTTCAGGTAATCTTCAGATTAGCCCAGCGGGCGATCTTGTGAATTTTGTTAGCGATCGGAAGTTTGGACGCGGGCGAAGATGCGGGTACTGCTAGTATGGTATATATAATGTAAAATATTTTAAACCAAAATATTATTTATAATAGTAAATAATAAGCCAGCCCTTTTAATGTCCCACTGCTGATACTCAGGTTTGAAGCAGCTTCATTTGGCATGTCAAGCAAGCTCGTTATCAATTGACTACCACTGATCTAACAACATCAAAGTAGACTAAATTTATAAATTTAAAGTAAAAGCGATTACGTGATAACAAGCGCCAGATAAGTGAAGGAAGGACAATGAACCTGTTTTGAGATCGAAAAGGAAACTTGAAGTATTACAAGGTTTTTAAGGTAAATTTATATTTTGGTTTAAATAATAATTTTTATGTCAACGAATAATTTTCATTTCTTATGCTTGGATTATTTTGCAGCAATTCATATGTCTTTATTTTTGTCTTTGCTTATAGTAATATCCTAATCTTTTGTTTCATTTAGAAGGTAGATATATTATATATATATATATAAATATATATATTATATATGTATGTATTGCCAACAAATTTTAACAAATGAAAATATAGTATTAATTAATTCTCAGATCTAAGAACAAAGATGAATGCTGATGTTAGACATATGATGTCTTAAAAACACCAATTATTGTATTTAATTCTCCCATGATATAATTTCAATACAATAGAATGAAGCTACGATGAGTGCGAATTTAACAATTCTGAGAGGTTCTAATCCAAAAAAAAAGCTTTTAAAATTACTGGAATCTTAATTGTTTTTATATTTAAGAAAATATCAATGTTTTAATAATAAAATAAAATAAGCAGTAGAAGAAATAATTAAAAAAATATTATATACATATTTATTTAAATATTTACCAAAATAGCGTGAATTGTGAACTCATTTTGACCTAACAATCTGTGTGACCTTACTTACACACGTTTTAAGATATTTTTTTTTAATTCACAATTTTAGAATTTGTCATTATATAAAGCTGGCCAGTAATATTCAAGTCTAGGTTTGTAGGGAACTTACCTGCACAAAACCGGACAAAAATTTTATAGGGATTGGTAAGTATTAGGTGATCTATATCATAAACAGATCGAGATAAAGAAATAATTAAACTTGTTTTTTGTAGATATATTACTCAATTTAAAAATAATATCGAAAGTCGAGTAATACTCTAATAATCGGGCAAATTGCAATATCTGTAATTGAACTCCCAAGGTTAACTCACAAAAACCGCACGATTTTGCACAATTTAAAGTAATTAATTTTGTCGCCCATTGGATAATATAATATTTTTTCTTCGTCCGAAAATTCTCGACTGAGAAATAATCATGACCACATAACAAGTTTTTTTTTTACTTTAAATAAACTAATTGCTTTTACAAGAGCCATCGACATTATTATTGATTATTTTTCTAAAAAATTTTTTTAAGTTAGTCACACTAGAATACACTTTCAAACATAGGCATAATAAACTATCCATTGACCTTTAACTGCATTGATTTCCTGTGCAATTAAAGAAGCGGAAATAAAAAAAAACCTTTTTATAAATACATATATTAATAAATTAAAAAATGTACAACTTCACAAACATGTCTGTCGGATATACCTCTAGGGTAAATAAAAATTGTAGTTTTAAAAAAGGAAAAAACACATTGACTAGTGATGTAACGTTCGATTTTTCACATTTGAGAATGCGAATATTTATTTCCAATATTCGGAAATACGAATGTTGATTTAACTGAATTTTATTTGCAAATAGTTAAGTAGGTATTCATTAATTTATTTATTTTTTGAGTTTATGTTTCATTATCTTTAAGTGTCAGAAAAAATATATAATGCAATGGAAAAAAATATAATTGAAGCCAAAGGTTAAATAATATAACATTATGGATATTTTAGTTTAATTTTGTTATAAATATGTCATATTATTTTTTTTAAATATTTAATATTTTAATATTAATCGTAATAAATATTCGCGAACGCGAATATTCGTTACATCACTACCTTTGACCAACTGCCATATAAAAAATACATGTATATGTATATAAAAGAGGAAGTAATATTCGGTACTAATCAAAACAAATTAAATGAGGGCTCATTTCAAAGACGAAATTATAGAAGCAATTGATGTCCTCTAACCACCTTCTAACTTCAACGTCATATCTTTTCGTTAGTACCTACTTATTTTTTTGAATTGTTAATTGATTACATTGTTCGAAAAAAGCGCGCCAAATATTGGTCAAGTACACCGAAGATTCAGTACCAACATTTAACGATGGCTGTAATGACTCTGCTTATACCTATTATAAATATAAATGTGTACGAGCTGTCGTTAGTGAAATTGGCAATGCGGATTGCTCAATTATTATTACCTTATTCGGGCTCATGGCTATCATGATTTTATAACACCTTTGAGACGTCTAAAACCTTAGTCTTTCCCAAAACCACGTTTGCTGTGGAAGCATTCGAATATTTAAAATGTCAAACATTCACGTAAATCCAATAAAGTATTAAGTAAACACGTTTTTATGAGAATAAAAAAATTATATTATATGGAAAAACTTTTTTTGCTTAAAAAAGTAACATATAAAACTTTGTAAATTATATAACATCAGTATTATTTAAGTTGGCATTACATTGAATGTACAAGTGTAGTGGAAAAGCTGTAGTGACCGGTGAACGCTGTTAGCATACACTTAGCATAACTTTAAAGGTTTATGATTTTTCTGAATGCCGCCAGCAAGTTAATGAAATGTCGCATTACACTTACTTATTATGTCCGTAGATATTATGTTAAAAGAATTACATAAATAAAAATATAAAAAAATATAAAATAATGAAATTACTACATTTCTCGGGTAACATTGAATATAACGTATAATGTTAGACGAATTTTGCTCAAGCCGAAATTATAGCTGCGAATGCCATTACTCAGCTGTTTCGGAGATTAACCGGAACAAACAGACAGACAAAAATTTTAATAATTGTGTTTTTCTTTTAAATACCCTATATAATTCCATATGCATTTAGTAAAAAGCTGTTATTTTGACATTACAAACGGACACTTCAATTTTATTTATCTGTATAGATGTATAGATAATAGATAATAAAGTTAGATTGAACAAGTAAGCAAACATTCATCAACGTTTTATACCAATCATACCTACTTACTATAGAAATGTATACAAAGAAATAACTAATAAGTACACAAACGAACGTGCATCTTTAATTTTTATAGATCTAATAAGTAGGTAAATATAAGTAAAAGACATAGATATACCTATTAAATATTGAGATAAACTTTTCGACAAAACGAATTTTTTGAACTTTAATATATTCAAAAGTAAGCATTAATTATTTATATCTATTACATCTTTGATTTTTACCCACTTCCCATCATCAAAACATTAAAAAATGTTTAAAAAACTATCTACTTCGTATAATATGACTTTCAAAACAGATCCTACTATAAAGACCGTTGGTGTTTGTTTACAAAACGCGGTTTGTTAACTTACAGGAAGGTTCGATGACCTACGCATGTACGTCTACGATTGTATTTAACTAAAGTTACGTAAACTAGATTAGTTAAGTAAACTAGAAGTTACAGTAAAATTATAGGTAGGTACTTAATTTAATCAATAAAAGTAACCTTTAAAGTATTCTGAATTTTCCATCATACCACAGAAAATTACAAACGAACTCTAGTTCATCACATATGTATTTATTTATATCTTGTGTAATCCATACTAATATTATAAATGTGAAAGTGTGTTTATTTGTTTGTTTGTTTGTCCTTCTTTCACGTCGAAACGGAATGACGGATTGGCGTGATTTTTTGTGTGCAGATAGTTGGAGGGCTGGAGAGTGACATAGGCTACTTTATACCGCGGTATATTATTTGATTCCCACGGGAAAACACGTTATAATGCAATCCAAAAAAATATTCATGATCTAAATTATTTGAAACTTGGTATCAATGCTTTTCATTTTCAATACAATTAAATAAATATTTTTGGCTTTTTTGAAATTCATCCTATAAGGGGGTAAAATAGGGGATGAAATTTTGTATAAGACTAGGTACCTTTTTAGTTTTTTTGTAGTTTCAATGCGAGCGAAGCCGCGGGTTCTGCTAGTATGATATAATTATTATTCTATAGTTTAGATATAATTATTATAAGTGCCGATCGTCGTGATCATTATAAACCGTTAAGTAATTAGTTTTAAACTTTTAAACTAATAAATAAGCAGCCCAGATGGTCTACTTGGTTCCATACCCTGGATTAAAAAATAGCCTAAAGACTCGTATCCGAGTAACATCAGTTGTCCGAGATGATCTTTTTTTAATGCAGTACATAGATGAATAGAATATAACTATTCATGTACATACTTTAATATTTTATTATTTTAGTTATAAAGTTCGTGAGTTTGTGACATTGTAGGGGGTAATCTCTGGATATACTGGACCGATTTAGATGAAATTTTGGTAAAGTGATAGTTTGAGACCCTAGAAAGGACATAGGATACTTTTTATCCCGGAAATCATCCCTTAAGAGGGTGAAAATGGGGATGAAAGTTAGTATTGGGAAGTAAGTTGGGGACTAACTCGAGCGAAGCGAGGGTGAGTCGCTAGTACTATACATAAAATTGAAGAGTCTGTGATTTTATATTAGCATAATATGGGGTATATTGCGTTATTATTATGGTTATTTTAGTTATTGGCTACTTTTATACTCCATAATACTTTGTATATCCCATCAAAGCATAAAATGTAAGTTTCCAAGCCTCGCACCTGTAAGGAAGATCATCGTAAAAAGTTGTAATATCCCATGTAGAGTCCCATGTAGGGTCCCATGTAGAGCCAAGTCTATGATTGAATATCTAATCAAACAATTTTCCTATAAAATAAATTTCCTAATTAGCACCGAATACTTTATAACTATAACTTGTTTTTATTAAAAGAAATATCGTATTATATACTCTATACACTATATTACCCTATCCTATATCACTATATACAGGTATATTCTCGAAATTTTAGTCTCAGCAAAGCGACATCGGGCTGTATTATTTCTGTACTGCACCTTTACTGTAAGTATATAAAATATTTTTTCTGTTGACCATGTGATGAAGATAATTGCAAATTTTCCATAGTAATATGATATCTATTACATCTGCTATAAAATCATAATAAAATCGCATTAAATATTTATTACTGTATTCATATTATTATACCCAGTAGGTACTAGTACCATACCCAGCTTCGCGCGGTCATTTCTAGATTGATTTGTTTGTTTGAACGCTCTAATCTCAGGAATTAGATTAATCCGATTTGAAAAATTCTTGTTGCATTAGATAGCTCGTTTATTGAAATGAAGAATGATGAATGAAAGCTATAGACAATATATATCATCATGCTACTAACCAAGGGAGCGGTCTATCTATTCCATACTAACTGTTAAAACGTACTTGGGGTGAGCCGCTAATGTATCAAATAATACTACGAATAAAACATAAATCTTATTGGCGTAGATTAGAATTTAGATGTAATAGCTATTTGTGAAGAAACTAGAATTTTAATTTTTTTACTATTGTAGATACTGTTTAAGATTAGATAAAAAGTGATTAATCAAAATACATAATATTATAAGTACTATTATATAGGTAATACCTACTTAATTCAATTTTATTACGCGAATATTGGACATTTTAGTTTTTAAATAAAATAATTTTTATGCTTTATCCAAACCGTCAGGAACCTAGAATTTATATATACATATGTATAAATAGGTTTTTTATATATGTACAAAACAGTTCATTACCTTTTTCTCCTCAGGTTGTCAATAGATTTTCTTTTTTTTTAGTAGTTAGGTAAGTATTTATTGAAGATAAATATGAAAAACTAAAAAAATATATGGCAAATATTGTTTTATAGATAAATAAAGATAAATTCTATTCATATATCTTTTCCTTAAATTTGCAATAATGATTATGGTCTAATTTAGACTACGGGACTCACTACTAAAAATAAAAATCGCGAAGAAAAAATAGTTTTATTTAAAATAATATTAGACAGTTTATTCTTATTCTATACATATAATAATAAAATTGTAACTAAGCCGAATCTGTACATTAAGTATTTTTTGGAAAATCTAATTGAAATAGTCATTATTATCGATACAGAGGCCGAATCTATAGTTATTAAAATTTTTGTCTGTCTGTCTGTCTGTTACTGCATCACACGAAAACCACTGGACGGATTTTGATGAAATTTGGTATGGTGATAGATGGTTATCCGGGTGAACTTATAGGATACTTTTTACCGCGGGAAATGTCTCATTTCTGAGAAAAAATACAAAAACTGCAATGTAAGAGTATACTAATATGTAAAACCTAAGAATTTGGTTTTTGGTCATCTGAACGCGGGCGGAGCCGCGGGCAATGCTAGTTTATTAAATAAAATGCTGAATTAATTTTAATGTACAAACCGACGCTCTCCCATGTTACTCACAATGTCCTGTGGGCGTTCAACTGATAACAAATTATTGATAATTCCCCAGTTCCTTCATTAGTCTTACTCAAAGTGATTGAGCAAGCATACGTGAATAGCATTCAGTTAAAATGAAATTAGCACTTGTATTTTATTTGAATACTGTTATCTTAAGCGCTAACGGTGGTCTCGTCAAAAATATGTTCGATGAAGTGCACAAACTGAAACACAGTATTGTCGAAAACGTAGTAGGTACTATAGCAAAGGAAACAAAAATGGTTGTTGGTGAAATTGGTGATTTGTTGCATATTGGAAAAAACAAAAATGCTACTCCATCGAATCAAGACACTCGTACAACAACTTCTGTTGATAAATTAACTTCGGCTGTTATGTTAAACAACAATAAAGATATTAATGATTTCAAAGAAGTTAATACTGGCAATACGTTAAAAAAATCAACATTACCATACTTAAATATTGCGAAGGAAAATGAAGACTCCTCTAATGATTATAATTATGGCGAAGGCATTATTTCACCGAGAATGGGAAAAATTGCAACAAATATCAAAGAAAAATAAATAGTAAATCGCAATAAATAGAAATATTATTACATACATGTTCACACAATGTATTACATTTAATATCCATACATTTTATTGAATCAGGGCAATATTTTAACTATATTTAACCAATGTATCAAGTTAAAATATAATAAAGTTCTAATATAATTGGACCCAGTTATGTCAAAAACAGCCATGTGCGTAAAAGTACCAACAGAGTTATAAGCATTTTCCTGTCGATAGTTGCACTTGGGTTTTGTTTTTCTGGTTATTTTAAAATTGAACAATATTTATATAAGTATTGTTTATTTTTTATAATTATTTTTTATAGTAAAATGCTTATAACTCTGTTGGTACTTTTACGCACATGCCTGTTTTTTATTTATTTATTTATTTATTTATTAAAAGGACAACCAACAAAAGATACATTAAAAACGGCATAATATTCATGTATTAACAATTTCATTAATGTTCTTTTAGTAATAGGTAATCACAACATGCTCTTTTTTTTTAAATCACGCCAATAACATTTAATTACAAGATGCAAATTTAAAATTAAATAATAATAATAAGTTAATAAATAAAGTTGAAATTAAATTATAAAATTAATAAATGACAATTTAAATTTAAATTGTTGCATAACTGGGTCCAATTAAGCTCGATTGATCAACATTAGTAGATAGTCAGTGTTAGTAACATCTTCTTATTACCATTAAATCTGCAGTAATATAAAATTGTTGCTTGCCCAGGATGAATATATAAAGTGAGAAGTGAAAAGTAATTAAAGTTAGCGGTTGCTTGCTCTTTGTCATTTATCCCAAGATTGAAAATATGTCTGTCTATATATTATTGTATTAGTGTGTGTTATATTAGAATAAACATTCTAATTTCTAATTATAAAAATATACGAATGTTGTAGTGTAATGTGAAAGTGTGTTTATTTGTTTGTTTATCCTTCTTTCACGTCGAAACGGAGTGACGGATTGGCGTGATTTTTTGTGTGGAGGTAGTTGGAGGGCTGGAGAGTCACATAGGCTATATTTGGGGTATAGGTTATATAAGATTTATATTGGGGGAGATCATGTCATTCCCCCGGAAAGACACGTTAGAATAAAACCCGGTATATAAATAACAGTTACAGTTTTTTGTTTTAAAGTATTTAAACTTTATCTACATAATGGCAGTTAAAAATAACATCAAAGGTTATCGAATTACAAGAAAAATTAAAGATAATAATTGTAAAATTGTAGTAACATAAAGTTAAACGAATATAATTTAATATTAATAAATTATCGCATTAAGAAGAGCCTTTATAGGTATCCACTACATTATCAATACCTACTTAATGATCCATATCCATCTGTATGAATCTCGTGTATTTCGATATCGAATCTACCTATTCTTTATTAAGTCTTTGTTAAAACGCAAATAAAATAATTAAATGTTTAAAATATCATAAAGTGAGCTGGAACCCAAAGGTTTGAAGGTTTGGAAAGTTCTTAGTTTTATCAAATACATAGCCTTTACACCTTTTTTTTAATGTTGGTAAATGCTTTTACGCATATCACCTGCATGCATACAGGTGGCTATGTGATACTCATCGGCAAAGCCACTAAAACCCAACAGAACCTCCTCCTCCTCCTCCTCCTCCTAGTCCTCCGATTAATGGGTCGTCGCAGTAGCTTACGCACTCAATCTCTCAACCTCTAAATCTGCCAAAGTAGACCACAACTAGGGCTCAAATTCAAATTAAAAATATTTTATTCAGCATTAAGTTATTACAATTTTTTACTGAACGTCATTGGTTGCTCCCACAGTTCACTCTGCAGTCAGAGAAGTACTACAAGCAACACCCGCATGGTACACCGCCCCGTGTGGCTAAGTCGCCACAAGCTAAAGAGCCCCCCCAACACGATAAGGTGAACAAAATCGAAGAGAATTATACCGTCACCTGGATTTTGTATACATATTTAAACAAAGATTTAAACGATGCAACTGTTAGATATGGTTAATTCATAGGATAGTTATTAGTACAACTAATAAAGAATGTTTGAATTCAAGCTTACTGCTACAGATGAAAATTGGCATCGTATTTGCATCTATGTAATTAGATTGACAAGATCCTCATATATCCTAACAGGATGTATAACACCAATTTGCACAGTGAACCCTTACATTCAAAGGAAATTGTGGTATACGCTTCGTAGATCTTCAGTTACGCTTACAAGATACTTGTGTTGAAAGTAAACAGTTTGAACGCCTAGCGTCGAGAATTTAATAACCTAACATCAAAAATTAATATAGGGAAGGGTTTTATTATAACATATAAATATAACATATATATTTTGGTTTATTTGTATGTCTGTTATAGAAAGCTATTTATTTATTTCTTTCTGTCTATATAAAACGTAAATTACGGTACAGTGACGTAGCAAAAATGAAATAAACAATAATTTGTAACGATTAAAATGCAGTACTCTAGCCCTACCCAATGCCAGTCATGGGAAGGTTCAAGAAATTATTTCAGAGCTAAACTTTGCTTACGATTTCGTACGAAAATTTTAACGTATAACTTGTTACTTTTAGGAAGTCAGTTAAAAACTGCTATTTCCATCATTATTATTAAACTAGCATTGCCCGCGGCTCCGCCCGCGTTCACATGACAGAAAACCAAATTCTTAGGTTTTACATATTAGTACACAATTACAATGCAGTTTTTGTATTTTTTCTCAAAAATGAGATATTTTTCCGCGGTAAAATGTATCCTATATGTTGACCCGGATAACCAGCTATCATCATACCAAATTTCATCAAAATCTGTCTAGTGGTTTTCTCGTGATGCGGTAACAGACAGACAAACGGACGGACGGACGGACGGACGGACAGACAAACAGACAGACAGACAAAAATTCTAAAAACTATAGATTCGGACTCTATATCGATAATAATGTCTATTTCAATTAGATTTTCCAAAAAATATTTAATGTACAGATTCGTCTTAGTTACAATTTTACTATATATATAGATAAAATCATTATAATTTAATTCGTAGCTCCATCGTTACTTGCGAGATAAAAGAAGGATAAGGAACAATAAATCTTTACATCAACAATATAAGTATACACGGTAAGATACCATGTATGAACTACGAATATAACCGGGGCTAATCGATAGTGCGATAACCATCTCAACTATTTATTAGAACAATGCCTTTGAGAAATAATGCAAACATGAATCTAGATTAACCCATTTTTATCATAAATACATTCCCACATGTAAGCGTGGGATACGGATCCCTGGGAAAATATTGATTGTATAAAAGAATAAAAATTTTAATTGATGATTTTTACAAATAATCGAAAAGATTGTTAATTATTAACAATTTATTATAACCAGATGTTATTTATTACAGTAGCTATTCTACATAAATTATACTTATTTTTTAACAGGTTTAAGAAAAGGGACAAGTACTTATTCTGGGTTTGGGTTTTCTCTTCCGGTTTTTATTTATTTCTCGAAGCATATGTAAAGTGTTTGTTCTGAATGTCCAGATCAGATTAATTTGCTAATTATAAAGGGCACTAAACAGCTCATTTAGTTATTCTTGTATTGTTGCAGTTCTTTGTCACAAAGTTTTTTTTTGGAACTCTGCCTTTATGGAGATGAAAAGACTTTCTAAAATATTTAGAAAATGTTTTTTTTTTGGATATCTTAAAATCAATACCCAGGGGTAAGTCCGGGGAAGATTGCTAGTTTTATGTAATTTAAATAATCTGGACAGCTTAAACGTTTGAACACAATCAGTCATTTCACTACTAAACCTACTAATAATAACAGTAATACGACGTAGACTCATTTACCATTCATACATATATAGATTGAGAAATTGAGTTTCGACTCTCTAATCTGTATTATGTATGATGATAAATTCTAATTTTTATTTATTGACATTATTTCCAGAGGAAAATGTATATAAGTACTAGCATTGCCCGCGGCTCCGCCCTCGTTCAGATGACCAAAAACCAAATCCTTAGGTTTTACATATTAGTATACTCTTACATTGCAGTTTTTGTATTTTTCTCAGAAATGAGATATTTTCCCGCTGTAAAAAGTACCCTATATGTTGACCCGGATAACCAGCTATCATCATACCAAATTTCATCAAAATCTGTTGAGTGGTTTTCTCGTGATGCGGTAACAGACAGACAGACAGACAGACAGACAGACAAAAATTCTAAAAACTATAGATTCGGACTCTGTATCGATAATAATGTCTATTTCAATTAGAATTTCCAAAAATATATTTAATGTACAGATTCGACTTAGTTACAATTTTATTATATGTGTATAGATTAAGTAATAATGTTTTATAAGTACATAAAAATATTTCTAAGGTGTATACTAAAAGATGCAGTATTACAAACACAACACAAAGAAATAACGTCTCATAATTCGCTAATTCGATTAGACCAATCTAGTGTCCTAATTACGACAAATTTTGTTTCATTGAACTACTTGAATGAATGACTTTGCCATTGTATTGGTACAGACGATGTTATAGAGTTCAAATACCTTAGTTAATAGAGACTTGTAGAGTTTCAATTATCTAATTTAAGCTGTTCAATACGCTTTATGATTTACAAGCGTAAGTACGCAGACACAACATACTAAATTTCATGAGAGAAGTACCCATTTTTTAGCTCTTTCAACTCTTTTTTAGATAAATCCGAGTCAAAGGTCTGTAAAAAAATGTCATAATAAATCTTGTATTTAAAAATTACTTAGTGATATTTACCTATAACGTCTTTTCTTTTGTAATATATTCTTAAGAGTTTAGACTTTGATCATAATAGATACTTGTTCTTAGAGTTATCTTTACTGATTTTCCTTCCTCGTATGACTTAACAGATATTAGATAGTACCTCACCACAGTATCTCAGTGTTATAATAACAGCGTGACTTACTAATTTATTTATTTATTTATAAGTTCACAAAACCGACATACAGATGAAATAAACAAGCTTAATTATAATTATTCTAAAATATACAATCAGACAAATGATGTCTTCTAAGATGTAAACATATCATGCATATAAACAGAACTAAGTATTAACAATAAATTATTTAATACTTTCTTAGATTTACGCGAAGATTTGACATTTTAAATAAAACTATCTTTTCGGATTTTTTCGCGGATTTACTATATATATAAAGCTATTATATACTTATTATATTGTTTAGGGTACTTTTCTGTAAATTATTTGCATAAAGCCAGAGTCAAATGCTAGTTTTACTTAATTTTATCACGTTTCCGTGTCTAAGCGATCACAAGTTATCACTAATGATTGTGGGAACGGTCTGCTCTAGTTTTGATTGAACGTGACTTATAATTAGTTAGCTACCAAAGTTCGTAAGTCAATTATGTCGAATTGATACTTATATTTACATTGATGTATACATAAATAGTATTTTTAGAAACAAATTAGATAAACGTCAAGAAAAATTATATTGTGTTTCAAAAACATTTTGCATATAGGTATAATATTTAAAAAGGACGTAATAAATAAATAGATAGATATATTTATCTTACCGCCATCTTTCAAGCTATGACGCATTGAACGTGCGTTAAGGTTTTATCAATTTATTCGTTTTTATAGTTTTTAAATTTAAAAACATGAAAATTTGTAATATCAGTGTACACACAGAGATACTCGGTGTATGAGTACACTAAGTGTACCGTGTATAGTGTTTTAGTCTAAACCGGTCTCGCTCATATTTATTTGGGTTCTATTATTTATTCTATACTCAAAAGGCAAAAATGAAACTCTTATAAATTCGTCATGTCTGTTTGCCCTTTTGTAGATCTTTCTGTATGTCACAGCCATTTTACTCAAAGGCTATTGGATCTATATAGTTTTTTTGGAGTTTTATTATATTATATTTAATTAGAAACAAAAACATACATTTCTCAAACATAACTTTGAAAATAGTTCAAACGTAATCTGTTTTAGATAAGGTATCTATTTAGTGAAGTTCAATGTCCCCAAACTTTTTTTACAATGGAAAAACGTGAAACAGAATTTTAGGAAAGAAATCGTGTCAATCGATTTTTAACCGATTTTATTTGTAGCTGTTATACGAGTATCATTGAATCTGCGAAAAATATTATAAAATATTGTATATCTTCGTCATAACAAGGTATTTACTGTTATTATCTCAACTGTGTGAGTCGTTTGACATCATTATACCACAAACTTCCGGCGGATGCCCGAAGTCGTTTTTTTACTTGGCTCAAATAAAAATAGCAATCCCTAAAACAGGAATAGAAATATGTATATAGTAAGGTATTTAAAAGAAATTTAAATAAGTTTGTGTGTACTCAGCCCTTTTTTAACTTCCCATTGCAAGGCACGAGCCTCTTTTCAATACGAGTCGATCAGGCCATAGTCCACCACGCTGGCCAAGTGCGGGATGGCGGACTTCACATGTCTTTTGAAAACTTGCTAGGTTCTTTCAGACATGCAGGTTTCCTCACGATGTTTTCCTTCACCGTATGACAAGTGGTAATCATGTTGGAAATGATTCGCACATGAAAATATCAGAAGTGCAAGACCTCGGAATTGAACCCGCTACACTTGGTTTCCCAAGCGAACGCATTAACTGTACTACTGGGCTGCCACTGTCAATATGTTTGTAGTTTTAAAATAATTTGTGAGTTAGCATATTGTAAAAGTTCCTCTTGTAAAAAAAACCATTTCTTTCAAATAAATGTTAAAGTCACACAGCCACTCCTCATAATAAATGTGAGAAAAATATTGCGCACAGTTATATAATATAATAAAAAAATTCCAGCTTCAACACGTATGTTGGTATGTCAATTACAATTGCACAGCATGAATCTCGTCCAATTAATTGCCTTAATGGAGTGCCCTTGAATTAATAATTCATTTTTATTAAATATGAATGATGCGAAGAGATTGGAGTGAATAATAAATGAAAATATTTACAATGTAGACTTTGGTTTATGAAAATATCAACTTTTAATTTTTTTAATCTAACCAATTTTGTACATATACCTAGATATTATGTACATATATGAAACAGCTTGATAAAGGGATCATTAACTTATCTATTATTTAATCATGTAAATTGCAATGACAAATTCTTTCATAAAACGATTATTTCCTAAAAACAAAATCGATTCCAAGGAGGTGCTAAAAGCTTTTGAAGTATAGTTATAATTTTAATTATTGCCTATTAACTGGTCACAATTTGAAACTACATCTAGATAATAAACGCTAGCATTAATTAAAAAAAATGTGGTATAAGGAATCTCGGTTGCCAAGATTTGCTTTGCTTTGGCTTTGCTTTGCTTTTTCGGATCAATTCAAGATGCGCGACTAAGTAGCATATCGTGATTCGTGTTGTATTTGGTACGATATAAGCTAAGACTCATATACGTATCACATTTTTTTTGGTAAATTGACCCCTTGACCATATTTTATATGAGCCATTGTATTTGTTTATATTAAAAAATGTTTAATATAAATATGAATTTTTAATCTGACAAGCAGATGGACGAGCGTTGGCTGACCTTACTTTAGATCATAGGTTATCTACTAGCGGCTTACCCTAGGTACGATTTTGTTCGCAATTTCATAGGTTTTAATTTTTTGCGCGGAACCCTGATTTTTTTCTAAAATAAAAGTTGCCTTAGTTACTTCTTATAACATCGGCTTTCTGCTAGTGAAAGTTCCGTCAAAATTGGTCCTGTCATTTCGGAGATTAGCCCTTATAAACAAACAGGTAGACAGACAAAATTTTTAAAAATTGTTTTTTTCTTATAAGTACCGTATATCACTATATAGTTTATACTTTCTTAATAGTAAAAAGCTGTTATTTTGACATTTTAAGCAGACAGTTCAATTTTACCATTCAATTAATTCGTGATATTCATAACTTTTACACGATAACTTCATAAATCATTTGTCAAGTACAATTGTTTTAAGTGAAGAATTAAACTGATATAGAAACCATCAATATATGTATTTTTAATTTTAGTTATATGTACATATAAAATGTTTTACTTTACTCTCGTACCTAACAGAAAAACGCCTTGAAGATAAAATTCCTTAACATTAAATAATATCTCATAAGTTCCATCAAAGACAAAGCATTCCGAAGTCTTCCTACATATGAACAAAAAGGTCTTATAAATAAAATTACTTCGGGTACTGATTCCCATGGCGGATTCACACGGGCCGTCACACCCTGTGAGCAATAGACTGATTCTTAAACGCGAGCCCGGTCCTTTGACCCTAGTCGTCACTCGTCGTAGCTAGGGTCAAATTATTATTTCCTTATAGCAACTACTTTAATATTGTTAGGTCTTATTTTAAATTAAATTGTTTAAATTACATCAAAAACGTCAAAATATTTGTTTTTTAATAGTAATCTATACATATAATAAAATTGTAACTAAGCCGAATCTGTACAGTAAATATTTTTTGGGAAACCTTATTGAAATAGACATTATAATCGATAGTACGATACAGAGGTCGAATCTATAGTTTTTAGAATTTTTGTCTGTCTGTCTGTTACCGCATCACGGAAAATTGGTATCGTGATAGCTGGTTATCCTGGTCAACATATAGGATACTTTTTACCGCGGGAAAATATCTTATTTCTGAGAAAAAATACAAAAGCTGCATTGTAAGAGTATACTAATATGTAAAATCTAAGAGTTTGGTTTTTGGTCATCTGAACGCGGGCGGATCCATGGTAAGCTTGTTTGATACCAGATAGTTGATACACTATACATATAACTTTAAATACATACATATTATAAATATAAACACCCATGACTGGAGTACAAACATTCGTGCTCATCACACAAATGAATGCCCCAAGCGGGACTCGAAACCGCGACCGCTTGCGCAGCAAGTAGATTCACATACTGAGCCAAACGTGTCGTCCTTTTCTCTTATATTTACACATCTGTACGAAAATACAAAAAATCGTCCCATAAAGGGAATCTATGACCTCCAGCACGTCAGGCAGAGTCAATCATGTACATACAGCATTACCATTAGAGTCGTCGTTAACTTTCTTCGATTTAGAATACCAAGCTGTCAGTTGTCACGTTACATTACTTATGCTGTACTTATACCTAGTTATTTATTTTAATTTTTAACCTTTTATATTGTAATTATATAGCTTTTACTGGTGTTTATCTTGCATGCAGCTGCGCGAGGTGTTTTTAAAATTATGAGCAGATGTTTTAGAGCACATGCTTTCCTTTTGCATCCAAAATGTCTTTTTCTGCAAAAATACTGATCAAAATTTCAAAGTATCTGTATTGAATTACGTGCCTTAAATATAAGGAGTATCGATGATCGAATGTTATGGCTGTAGAAACATTAAATGCTTTAAAAAAACATGCCATTTACAAATAGACATTCTTTATTAAAAAAATATTATGTTGTCTTTAAAATTTTATTTGGAAGGCATTTCACTTAAATTAGAATGTAAAAAGTAATTTATATGTAAGTAAATACTTAACATAAACAGGTGAAAGCAATTTTATGGTTTGAATGTGTATAATTTAAGATTTTTCTAGTATAATAAAGCTTTTAAATGTAACTAAAATATATTACTTAATTAATAATTACCACTTAAGTAGCAAGTTATCTATACTGGTGGTGGATCTTAAAATGTTACCTACTGAACTGGCGATGAATTCCCTAGTGGCTCGTTTCGGAACTAACGACAGCAGTTTATACTTTACATCAATACTCACTTAACAGCTCTAAATACTTTAACTGCATCTTAGTATGTGTACTTTGAAGGAAGCCTACCGCTAATATTAAATGAAATATATGTAAACTTAACACCCCCAGGTAAATTTCTTAAAAATCTATTGTTAACTGTAACGCCGGCGTGTCTGCGGTCGTTGAGGGATTAATAAAAAAAGCATGTATTTTTAAAACTCCTTATTTACAGAATACTATTATTGAATAACAAATACACGTCTTCTTTAAACATAATAGCCCGAGTAAAGATATACAAGTATAACAGTTTTAATGCATTTGCGATGAAACTCACGACTTTATGTTATATCGTCGCCGTGAAATCGTTTGTAATAATACTCCCTGAGACGTCTTTATAATCGGCTCGTGCAAAAAGTTATCACGTGTGTAGCGAATTGGGAACTACGACCATAATCATAATACTGTAATATTTAAAGTACTAGCGGCTCACCCTTGCTTCACTCGGGTTCGTCGCTAGCTACGTTTTAAATAGATATAAATAGTTACCTATTAGCCAGCGTTAGCCATATAATTTTTTTTTTCGTTAATTTTTCATTTTTTCTCTCTATTAAAACCTTCCGTGGAGCTTAAGGAAAATACGAAAAAAAATTTTGTCGTATTGGTCCAGCCATTCTTATGTTATGCGCTTACCAACATTAATTTTTATTTATATAAGATGTATGTAATATATTAATAATATCCCACCAAAAACATAAATGTGAAAATGGGAGCCAAGTTAAATATAAGAATTAAGAATAAGCGTAGTTCTTAACTTCACCGACAAAAGAATTGAGATCTAAATGGGTGCCAAGTTTTGTAGATAATCCTGAAATTTCCTACGAACATACAACATTCTAAAATAAATTTAAACACAATTTCTTGTTTTTTTTTCTGCTATAAAAGTGTTTGCTATTTAAAAATCGAACTTCTTAAATTTGAACAGTCGAATTATTTACACAGAGTAGATAACATAGGATAAATTGAAGTTCAAGATTTGACTTTCACCACTGAGTTCGATCTTCAGCTCTACGCATCCAACCACTGCCTGTCACTTTGCGTATATCTTCACTCCACCTAGATGGAGGTCTTTCTACGCCTATGTCGAGCCGTGGTCTTTTACTTTGGAGCCCGTCTACTTCATCGGGCATCGGTTCTGTCTTTAAATCATAGACTATAAATAATTGTTGGTAATTTTCTGTTAATTATTTTTTCATTGTATGTTATCTACTTTAAAAATACCATTGAAAGAAAATCATTTGACTTTCTAGCTTTATATCTTAAACGATCTAACAATGAGCAAAACAAATAGGTGAGCACCAATTTTTTTTTTTAAATTATAGGTAACGAACCTAAAGGGGGTTATTACATTAACAAGCCTAGGCTAACTAATATTTTGGACATCTCAGGATTGTTATTAAATAAATAAACGTAAAACCTGCAATAGCCATTGGCGCTATAACTTTTACAATAAGTAAACTCTATACAGGTTTTAACTCTGTCTGGCTGAAAGCTACCTAACTTTTTTTATGCGAAACAGCGCGAATAGAATAATTAGCGCGTCTGGAGCACGAATATAAAAAATTTGTTTGATAAAAAAAATAGCTTGGTCTTTACAGAAAAATGTACTGGTAAATGTGCAAACTTTTCTCTCTTTTATAAATGCAAACAATTGTACGTTTTATGGTTTTATTATGAAACATTTTATTTCGTAAATTGTAGCTTTAATTTTCCATCAAATTTACACTTTTCATGTATAATTTATTTTAGTTTTGCCTTGTTTTTCTGTTAAGGCAGTAATATATTTAAATGTAACACTGGTTTTTTATTATAAACTTTATGGAAATTCCCGCGGCTTCGCCCGCATTTTAGAAAGATCAATAAAAAGTATAACAAGTTATTTTTATCCTGAAATTTATTCAAGTCCGATGAGCCGTTACAGTGTGAAAAACATTTTTACTTCTATGCAAATAATCTATACTTTAAATATTTTTTGGAAAATCTTATTTAAATAGTCATTATTATCGATACAGAGGCCGAATCTATAGTTTTTAGAATTTTTGTCTGTCCGGGAACGCATCACGAGAAATCCACTGGACAGATTTTGATGAAATTTGGTATGAGATAGCTATCATCATACTAAATTTCATCAAAATTCAAATTAGGATATGCAGATCAATATAATAATAGAATCCTTTTATTGCGGGAAAATATCTCATCTTTGAGAAATTTATATTAAACGTTAAAATGTAACTAGGAACGAACACGAGCAGAGCGAGATTGAGTCGCTAGTACGCTATATTTTTGAATGTTCGTTTTGTTCGATTAAAGTTTTAAGGACAAAAGGGGGAATAATAAAACAGTTGGGTCAAATATTCGTAAATACTGAACATCTTCTTTTCTTTACGATGTTTGTATGAATTCAAATATGACAAATAAAGTTGAAATTTGAACAGGACTCCATCTGTTGAATTAGCTAGTTTTAAAAGATTTTTCCACACACAACAATGTAAGTTAATGAATATGCAATGTAACAGTAAAAATGTCACCAGCTATTACAATTTAAAGAGAATTCTTGGATGTAATTTAGGAGTAATATGACGATGGTATCTAGATGGGTGCGACTGCACTAAAGCATTTTTATTACGGTGACATCACGCGATCTTTCATTTATAGGGATAGTGGGGAGATTTGATCTTTAATATCTAATCCGTAGATAAAATGTTGACTTTACAAGATTTTTTTTCATTTACTATCTATGGATATTTGCTCATGTAGATATGACTTGCCACTTAAATGCATGACGTTGTTAGAGTTTAATGAATTTTGCGAACTAGGTAACTTTTGTCTAAGCTATGTAATACAGGATTCTCGATTCGCTCTAACTTTTTGCATAAGTACTTACAGTTAACTATTTCCCATAAGCAAATATCACAAAGCAACCAACCTATGGTAGTGATTAGTGTTATAAAGCAGGCTAAAATCGTGCAGTTGTAGTCATATAAATAATACTAGCATTGCCCGCGGCTCCGCCCTCGTTCAGATGACCAAAAACCAACTTCTTCAACATATTAGTATACTCTTACATTGCAGTTTTTGCATATTTCCTCAGAAATGAGAAATTTTCGCGTTGTAAAAAGTATATCCTATATGTTGACCCGGATAACCAGCTATCACCATGCCAAATTTCAAGAAAATCCCTCCAGTGGTTTTTCTGTGATGTGGTAACAGACAGACAGACAGACAAAAAATCTAAAAACTATAGATTCGGCCTCTGTATCGATAATAATGTCTATTTCAATAAGATTTTCCAAAAAATATTTAATGTACAGATTCGACTTAGTTAGAATTTTATTATATGTATAGATAATTGTATGATTTATACTTGTTCTTTGTTTATTTAAGTTAATACCGTAAACAACATCTATGGCTAACGTAAAAAATTTTGTGTCGTTAAATAATTAAGTTGAACGATCGCGAGAAGCTGTAAAAACTTCCAAGCAAATGTTTCTACACAACTAACTTTTGTCATTAATTTTTAGAGATAGTAAACTTTTTATTGTTACGCTATTATCCAAGCTTGAATAAAGTAAGTAAATATTTGTTAAGTAAAATGTCATAAGTGTGACTTTAATACATATAAAGTAATATTTTTTCATGTTATTCTTTTCAAGGGCGACAATCTAATCGATTTTCAAGCCCACTTTTGCCAATGTCAAATGTTAATTGAGATTATTTTATAAAACTTTCTTAGATTTACGCGAATATTTGACATTTTAAATAAAACTATCTTTTCGGATTTTTCGCGATTTTTTTTTTATATAATACTTTCGAGACATCTTAAGCCTTACTCTCTCCCGTGACCATGATTGCTGTAAAGCATTCGAAACGTCGGGAACCAAAAACCAAAATAAATTCGCGAAAAATCCGAAAAGATAGTTTTATTTAAAAAGATATTATTTCAGTACATTTATACACAAAATGACATTTTAACTAAGTACAGAGGCAAAACTAGAGCCATGAAATTGATGATTAACATATATTCATTTGTCGTAATTTTAATTATTTCTTAATTTTCTCCATTCTACACGACTCGCGACATTGATGAAGTTATCCCGCGACGCAGCGACTCTCATCATCAAAATGAGGTTAAAAGTTAAAACGCCAAGAGTTTTTTTTTTTGTTTCTTTTTAGAGTTTTTTTTGTGTCGGGGGTCACTTAATTTCAACGGTTCAACTTCTACATTGATACCTAAAGAACTCACTAAGTGACACAATGCAATTCAATTACGTAATTTCTAATAATAACAGACAATATTTGCTTATTCGTCCACGCGGCAAACACGAGTGTGTAAAGTTACACGCTTATTGTGTACTTATGTATTTCATGCCTACTAACTCCTTTATAAAGTCGTGGGATAGGTGTTCATAATTTCTGTATTAATTTTCCTAATAAAATTTTAGACTTTGTAAGTTTTTCTAGCCTAATTAGGATTTTACATCTATACTATCCGTATTAATATTATAAATGAAAAAGTTTGTGAATGTATGGATGCCTGTTAATCTTTCACGCCAGAACTGCTGAACGGATCTGGATGTTTGGCACCGACTTCGAAAGTATCTGATTAGGTATCTATTCTAAATGAAAACCTCCGTTTAGTTATTTTTTTACATTTTAGTGCCTGGAAGTCGGTTTTATTTTATTTTTTTTTTTAATTTTTATTTTTCCATTTTTAGTGTAGACGTAACAATCAGGCAATTTGTAAGAAAAAGTTTTTTTAATAACGTATTCGATTAAACAATTTATTTAAAAAAATAATTTATTGTTGATTTTTTTTAAAACCTCTCGACCGATTTGGATAAAATTTATATGGGACCACCTGGAAAGTATACCCTTTGAAACAAAAAAAAATAATTCCGAATTTGTTCAGGCGTCTTCGAGTAATCGGTGAACAACATAAAAAAAAAGAATCCGACGAATTGAGAACCTCCTCCTTTTTGGAAGTCGGTTAAAAATATATAATAACTATAATATATTTTTAACTAACTAACTAACTAAATACATATAACTAAAAATATAGGCACAATATTAATATTTCTTATTTTTTCATTATTTGTACTAACGCTAACTACTTTACGCACGTCAAAAGGCATAATTCCTCTCAAAAATCTCAATCAATCAATTGCAAAGCACGACTTTTACTCTAGCTAATAATTTCCCACAAATAAAGCTCATTCGTGCGTGAATACAGTTATTTCTGAAGGTGATATTTGACAATGATTCTACAGTTCCAAAATTTGCTCATATTTACTTAAAAGTTATTCCATAATAACTAAATAAATAATTATATTTTTTAAATCTTAAAACAACACGCTCATAAGCTAAACTGGAAGATTTTATTAGTATCAATTTAAGAAATTTTTACATAGGTACATAACTCTCAGCCTTATCATTGGAGGATCTTGATGCAATGAAACACCTATTGTATTGTCATCCCAATAACAGATACCAAAATCTCAATTCAATACGATAATTAATAGTTAAAATCGATTTATAAGACTTCATGTTTACAGTTATGTATCTCCAAATCTGATAAGTGATGCTGAGTTTAACTTTCAACATATAATCAAAGTAAATTTTTACTTCGAGGTGTGTACCGAAGTATAAACAATTGATACAGCGGTCGGTCTAGATGTAGAAGCGCAACCAAGAACTCCTTAAATGATGATTATAATAATGTCCTCCAGACCGATTTCGGCAACAGCGGCTAATCTCACAAAACTTAACAGTTAACACTATTCTTTTCACTCACAAAGTCAATTCAACGCAAGACTCACAGTGACGACTAACGTATACCTTAAACATACATACGTAGACGTACATCCATACTTTAATATTATAAATGTGAAAGTGTGTTTGTTTGTTTGTTTGTTTGTTTGTTTGTTTGTTTGTTTGTCTGTCCTTCTTTCACGTCGAAACGGAAGGACGGGTTGGCGTGATTTTTGGGGTGGAAATAATTGGAGGGCTGGAGAGTGACATAGGCTACTTTTTACCGTGGGAGATTATCTAATTCCCACGGGAAAACACATTAGAATACAATCTAAAAAAATATTTATTATCAGAATTACTCGAAAATTGGTATTACTTAATGCTCTTCAATAAAATTAAATAAATATGGGTTTTGGCATTTTTTGAAATTCATCCTTTAAGAGGGTAAAATAGGGGGTGAAAGTTTGTATGAAACTAGTCTTCTTAGAGATTTTTTTATAGTTTAAGCGCGAGCGAAGCCGCGGGTTTTGCTAGTTGTACATATTTACAACGTACAATCAGGTAAGACTTAAAAAATCATCCACTTATGACGTTTTAGCTTAATTTCTTCATTTTTTAAAGTAGAATCGTTTAAAATTGTGACAAGGTGCCGATTAGAAATCTCGTCAAACACGTCATAAGAGTTAAAACTAAGAATTTCGCAATAGAAACAATGATAAATCTTATTTTATAATTCTTGGAGATACCTACGCAGTGAGCATTTGGAAGACATTATAATTGAAGTTAGTACAGCTGACAAGATCGAGTGTCTTATTCTGAATAAGTGTATTTAACCATGACCTTGATGAATATGATTCACATCCAAACTTCATATATCATGTCAGCCCACGGTTCAATTCGTTCAATTAATATTTAAATAACACAACAAATAATTATGTATAGCGATGGAAAATATCTTTTAAAATATTTTTTTCATGTTTTTACTAGCCATTTTACAGTAGTATCTTTTATTGTTAAATTATAAACTAAGGTTTTTTGGAGATTTCCATTGAAAACTACCTTTTGCTTTGACTAGACCCGGGACTCAAATACAAATTCTTATCATATATAGCCTTATTAACCACCATGGCATTCAAGTCTGGTTAAACATGTAATATCCTAAAATAATAGATGTCGATTTTATAACAAACTAGCGACTCACCCTCGCTTCGCTCGAGTTCGTCCCTAGGTCGATTCCCCATACAAACATTCATCACCATTTTAACCCCCTTAAGAGATGATTTCCGGGATAAAAAGTCTATATCCTGCCCAGGGTCTTAAACTATCTTCTTAGCAAATTTCATCTAAATCGGTTTAATAGATCCAAAGATTACCCCCTACAACGTCACAAACTCACAAACATTACCTCTTTATAATATTAGTATAGATAAATCGGTTTAGTAGATCCAAAGATTACCCCCTACAACGTCACAAACTCACAATTCACAAACTCACAAACTTTGCCTCTTTATAATATTAGTATAGACAAACATTTATAATATGTCCTCTATAATCTCGGGGAGAATCTTGTAAGGCTCTTTTGTGATTGTTGTTAGTGCTTTAGGTACTCTATTTATTTAAATAGGAACACGTCATGTCAAATTATTTATCTTCTAAGAAAGGCGACCGTTTTAAATTCTAAGAACACTATGTAGGTAATCGTTAACGTGGGTTCGACGCACTTTTTTGTTGACTGTTGAGACAAAAGACAATTCTTTGTGTACGTGAGAATCCGTAGTCTGTAGTTACATTGTTTTAAAATTATTATATTACTAGCATTGCCTGCGGCTTCGCCCGCGTTCAGATGACCAAAAACCAAATTCTTAGGTTTTACATATTAGTATACTCTTACATTGCAGTTTTTGTATTTTATCTCAGAAATGAGACATTTTCCCGCGGTTAAAAGTACCCTATATGTTGACCCGGATAACCAGCTATCACCATACCAAATTTCATCAAAATCCCTTCAGTGGTTTTTCTGTGATGCGGTAACAGACAGACAGACAGACAAACTATAGATTCGGCCTCTGTATCGATAATAATTTCTATTTCAATAAGATTTTCCAAAAAATATTTAATGTACAGATTCGGCTTCGTTACAATTTTATTATATGTATAAATAGTATTTTAGTAGAATTTAAAAGAATAAAAATGAAAAAAAAAAACGTAACAAAACTTTAAAATAACGAAAAAATTAGATACTAGATGTACCGAATATTTTATTGAAATATATTTCGTAAATATGACATAACAGTACATACCTACCTAGTAATAGACCTATGTATCTTCATGAACTAAGTAGGTGTTGAAGTAGTATTTAGATATGAAGTTTACCTGTACTTTGTAATAATATGAATTCGTGAATATCTAGTATGCTTGTGACTCACGTGAATAATTGAGGCATGTAATAAACAATAGAAATATTGGATAGAAAATCGCTTGCAGCACTAAAATTAATTAACAGCAACACAGTTCTAAGGCGAGGTCAATTTCCGAACGCACCCGCATGGACTATAAATTATAATAAAATACGTTTTCTTTGTCAACGCTTATTTAAATTGAAACCTAAAACTTTTTGAATAAAGTCGAATTGACCGTGATAACTTTATTTATCCGTCTCTCCCCTTTTGGACAATCGACATGCAATTTTTCAATCAAACTCGCGTTTGGGTAAATTTATTACGTTTCATTTGTTTAAACTGTTAAACTACTGGTTTTTGTTGATCTGTTGCGTATATTTACATAATATTTAGTAACATTTAATATTAACCTCTCTATTGACATTATTAAGGGATTAGCGTACCCTTGCTTCGCACGTTTTAATTTTTTTGAACGGAACCCGAATTCTTTTTCATCAGCTATCTGCCAATGAAAGTCCCGTCAAAATCAGTCCAGCTGTTTCGGAGATTAGCCGGAACAAACAGACGGATAGATAAACAAAAGTTTGAAAAATTGCGTTTTTCTTAGAGGTACCGTATATAATTTCATATGTATTTAGTAAAAAGCTGTTATTTTTACATTACAAACAGACACTTCAATATTATTTATCTGTAGGTATAGATTAAGGTATAATAATCGATCCTCCACTCCGACGCAGTAGTAATATGTTTGATGGATGGAAGCTTGTTTTGATAGTTGGTTTTATTATTATTATTATAGTTATATGAATAATTTAATAGGTATAATATCTGCACATACTAGGTGTAAATATTTTTCAAAATATTGATATAATATAAAAAACGAAATTATTTCCCAAAATACATTGTCAGGAGAGCGAAATACAACATCAACATGCAGTAGTTAACATATAAATATGTTATTGTTAAATTTCTTTTTCATAAGCTAACAATATAATATGATATAGTATAAAAAGTTTTAAGAATATTCTAGCAACAATTTTACAGATGTTCCTTTAAAAATTACGAGTCACGAAACAACCCACCAAAAGTTAGAAAGAGGAGGACAGATCATATATCATCATTATTTAATTTGAAATCCTTTCCATTTCCTTACACTTTCGGTTTCATCCAGTAGACTATGACCCTTAGAAAAGTAAGTTTTAGTGGAACGTATTAAAATTACTGAAAGTTTTCGCTACAAATTTTTTACCTAAAATAATAGTACAAAATATTTACTAGCATTTAAAACAAAGTTAACAAAAGCACGACAACTTCCGAGCTTTCTTGGAAGGGTCAAATACACTACCCCTATTCTATAAATACGGTTTCTTTTGTATATCTGAACTTTAATCCCTTTCTTTGACATCGAAACGTTTTAATTTATAAATTTAGCCAGTTTTATACAGCATGATGTAAAAGCTCTGTAAATTTCGTTTAACACAACTTACCATTGATTACATATCTTTGTCTGTCATTCATAAGTTCCTTAGCAAGTTTCGGGCATTCATTGTAAAGAACGGCACACAGATCACGCAACTTAACACCACTTTGTTTACTAACAACTTCTATGAAATAATTACACTTATCACTATCAACTGCACTGGTTATCACTTCTAGGTCGTGTACGCTAAATATACCTTTTTTTACAAGAACGTCCAAAACATGTGTATCGCATAGTTCTCGTAATAATATTGCCTTGTGTTGGGCGAGACCGGCACAAACATCCGCTGTGGCAGCCATCGTTCGACTAACGACGAATAACGTGCCGTAAGAAAAAAAATGCGTACCATTGAATACGTCCATTCAGTAGGAGCAGATGCAAGCATTCGTAGCTTAGTTAAGTAGTGAAATCTGCGTTAAAGCTTTGAACTTTAAAGCTGTGTAATAGAGACTAGATTGCATTGTTGTATGTAACCACTTGAAAGTAAACAGTCAGGACAATTAATATAACTTTTGTAGTAGAAGTAATATTTGCAGTTTCAAGCATTAGTATGGATATAAAACAGACATCTATATTTAACTTTATAGTTATATTTTAATAAGTATATTGTCTATTTAATAAGAATAATTATGTTTTATTGTCATTCAATAAAATGAATTCGTATAAAAGCTTACAATATCGAATTTAGGACGTATGTATTTATTATATAGATTTAAGTCATTTAATTTGCACTGTTTTTAATACAGTCTTATAACGCCATTCATATGTACTTATGATGGAAATATTCAGTTAATAAAACTATGGTAAATTACTAGAATACAAAACATAATACCTATATGTTTAATTCAATTTTTATTATTTTATACTCACTAAAGTTCAAAGATTTATTTTGAGCTTAATTTATGCCTGAAGTTCGTGCAGTACTTGTATTTAAAACGTCACTAATGTCAATGTGGAAAATTCAGAATGGCGTCTTTAGTCTGTTGTGAAGTTAGTCACTATTCTATCCTAAAATGAAAAGATAACCTAATAAATTGAATTAAATACACAAGTTTCGTTTATTTTGTTTTAAGTATAAGTAAAATAATTTCGCAACAGTATTTTAATTAAAATGGCACCTAAGACAAGGAGAGGTGTTCGTGGTAAGTAGCTGTATTACCTATTTATTTTATTATTTGACAGTGAAGATTGTTTAATGTTTTGATTACTACATAGAAGAATTATTCATAGTTTTAGTTTTGTTTAGCATAAAGTAAACGAGTTTATCCCGTTATATCAACACATTTGGCAAAAAGAAATCAGTTTGCATTATTAAAATATTTATTTGATTACAAATTTATCTAAGATTGTTCTTAGCTGTTATAAAAATTATATTTGCTAAATACTAATAAATAAACACTTAGAGGTAACGTTTCTTTTAAAGTTAATTTTATTTTACAGACACAGACTCAGGATCAGATTCTGACAGTGGTTCTAGTGCAAGTCGCAGCAAAAGCCCTAGCCCAGCACCTTCTGGCAAAGAGGGCAGCCAGTCAAGGTCTGTGTTAAAAATACTCTTGTTCAAATAATATTATTAAACTTAAAATTGTTTTTATACATATGAGCTTTACATATTCAAAAAATAAGCACAATCATTTGATTTGTCAATTAGAATAAAACAGAATTTCATTTTTATATTATAAGTTTAACTATTAAGTTATATTTGTACATAGAAAACAGTTTCATATGTACATAGTGGTTGAATACATTGGCTTCATTTATCCAATAGTGATTTGGCTTTAGATTATCCATTACTTAGAATTAATTTGAATCAAATCCAAAATGCCATCTCTTAGATGCTTATTTTAAGATATCATAGTTTGTTTATATAGCAATTATTGATAATATTTGTGCAGGTCACCCTCAAGAAGCCCGGCAAAATCAGGAAGTGAGTCTCCCAAATCAATTAGATCAGGCGGATCAAGAAAGTCTTCTAATGCATCCAATGCTTCTCGAAGTAAATCAAATTCTCCCGCTGCATCAAATAGATCTGGTTCAGCTCAAAGTAATAAATCAGGCTCCTCAAGCCCTAAATCACAAGCTTCTGGAAGCCCAAGGGCATCAAAATCTAGATCTCGTTCTAGGAGCCCTTCTGGAAGTGGTAGGTCTCGTTCAGGTAGTCCCCGATCTCGGTCAGGCAGTCCCAAATCTGGTGCCCAAAGCCCAAAATCCCGGTCGCAAAGCCCAAAATCTAGATCTCAGAGCCCAAAATCTAGATCACAGAGTCCTAAGTCAAGATCACAAAGCCCTAAATCTCGTTCTCAGTCACATTCCCCAAAATCCCAAGGGGCAAAAAGTAAATCCCGATCACGTAGTGGAAGCCCTAATAATAGGAAATCAAGGTCAAGATCTGGGAGTGCTTCTTCAAGATCCAAAAGTCCAGTGGCGAGACAGGATGTTGACAGCCGGTCAAATTCACCCAATCTGATGATTGATGATGATCAAGCAAAGGAAAAGTCAAGAAGTAGATCTAGGTATTTTATTGGTAATCTAATCTGTTTGTGTATTTAATTTTCTAACAAATGTATCAAATCCCAAGTAACAATAAAAAAAGAAATAAAAAGGATAATATTTACAAAATTGGTTTGTGTAATGTTTTATATTTGTATTTAATATGTTAATGACATCATTATCTATTTTTTTACAGATCCGGTTCAAGACAGTCTAAATCTAGATCAAAGAGTAAATCCAAGTCTAAAAGTCGATCACGATCACATTCAAAAAGCTCAAATGCATCTGATGCTGAAGGTAAAAGAGGTTTTTTTATAAACCTATAATATGACCTGGGTTGTTAATATTTTTTTAATACTTACATAAAGCTGTATATTGATTGGACAGCAGTTTCCAAATTTTTGTTATAATTGTATATAAATAGATGTCACAAAAGATTTTTGATCAATTATAATGTGTTATATTTTAAAAACCTATTTCAGGTGATAAAAAAAAGCGAGCAGTTCTCTCTGATTCAGAAAGTGATGCAGAATCCAAAGGGGCTTCTAAGCGTAAAAAAGGTTCTGACAGTGGCTCAGATACAAGTGTCAAGCCTAAAAAGAAATCTAAGAAACTTGTTGACTCAGATGATGAAAACCAAGAGAAGACTGATACTGGTATTTACATGATTCAAGAATATTAAAAATAAAATCTAATTTCCATATATATAATTCCATATATCTCCATAAAATATGCAATACAAAAAAGAATTTGGAGGTTTTTTTAAATTAACGAATATTAAAGTTTAAAGCAAAGAAATCTCTGATTACATTCCAGTAGATTTTTTAAGGATTTTTTGTTCGAGATATATTTTCTATGCTCACATACTGAGGATATTTATTGGTTAGGAACAAATTATATAGTTAGTAGCTTATACTTTGATATTTATACCATATAAATATCAAAGTATGTTTGTTCATTTTTTGGTTGTCTCCTTCAACAGATGTGATTTTTACATGTATGGTACAATCCGAAGAAATATGTATTTTTTTAATACATACATATTGTATATATGTAATCACCAAATGGTTCTCATAACATATAAGTCTAGTCATGTATAGTCAAATCTAGTAATTCGATGAAATTTTCTTGTTAATGTCTTCAAAGCGTGCCAGTTGAGCACAGATTATATCACCAATATCACATAGAATGGAGAAGATAACAATTATTTCTATTACAATTCCAGTGACAGCAGACGCGTTATTCGGTGATGCGTCTGACATAAGCACAGATAACGAAGGAGATAAGCGGTCAGAGCGGTCTCGGTCCAGGTCGCGCTCGCGCAGCCGCAGCCGCGCCCGCTCTGATGATGAGAGGCGCTCGGGGGATGAGGGTAGAGGGAGTGGGGATGAGGTTAGTGGTCTATGAGGCTTTATTGGTTGAAGGCTTTACTGAACTGCCCCAGTTGTCTAGTGGCTTGCAATTAAGGCAGATCTGTAGATCCTGGGTTCGAATACCGGGTTGTGCAAAATAGTTATGGATTTTTTATAAAATAATATATAACTCAGTAACAGCTCGGAGAAGTCGAGTTGGTGGTGTTACACCAACTTGTTTTGGAGAACACGTTAAGCTGTTGGTCCTGTACCTGATCTTAACAGGTTGTGTTGAATTGTCATCCCACGGGAGTGTGAGAGTGAAGTTATTAGCTGAAAGTTTACATATTACATTATTGGCTGATGGTTTAGTGTTGAGCACTCATCTTTACAGGAGCCCAGAGAGAAACCAGAGGAAGAAGAGGAAGTGGAAATACCAGAGACAAGAATAGATGTGGATATGCCAAAGATATGGACGGAGTTAGGCAAAGAGCTGCATTTCGTCAAGCTACCTAATTTCTTATCAGTGGAGACGCGTCCCTATGACCCAAGTACGTATGAAGATGAAATCGATGAGGAAGAAACATTGGACGAAGAAGGTAGAGCAAGGTAAGATTAGGTTTACTTAAATTATTATTATATATCTTCTATACTAATATTACGAAGAGACAGAGTTTGTTTATTTGTTTGTTCTTCTCTCATATTTTTCATATCTCATATTTTTCTTCTTCAAAAAGATTTTTTTTTTGGATTTTTTTCTTCCATAAACCGTTTAAGTTTCAAGACGTACCCGAAAGCGAAGAATGTTATTAAATAACATTGTATTTAATATTGTTTTATTTCAGGTTGAAATTAAAAGTAGAAAACACGATACGTTGGCGAACAGTGTTCGATAAGGAAGGCAATGCGGTAAAAGAATCCAACGCCCGTATGGTGAAGTGGTCCGACGGCAGCATGTCTCTGCATCTAGGTTCTGAAATATTCGACGTGTACAAACAGCCCTTGCATGTGAGTTGAATTTATTTGACGCTTAGTATGAAATAGATAGATATTCTTACTTACTTTCGCATTTATAATATTAGTATGCATTGCAATTTAAATTGTGGTTACATTTGCTTTAAATTTGCTCTAAAAAATCAACACATTTACTTAGAAAAATCCAAATTGTTTCCAAATAAAAATCCATTAACATAATGCAAAATATCTTTCATTTCTAGGGCGACCACAACCATCTATTCGTAAGACAAGGCACAGGTCTCCAAGGCCAAGCGGTGTTCCGTACAAAACTCTCATTCAGGCCGCATTCCACGGACTCGTTCACTCATCGTAAGATGACACTGTCTGTAGCAGACAGGTCTACGAAGACGTCCGCGATCAAGATACTGTCTCAAGTTGGCAGTGATCCTGATGCTGATAGAAAGTATCAGCTCAAGGTGAGGTATAGTCAGTCAGTTAGTCAGTGTTGCTGTGATAAGTTTGAAGTTAGTACTCGGGCTTCTATTCTATACATGAATGCTTGTATGTGTCTGTGTTTTACACTTCACGCGAACAAAACCAGATTTCACTCCAGCTTAAGTTTTTATCACTTCAATAAATAATAATAATATGGACCATTCTGGATAAGAGTGATGGTGAAAGTTGGAGGAGGCCTTCGGCAATAGGCACACACGAGTTCAGAGACATTATCTATCATTATCAGACCGCTTATTTTTTTCCGTCACCTCCAACAAATATCGTTATATTTTAACCAATGTATACAAAGAATCAAAACCCTTTGCGTAGTTTTAAAGATCAAAGCATGCATAGGGATAGACAGACAGCGGGAATCGACTTCGTTTTATACTATGTAGTGATGTGCCGTACTCTCTGAGTACAGGCTATTTTATTTACTGTAAATAATGATAATAACAATCAGAAAGAAGAAATGGAGCTGCGTGCGGCGATGCGGTCGCGCGCGTCGTCGCGGCCCAAGCGGCGCGGCGGCGGCGCGCGCGCGCGGCACGACGACTCCGAGGACGAGGGCGGCGTGTCGCTCGCCGCCATCAAGAACAAGTACAAGCAGGGGCAGAAGGGTCAGTGCTTTTCTTGTTACTTGAGGACTTCTGTAGGAAAATGTATGAGCAGGGACAGAAGGGTTTATTATATGTGTATACTTTCATTGTTACTTAACCCACTTTTGTAGGAAAGTGTACGAGCAGTGACAGAATTGTCTATACTAATATTATAAAGAGAAAAAAATGTTTTTTTTTTGTATGTTTATACGTTTTGTTTGTAATGGATGATCTAAAAATTCGCTGGACCGATTTAGATGAAATTTGGTATGACAATAGTTTGAGACCCTGGAAAGGACATAGGGCAATTTTTATCCTGGAAATTATCGTTTAATGGAGTGAAAAAGGGGATGAAAGTTTGTATCGGGTATCGATCATTTCTCAAGTAAGAGATATAAAACTCATTATACCTATGTATATATTCTTATATGTAGACTATTTATTCCATACTAACCGTTTAAATGTGCCTATAACATACGTAATGTGTTTATTTGTGTGTATGTTTGTTACTTTACTCCATCACCCTAAAAAGCTGGACAGCGTAACACAAAGGCTACTGTTAGGCATCCAATGACTAACCCGAGCTAAGCGAGGGTAAGCCGTTAGTAACCTATATAAATAATTATATGTTTGTATATGCCCATAATCATACTAATAAACAAGAATTGAATGACGACACGTTTGGCTCAGTTTGTAGTGACCCTACTTGCTGTGCCAGCTTTCGCGGATTCTAGTCCCGCTGGGGGCATTCATTTGCGTGTTAAGCACAAATGTCTGTACTCCAGTCATGGGTGTTTATATTTATTATATGTGTATGTATATAAAGTTATATATGTGTAGTGTATCAACAATCTGGTATCGATAACACAAGCCTCGTAGCCGACCATGGAACTAGATGATGCTGTGTGATGTCCCAATATATTTATTTATAATGTAAATAAAAAAAAACTCACCGATCATCTATCGGCGAGTCTTCATTTACATTGAAATAAATATATATGTATATTCTTTTTTCCTTTTCCCCCTCTCAGTGTTTACATGGATTTGTTGGTGAATGTTATGTACACTAGTTATTGATATACATACCAGTGTGTGTTACTTTTCAATTTTCTTAATATGTTGTGTGTTAAATATGTATATTGTAAGTGTGCGTATAAAATAAATAAATTAATAAATAAATAACGTAACAGCCACAGCGGGTGCGGCGATATACTCGTCGGAGTCGGAGGGCTCGGACGTGGAGACGCGGCGCGCGCGGCGGCTGGACCGCGCCAAGGCGCTCAAGGACTCGGACTCGGACGGCGACGCGGGCGCCGCGCGCGACGCGCAGCGCTCCTCGCGGTCCGGCTCGCCCTCGGGCTCCGACAGCGAATAGGACACGCATACACACAGTTAGCCCATATTTGACGTAAATGCTGTGAAAGGTATCTGCCCACTACACTGTCTCGTACCATGACCGTGTCGAGCAAAAAATATTCTTTGTATTGAAAAGTATGAGCCTGCCCACTAGACCGTTCCGGCACCGTCGCGTGCCGTGCACGGAGCGGTAACGATTGTCGGCGAGAACATTTTACCGGTGCCGGTACGCTCCGTGCCTGCGATAGTGAGCATACGCAGCACTTAAACCGTCATGTATGGGTATGATACGCTGTTGATACGGTCCAGTGGGCATAGTAATAAGACATTTTAAATATAACAATTTTTTACAATAAATAAAATTTAATTTTAAAGTTAATAAATATTGTAAGGCACTTTTATGGCGTTTTTGTATTTTTGACAATCATTCGTATAATTTTGTGGGTGGGTGTAGTCTGTAACAACTACATAAAGTCATTTGAGACGTCTAAAACCTTTGTCTCCCCCGTGACCATGATTGCTGTAATTGTAGATCCAGATCATGCAATTAAACGCTCATATTTTATATATACACAGACCTCAGTGTGAATCTCTCTTTTTTAACCGATTAATACCTTATCTACACCGTATCTTCTCCATTCTACACGACATTGCGAAGTAATCTGTGCCCAACTGGCACGCCTAAAAGCTAAACAACAAAGAATTGAAATGAATGATTGCTGTAAATCATTCGAAACGTCAGGAACAAATGTGTGAAATTGATGTGTTGAATATGTTATTTTATAAGTACACTCATCGTGTTTTATTTTAACCATTTCCCTGTCCCATGATTCATATTATATGAACATTTCGATTGTTTAACATTGTGTCTATTTTGCGGACAGTTAATCTGTTAAACCTCCGTACGAGACAAATGTATGGGTTAGTACACTATGAATTGAGTGTATAATGTATGTATACATGAGCTGACAAATTGTTACGTTGAATATATTATTTTATAAGTATATCGTGTTTTATTTTAAACCTTCTCAATATTTTAATGTTGACTATTTTCACTATGAGTGCTATACCGGAATCTTATAAACCAATATTTTTAACGTCAACGAGCGGCTTCGTCGGCTCTATATATATTTATATCTATTTAATATATATATATATATATATATATATATATATATATATATATATATATATATATATATATATGTAAATATATATATATGTAATTATTTTCTTTTATTCTCCCTTTCTAAATGTCCGTCTAGTAATTTTATTTTTTTTATTTTATGTTAAAATAAAATATAGATGGTTTAATTATAAGATTTTGAATTTTTTAACCGACTTCCAAAAAGGAGGAGGTTCACATAATACTTTCTTAGATTTACGCGAATGTTTGACATTTTTAAATAAAACTATCTTTTCGGATTATTTCGCGGATAAAATATAAAATATTGTAAGGTAATTGGTGCCATTTTCATTTTGTTAATTGTGGGTAGGTTGTCTGTAACAACTATACCTTCAAGACATGTAACACCTCAGTCTCTCCCGTGACCATGGATGCTGGAAAGCATTCGAAACGTCGGGAACCAAAAATCAAAATAAATCCGCGAAATAATCCGAAAAGATAGTTTTATTTAAAAAAAGAGGAGGTTCTTAATTTGTCGGACTCTTTTTAAACGATATCGTATTTCACGATACGATAAGAAATAAATATATGAGAATTGGTGCGAAATGAAATAAAATAATGTATAACTGTTAGAGATAATATCGTCTATTTTTAAATAAACATTTGCTACATACACTATCCTGCCAACTCCAATAATCTTCCATAGTCCAGCATCGTGTTTTGTCACATTTGGTATTCGAAAACTGCAAAAATCTGAAAACTCCATATTTCTATCATAAAATCTATCAAAAGTAGATCTTGGAGCTACAATTTCACAACTCTGTAGATCTTTTATGGGATACGCGAAACGCAAGTTGAAAGTTTCTCCAGGCCTTAACTTTGGTTTTGCTGGCTCTGTAGATAATGGTTCTGAAATAAATAAGTAAGAAGTATGAAATTCTTAACTAGGTATCACTAATAAGTATCTTATCTAAGTGACGAAGAACGCACTGGATGGATACTTATTTAGGTATGTCACAATTGTTGTGTGTGACAATTTTTAAAGGAAACGTGTAAAAATTTAACTGTTAGTCAATACATCTTACTTATAACTACTTGTTAATAAGTTTAAACTTCAAAAAAATATAATGCACTTCTAAAATTTTGATATTATTATCATTTTTTTTATCACTTCAGCCCTTATTCACTTCTAGATAGCATAGGTTAATAATAGATTAAATTAAACAGACAATTTATTTTAAAATTACTCGTAATTAAGTATCTGTAATTGGATTGAAGAGAAAATGTAGACAAATACATAATATATAAACTACCTATAATTTCAATTGTAATTACTTGAAACACCTCAATCCATTCGTCAAAATTCTTGAAATAAGCACTAAGCGCCCAATTCCCATGATCATCACCGATTAGAGGACCTATCATGTAATCATTCGACTTTAACTCCCTTTCTTTTTCAGCAAATATATCTTTATCGGTACAGCATTCGGTATTGAGGTTGAATAAACTATATTCATTCACTGATGTTATTATTGATTGTAACCTTCTTTTCATGATCACTACGATCACGTCGTGTTTATTAGATTCGTAGTAAGCAGTTGCATTTATATTTAAATTAAGTTTCGTTACATCACCATTTGGTTTGCTTAAGTAGTAAATAGTTTGGTTGTTGATAATAGGTGCTGATAAAATGACGATATCGCTCAATCTGGTCGATATGTGAATGGGTTTTAATTCGATTTTAGTGTTACCTGTAACAATATTCAGATATTAAGGTTATAAAATAGATACCTAGCAGACGTTCTCTTGAGAGGTAGCAGCTTCCATTCCGGCAATGACAATTTCAACTTTTATTTTAATCACAACTATGAACGTGTTTACGATAGACCAAGTAGTTAAAACGAAAAGTTTTTTTTTATGTTTAAACCATTTAATTTATTTTATTATTATATTTTTGGATGAATTAAAGATATTGCATAATACAATGCACAAGATTGAGCACTTTAAGCACGGTAATGTTACATATAACTTTACCATGCTTTAAGTGAGATACTGTGTGTGTACTTACGTAAAAGATTCCTTAACTTACCTAAGAATGTAGCCAAATTACATGCGAGATATATATAATGTAATGGTATGTATAA
Organism: Brenthis hecate; assembly: GCA_951806755.1. Lineage (NCBI taxonomy): Eukaryota > Metazoa > Arthropoda > Insecta > Lepidoptera > Nymphalidae > Brenthis > Brenthis hecate. The sequence continues at coordinate 1,083,663 of OX638278.1, forward strand.
AATAAAATTCTTAATGAACCAAATCTGTAAATTGAATATTTTTTGAAAAAACTTAAAAAGATAATTAAAACTGATAAGAATAAAATCACGCCAAAACTATAAACAATTTGGTAAAGTTACTTACAAAATAGGGCAAACAATAATAATGAATAGTTTGTATTGAAAAAAAAACCATACCTATTATTAATAACGATATATTATATCTACGTAAAAATAACAAACATTAAAATTACGTTTTAACTGAAAAATACACATTTACTACATTTAATATAAGATTAAACGAGAAACTGTTGTGGCATTACCAATGAATCGTCATTGTTTTACCAATTTTGCGGTGCTCAATGAAATTGGTGTAGACTAATATGTAAAACCTGATAATTTGGTTTTTGGTCGTTTGAACGCGAGCAGAGCCGGTATTGCTAGTATAGCTATAATGTATACGACTTACGAGTACATAGATTGTACAGATAACATATTAGCGCAGCTGAGTTCTTACTTAGTATGTTGAAAAATCTTTTACGTATCCTACAAGAAGGACAGTCAAAATGATAGTCTAAAAAGTTCCTATTAATATTTTTATATACTACTATATAATTATATTATGTTTTGTGTACGTTTTGAGCGGAACCCTTATTTTTTTTGTAAAATAAAAGTAGCCTAATTGACTTCTTATAACATCAGCTATTTGCCAGTGAGAGTCCCGTCAAAATCAATTCAGCCGTTTCAGAGATTAGCCGGAACAAACAGACACAAAAAAAAAATTGTGGTTTTCTTATAAATACCGTTTATAATTTCATAATATGCATTTAGAAAAAAACATATTTTGACATTACAAACAGACACTTCAATTTTATTTATCTGTATAGATTGAATTTAATAGTTTAACATCATCTAAGAATCGTTTATAAGTAAAGAATGTACCTACTTAGTTTAAAAAGAAACATTACATCAATTCAATTTGTTATCAGAAAATATTTATTACACGAATTCAGGTAATCGGTACGTACACATTAGGTATTACAGTATAACGAAACCTAAATTAACTTGCCTTTTTTACTTGGTTAGTAAAACTCGAGTTGAGGAAGTCTTTATCGAATCGTAAGATATATTTTACCTTTATTTATTATAATCTAGCATTGCCCACGGCTTCGCCCGAGTTCAGATGACCAAAAACCAAATTCTTAGGGTTTACATATTAGTATACTCTTACATTGCAGTTATTATTTATAAAATTGTAACTAAGTCGAATCTGTACATTAAATATTTTTTGGAAAATCTAATTAAAATAGACATTATTATCGATACAGAGTCCGAATCTATAGTTTTTAGAATTTTTGTCTGTCTGTCTGTCTGTTACCGCATCACGAGAAAACCACTGGATAGATTTTGATGAAATTTGGTATGGTGATAGCTGGTTATCCGGGTCAACATATAGGATACTTTTACCGCGGGAAAATATCTCATTTCATAGAAAAAATACAAAAACTGCATTGTAAGAGTATATTAATATGTAAAACTAAGAATTTGGTTTTTGGTCATCTGAACACGGGCGGAGCCGCGGGCAATGCTAGTACTTAATAATTACGTCGTCCTGGCCGAATTCCGACGATCTTAAATGCTCTTCGAGTCATTGTAACACCGTCAATTTCCCAACTTTGGGATGCTACTGAGAATTTCTTAACAGAGAAACCTAATAGTACCTACACTTGGCCCGACCTTTGATTCGAACCCAGGACCTTTGGATCTGCATCCGTAAATGTTAGGTATTAGACCAAGGAGGCAAGTTTACATTCAAGTATCCATAGAAATATATTTTTTTAGGCTTTATAACATTACAAATGACTTTAAACTATTTTGTTAATTTTATATATAAGTATATTTCTTCTTATTGGGTGGCATAAATTATAAATTTTACTTGTAACTGCGGCATGACCGTATTATGACTTAGCCATAAATCCGAGATTAAAATTAAAAATTTTCAATTAACATTTCGTTGAAAATGATTATTGACTATGGGAAATTGGATTGCGTTCGTCATAGTTTATATTCCGATAGCTAACAACTGTAGATATCTGTTTCCTAATAAAACTGATTTTCTTATATCTTAATGTGTTAGATTTTTGGGTCTCTTTGATCATGTTTAACTTAGACGACTACAGATCGTGTGGCCCTAGGTTCGAGTTTTGGTGGTGCTATAGATAGTAGCTGGTGCTATAGTTCTCAGACATCACCTCTATTGCTGTGAGTTTGATCACTGCTTTCATCAATCGATGAATAACTGAATAAATATATGCCATATAATGCTTAAGTTCATTTTTTTATATATATTTAAAACAATAAAATCTTAATTATAGGACACATAACTTCATAGAGTATAAATGCAAAAAACGTGTCCTTACGCTATACATATACCTATTTATTTCTAGTAAAGTTAGTTCAAATCGAACATCGAATCTTCGACCGTACAGGTCTTTGCCAGCCATTATAACACTACACCACTGCACTGAAACTAATGGAATTAGAAAAAAAATTTATACTAACTTATAATTTCAGGCTCCTTGAACTTTATTATCGTACACTCAAATTGTAACTCATACAGTACTACTACAAATAAAACACGTGCGAACATTTCAACATTTTATTCAAACTGACAGAAGAAATATTTCATTTTGTTTACATGTCCATCATATCTTTTATCTCTTTTTAATCCTCTGATATATTATATATGTGTCGCTTTCTCCCACATCAGGTTTCAGGAATACATTGAATTAGGATTGCGAATCAAGCAACTGAAAAATTCTCCGTTGCTTATTTATCAAAAGTAATGAAAACTCCATACATTTTGTAGAACTTCCCTCTGACTCACCTTAAAATGTATGTTTAGCTTTTTCTTTTATGAAAATTATAAAAGTATTTGTAAAATTAACTGTAATCGTATTAAAAAAACATTTTTTTTAATTGAGCGTAGCTATAGGTACTTTATCAAAAATATTTTAATTTAAATTTTTATTGTATATATAAATGGCATTATATAAGAGTATTATAAGTTATAACAAATAAGTAATATAACTAAAAATGCGCAAAAGCGATATTTATCAGCGATTTCTTACAGGCAACCTAGAATACACAATTTCTATAGAAATATACAGCACAGTACACGATTTTTAAAGAACAATATTTGCATATCAATAATAATAATGTGAACAAAAGTATATACTAAGGACATATATACAATATACATATGTAATTTATGTTATTAGCACAAGGCTTTGTGTGATCAATTGATTAAGTGGTCTAAAGATTATTATAATATACTAGCATTGCCCGCGGCTCCGCCCGCGTTCAGATGACTAAAAACCAAATTCTTAGGTTTTACATATTAGTATACTCTTACATCGCAGTTTTTGTATTTTTTCTCAAAAATGAGATATTTTCCCGCGGTAAAAAGTATCCTATATGTTGACCTGGATCAACATACCAAATTTCATCAAAATCCCTCTAGTAAATTTTTTGTGATGTGGTAACAGACAGACAGACAGATTGACAAAAATTCTAAAAACTATAGATTCGGCCTGTGTATCTGTAATGATTATTTCAATAAGATTTTCCAAAAAATATTTAATGTACAGATTCAGCTTAGTTACAATTTTATTATATGTATAGATAATATTATATATTTATAATGTTTGGTCTCGTATCTATTAATACGATATATGTATTTGTTAGAAATAGATTTTAAAGCTGGTTGAAATGTTAAAACTAAAAAAAGATCAAATAAATTTTGTACTGATTTTATTTTCATTTGAAACTATATTAAGGAACATTCATTAAAGTAAATGTAGAAGAAGATTTCATCCTACTAATATTATAAATGCGAAAGTTTGTGAGGATGTATGTATGTTTGTTACTCTTTCACGCAAAAACTGCTGAATGGATTTTAATGAAACTTTACATACTCATACTTAATACTCTTAAAATAAAAATTAAGTTTTGTCATTTAAGATACAACTAATAAGTATGTACCAATCGTAAGCTATTTGTACAAATATGTCCACTGATAAGTACCTAATCGCCATCAAAGAATACTCTCATACATTTACGGTTATCGTAGGATATTGGCCGATAACATATCTAACATAAATATCCAGATAGACGTACTGATATTTTACTTTATACTTATATTTTACTTCTGAATAGTTATTCTTGGCTCATTTTGCAGGAACTATTTTGTCGCCATCATTACATTATCTGGTAAAGTATCTACAGGAGATACCTACTTATTTGTTTTCCTGGTCTATAAATTGTTAGTAACGCTAGCAGGGCTCAGGGCCGGATAATTCCTAATAATCTAACTGTTGTATTTGTTCTCATGGTGGGATTTCACCTATTTTTTAGTATTTCAAATTAAATTTTCACTCGATGAAAAATTTTCAATTTTTTTTCTCGATGCGTGGGGCCTCTAATCGATGCGGGGCCCATAGGAAGTTGCCTAAACTGCCTTATGGATAACCCTACCCTGAACGCTAGTATAGTATTATATGATCTGTGGTGTCGCTAATCTAATCTAGGCTAAGTAGGAGCGACCATAATCCGACTCGGATATATCACTAATCTTAAATTTTGATAGTTAATAGTCATCCTGCGCTCTAATAATTACATATAGCGGTTAAACCCCGTTACCGATTTTCCTCCTGCATAGTGCGCGTAGACAATTAATCGATATGTAAACCACTGGTCACCCTAGCAGTTGCTTGGTAGGTACACGGACGAAGTATGAGTTTCTGGGTTAGGAAAAACAACACTAACGAGACGGAAGAAAAAAACAACACTATTGGTTGTCTAAGAATATACTTATAATAAAATTGCATTTGTAATTTTTTTTAATTCTTATTGGAATTAACTTGATTATAGATACAAACCACAATGCAATATTTTTTTTAAATAAATGTCTGTCTGTGTAAAATTATGAATGTGAAACAATGTAAAATTATTTTTTTATCCCTGATAGCGTATGAGATATAAATGCGAAAGGACACATCTGAGTGAAGCGAGGGTGGGTCATTAATTTTAATTCAGGGTAAGTTTTGTAGAATTGGAATATTTTCGTTTGGCCAAATAATATATATATATATATATATATATATATATATATATATATATATATATATATATAAAACCATATTTATAAAAAACCATTCATTACAAAAGGACATCAATACATTTTAAAGTAAACAATTAGTTTTTAGAGGGCACAATTAAAATTCCCATTTAAAAAAGAAACAATTTTATTAAATTTTCTTTATTTTTTAACTCCTACAAGTCTTCTAATATTTTTTTTTAGTTATCGTTTTATTTTTAAAGCGTCATTCGCGACAGCCAGCATTATGAAATAGATATGATCCGGTTTAGGCAAATGGATATATCTATTACCTAATTAATTTAGTCCTGTTAAAGATATGTTATTTACAATCTATACTAATATTATAGAGGTAAACTTTGTGATTTGTGAGTGTGTGACGTTGTAGGGGGTAATCTCTGGATCTACTGAACCGATTTAGACGAAATTTGGTAAGAAGATAGTTTGAGACCCTGGGAAGGACATAGGATACTTTTTATCCCGGAAATCATCCCTTAAAGGGGTGAAAATGGGGATGAAAATTTGTATGGGGAATAACGGTTTAGCATTTTATATTTTCGTTAATGGCATAAAAATAATTGTTTCCAGACACTTTTAATTGGTTAAAGCTGCAGTAGCAGTTGCCTCTATCCATCTTGAATACGCTGAAACTCTTGTATTTATGTTAGGGTAGCGACTGTTTCCGCAACCCTGAGACCAAGAATACACTCCCACAACGACCCCTTGATGAAGAAGTGGACTGCCTGTATCACCCTGAACAAAAACATTAAATAAATAGAAATATAATTTAAACGAAGATAAGTAACAACAATAAAAACAATTGTGTCGAATATAAACTAAGAAATTAGGTTTTATTCTAGTTCCAAAACATTAGGAAAAACCCTTACCTAAACCTCGTTTTTGTATTGTATTTTTATATCAAATATTTTAAAATGTAATAGAGCTTGTATTGTAGTTTGTTATCTTTTTAGATTTACCATTATAATTGGACCCAGTTATGCAAAAAAACAGCCATGTGCGTAAAAGTACCAACAGAGTTATAAGCATTTTTCTGTCGATAGTTGCACTTGGGCTATGTTTTGTTTTTCTGGTTATTTTAAAATTGAACAATATTTTTATAAGTATTGTTTATTTTCTATAATTATTTTATTTTTATAATAAAACGCTTATAACTCTGTTGGTACTTTAACGCACATGGCTGTTTTTTGCATAACTGGGTCCAATTTTAGGTATCTCATTTAATTGTATTTATTGGCTGGAGTTCCAAAAGTAAAAAAAAATCTTTGATTATCTTTAAATTTTTACCAGATTCTATTATACACCAAGTCGAATCGAAACTGGGTGATTTTTTTGTCAAATGTTTACATATTTCAATACCTATAAAGAAATATTATTAAATCTTAGAAAAACAAAAAAACAATTGCTTGCCACTTTACAAAATCCGAATTTGATAATCTTGAAAACTACAGTAACTTACCTGACACTGTCCTCTGACTCCAACATCGAGCCAGCCGGCACATAACATGTTATTGGTGACGTCGAAGCCAATCTCGCTATAACGGCTTGCACATATTTGTTGATCGTTTATAAATATCTCGACATGGCGAAGTTCAGGTGATGATGATCCTACCACCTGAAACATTTAATAAGTTTCCGCGTTTAAACCTCATTTTAATATTAATATTTAATATCAAGTAACAAATTACTACTTTTATGTAGGTAAGTCCGAAATATATTCATAAAATTTTACAGTAAAACAGATCTCATGATGGATATATTTCAAGTTGTCGTATTCAGAGTGTTACTCTTGGTTTATTTTTTATTTTACTTCTTTACGTTATAAGATTTGATGTTTGTGTTATGATCATGCGTGAACCGATGAATAGATTTTGATGAAATTTGGCATTTAGACCACATACTAAGACAGCAGAAAGGATTCTTTTTATTCTCACAATGCGTTTTCGCGTAACAAACGTGTAAATTTCCAGTTATTTTACCAACACTATAGATCTCAACTTATCGATGGATGCTGCTCTTATAGACTGAAGAGTCTACACTCAATTCTAGGACACTAATACTCTAACATCAATAGGTTTAAAAGTGCGTGGGATAAAAGTAAATACTCTTGTATATATTTGTGTATAAATGTGTATATATAAATACCGAAGTGGCACCCCATCCAATTCCCCAAACACGATCGTTAACCGCCAATGAGTATGCTCCACCAGCGATATCTGCTGCTTGTACAGTATCTCCATACACAAAGGCGACAGAAGTCCTGAGCACTGCGATGTCGTTGACTCGAGTAACAGCTTGGTAGTCCTCGTGAACTGTGATCTGGCGAATGAGATGGACCAGGCCTTGAGTGTTAGAGTTGGCTGTTCCGATCCTGGCCCGCCACCACAGTACTGGTTCAACCCTTTAAATTCCAAATAAATTATATATAATTTGAAATTTTTGCTTTGAATATGTGAAAAAGTTCATTAAATGTCTGATAACTACAAATGTACTACATTTTATTTTACATTTTGTTCCTATAAATTCGTTGATTAGATCTATATTTTATATTAAGTGTTTGAGGCCGCAGGTAATATTTCCGCATTTAAAAGTTATCTAATTGAAGATTTGGTATTTAAACCAAAATTTTGATTATAGGTTAGCGAAATAAAGAGCAAAGTGCGTTAAGAGGTACAATGTGTAAATCGTCAGCAGTTGCTGGAACTTAGTAAAGATTTAGGTACATCTAAAAGCCGTTTATTTTGAAATTCAATTATTGTTATGATATTTAAGTATAGATAATATTACCGAATTTACTTATTATGATCATCTTCATTTGTTAACAAAAACCAGACACATCAAAGAAGAACCAGAAAATGTATTTGAACTATGTCGATTAATTTTGAATTACTTACATATTATTCGCAACGAAGCAAGAAGCAGCAGACAGGATAGCTGTCCTTGAAATGATTGTACCACCACATGCCTGGTTATATGCTCCTTGGCCTTGGTTGCTTAGAAGGGAAGTTGCAAACGGATAATCGTTTATATTGGCGATTGTACCGCCAGAAATTCTTGCCGGGCTTCCTATTAAGATGTAAATAATAAGATATTAACATAATTAAAGTCTTTTTATCTCTCTTATCTCTCTCTCTCTCTTTTATTGAACGGCTTGAAAGTACTCATTTCGGTACGCTGCAAATATTATACAACAAAATTTATTTATTTAACTTATACAATTAGCACAAGAGCGAGTTTTACGTGCTCTCCAAGGCAAGAATTTTCTTAGTTCCAGGCTAAAAACAGTAAGTTTCCTGGTGGAAAAAATAATTAGTTTTGAGGAACATCCAGAGGATAGAAAGATCATATCTTGACTCATTATCTTTATATCATCACCGCTTTATCCCTATATCATTACCATATGGAGTCTTAGACAGACCATAGATAAATATTTATATAGCCAATATTTTACAAAAGCTTTTACGTATTATGAGAAAAACATGCTTCTTTTTTATATAATTCCCTTGGAATTATACCTGACTAAATGTTTTTTTTTTTCGAATTAAAAAAAATACGAAACAGATAATGTGAACTCAAAAAAGGTAATTATTTTTATCGATTTGTTTTACTAATAAAGCGCGACGCATGGCTGTAGGTACATACCTACATTGTAATATACAGCTGTGTTATGTCAATTTTTTTTACAACGTTCTTAACCTGTACATACCATTTGTGGTAGCGAAAAATACACAAATCACTGAACAAATAATTAAAAATGTCATTTTAAAAGTTTTCATATGGACTTTAGAAACTGACTAATGACATTTATCAATATTATCTTGTTATCTAGAACAAATTAAGGGTATCAAAATTTGTTGTAGAGTAGGTATTATTTTTATCGATCTTAATCAATCTTTTTACAATTATTATAAAAAATATTTTTGTTAGACTTTTAAATTACATAATGGACTTTTCTTTAATGAATATATATATATATATATATATATATATATATATATATATATATATATATATATATATATATATATATATATATATATATATATATATATTCATTTAGTTGATGTTTTCATTTTTCTGTTGGCGCACATAGGAATACATGCTCTCAAGCTTCCTATCTTACATAACAGTTTGCCTTAAAAATAAAGTGATTATAAGGCAGTAACAAAAAGCCTTATAAATAATATAATACCTGTATATTATATAAAACATAAAGAAAAACTAACCTTCTCATTGTTAAATATCGTTACTTATGTATCTACCAATCTTATTTAATGTAAAAATGTTATTAATTGTAAATATGATATTTTTATCTGTTTCGTTGGTCAACCTAGCTTGAAGGACTGGAGATCTGGAGGTCCTGAGTTTGACTCACGGGTGGGGCAAATGATAGATGATTATTAGCGGTCACCTCAAAGAGCCTGTTAGTCCTGATTCCTACCCCTGATCTCACAGCGATTAGGTCGAATTGTCCCATAGGAGTTCGATCGTAATAGGAATCTAGTATAAAGTATGCGTTTATATTTGTGTACCTACTAATTAATCTGAGAACGAAAGCAAACAGGACAGGATATCATTAGGTACCTAACATGTATGGCCACTCTTAACTGTAAGGGGCATGCACCCCTCTTCGGGTAAACCATTAACTTAGAATTTGAGGGTTGATTCAAGCAGAAATGTTTCTTAGTATATCCTTATTTTGTGTTCTTGACATGACTTTCTGTCTACTAGCATCCCTACGTAACTTTCACATTTATTAATTATAATTTTTCAGTGAGGCCAATATGGCGTAGAGACTATTAAATTTACATTAAATAATATGATAAGTACAAACGCTTTGCAAAAAACTGCTATATAATTATAATATAAAAATTAAAAACAGAAAAATGAACACTTTCACACACTCCAAGCTGATATTGTAAAAAAATTAACATGTATAAACAAAGTGTAAAAGTGCAGTAAGAACTGGCTAGCATTATGGTAGTGATGGTAATGATTTTGTGTGTTATACAAATTAATAATAAATATTGCAGTAATATCAGGACAAGTAGAATAAAAAAGCTTATATAATGTTGTCATTTTATATAATATTAATTTAACAAGCATATAAAAACTTTTTAGTTGATAACTTTAATAACAAAATCTTATGATTTTATATTTAAGCAGATGGAGCGGTATTCTTCTCAGTATTTTGGTGTTGTTGTGCAACATTCTTCCTCATGAAACTGTTCCTGATGACACTAGCTCTGTTATATGTCCAGGCTCTATTATTTTTGCTTCCCAAGACAATACCAATTATTATAAAGGTTAAAGACAATGATGTCAATACAATCCAGGCAGATGGTGAAGGCCAAACTGTAAAAAAACACATTTGTACAGGTAGCTTGGTAGCTAGTCTTATCACACATGACATAATATGTACTAAATAAATAAATGCACACTGTACCGAAACGGGTATTTAGAGCTAGTATAATACTATGTTATCTGTGATATAATACAGGAAACGCAAATGGATGCAGTGCCATTTATAAATGTGCAGGACAACCTTAGTAATGGCTAATTTTTCAGTCATGAGTAAAATATGGAAATTTGATTTACAAATCATTATTTCATTTTCATGAGCTTTAGATATTTTATGTAAAAAAATACATATAACACCATGTTATAATTATTATAATTAAGAACTATTTATCCATTCATCACAATAAACCCCTTTCTTCTTAGAAATAATTATAAATTAAAACCTTATTTAATTATATAATAAAATAATGATTAAATACTTGATCCCATTTGAAAAATTCTTTTTATATTTTACATTTACACCTGTCTGTTGTGGAACGTTTTAAGGTACAACACAGCAATGACACATATGTACGTAGGTATGTAATCATATTATCCTAGCTTATAAATAAATTACAGAAAAATAACTTAATGTTTATACATGTATAAACATTAAGTTATTTTTCTGATATGTCTGTAATTAATTAAAGTTTGTCATTAATTTAAAGTCTGTAATTAATTAAAGTAATGTATGTCTATAATTAATTATAAAAAATAGGATTTATATGTATTAGTGTAGATTCATTATTTTATTCTTTATGTTGTCATTCTGATATAAAATTCTTATTTGAGTTTTCTGACGTTGTCATCTTGAGTGAAAAAAGGGCGGGAGCAGCGTTGTATTTTGTTTCATGACTTAAATAATGCGTCATTCCTTTTTGTTATGTCGTTTGAGGCGTCACGCTGACTCTGTATAAAATAATTAAAACTGTGTGCTGTTACACTGAATTTTACTTGGCCTACCTGACCTACTTCTGAGATAGACTCGTGTATATATATATATATATATATATATATATATATATATATATATATATATATATATATATATATATATATATATATATATATATATATATATATATATATATATATATATATATATATATATATATATATTAATTGGAATAGTTCTGATTACAATAATTTTACGTCTTTATATCATATGTAAACTTACATATTATCATACTTGGAACTCTTATCCTTGGAGTAACTCTGGATATTTCTAAAGCTTGTCCCGTAATCTTGGCTACAACAGTCCATGGATGGAGTTCCACATCACGGGGGTTATCGATTGCTAAACCGCATCTGCCACTCGATCGGAGAGAGAGATTAATGTAACTGTCAGGTATATTTTCCGATGTGAATCCTGAAAGAATAGATATTATTTTAATACTAATTGTTTTATTTATTAAGACGCAGATCTACAAAATCTACATTGTAAAGTATATAATTTTTACCGAAATTATCTGTTACAGATATATCTAATATATTTAAACGCGCAATTGTTCTGAATCTCGGAAATGGCTCCAACGATTTTCATGAAATTTAATACACAGGGGGTTCCAATCGTTTTCAAGCGGCCAAGGTGCAAGATCAACAATCACAGGTGTCCAGGTTCGAATCTCGATCGCATACAAAGTTTTTACTTTTATTTTTTTTAATATTTATTCAAGTTTTTAGTTTTTTTTTTTTAAAAAGACGCAAAATTGACAATCATAGGTGTCCGAGTTAGAATCCTGGTCGGATATAATGGTATAATTTTTTTTTGTATTTATTCAAGTTTTTAGTTTTTTTTTAAAGAAAATTGTACTTTTTAACCAAAAACTCCGAGCGAAGTTCGGTGACCCAGGTACTTTAAAGTAAAATGTCATATTTTACCTAAACCATCATTTCGAACAAATCGACAGTAATCAAGTGTTCTATTTTCATATACTTGAGCTTCTATTGTTAGCCGACAATCGCGGAAGCTCCCATCTGCTACCATTGGATCTGAAACATTGTTAAAAATAAAGGTAGGTACATACGAGTATTTATATATTTTCAATTTGATATATTTTTAAGAAAATCTAAACCCAATATTTGGTTGGTTTCGTACAGTTTATACCCGGAGGCGGAAAGAAACAAGGTTTTTTTTTATGTCAAAAAATTCTCCTTTGCCTCATGCATCAAGTAATGTCGATCCCGTGCTGAATCGTAATTCGAATTAAAAGATTTAGATTCAATGCCAGTTTAGCACAATTTACTTCACTGTTGTCAAATCTCCCACCATGAATGCATTTGAGTTTAACACACACATTGTGATCCTAAATGGCTAGTCTTTTTGGAATTTTGCAAAATTCTGTTATACCGATATTCTTATATTTCTTATATTGAAGACATAGAAGGAAGAAGACGTATAGGTGATATGAAACTTCTAATTATAGCACTAGAAAATACTTTCTCTTTACAAGACTTAATGTTCATAAAATATTCAATTGCTTAGAAAAATGACAGGTTTACTACATGTATAATTCAAAAAAAAAGTATTTTTTTATTATATATAAAAATGGCAAACTAAACAAAAATATACGAGTACGCATAAAAAGTGTTGTGCATTATTAAGTTTAAATCATCTGTAAGTAAATTCCTCATCTTTATCATCAAAATACCCACAAAAATGCACAAGCAGTACCATGTATAGTGATATTGATCGTTGCACGTTGCTCAGGTATTATTGCGTTCAAAAACCCGACATGACAGCTCCAAGCGCCGGAGTCGTTCGCTGCAAGATCTGAGAATCTGATACCGCATTCGCCAGCATCGAAACCAGACCCGAAATAAGTTGCCTGGTCCCGAGAGTCGGCTGGAAAATCAAAAAAAATAATCAAAGTTAATATTATAAAGTAAATAATAATTAATAAACAATCTGTGCTAGTACGTCAGATAGATTGTACTTATTATCAATGAATAAATTACTAAAATTGTAGATTTTTTTAATGTTCTCGATCTGAGCTTATCATAAAAATAGTAATTACCTGACTGAACATTAAACATAGATCCATTACTCGCCCTAAAATAACAGTATCGAATGGCTGACTGCACTGAGCATGACATAGTAATGTTGTCGCCAGCCAGGCTCGAGACTACATTTCTGGTGGCCTTCAAAGTTGGTTCTGAAATAAAGAAAAAAATTATAAAAAAAAACACTAATCTTTAGTCATATATACATAGTTTTAGTAGAAAAATCAACTTTTAAGTAACTAATTTTGGAAATGTAAATGAGTGCAGGCTCCACAGATATTCACAAACAATGTTCTCGCTAACAAACCTGTATATTTTAAATAAAACTATCTTTTCGGATGTTTGCGCGGATTTATTTGGATTTTTGGTTCCCGACGTTTCGAATGCTTTACAGCAATCATGGTCACGGGAGAGACTGAGGTTTTAGATGTCTCAAAGGTGTTATATAGATGTTACAGACAGCCTACCCACAAATAACAAAATGAATTCAAAAATTGAAAAATTGCACCAAAGTACCTTTAGAATATTATCACCTTCAGGTAAATTTCTAAGAAATCTATTATTAACTGTAACGCCGACATGTCCGAGGTCGTTGAGGGATTATCTATAATATAATATAATCTAAGAAAGTATTATGTAAACCTGTAATAATTGAGGCAGCTACTTCAGGATCCCTTATTATCCAAGAGGTTAAAACTTTTACGAAACCATAGACAACGTCGCTTTCAGTCTTTACAGCACATCGCCAAAAACCCATATCTTTAACAACGGGGTCCGTGATCAAAATACTGCAGCTGTGGTCGGACAGATTACTGAAAAATTACAATAACATTGTATTAATCGTATCGTATTTACAAAATTTCATAATCTAGAAAATTCATGGTCACTTTTATACCAACTTCGTAAACATTCTTAGGATGAGCAAATATTAACAGAATTCTCTTTTTTGTTATTGCGCATACATCACTATAGAGGACATAAAGTCATCCCAGTTTCTCTCTTTATAATCAAAGAATTATACCTAATGAAATTTCGTTAAATAGTTAAATCTTTTTAAATAATATATTTGAAATAATTGAAATTTTTTTGTCCCAATACTACTTTAAAAGCTGCTACCGCGCTTGAATTCGTCGCTAGAGGGCGTTAGTGTACAGTGATATCTCTAGAAATGTCAAAATATGATACTGAATGTTTATTATTGGAGCTTTTTATCGCGGATTTTCACTAATATTGATGATAATTGTAAAGACTGTGCCATTCCTGATTAATTATGGCAGACACGGTACGGCACAATAAATCTTATTCCTTTAAAATAAGAGTTAAGAAAAGTCAATATTTTATTTATTTGGTTATGATTAATTATTTAAAATCCTGATAGAACTGTATTCGCGCCAACAATTATGATTATTATAATAAATTTATTGCCCTGCCGCAACAACAAATACTTTTTCAACGACAGCGATAGGACCTTACTCGCCAGTGGCGCCAACTGGTGCCACCAGAATCAGTAGCCATCATTAGGTTATTTCTTAATTTTATAATAGCAACTATTAGTTCTGAATTCAAAAAAAGTGAGTACGTGTAACCTTTACGCGCAGTGGAAGTAAAACTTCTTTGGCGCTGTGGCAAATACCGTAATTATATGTAAATTAAAAAAAATCAAAATATAAATATTATAAAATATTTTTTTTACAATTATAAGTAATAAATATTCATTTCAATAAATAATCTATACTAATATTATTAAGAGACAGAGTTTGTCTGTCTGTCCGTCCGTCCATCCGTCCGACTTCCGCGACATCCATTTTTCCAATGTATTGACTTAGCCCTCGGTCACGCCTAAAGAAGTTTTACTTCAAAATTTGCTATTTCCTCTTACTTAAATATTATGAAAGTAACAATAAAAACTCATTATACAATTTATACACAAATCATTTTGGCTGACATTTTTAAAGTGCCTGATAGCTGATCCTCCCTTTTATTTAACAAACATCTGAATTTTAAATATGGATATTCGACTTAAATAAGAATATCGGTATTTCCGGCTCAAAATATTATGTTTAATAGGAATTACCAAGTCCCTGTCCCAATTATTTATAAAAAATTAAAAACCTATTATTTAAGTAAGATATAAATATATTTTATTACCCCTTAATATTGCCTTGGTTGTCGTCTTCTTCAACTCCCTTATTAACCAGAAATATACGACCAGAGGGATGACGAAATTTGCATGAACTAATACTATCGGAATTCGGTATGGAACATGTTAAAGAGATGGTTGGCCTATTTTCTTCAACGCTTGTTGTTACCATCGGTTTCGAAACTGAAACTAAAAAATAAATAATTATGGCAAGGCAAAAATGACCATTTTGATTAAGCTAATATTTTTACAAATGTTCACTAATTCCATTTCAGTAGTAATTATATTGGTTTGGTTTTAACGCACCAGCTTCAACAACTTTGACAGTAAACTCGGAATCTTCAGTAAGAAGACGTCCCGATAATCCCACGTTCATTTTCCAAACACCTGCATGTTCTAGCATGACTTTGTCGATGGAAAGTTGACATCTGCCAAATCCATCGTGGTATACGATTCCATTTGGGCCTTCTAGCTTACAGTAAACTGCATCTTCTGCTCCAAGAGTTACATGTACTGATCGGTCTCTAATCCAGTCTAAAGATGCTTCAGATGTGGTAGCTATTCCTAAAACATAAAATCATCTATACATATAATAAAATTGTAACTAAGCCGAATCTGTACATTAAATATTTTTTGGAAAATCTTATTGAAATAGACATTATTATCGATACAGAGACCGAATCTATAGTTTTTAGAATTTTTGTCTGTCTGTCTGTTACCGCATCACGGAAAAACTACTGGAGGGATTTTGATGAAATTTGGTATGATGATAACTGGTTATCCGGGTCAACGTATAGGATACTTTTTACCGCGGGAAAATGTCTCATTTCTGATAAAAAAAAGAATTTGGTTTTTGGTCATCTGAACGCGGGCGGAGCCGCAGGCAATGCTAGTATTTAATACTTTCTTAGATTTACGCGAATATTTGACATTTTAAATAAAACTATCTTTTCGGATTATTTCGCGGATTTATTTTGATTTTTGGTTCCCGACGTTTCGAATGCTTTACAGCAATCATTAAAAAATCATATTTATTTTAAAATCTATTTAAAGATATAATTTGTAAATCAATTTAATTAATCGATTTAATAAGATAATCTTATCAGTGATTAAATTCCCCGACAAAAAAAATCAACGCAGATAGTACGAGTAGGTAAGGACAGATTTCGATTGCATTTTTTTTTTAAATTATACCTATTTATTTCACAATGTTGAAATAGTAAGATTGTAGGGTAGTTACAGTCAGTCAACTGGCATTAGTCACATGCCGCCATTTTTTTTATAAAGTGGTGCACGGTGAAACTTTTTTAATGAGAGTAACCGGGTTGAAAATGGCGATCTTTACCTTCAAATACCTTAGAAACGTGAATATTACCGATATTTATTATTTATTTAAATGTATTTTATCTATTTCTACTAGAATATCATTGTGCGTCGCAAATAAAATAACATGACGGGATGTTAACACAAAGGTTTTTCATTGCATACCCTACGTTAGTCTAATATCGTTAGGATTTGAATTTAACAGTACGATTCACAAAACCTTTAAAAAAATTTAAACTCTTTTTTAACCTTTAAATTTTTAAACTGCCTCGGTGGTGTAGTAGCTAGCATGTACGGCTGCACACTCGGAGGTCCTGGGTTCGAGTCCCGGGTCGTGCCAAGTTTAGTTATTGAGTCTTTCTGTATAGTAAGTCTCAGTAACAGCCCGGAGTTGGGAAGTTGGCGGTGTTTCACCCCCGTGCCTCGGAGAGCACGTAAAGCTGTCGGTCCTGCGCCTTATTTCTCACTGGTCGTGTCGAGTGGTCGTCCCACCAGAGTATGTGAGTAACAGGAATAGAGAGTGCACGTTGTGTCTGCGCGTACACTTGTGCACTATAATATCTCCTGCGCAGTTGGCTAGTCTCAATGAGATTGGCCGCCGTGGCCGGAATCGGCTAGGAGAACATCATCATCATCAAATTTTTAAAGTTTTCGATAACAATTTTAATAAAACATGTATTACATAAAAAAATTAAAAGCTCTTTTACTTGGATATAAGCTAAATGAGTATTCAGACATAATCTTATATATTTATACCTATTAAATTATATATTTAAAAATGTATATGTATGTATATACATTGCACATAAGAGCGTTATGTCTGTATATACGAGTATGTGTGTATTAAAGTTATTTTTTTCCAAAGTATTTGGTTGTGCAATAGTATCGTTTTACATATAATTAAAACCTACACTATACTTTATTTTAATTTAATTAATTAAGTTAGATTTCAAGTCTTTATCAAGAAAATTGAATTTTATTAAGTTAGTTCATTTTCCTACACTCGAGGATCAATTACCCACTTTAAATCTAAGGTTTCTATTAAATTGATAAATCATCCGTTGTACATATGATTCCCTTTGTATTGTTTTTTTTTTATTGTGGTACTAAAATAAATAACAATTAAAAGCATAAGGATAGTTTGGTTACTAATATATATATATATATATATATATATATATATATATATATATATATATATATATATATATATATATATATATATATATATAATGTTGTTACGTCAAAAATAATTCAATTTAATTTTCTTGTTAATAGTGTCAGTCAAAATCAATAGTTTCACACAAAAACGAGTATTAAACGTTAATTTGTTTCAAATTGTAATTAATTTCATTATTTCTTTCACTTTTAACAAATATACATACCTTTTGTGATGATAAAATACACGATCCACAAAATAAAGCATAGAATATTCATTGTTGATGTTAACATATAGAGTTTCACAACTACACTACCTGTATGTAGAGGGTTTATCAGTAATATCTTCAATTATCTCAAAAAAATATTAGTATCGAAGTAATGGCTTCTGACGAATCACACAAAGAGATATTTCCTGTATGTAAATATAAGTCATAGCTATATATAAAATTTACAACATTGCCATATTTTTGTGGGATTTTTTAAGACAATTAGAATTAGAAATTATTCTATCGTTTGTTTTACTGCATTTTAATTTTAATTATACTTGGGGCCTCTTTTGTTCGTAGCCGTTTGTGTGGTAGGTACGTTGGCAAAATGTATAATGTTTATGCTAATGCAGTCAGGAAATACCAAATTGAGTTAAAATTCGTTGGGCCGTTTTACTTACAAACATTTTCATTTATAATATTATAGTATAAAATCGATCTTAACTTGCTTTTAATTGTCATATCGATTTGCATCTTTCGATCGATTTGAATCATTTTATTTTATCGAGCTGCTATAAAAATAGTGTTCATTTAAAAAAAAAACAACATGTAGAAAAATCAAAATGGCAAGTCTATATTTAAAATAATAATCTTTATTAAAAATTGTCATAAACTCCAATAAACCAACAATATAGCCATAATATAACAAATATTAATTAGGCAAATAATAAAAAAATATACACATAAAATAATTATAATCGTTTAACTACAATGCCGCTTATAATGTATAACAATAACTTAAAAGATGACATAGATCAAGTGAGCTAAGAGTGTAAATATACCAACCACTAGATATTTTTTGTTTTGCCTAAATTTTTTTTTTTGTAAAACCATGTATGTCAGTATTAATGCTGTCTTTAAGACATTGAGCTTATTTATATTTTTTTTGTAATATATCAATAATTATTATTAATTATATATCAATTGAGTAGTATAATATTATTTTTTGTATAGAAAAAAATACTTCTACTAGCTTCTTTTTGCATATTTTCTAAAAGTGATATCAAGTGATAAAATTTAAGCAGCCATTGCGGTAGTCTTCTCAGTAGTGTTTTGTTGTTCAACTGTCTTCCTCGTGAAGCTGTTCCTGATGGAACTTGCCCTGGCATACGTCCATTCTCTGCTTCTTTTATTGGCCAAGAGTGCTGATAGCAACAGAAGGGTTATGCCCAACGTCATTACCAGCACCCATATAACAGGCAAATGGCTAACTGAAAATATTATTTTTAATTTAGTTATTTTTATATAGCAACATTAGTCAAAACGAAAGAAATATTTTTGACATTTAAAAAGTAGCGTTGTACATTATTTTTAATTTTGTAAATCTCTTTCTGATCAATTTCGGCCACGGCGGCTAATTTTACTGAGTCTAGCCAGGTAGGCAGGACATATTATAGTGCACTAGTATTCCTGTAAATACAATGGCACTCTCTATACCTTTCACACTCAAAGTCCGGCAGTACGATACTATGGCTCGATCGTTGCGAAATCCGGCCTAGGACCGATGCTTCACGTGTTCTCCGAGGCACAGAGATAAAACATCGTAAGCTTCAAAACTCCGAGAAAGAGAATAATTTGACTGAAACACCTGACCCGATCCGGAACTCGAACCCTTTGGATCTGTACCCGTGCAACTACACTACACGTGGTATAACGAAAAAAATCCTTACTTAATATCAAAAATTGCGAAAGCACATATTTTGTAAGATCTTTTTTTCTTAATATAATATTTTCTTAGATTTACGCGAATGTTTGACATTATTAAATAAAACTATCTTTAATAATAAAATAATAGCAAAAATTAAATAAATAATTTTCCATATTCAATTATAATTAAAATTATAAAATTATAAAAATGTTTAAAGTTAAAAAATATTGTAATGTAATTGGTTTCGCAAAGCATTCGAAACGTCGGGAACCAAAAATCAAAATAAATCCGCGAAATAATCCGAAAAGATAGTTTTATTTAATAATCTTTTTTTCTTCTTTCGCGTAACAATGGATTAAACTATTTTTTTGCTCAGAGATATTAGAGATTTTCATTCTGGGCCACATGATTGGAGTTTTTATCTCAATACATCAAGGTACTTTTCCCGTATTAGATAATTTTAAAAGTTATTACTAAACCATAATCTAAATTTTATTAGACTATTTATCTCTCATCATTTCATGTCTTGGTCTGTGCATCCATAATTACAACGTTCGACTCTTAAAATAAGCATGTGTAATGAATCTCAATTGACTATTACTTACAGGCGGTCTCAGGGATTGGACGTGCTAAAGTAATTGGAGTAACTCTGGATATTTCTTCATTCTGTCCCATGATCTTTGCTACTACAGTCCATGGATGATGATCCAAAATAGAGGGATGCTCGATGAATAAACCACATTTGCCTTGCGATAGCACAGATATATCACCATAATTATTTTGAATATTCTCTAATGATGTGAAACCTAAAAAAAAAACAATATAACGTTAATAAAATATTTTTAATTAAAATAGTGGATGAATTGAATCCATTAAATAAACATTGAGTAAAAGGCAGTGGTAGCCCAGTGGTAACGTGTTCCCTCGGGAAACCGAATGAAGCGAGTTCAAATCCGGGGTCACACGCCTCTTATATTTTCATGTGCGAAACATTTCCAACATGATTACCACTGGTCTAACGATGAAGGAAAAAATCCTGAGGAAACCTGCATGTTGGAGAGAACCTAGCAACTTTTCCTACTTGGTCAGCGTGGTGGACTATAACCTGATCCCCCTCGTATTGAAGGGAGGCCCGTGCCCAGCAGTAATGTTAATAGCCGACAATATTTTAAGATATGAATACAGGTATGTATGTATGTATGTATCTAATAGGTATGATTAGGTATAAACTTTAATTATAGTTAAAATATTATACATCAATTTGTGATGTATTTTACGTATCGAATTAAATTAGATTTGCTTTGCATCGGCTGGCACCGACTTCGAAAATATCTGATTAGGTATCTATTCTAAATGAAAACCTCCGTTTAGTTATTTTTTACATTTTAGTGCCTGGAAGTCTGTTTTTTTTAAGTTTTTATTTTTCCATGCTTAGCTTTTTTTTATTCGATTAAGCAATTTATTTAATAAAATATTTGACTGTTGATTTTTAAAAAAACCGCTCGACCGATTTTGATAAAATTTAAATGGGACCACCTGGGAAGTATATCCTTCGAAACGAAAAAAATCTAAAATCAGTTCAGGCGTCTTCGAGTAATCGGTGAACATACATAAAAAAAAGATTCTGACGAATTGAGAACCTCCTCCTTTTTGGAAGTCGGTTAAAAAGGGCTGAATATCTACCTTTGCATTTTCAATACTACAATTGCATATATGTTTGATTTATAATCAGCATTTAAGAGTAATATCAATCCATCAATTATTTGGAAGTTAGTTATAAGCTTAATCTAGAAGACTACCCCAGTTTCTTTAATTACTATAATTAAAGAATCTACGAACACTTAGCAGTAATTACCTATATGTAAGTGTTAATAGTAAAAATAGTAAGACTAGATAGATACTAAGACTGAGACAAATTACACATATACGTATGAAATATGTTATTAACCGACTTCCAAAAAGGAGGTTCTCAATTCGTCGGAATCTTTTTTTTTACTTAACATTTTATACTGAATAATGCTATTCTAACCCCCTTAGATAATTTTATTTGAATATACTTTCATGATCTAAGTATTAATTATACTGGGGAGATTATTACCTGAGCCATCAATTCGAACGAATCGACAGTATTCAAGCGATCTATTGTCATAAACTTGAGCTTCTATAATAAGGTTTCCATGCTCCACGCGCTGATCAGCTACCATTGGATCTGAAACATTTATATATAATATCTTAATTTATTTATTTACTATTAATGACTTAAATTACCTACTATGGGAAAGAAAAAATATTTTTTATGATTATATTGTTGACATTAATAACGATAAAAAAGTTATGATTTTAAACTTAGAAGCAATTCACTGTTTCACTTAGTAATATAAAAATATAAAACACCATAACAAAGTAAGTAAACTTATTTGTAGATTGAGATTTAAAAAGTTCCTTTTGCATTTTTATAAAGTAATGTGTAGTAAATGATGATGATCATTCCTCGGTCTTATGATATTAACGGAAATCATGGTAAATGCAAGGATTGTCAAAAAATACCAATATTTATGATAATGGTTTCGAAGTTTAAGCACTGTAGTATTAGTCGTATCCCGACTATCATACAAAAGTTGGTATGACAATCGGGAGCGCCTCACCCGCGTCATTTTGTCCTGTCTCCCTCATCTTGTCCTGCACGATTGCCCAGGCAAGACACTTTAAACGACTGCACGGATCAATAGACTGTGATAATACTGTGTGATTTTGGAAGACACATACTAGTATAATTGTTTGAATTAAGTATATTTTTTAAGAAATATTGGTCAGAAAAATGCACCTTACTACATATAACTGTAATAAACCTAACTTATATTTAATTCCATTATTCTATTTTTCCACTAATAACTAGTACTACCTTGGATAGTGACATTAATCTGCGCACGTTGTTCCGGTTCCGTCAAGAAACCAACATGACAGCTCCAACTTCCGGTGTCAGACACCGCGAGAGTCGGGAACCTGATACCGCACTCGCCAGCATCAAAGCCAGAGCCTATATATTTTGCCTGGTCGTGGGAGTGGGCTGGGAAGTTAAAAAAAACATTTTCACGATACATTTTGTAGTAAAATATTATAACGGTCACCCCTATTAAGGTTAGGGTATATAAATACATATGGTTATAAATAATTTTTTTTTTTCGACAAACACAATATGATACTGCGGCCAATGACGGCCAAAGACTGCTATCGGCTACGTTTTATATAGGTATCAAATTAATAAAAGATAAGGTACGGATTGGCACCCGTACTTGGCCAGCGCGATGGACAATGACTTGATCTCTCTCGTATCCAAGGGAAGGATGTCCATAACATGGTCTAAGTTAAGTTTTACTATAATTAGACTACTATTATAATGGCGAATGTTTGTATGTACAAATATGTATGCACTAAGTTTGTGCAAATATACACAGTGTTTGTTTCTTATTCATGTTGTAACGGCTGACGGGTTTAGGTTGTTTTGTAAACAAATATGACCTGGAGTATAGGTATATAGTAACATAGACATTTTGACACGTTTGGTTCAGTTTGTAGTGACCCTACTTGCTGTGCCAGTGGTCGCGGATTTGAATCCCGCTGGGGGCATTTATTTGTATGATGAGCACTAATGTTTATACTCCAGTCATGGGTGTTTATATTTATAATATGTATATATTTAAATTTTAAAGTTATATATTTGCAGTGTATCAACTATCTAGTATCCATAACACAAGCCTCGTGCAAGCTTACCATCGAACTAGATGGTGTTGTGTGTTAATGTTCCAACATATTTGTTTTATATGCACTAGATTTTAACTACTTACTTTTTACTTACTTACTCTAGCAGTAGATTTATAATTAAAGAAAATCACCTGGTCCAACATTAAATACAGTGCCGTTGCGCGCTCTGAAGTAACAGTAACGAATGGCCGATTGCACCGAACATGACATAGAGACACTATCTCCAGCCAAACTGGTGACCGTATTTCTAGACGCAGTTAGAACAGGTTCTGGAACCACAGAATTAATAGTATGTGAAAATTTGAATATACAAAATTTTAAGTAGAAATATAAATGAAGTATATTACCTTAAGCCTGCATTAGTTATTTTAAATGCTCTACTAACCTGTTACAACAGCAGCAGCCACTTCAGGATCTCTCAAAGCCCAAGGACATAACACTTTCAAAAAACCATAGAAAGTATCGCCATCAGTATCTATAGCGCAACGCCAAATACCTAAGTCTTCTACTAATGGGTTAGTAATCAAAAGACCGCAGTCATGGGTGTGAACATCAGATTGGTAGCTAAAAAATAATATTTCAAATTAAAAAAAAGTTTATATATATTTAATTTAGCAACACGATGTATTTTTTAAGAAATTCATTTATTTGAGTTTACTGCGGTTACATAACAAATGATTTTTTTAATCCAAAATATTCTTCCTTCGAGACATCTAACACCTAAGTCTCTCCCGTGACCATGATTGTTGTAAAGCATTCGAAACGTCGGGAACCAAAAATCCGAAAAGATAGTTTTATTTAAAATACAAAATATTATATATTTTTGTACCCACAAAATTACATGATAATTTTAACCGATTGTAACGATACCGCTTGTAATAATTATGTAATAAGTTTTGAAACGACGAAACCTTAGTTCTACCGTAACCATGTTTGATGTAAAGCATTCAATACATTGGGAACAAAATCAAATGCGACATTTCATTTAAAATGTCTTCGGGTATATCTACGAAAGTATTCATTCATTTATATTATGAAAGAATGACTTTTAATAAAAATATGATCATTTTATAGCTTTCGTGACATTACAAATATAACTTTTTTAATGACTTTTAATTGTATCATCTATACATATAATAAAATTCTAACTGAGTCGAATCTGTACATTAAATATTTTTTGGAAATTCTTATTGAAATAGTCATTATAATCGATACAGAGGCCGAATCTATAGTTTTTAGAATTTTTGTCTCTTTGTCTGTCTTTCTGGGAACACATTACGAGAAAGCCACTGGGAACAGATTTTTATGAAATTTGGTGTGTTGGTAGGTATCCGGGTAAACATATAGGATACTTACTAACGTTAAAACCTAAGTATAACAAGAGTCGCTGTATTCTTAAAAAAATAAAATTCCATTCCGTAAAATTCGATGAGTTGTATTAATTGTAACTGTTTGTAATGGAGTTTGAAAAAGTTAGCTTATTTAATTGTAGTCTAAGCAGCGTTTCTCAATATTTCTTCCAATAATCTATCAATTTTATAATTAAAAAAAGTGAGCGATGCGATGTGATCCTTTACTTATCTGTAAAGTACCTCAATGCAAAGAACGTCGAGGTGTTATTCCGCTACTTAAAAAAAGTGTTCCAATTATACACATTTGTAGTAAGTATCTTACTCATCTTAGTAAGGATTAGGCACGTATAATATTCAACCTATTGATAAATAACAGTGCTGACAGGTTACTTTAGGTTAATTACATCATGTGATGTGTGTTACGTTTGAATGTTTTTTTCTTATCAGGATTAGTCAGTCAGTCTTGTTGTGAGAGGCTATTTTTAGAACAAGATAGATGAGGCTATTAGATCAATATTGTATTTTATGGTAAATTATCTATTATAACTAGAGTTATTTGCCTAAATAAGGAAATATTTCGATTATCATAATAAATAATAATATGTTGGGACATTAACACACATCACCATCTAGTTCCATGGTAAGCCACGAGATTTGTTTTATGGATACCAGATAGTTGATACACTACATATACAATTTTTAATACATACATATTATATATAAACATCCAAGACTGGAGTACAAACATTCGTGTTCATCACACAAATGAATACCCCCAGCGGGACTCGAACACGCGACCTCTGGCGCAGCAAGTAGGGCCACTACAAACTGAGCCAAACGTTGCGTCAATTATGTCGATTATGTAATTATGTAACACATACATAAAACAAAATTATATAACGATAAAATATAAATCAAATACATAGATGAGCAAAATTTACCTTACAGCAGCACCATGGTAGGAAAACCGGTCTTCCCCAACTCCCTCATTAGCCATTAGTATGCGTCCAGATGGATGACGGAACTTGCATGAATTTATAGGGTGTGGGCTTGATACAGAGCAAGTCAATGAAACCGTTGGCTTATTTGCCGTAACCTGCGTTACTACAGCTGGCTTCAATTCTGGAATATTAAAAATTAAAATAATACAATTAGCAGAATTGTATATAAAATATTTTATACATTCAAAATATTTTATTTGATGTTTCATTTTACGTTTTAGGTACGTTTTAATTTTTTTCAGCGGAAGCTAGTCTTTTTTTTAAATAAAATTAGCCTAATTTACTCCTTATAACATTAGCTATCTGCCAGTGAAAGTCCCGTCAATCAGTCTAGCCGTTACGGAGATTAACCAAGACAAATAAACACACAGATAAAAAAATTAAAAATTGTTTTCTTCCGATAAGTACCGTATTGTTTCATATGCTTTTAGTAAAAAAATAGTTATTTTATTAGTACAAACTACAAACAGACACTTCAATATTTATCTGTATAGATTAATAAGACACTGGTAGTCCAGTGGTGACGCGTTTGCTTGCAAAATCGAGTGAAGCGGATTCAAATCCCGGGTCTTGCACCTCTGATATTTTCATGTGCAAATCATTTTCAACATGATTGCCACTTATCTTATGGTGAAGAAAAACATCGCGAGGAAACCTGAATGTCTATGAGAATCAAGCAAGTTTTCGAAAGATTTGAATACTAAAGTTTTAATAACTGCTACTAACTTACCAGCTTCAACCACTCTGACAATAAATTGCGAATTCTCAGTTAGAACTCGCCCTGGTAATCCAACACTCAAAGTCCAAATACCTTCATGTTCTAGCGAAACTCGTTCTATTAATATTTGACACATGCCAAATCCATCATAATAGACGAGTCCGTCTGGTCCTACTACCTTACAGTAAACAGCATTTTCTGCACCCAAAAATTCTGTAACTGGTCTATCTCTAGTCCATACAAGATTCGATGTCTCTCTAGGCGTCGCAGCTGTAAGCATAACAAATTAACTTTACCTCTGTTGTAGTAATTAATATCAGCAAATTAATTAATAATAACATAGTGTTATATATTGTTAATCAGGCGGGGATTCAGAGTTAAATTTTGGGGGGGGGGGGGGGGGGGGTCATAGGCTAAAATATACTATTTAAAACAATTGAGACCAGGCGCAGATGTAGATTTAAATTGGGCGGGGTGGGGCGGGGGGGGGGGCGATGGGGGTGGGGGTGGTATTGTCAGAACTTGAAATGTACATAATTAAATAGTAACTTAGCAAAATCTGTACATGAAATATTTTAAAAAACAATGACTTAAAAACAATCAAGATCTTAAGTTTTATGGCTTTAAAACTTTTGCAGGTATATAAGGAATAAAAATCGGTAAAACGCCCCCGCTGTCCAGCTACCCCCAATTGTCCTAATTGACAAATATCTAAAGGCTAGAGAAAGGAGAGAGGAGATTAAGATGAGGTTTTAGCTTCAACCAATAGGTTATATATCTTTCAAGACTTTCCGCATAATTCATAAATCTGCATTTTTTAATACACTACTGTAAAAAATTAAAAAATCGAAAAAAATTTGGTCAATATAGTACACTTTTTCAATGATTATAAAAAAAAATTAGTTTAAAAAGTAAAACTTATCGATTTCTCCTGCTTTTTTTTTTCATTTTTAAGGCTGTTTTTACATGACGACCGTACAATGTTTTTATTTCTTCAAAAAGTAGAATGCAAGATAAAAAAATGAGCCCTATCTGAAAATTGGTCGACAATTTTTTTAAATGTAAACATCCACTTGAAATTGGGGGTGATTTTAAGCCTCCCGAGACCATACAATATAAATTTCTCCGAAACGGCTAAACATTTCAATTTCAAAAAATTGGTTATTATATGTATTTTGAAGATTATATTCCTCTAGTTTCATGAATATCAAAAAGTTTTTGCAGACATTAAAAATAAAAAAAAGAACAAAAAAAAATTAAAAATCGTTTTTTTTTTTGGAAATATGTCGAAAACTTTGAGGTTATTGTAAAAGTCGTAGATTTTTACAAGACCTACAACTCTTGTAAAGAATATTTTTCGATGAGATGTCACAACAAGCCAGAAATTGAAAAAAAAAAACAATTTTTAAACGGCTTGCTATAGTCGCCTTGTTTGCTATAAACGTCTTAAAAACATGAAACTTCCGGTTTTAATTTTTTGTGTAGCACATCGCGATCGGACTATTTGTATAGCGCTATTTAAATTAAAGAAAAACTTAATAACGAATAAAAACTTAATTTGTTTCGAATTAGGTACTTAAAAAAATTGTATTATTCCTTCTTTTCTTAGACTTCAAACTTCTCAAAAAAGTATATTTGGCTTGGGGGGGGGGGGGGGTCATGACCCCCATGACCCCCCCCCCCCCGGATCCGCGCTTGTTGTTAATCTTGATATATAAAATTCCCGTGTCACGATGTTAGTCCGCGATGAACTCCCAAACTATTTATACGATCTTAACGTATTCTTTTTAAATGTGTAACTTGTTCCAACTTAAAAGATAGAATAGTTTTTGTCCCAATTAATACCTTTTTTTATTGCAAAATGATGAGTGATGGATGAATGATTGTTATGTGTGCTACAGTAACACGTGGCCAGGTTTGTTAGTAGGTTAATAAAATGAGTGCGTGTAACCTTTACGCGCGATTGAATAAATCTTCTGAGGCGCTGCGACAGTACCGCAATTAAATTTAAACTATATTTTTTTAATTATTAGTAATAAATATTCATTGTTAGTATTCATCGTTATAAAATTATTACCATTTACTGTCACACTAATTGTTGCTCTATAAATTACTCTATTTCCATATAAAATAGACCAATTTCCGCTATCGGTTGTTTGAATATTTCTTACAATGAAACCACATTGTTCTAAATATCGATTATCTTTTTCATATTCATTATATTCGATTCCATTAGGTGCCAAAAGTCTGCATGTATCATAATTGTCAATAGCATTCTTCAATCGTACGTACATATTATTTCCTTCAACGACAGTTATTTCGCTGGCTGATGCATCAACGGCTTCTGCAAGATTAGAAAATTTCCTTGCACGTAAATAAAGCATGTGTATAAATAATGATTAATTATATTATAATGACGTTTTTATCCCATTATCGTGTTTGTAGATTTTATCATCAGACGTGACTAGATACGCGTACGCTTATTAGGCTTATAAGACTAGTAATCAAATAATACCTTCAACATAAATTGTAAATGGTAATCTTCTTTGTACCCTCTCTGAGTATAAATAGCCATCAGAAATCAATGTCCAATTTCCAACAACTTCTTCAGATATAACTTTTATAGTAATGTAGCAGCTTTCATCATCTTGGGGAATGACTTCGACATATGAAGAATTTAATTCCTTTAAGTCATATTGCTGTCCTGAAGGAGTGATTATCTGACAAATATGACCTTTGTAAAAAATGTTTCCATCAATGGACACATCGTGGCTATCACCGATACTCGAATTGAAGATTATTTTTTCAAAGTATATAGTAGTTTCTTCGGTTGAAGGTTCAGTAGAAGGCGGAGTTTCGGTTGAAGGTACGGTAGAAGCTTCGGTGGAAGCTTCGGTGGAAAGTTCTGTAATATTTGTATGGTTTAAAAATACACTTGTATAGTAAGTTTTCATTATTTACTAGCTACTCACCCTCGCTCCGCTCGGGTTAGCCCCGAGATACTAAAAAAATGAGGGGTGGGGATGGAGCTTGAAAAATACTTTACAACCTATTCTCATACCTACCAAACATAAAAAAACTCATTAAAATCAGTCGAGCCGTTTCGGAGGAGTACCACAAACACCGTGACACGAGATATTTATATATTAGATAATACAATTAATTATTTATTAATTTTGAGCTTAGAAATTTAGCAAAACTAATAGCTTGATAATGTTGTGTGCTCTTAATTCTGATTCATTCCTATTTTCAAAATTTCCTTCTCATGTAGTAGGTATATACATTATTTTAAGCTACATGTAGTTGCCATTAATATGATCCACATTTTTCATAAAAACACAAACTTTCAGACGCCAAGTAAAGCCAAACTCCACGTACCCCTACAATATCACTGTGATTTTATAACATATATATATATATATATATATATATATATATATATATATATATATATATATATATATATATATATATATATATATATATATATATATATAACAAGAATAACTAAAATTACATAATTCTAAAGTAAACAAAATTATTGTATTGAAATCTAACCTTGTGGAGGATTTACCGTGAGATTGTATGACTGTAATTGACTAACTCCTGTATCATATTCTGCTGTGAGCGTCCACACGCCTTCATCGTTAGCGTCCACGTTGGCCACCCGAGCCCGACAGTTTACAAATTCTGTAGCTGGTAATGATTGGAATTTATCATCTGAATTGTCATTAGGCTTAAACTCGATTTCACGTCCGCTTGGAGTCGTCAAGTAACAAGATTTTACGACATTTTGCAAAGTTGGAATCGCAGTGTCTAAATTTTCTCCTGTATCCAAATTTATTATGGTCGCCAGTTGTCCATTTGAAGAACCTGAAATAATTTTCTCCTCCT
The DNA here is from genome assembly GCA_951806755.1 of Brenthis hecate. Taxonomy (NCBI): domain Eukaryota; kingdom Metazoa; phylum Arthropoda; class Insecta; order Lepidoptera; family Nymphalidae; genus Brenthis; species Brenthis hecate. The sequence continues at coordinate 1,114,426 of OX638278.1, forward strand.
AAGAAATGATAACATGCAATTTTGGCGGTTTTTTTGAAGTGAAACTTCTTTAGAATCGTTGTGATTTGAAACTCGATGTAACGAAAATGCAACACAAAAGAGAGACAAACACACAAATATATAGGATTAAGCAGGTGAGAAAATGAGATAGAATACATTGCCATTTTGGCATGGTAACCGTTATTTTTGTCAGACAAATATATAACATTATATTCTTTCCGTATATGATATTCTATAAATATATGATTGTTATATGCCTAATATGCCTTGTTTAAGATATATTTTACACTTCTTGTGTAATGTATTCTATTTTACACAGGAAGTGAAAAATAATAAAATTAATTACTGAATAATATGTAATGTATATTTATGTCAAATAAAATGTAAAATAACTTTTAAACTTGGTAAAAATATTATAAAAAAATAAACTTTATAACTATCCTACCCCTGATACTCTCTCTATAATCATATTATTCTCTCGTAGGTTTCTTTTCTGAAGTTTCACTTCTACCATGTGTGAATTCAACACACACGCACTTTTAATTTTATTTAATTCTTAATATAATAAGTAAATTATAAAATCGAAATTTAATATTATTATTTCGATTTAATAATGTTAACTTAATTCTTGTTTCTTTATATCATTGTTAAATTAAATTAGATATTGCAACTGCGATTTATAAGTTATTTTACTTAAGATCATTTAAAATTAAAATAACTTATTTAGAAAATATATTATAAGTTGCTAATTATTATTATATAATTTAAAATTTGTATTGGCGACACGTCATTCGTTCATTCGGGACGTAAATAATAAATACAAATAAATTGTTAGTAACTTCCATCTACATCAAACAAAATGTAAGAAAGAGGCAGAAGACAAGGTCCTAGGTAATATTGAGTATATTGACATATTTTATATACGATATTATGTATTTATTTACCAACAATCAAGCTCATAGAATCGTGTACAAATCGTTAAATTAATAATTAATATTTAATTATCGAAGTTATATAACGTGTAATTATAAAAATATGGTCGCTATGTTGCAATAGCGGTCAGTAATAAATAATAATTATTCCATGGTATTGTTATGGAATTCGCATTTCATAATGCATTAGTTTGTATCCTATTGATAAACAAAGCTGGTATATTTACAACTATGTAAAGCAAAAATGTGTCCATTAAATACTGTAAGATAATTCATGACGCATTATACGGTTGCATTATCGTTCTTGAATAATAAAAAAAAAATGGATAGCACAAAAAATTCTTCCGCAAAACAACTCATAAATTGTAATATAATATGATAACGTAAACATGATCAGTAAAGAAAATTACAACGAGTGCTCATTTATAATCTCTATTTGTTGCAATTTTTATATTGCTACTAGCGGCTCACCCTCGCTTCGCTCGGGTTCGTCGCTAGGTACGTTTTAAATATATATATATATATATATATAATATATATATATATATATATATATATATATATATATATATATATATATAAGTAGTTATTAGCCAGCGTTAGCCATATAATTTTTTTTTGTTAATAATATTGACAAATGTTGACATTGATATTTATACGATTCTAACGTCACTCAATTGCCATCAATGTTTTGCCTTCCCGGAACCTCTCCACTAACACATAAACTATGTTATGGTATTAAAGTTCAAATTGACTTTTAAGTATTATTACGAATTTTTTGTATGGGAGTATAGAAAAGTGTTGTTTTTAGGCTTTTTCAGGCATTTTTTAAATTTTTCTCTTCGTAAGAAACATCCTCGAACTTAAGGAATATTCTAAAAAAAGAATTAGCGAAATCGGTTCAGCTGCTCTCGAGATTTACGCTTACCAACACATTCAGTAATTCATTTTTATATTATAGATAGATATAGATTACTTAAATTATTGTTAATACTTAAATTTGAACAGTTATCTATACATACAATAAAATTGTAACTAAGTCGAATCGGTACATTAAATATTTTTTGGAAAATCTAATTGAAATAGACATTATTATTGATACAGAGTCCGGATCTATAGTTTTTAGAATTATTGTCTGTCTGTCTGTCTGTTACCGCATCACGAGAAAACTAGTGGACAGATTTTGATGAAATTTGGTATGATGATAGCTGGTTATCCTAGTCAACATATTGGATACTTTTTACCGCGGGAAAATATCTCATTTCTGAGAAAAAATACAAAAACTGCATGGTAAGAGTATACTAATATGTAAAACCTAAAAATTGGGTTTTTGGTCATCTGAACGCGGGCGGATCTGCGGGCAATGCTATTGATCTATAAATGCAATAATCTGTATGTGTGTGAGTATGTTTGCTACTTTGTTCTTCTAAAACAGTTGGATGAAATTTAGTACACAGATAGACTATGACCTGGAGTAACACATAGGCTACTGTAAGAAAATTACAAATACTCCTAAATTTAAACAAAACAAATGTACACTTAATTATTACTGTACAAGTCATGTCCGCGTGGACTCGTGGAGTAGTGGCAAGAATGCTAACTGCATTCCCCCGCTGAATGGCAATGCCGATTCTTTGGACGAAAAGCGAGCCAGCTCTTTTGTCATCAGTAGAGGCGGTAAGACGACGTATTTTAGGAATTATTACTGTTAGCCGAAAAAAGCAGATAACTTGCTAGTTCTATAAATATTTACATCTCCCTATTAATATATTAGATACTATGATTGTTTTTAATGAAATTTATATAAAAAAATCCTTTGGATTTTACAAGTAATTCAATAATTGTCAAAAATAAAAACTTAAAAAAACCGACTTCCAGGCACTAAAATGTAAAAAGTAACTAAGGGGCGGTTTTCATTTAGAATAGATACCTAATCAGATATGTTCGAAGTCGGTGCCAGCCGACAATATTTTAAGATGTGAATATCTAATAGGTAAATATGATTAGGTATGAACTCTAATTATAGCTAAAATATACATCAATTTGTGATGTATTTTATGTATCGAAATACATATATTAGACTAGCATTGCCCGCGGCACTGCCCGCGTTTAGATGAACAAAAACCAAATTTTTGTTTTTACAAATTATTATGCTCTTGCAACGCAGTTTTTCATTTTTTTCTTAGAAATGAGACATTTTCCCGCGGTAAAAAGTATCCTATATGTTGACCCGGACAACCAGCTATCACCATACCAAATTTCATTAAAATCCCTCCAGTGGTTTTTCTGTGATGCGGTAACACACAGACAGACCGACAAAAACTATAGATTCGGCCTCTGTATCGTTAATAATGTATATTTCAATAATATTTTCCAAAAATATTTAATGTACAGATTCGGCTTAGTTACAATTTTATTATATGTATAGATTAGCTTTGCATTCTAAATGAAAACCCCCGTATAGTTATTTTTTACATTTTAGTGCAAGTCGGTTTTTTTAAGTTTTTATTTTTCCATTTTTAGTGTAGACGTAATAAGCAGATAATTTGTAAGAAGAAAGTGTTTTAATAACATATTCGATTAAGCAATTTATAAAAAAAAATTGTTGATTTTTTAAAAAAACCGCTCGACCGATTCCGATAAAACTTAAATGGAACCACGTGGGAAGTATACCCTTTTAAACAAAAAAAAAATCCAAATCGGTTCAGGAGTCTTTGAGTAATCGTGAACATACACAAAAAAAAGATTCCGACGAATTGAGAACCTCCTTTTTGAAGTCGGTTAAAAACACTTAAAAAGTGTTATGATTATCAAAAAGCTATTTTTTCTACTATCTATTTTCTTGATGCGATTTATACATATCCTGTTGTGATATCTTGATCTTTATAGTGACTTTATCGTATTCTATTTTTGTATATATAGAAAAAGTACTTCATATGTAGTTTTGTTTATTACGTTACCTTTTGTTTAAAAAAAAATTGTGAATAATAATAATATTAAATGTAGCATGTGTCATAAGGAGTTGACTCAATTCTGTACTTCTTATATTTAAATTAACAGGAGTATGCTTTTCGAAATGATCTAAAGTTCGACAAAAACAATATTTGGCTTGAAAATGTTAAAAACATAATTTTCCATTAGATTCTCATTGCTGACATTCAAGGACAGAGAACAACGCAGGTTTACATCAATTATCGACACGTACTGGTTTTACCGGTACAAAGAAAGATAGGAAAAAAGTTTGGGAAAATTTACTAAGATAAAATATAAAAGATCATCACAGTGAAATCCACTAAAATCACATCTATCAACAGAACTCCTTAATCTTAAGCCGTATCTTGTGTACAAAATAAAATGAATAGATTTAGTTTATTATAGCAACTATATTTTGGCGAGTTGACTTTATAAACACAAAACATTTATATAAATCATCTACGATCTACAAAATTCTAGATCCATTCATAAAATTGAGATAGATCAACTAGTCAGGTTATGGTTGAATCACTAGCTTCATTGACACTATAAATTAAAAACACACCTGTTAGTAAAATGGCGAGCGCGATCAAGCTAAGCGACCGCATGTTGTCGCTTCACACACAGAACTGCGCAGGCGCAACTCAACTGTAAAACTGACCTCGCGGACACAAAATATGAACCCTTATATCCTTGTAATTAATCAATAAGTTATTTCTATTATCAAATTTTAACTTTTATCTTATCAGTATTCCTATTCGATGTATGTATATTGTACTTATATCTTCGTGTCAATTTGATTATCAAAAGTTTATAAATGAAGGTGATGTTACGTTAAAACTTTTTTTATTGATTAATTATTATTAGCACGATTATTGAAATGGATATAATGCACCTCAAGAGTCGACGTTTGATAACAGTATGCTAACCGAAGCAAATAATTTTCACTGTTTATCTAAATGTTAGACGTTAGTCATCTTAGAGATAGTGATGATTTATCTTTGTATATTTGCTAAGTGACGTTTCACATTTCAGCATCGGAATGGAACAACGTTGTAACTCAGTATTGTAGAAATTTAAAATTTGGACTTTAAACATTTGAGGAAACTAGGATTGCCCGCGGCTCCGTCCGCGTTCACATGACCAAAAACCAGATTCTTAAGTTTTACATATTAGTATACTCTTACATTGCAGGTTTTGTATTTTTTTTTTCAGAAATGAGATATTTTCTCGCGGTAAAAAGTATCCTATATGTTGACCCGGATAACCAGCTATCAGCATATCAAAATTTATTAAAATCCCTCCAGTGGTTTTTCTGTGATGCGGTAACAGACAGATAGACAGACAAACAGGCAGACAGACAGATAACAATTCTAAAAACTATAGATTCGGCCACTGTATCGATAATAATGTTTATTTCTATAAGATTTCCTAATAAATATTTAATGTTCAGATTTGGCTTAGTTACAATTTTATTATATGTATAGATTAATTCCTATTTTTAGATTACGCGTCCTACGGATATTTAAAACTAATGAACCCTTAAATTATGTCTGGGATGTACTGGGATGTGTCTGGGATGACTTGTGCAAATTAGTTAAGTTACTAATTAGGACTCATTTAATGAACCTTTCTGAGTGCGGTAGTAAGTTACAATGTTTTTCTTCTCAGATAGTGATATCTTTTATTGATGAATATTTTTTTTCTCTTTGTATAAGTTTTATGGAGCAATAAAAGAGATCCATAGTACTAGATTTTTGTTGATAATTCAATAACTAAATAAATTAAATAAATATTATTGTATTTGAAAGTTGAAAGAATAGTGGAGTTTATTATCTATAGTTATTACTAGCGACTCATCCTTGCTTTGCTCGGGAGCTAAGTTTTAGTTTTTTTGGACGGAACCCTATTTTTTTTTCTAAAATAAAAGTATTCTAAGTTACTTCTTATAGCATTAGCTATCTGTCAGTGAAAGTCCCGTTAAAAACAGTTCAGACGGACAAAAATTTTAAAAATTGTGTTTTTCTTACAAAGTATTTACCGTATATAATTGAGAACCAAACGAACTCACCTTGTGATTTTTATCTTTAAAAGTGCGATTAGGACAGCATCAATCTGGCGTACTGCTGCTTGTAAACATATCAAATCATCTTCGGGAGAGATACGATGTATAATTTCATATATTATATTTAGTAAAAAGCTTTTATTTTGACATAACAAACAAACACTTCAATTTTATTTATCTGTATAGATTAGAAATTAAGAACTCTATGTAGAGCTTAGTGCGTATATTCTGCAAGTTTTAAATGTACTCTCATGAATATAAAGTAATACGTATTTGTCACAAGTCGTATGAATGGGATGTTATGTATGTATGGTCACGTTTAAATATAAGTAGAGCTGTCGTAAAATGTATTTAGCTATGTTTATCCTTTTATCAATAGATGTAATTATAGTTAAATAGCAGATAATATTTTTGTATGTTGCTCAAATATTAGTAAATAAAGTTTCAAAGGGAAAATATTATGTATTAGAATATCTGTTTAAAAAATTAATTGAATTTTTTTCTTGTGATTTAAAATGAAGACAATGTAATTCTTGGCTGAAATTTTACAAAAATACGTAGAGCTGAGAAATAAATAAACCTACAATAAATATGTTTTAGTAAAAATTACAATTTACCAGGAAAAAGATTATAATTATTAAATAATTTCCTATTTCGGTTTATTTTTAGCATAGGTAATATGTATTGTTCTAAAAATTCAGTTATAACTCTTAGTTTTAGTTGTCCGTACGAATAATAATAACGTATTCTAGTAGACTAGTATCTACGCGGAATCTATTTCATTCAAAAGTTTGCGCGTTCTCTATTCCTCTCACTCTTACGGTTACGTGAGAAGACAATGGGAAGAATTTTGCCGTTTCCTCCCGCCAGATGTCGCGATTACTATGATCCTCCGTACATTGTAAAGCTCTATAACGTGGATTGATTTTTTTCAATCTTATCTAAAATTTAATTAAAAAGACAGCTGTGTTGTACCAAGATGCAAATAAAATCGATATCATTTGTTCCCAAATAACAAAAAACTAAAGAAATTATGTAGCTCATAATTCTAAAAAGCAATAAGAAATCTGGCGGGAGAAATTGCTATATTCTTCCCCATTCTAAAAGACCGGAGTGATATCAGAATCGGCAGCAAAACCTTCTCTGCAAGGCATAGGTATGTGCTAAGTTATGAAATTCTTTAGTTCAAGTTGCTGTTGAGGATTTCTTGGCAGGAAACTTCATTTAATATTGCAATCTAACCAGGGATTCGAACTCAAGATCTTATGATCTAAATACACGATAGTTACCAGATTCATGACGTATCACAAGGATCTGTCATTTATAACAAACTTAAAAATAAATTGCGTTGTTAAATTACATGATTTTTTTTAATCCAGACATATATAATTATAGCCTAATTCCATCATATACCGCAACATAATCTTAATCCCTACTTGCACAATGGCTGTTTGTAATTTTATGATCATACAACAAGATATACTCGTACAAACATGATAAAGAAATATAGTTCAGTTAGTAAGTTTTATTTCTAGCACACATAGAGAGATTAGAATTAGAGTAACCATTCTTATATACTTTTAAGAGATTAAATCTAATATATAAAAATCTTGTGTCACGGTGTTTGTGGTCGCACTCCTCCGAAATGGCTCTATCGATTTTTTTTTTGTATATTTTTTAAGTATGAGAATAGATCGTAAAGTGTTTTTTACCCTCCTACCCCCACCCCCCATTTTTTATCACGATTTTAATATTTTTGTACAAACAATATTATATAAATACGACGAACCCGAACGAAGCGAGGGTGTATAACATAAAGCCAAAGAGTTGTTTTTGTAGATTAAACGCGGGCATAGCCGCGGGTTCTGCTAGTAACTTATAGTATATTAGCAACGATAATATTTATAATCTAAGTTTTAGGAAGCGACTTTCAGGAATCACTATCACTGCGTCTCTGATTTTGTGTTATCATTGCTGACTTATTATTTTGACTAGGTTTTTCAAGTATTTCGCAGATTTCCTCGTAAAAGAGGTTGTTATAAATTTAAAATACTTCAAATGGGTTCGGTTTTATAACAGGATTTTCGTATGATTAAATTGCCTTTTCCATGGGAACTAATATAAAAAGACAGAAGTTGACCATATTTATAGGCATAAATCAATACACAAACAGACGTATTCTTACATTAATAATTATAAAAGTAACTTAAAAACATGAACGAATTAGAATTCGTTCATGCTTAAAAAGTACCAATAATAACAGTAACTAATAAAGAGAATCCTTAAAAAGTGTATGTAATTCTATAAGATTGCGAAAAATCTAATTACATACATACAAAAATATATACAACAAGACCTCCCAGAGCTAAGCTCAGCGTTGTTAGGGTGACCAAGAAAAATGAAATCGTTATAAGGATATAATATTCATTGCTTGCAAATTTTATAATACCATTTATAGCTATATCGAATCGACATGAATCTTTATCTTAGAAATTACTGATACAATTTAAAAAAAAACGCCTATTAGGGCGGAACGACTTCATTTTAATAAGGAACTGGTCCTTGAGTTGCTATATCAGCATTTACTTTAAGCAATAAAATGTATGGCAAAAATATGCCTTGGGACGTATCCAAATAAAGCTAGGGTAAGTTTAGTACTAAATAATCCCAATCGATATTAACGTCTAAAACATTATGTAGGACGAGAGGCGGAGTCGCTCATTAATAGGCAAATGATGTAGTATGCACTATGTATCTACTGATTAACTATAAATCATAATTTTAATATAATTATTTTAAAATTCCGACCAAAAACCAAAAACACAGATAGGTATATGACAATAAAAATAATATCGTTGAAACCAAACTCTCATCTATCCCTTGTACATAATTATTACAGCTATTTTTTTAATTGATAATAAACACAGATTAAACTGATGTTAAATCTTATGCTTAAACTCTAATATATTATGAAAAACTCATAATCAAAGCCTTCTAATATCATGTAAAAGCGATAGTTATTGAATAGTACTCTTTATAAATTAATAAAGGGGAGTCACCGTATTGATATTTCAGACGAGTGAGCGTAATATGCGGTGTCCGTTCACGTAGAAAACTATTTGCCCCAGTGGTCCATGTGTCGATGTATTGCACACCTCATTATCATCAGGGATGGCATTAAATATTATAAATTTAGTATTATAAATTAAGATATTTATAATACTGAATTTAAATAAGGCTTTGATATAATTTGACTACTTTTGGTAGTACATTACAGTGGTTAGAGAACCCAAGTATTGAGGATCCCAATAAAAGACTTAGCTTTGCTAAATATTTGTAATTAAAGTAATATAAACATCTTACGAGTATGTGCGAAATTAACTATGTCATAAATAGTCTGTTATTATTAGAAATGGTCAATAATCTTCTGTGAGCTCATATGATTTATTGTTTTCTACCATACACTATTAAAGATGAACAGACGTAAGATATGGTTTATGTTTAAGTAGTAAAAAATCTCTGAAACTTGTGAATAGATTCTATAGGATCTCCAGTAATAAAAACTACCCCATCACTATCCCTTTTTTAATGGGTAATACAAATATTACGCTTACCACCTGTATACATACATACAGGGGGTTATGTGGAACATACTGGCTTGGAAAGCTAACGCTACCCAATAACACAACTGAACCTTCCCCGTCAACGCCGCAGGATCGCTTACGCTTTCAACCACGACATCCCAACAGCAGGTTTGCTGAAGCAGACCTCGATAATAAAGGGGTTGCTCCCACGGTCCACTCTTCTATCAGGGAAGTACTAAAAGCAAGCGGAAGGTTACTAAGAACCCCTTCTAGTGTGTCTTGGCTTTACACCCGGATGGATTGCCAGATGCTAATGATATCATCAACATAGTATAAAACAAAGTCGCTTTCTCTGTCCCTATATCCCTATGTATGCTTAAATCTTTAAAACTACGCATCGGATTTTGATACGGTTTTTTTAATATATAGAGTGATTTAAGAGGAAGGTTTTAGTCATGAACGAATTAACCACTGGACCAGACATATAAGCGGACGTACCTTTACCGGTCATGTCAGTAACCAGGGTCTACCTAGCCTAGGTCGTTTGTTTTTTGTGTCAGTCTCAAGCACTTACTTGTCAACAAAACATCTCCCAAAAATGACTAAATGTTCTGTTAAATGGTGTAAAAACTATAACGGCGGAAGCAGCACTATTTCTTTTCACTTGTAAATACATTATTTTATTACATTTATTGTTATTTATCACAAAATTTAATTAAATGTAAAATAAAATGTCATATTATCCAACTATGTTAAATATAGTCGATATTTCTATGTATTGTTGACATCTGACAACCATCATAACATGGCTGGATTATACCATTAAGAACAAATGACAAAACTGTCGAGTGAGTCCATTTGACATCGACTAGTGCTTGACAATGTCGAAAAATATATCGATATTTGACGAAATAACTGAACGAATTGTGTTATTTGTACAGTACAATAACATAAAATACTTTTATCACAGTATCCTATAATCTGATGACAATAAATTTGTAAAAATATTTTCTAAATCAAATAAAAATATAAATGCAAAAATTATAATTAGTATGCGTACTTAATTTTTTATTTTATTTTATACCACATTTATATACTTTAGAATATTATTCCATTGTAATAATAATAAAGATCATTTTATTTCAACACATAAATTACACAAAATCAAACAATAATGTTTTAGCACTAAACTTCTGGGTTGGCGATTTGTAATAAAACACTTTACCACTTGCACTATTTATTTTACTTTCAGGATCCAACACTCACTTTTTCACAATTTGCAATCACTTTTTCTTTTTCCTAATTATACAAATGTTTATTAATAACTGAGCAATATTAGGACAGTGTTACATTTTTATAACTACCCGAGACAATTAATTGCCAATTAAAATAGTTCAATAACAGAATCAACAAAATCACTTTATTTAATTAAATTAGCTTAATATTTTTTTAATCTTTACAAAATAATATTTATTATATATTAATGGAATATACACCGATATTCATTTGTATATTAACATTATTATAGGCCAACAGAATGTTGCCATCAATGCCATCGTATTTATATAAATCAAATTAAAAAAAAAATATTATTTGACACATTATTATTGCCTCTTTAATTCATTTTTTTTAATTTATTATAATAAATACAGATATTTTAAATTAAAAGATGTAAAATATGATGACTATGCTTACAAATGTCTAAAATGTCATTCATTGGTTCATCGATATATGTATTTTATCGATTACGTTCAAGCACTAGAAATATTGTATTGTGTATCAGTGTTTATAATAATGTAATAAAATCTTTGTGTGCGTTATGCGTCATTTGGTTGAACTAGTTTTCATACATTTGTATTTTATATCAGGTCCAGTCTCTAATTCGTCCATGGTTTTAGTATATAATTTGTTAAGTTTTTGTATACATTGGCTAAAATATAACGATATTTGTTGGAGGTGTCGGAAAAATTAAGACGTCTGGGAGTTTTCAACGAAAACGCTGCCTAAACCCTTTGAGATATTACAAAATAATGTATGGTGGAATAGTGTATCTTATATAGGTCTACAGAAAAGTCCGCGATGGCATATGTCTATATCTTAAGGATAACATACTATATCCATTTTAATTTAAAACGTATCTATTTATATATTTTATATAATTCTTATATACATTACTTAAAAAAAGTAACACAAGCTCTTAGCATGTCATCAACCCTTTTTTTTTTTTTTTTTTTTTTTTTTTTTTTTTTTTTTTTTTTTTTTTTTTTTTTTTTTTTTTTTTTTTATCGTCGGGAAATGCATTTACGCATACCACCTGATCCCCCAGGTGGTGATGTGGGGCTCACCGGCTAGAAGAGCCGGTACTACCCACTAAAACCCGACATCTCTTCCCCCCGCCTTAGTGGGACGCCGCAGGATCGCTTGCGCATAACTACTACGGCGCCCCGGCGGCAGGTCTGCCTAAGCGCTAGGCAGACCACCAAACCAATGGGGCTGCTCCACAGTCAACTCTGCTACGCCAGAGAGGTACCCGGAGCAGCCCCATTATACCTAACCTTCGCCCACCGAAGTGGGCCACCTCCAATCGGCTGCAGAGGACAGGGAGAGCGGCAACGAAACACCGACACTCCTCTTCCCCTGCAGCCCCACCGCGTCCGCCATCAAACGGTGGCGGCCCCGTCTAGGCCGCGGAAGGTAGGGAGAACGGCGCACCGAAATACCGGCACTCCTCTCCCGCCGCGGCCTACCTCTCCGCCGGATGCGGGCCTGCGACCACAGTCCCGCAACCGGCACCCATCATCCGGCTGTGGGACCAAGCGGTCCCACCACCGGTGGCCGCAACGCCTTCGGCTCGAGGCCTAGACGAGCGGCCCCACCCAAGCCATTTGGTCCGCGCCGGATTTCTCCGGTACCACCCGCATGTCATCAACCCTGATTCAACACGTCATTTTCACGTAGCGTGAACAGGGTCGCCTAATTTTAGCGAAGTCACGCTATTTTAAGGCTAGGTCAGTTGGGTGTGAACTCTTTATAATTGAATAGTTAACGATGTTTAATGAAGTATGGTTTATTCTTTATCACAACTTTCTAAAAATATCATGTAAAGGAATTAGTTATTCATATAATTATAACAACGACGACACGTTTGGCTCAGTTTGTAGTGAACCCACTTGCTGTGCCAGCGCGGCGGTCACGAGTTCGAGTCCGGGTGGGAGTTCACATTTGTATGATGAGCACAAATGCTTGAACTCCAGTCATGGTTGTGTATATTTATATAATGTAGGTATTTAAAGTTATATATGTGTAGTGTATCAACTATCTGGTATCCATAACACAAGCCTCGTAGCTTAACATCGAAGTAGATGGTGAGGTGTGTTAATGTCACAACATATTTATTTATATTTATTTAATTATTTAAAGATTCTGTACAATCAATTAAGTAGCTAAACTTGGATCACTGTGGGCTTATTTGCTTGTTTAACAATTTTTGGTGTGGTAGAGTTAGACAATTAATTATAGAAGGTATAGACAATTTTCAATGTATTTGGTATAAAAAATAAATATTAAGAATACTTTTGTTATAAGTACTGTAATCAATAAATTGATTACCAGATAGTCATTTTTTTAATATTATTAAAGTTATTGTAAACCAAAATAAATTTTGTTAATAATAATAAATTACCTACATAATTTTGGTTCTTTCTTTACAAAATAAAAATAAATTATAAAACTGCCAGATAAACTAAGTATTTCAAGGCTCGTTCTCTCGTTATTGCTTACAGCGCAGTTAAATACACACATTTTTTACCTTCTACAATTTTAATTTCATTATGACAATATACAAGCCTTAGATTTTTAATCTATATCTATACATATAATAAAATTGTAATTAAGCCGAATCTGTACATTAGATATATTTTGGAAAATCTTATTGAAATAAACATTATTATCGATACAGAGGCCGAATCCATAATTTTTAGAATTTTTGTCTGTCTGTCTGTATGTTACCGCATCACAGAAAACCACTTTAGGGGTTTTGATGCAATTCGGTATGGTAATAGCTGGTTATTCGGGTCAACATATAGGATACTTTTTACCGCGGGAAAATATCTCATTTCTGAGAAAAAATGCAAAAACTGCAATGTAAGAGTATACTAATATGTAAAACCTAAAAATTGGGTTTTGGGTCAACTGAACGCGGGCGGAGCCGCGGGCAATGCTAATGAGTAATAAAAAGATATAACTACTCTATGTATGTATGATTTACTATATATGATTATATTTAGTATATTATAAATATAAGATAAGATTATAACAAAGCGAATTAAAACCATAGCTAAAGTGATGTAAATCACTTTACGTCTAGAAGTAATCACAATCACACGCCGTAGACAAGCATTAAAGTCGCGATATCCTTTCGCCTTTTCTCTCTGCTTAAAAGAAATGTGTAAACGGCCGTGGCATACACAATTTGTATGTAGAGTTATGTCAAAAAAGTATAACTAGGTAGAACAAAACGCTATTATAACCCTTAATCTATAACGAATAAAGATTAGAATTGTGAGCAGGATGTAGTATTTATATGGCGTTTTCTATTTAGGAGAGAAGGCGACCGGCGCGGCGACTCTACCATGCTTGATTCACGTCATCAGTCACACTCGGCATCGCGTTGAAGGCGTACGTTTTTGTCACGTCTAACTTTATCAAAACTTTAATTAATATCCAATTCACTTAAAAACCACTCAGCTATCTAAGTGACATAAAGCGTGTGTATTTTTGTTTGTGTGTGTACAACACGGATTTTGTTTTCTACGTAAGTATTTTATCGGAAGTTTTGGAAAGTATCTTTTAAGATTCACAAATTGTATTTGGGGTCGTATATGATTAATTAGATCCAATTTAATGGAAAGCAAGTTGCGTCAACTATTCCGTTACTCGTGTCTTTTGAACTCGTCTGACTGCTTAAATGCTAGCACAATGCTAATGCTAGCAAAAGATACGCTTTTGCCATGCGGTAGAGATATGATATTTTCTCCTATTTTCATTAAAATGAATATTCAACATGTCTCTTCATCGATTATATCTACAATGCTGTACCACCAATAGCCATGACTAAGCTGCGGTTGCCCGTGTGTATAATAAATATTTATAAGCGGTCTGTTTGTTTAGATATCACTTACAGACTTGGTTGCCATAACACGTACGGAGATAAACTTCCACCGACAAAATTTACTGTAGAGCACGAATTAAAGAGATGAATTTCGATAAAAATCACAATATTTTTACTTTGTTAAAATATTTTGATTACAACATAATATAATAATAAAACTGCTTATAAATGGATATTGAATAATAATTCAAAGTTATGTAACTCGTAAGCGCAGAAAATTCAAATGAGCTTTTTAAAGGAAGTTCCAATGCATCCAAATTGCTTATGTAAAATTCGACTTCCGTTACAAGTTTATGTTCGATCATTAACTTTGGTGATATATTATTTAATATTTCATATTCGTTTCTATTTTACTATACTATTATCTTATTTTAACTTATTCTTTCATTTATATTGAACTAGCGACTCACCTTCGCTTCGCTTGGATTCGTCCCTTGGTAATTAATACGTTTTGATGATTATTATGAAATAGATATACTATATATAATACATAGGTATGATGAGTTTTATATTCCTTGACAAATGATTGATACCCCATACAAAATTCCACCCCACCTTTCACACCCTTAAGGGATGATTTCCGGAGCAAAAATCCTATATTATACCCTTTCCAGGGTCTCAAACTATCTCCAATTTTCATCTAAATCGATTCAGCGGCTTAGTTGTGAAAAGGTAACAAACAAACAAACAAACAAACAGAGTTACTTTCGCATTTATAACATTAGTATGGATTTATAATATTTATTAAATTAAATACAATTTTTTTTTATGGAGTGAGTAAACAGGTTGTTTGTTTTTCTCATCCTCTTTTATTAATTTTTCTTCATGACACTGATTACACTCTACGTATACTGTTCTGTTGAATAAATCTAAACAGCATCTGCCATCGTAATGTATGTAGGAAACATAAATTATCGAAATGCAGGAGTACATATATAATTTTAGATTACTTATTATTAATAATTTTAATGCGTATTATTTTTTGTCGCTACGAATATTTAAAAAAATGGTCATAACTTGATATGAGATTGTTTATAATTTACTCGAGTTTCGCGAGTCGTGTGTGACGAATAATTTCCAGTCAAACCAACGGTACAAACAAATGACTAATAGCTACCAACTAGAACTACATCTAATGAGGAAAAACGGTACAATATGCTAAGTTGACAATGATTGAGACCAACCGAACAATGCTGGAAGGCTTGCGTAGAAGATAAATGTGAGGAAGTTTGAACAATAAAATGATATATCTTTTCTTTTACATAGTAAAATATGTACAGCAGGCGATTTCAGCCAATTACTATACATATAATAAAATTGTAACTAAGCCGAATCTGTACATTAAATTTTTTTTGGAAAATCTTATTGAAATATACATTATTTACGATACAGAGGCCGAATCTATAGTTTTTGTCGGTCTGTCTGTGTGTTACCGCATCACAGAAAAACCACTGGAGAGATTTTGATGAAATTTGGTATGATGATAGCTGGTTATCCGGGTCAACATATAGGATACTTTTTCCAGCAGGAAAATATCTCATCTCTGAGAAATCTATACTGAACCTTAAAACATAAGCAGGGACGAACCCGAACGGAGCGAGGGTGAATCGCTAACAATATACTTATTTTAAGAATTTCATACTAGACTATTTTTATAACAGCAATATCTTTTATTTATTTTTCTAGAAAATGTTCAATATTCTATACTGTAGGTTACTGAACTAGGGGTATAAAGATATAACCATATAATTACATTAATTAAATTACTTACAAGTAGTATATGAGTCAAATGATATTATTCTCATATGACTCAAATACGATAACGTTTAAGGAGTTTTCAAATACGTTATTATTAACTTTTGAATAATTGCTTTAGCTTCTTATTTTTTCAAGAACGTTATAATGAACAAATCATATTTGTTAAAGAATTTATTATAGCTTTTTTACATTATACTACGGTCCTCAGAGCGGAAGAATGATATATATATATATATATATATATATATATATATATATATATATATATATATATATATATATATATATATATATATATATATATATATATATATATATAATTCTTCTGTGAGTGTGTATGTCACTGAACTTCTCTCAAACGACTGGACCGATTTTGATGAAATTTTTTGTGTGTGTTCAAGGGGATCTGGGAATGGTTTAGATTCACAATTTTGTCCAAAAAGTTTGAAATTTTCAAATTAAAGACGTGTAGACAGGACAACGTCTGTCGGGTCCGCTAGTATATATATAAATTACGCGAGCGGGGTCACGGGCATTAGCGTCTTTAGTATACAATTACCAACAACAACAGTTGTTTTTATCTATGTTATAAAATTTACGTATTCATAGGGGACAATCTTAAATCAATGTATATAATTTACATTGTTAGTAGCATATACAGGCAGTCGCTTGTGGAATAGTCTTGCGTGTCGATCGTTTTGTCGAAAAATATCTAAATTTACGTGTGTTTGTCACGATCCCTCAGTTCGTCGACCGACGCTTCTCAAGCACTCTATTTTGAACAAGTGAATCATATAAATATTTTACTAAACAAAGAAAATTGCTTCTTGTTACATTTAATTGACATAAACTTCCTGCTCTAAAACAGATTCTTAAGTATATTGAACGTAAAATGTGCCTTCAGTTTTCACTCACTGTTAAGCGAAAACTAAAGGCTTATAGATAGACTAGCATTGCTCGCGGCTCCGCCCGCGTTTAGATGACCAAAAACCAAATTCTTAGGTTTTACATATTAGTATACTTTTACATTGCAGTTTTTCTAATTTTTCTCAGAAATGATACATTTTCCCGTGGTAAAAAGTATCTTATATCTTGACCTGGATAACTAGCTATCATCATACCAAATTTCGTCAAAATCCCTCCAGTGGTTTTCCGTGATGCGGTAACAGACAGACAGACAAAAATTCTAAAAACTATAGATTCGGCCTCTGTATCGATAATAATGTCTATTTCAATAAGATTTTCCAAAAAATTATTAATGTACACTTTCGGCTTAGTTACAATTTTATTATATGTATAGATTATGGAGATAATCGTATGTACAAATTTCGTTTCTAGGCACCACGTGCGGTTTTATTTAGATGTTGTATTTCTAAATAGTCCATATTCAGAGTACATGGGGCACTTTTGTTATTATGGGAACGTATAAACCTTATAGTTCATCCTGTGGATAAGTTTAAATTAAAAACCTACCATGTTTTTATATAAAACACAGTTGTGTGATGCGAAATTAAATGCCTGAGAGAAAAAAACTTCAAAACAATTGATATGGCTTTTAAATGTTCTATGAACATAATTTGTAAATATAAGCACATTCAATGAGTAAAAACGTTGTTGCACGTATAGACTATAAGATATTCCTTTGCTGAATACGTCATTAAAATCGTTAAATTCATACGATATTTACAAAAATTTTACTAATTAAAAAAAAAAAGATTTTAGCTATATATTTAAGAAAACTTAATTATAAAGACAGATACATGAACAAACTGATATGTATAGATAGCAAATACAATCTTGGAAATTGGAATTGTCTTCTATAGGAAAAAACTAACGATATGGAAATGCATTCATTAGCACCCACTACACGTATTAGCTATGTTGATTCATTCCATATGAAAAGCTGCAATACGAAGTAAACCAGCTGTTATATAACAAAAGAGAAACGTCCTTACAAAATCAGGTTATTTCAATAATTTATCCAATTTTTTTACCTTCACTAAGTATTACAATATGCCATATCTATAGACACAGTACCATATTTATTTTGACGTATTAAGTTATTGTTAAAAGAACAAACATATTTTTGCAGCTAAAATAATACTTACTTAAAGCAAATTGTGCTTTATTTGCATGTAATAGAGTTATGGGAAATTTGAAGGCTGTATTTATAATTTTGTGTCTCAATTACAAGAGTAGAGATATAAAAATTAATCTTAGTGATATAACTATTGGACGAATCTCGTGAAAGTTGGTCTAGTGATGTGTATTAAGATGTTATAATGTTACGTAATGTTAAAAATAAAATTGACATGTCATTTAGTACTATGAAACAAATCCTTTCAATAATAAGTTATAGTCTAAGATCCCGATCTATGTGGTGGACCCCTAACTCTATTTCCAGGCGAAATATATTTTTTAAACCATAAACCATAATAACAAGACAGCCCCCCTGGGTCGTGTTTGTTAATATGTTTTATTGCTTAAAAAATATATTTCGCCTAAAACAAAAGTGATGGGTCCACCACATATATCGGTATATCCTACTATTAGATGTTTTAGTTGGCCACGGTCATTTTAAAAAGTGTAAAATGGAGAAGTCAACTTTGGTTAGTTAATCTTCTTTTTATATATATACTTCTTGTACTGTACTATACTGTAATGTTTCTTAGGGTCCCGTACCCGAAGTATGCCAACGGAACCCTATTAATAAGCCTCCGCTATCCGTCTGTCTGTCAGCGGGCTGTATTTCATTAACCCTAATTGGTAGAGAGTTGAAATTTTCACAGTGTATTTCGATTGCTATAACAACAAATAATAAAAAACCAAGATGGCGAATCTTAAAATGGCCGCCATGCAAATTAAAAAAAATGATTAGTACATACGCACTTGACTTTATTTATATATGTATAATATGTTGCACGTGTTCGTCTATTGATAGATGGCCAACGCCATCTTTTAGCAAATTTAATTCCTAACAGTAACCTATGTTAGACAAGGTGTTCTATCTTTATACTAGATTTCATCCAAATCCATCCAGCCGTTTTAGCGTAAAGGAGTAACAAACACACATACATACACTCAATTAAATACAAACTTTCACATATACAACCGTAGTGTGATTTAGATAAATTGAATATTATTAGGTTGAATAATGAATTAATTAAAGAAATATTAGTTAATCTAAGCGAAATTACCTGCAGAAATGTTTTTATCTTGACGTTAGAAATCGCACTCTACAAATGCAGTAGTCTTGATAGGCGATCTCCGCTACTACATTCCTCCTTCCATGGTTTCACAAGTCCCATAATAACATAAACTGGTCCTCCCACCCATCATTTAGTATTGGGAGCGGAGAAATTATCTAAGTAATTAATTCATTATTTATTTCATTTATTTTCTGCTATTTATTAAGATAAGTCAAAATCATAAACTGTTCAAAAACATAACTTTTTAAAGTAAGTTAAAAATCTAGTAAGTATTTAAATGCTTCGGAATTTTCGATTTTTTTCACGTTTGAAATCCGCCTGTTTGCATTTAATATGATTTTTAGAACGATAATATAAATAAGAAAGTGATTCATTTTTGTATTTAGTCCTTCCTTAACCCAGTAAACAAACGACTTCATTCCATAAACGTCAACGACACGCTTGGCTCAGTTTATAGTATCTCTACTTGTTGTGCCAGTGGTCGCGGGTTCGAGTCCCGCTGGGGGCATTCATTTGTGTGATGAGCACGAATGTCTGTACTCCAGTCATGGGTATTTATATTTATAATATGTATATATATAAAGTAATATATGTGTAGTGTATCAACAATCTGGTATCCATAACAAAGGCCTCGTAGTTTACCATAGAACTAGATGATGCTGTGTGTTAATGTCCCAACATATTTATTTATTTATTATTTATTTATAAAGTTTATGAGCCGGAAATAGTATACCCATGGTAAATGTTACTTCTAAGAGAGATTGAATCTAAAAAAATCATCTCAATAGGTAGCGTTCATCAGATAAACTTAAATAATACTAGAAATGTAATAAAATACAATGGATAAATAAGTTTCTTAAATTATTCAGTGAAGAGCAATAACTTCGATAAGAGCCAACTTAATAAGGAAGTAACTAAAATTGACAGCTATTATTATATTATCAACAATAGAGAACTGGTACAGTGACACATAATATCTACTTCTATTTCTAAACAGATTTTCGATGTGTACATTCCCTATGGACACCAAAACGACTGGAGAGATTTTGATGAAATTTTCAGGTAATCTTCAGATTAGCCCAACGTGTGATTCTGTGAAGTTTGATAGCGATCGGAAGTTTAACGCGGGCGAAGCCGCGGATACTGCTAGTACTTAAATAAAGCAGGTTCTCATAATATTATAAGACTGTTTTTCCGTTGCTATAGTAACCAAAGTAAAACTAAAATACAGTCATCAATATTTGAACAAATACTATGTTACATGCTAAAATAACAAAAAATAAATAGATTTTAGTTATTATTAAGGTTAAACTCCCTTGAACCTTTAGTAATAAGCAAATTTAATTCACTTGATCTGATACACATGTCGAAATGGCCGTGCATGCAAGGAATCCGGCCGAGTTGAAAGCAAGCTACCGAAATAGAACCGAGTTGTCGTGGCAACGGCCTCCCGCTTCAAATCCAGAAATGTACGTATTGTGAAAGGTTAAGTTCTGGGAGATTATCCTGACTAATGTTATAAATTCGAAATGTTTGTCATTTTGTTCGTTTTGAGGCGATTTTTTATGTATAATTAGTTTACATATTGGCGAAAAGCCGAAGGTTGGTTTTATTTCTAAATTTTTATATATGTAAGTGACTCCCATAGGATATCATAATATTTCAATAATTATAGTTTTTTTAAACAAAAAGGTACACTAGTTTTAAAATCACTATAAATGTAATTATTCTATTGTTAAAAATGGGTTTGTTTCTTGTTTATACCGTTATAACTATGATCTATGTTTGTATTCCGCCCTTTTTAACTTCCCACTGCTGGGCACGGGCCTCCCTTCAATACGAGGGGGATCAGGCAATAGTCCTCCACGCTGGCCAAGTGCAGGTTGGCGGGTTTCACGTCTTTAGAAAACTTGCTAGGTTCTCTCAGACATGCAGGTTTCCTCACAATGTTTTTCTTCACCGTAAGGCAAGTGGTAATCATGTTAGAAATGATTCGCACATGAAAATATCAGAGGTGCGAGACCCGGGATTTGAACTCGCTTCACTCGGTTTCCCAAGCGAGCGCGTTACCACTGTGCTACCACTGCCTATGATGTGTTATAATTTATTTACATTAAAAATATTAATTCTTATTTAAATCAAAAGGAATACACATGGACCTGAAATTAGTTACTTCTCCTTTTTTGAAGTCCTGTTAGATATTTACTGCAGAATGTGTGGGGAAATATTATTAAAAATACTAATCAATTTGAAAATTTTAAGACGGCTACGGTTTTAAAACAAAAGAAAATTTCAAAATTAAATAAAACTATTAGTATATGTTAAATAAAAATTAGAATAATAAAATAAATTATAGGTACATATCATACTAAAATACTCTTTGAAATTATAACACATTAATTATTGTTTAAAAATTGCACAAGCGTGGCATCATATCTACAAAAATCCATACTTAATACTATAAATGTGAAAGTGTGTTTGTTTGTTTGCTTGTCCTTCTTTCACGTCAAAACGGAGGGACGGATTGGCGGGTTTTTTGTGTGAAGATAGTTAGAGGCTGGAGAGTGACATAGGCTACTTTTTACCGCGGGAAATAATCTCCTTCCCACGGGAAAAAACGTTATAATACAACCCAAAAAATAATTTATGATCAGAATTACTTGAAACTTGGTATTAATGCTCTTCAATACAATTAAATAAATACGTGTTTAGCATTTTTCGAAATTCATCCCATAAGGGGGTAAAATAGGGGATGAAATTTTGTATGGAATCTATCTTTTTAGTATTTTTATAATTTTAGCGCGAGAGAAGCCGCAGGTTCTGCTAGTAATATATATATACACACACACATACACACACACATATATATATATATATATATATATATATATATATAATTTTTCTTTTTTTACTGCTTCAAATAAGTTTAGTAGGGAAGTAGGCAACATGCGCTCGCACGAGCAACGCTCCATAGTTACAAATTACATTTTCAGTGAATAAATCATTTAATGACTCACAATTTTCTTTTGCTTTCTGTGAATAAAAACGTTAATGAAGTATTAAACATTATTCATTCAAGTATGCAGAAAATAGTTTAAGGCTTACATACATAATATTTTATAAAAAACCTTTACCTTTATATCGTATTTTTTATATTATACTTAAGTTATTTTTATGTAAGTTATTTTCATAAGTTAAATACAAAGATAATGAGTAATAATTTAAAAATATTTATGTATGAATACATATTTATGAAAATTGTACGGTTTTTATCATAACATAGACTTAATAGAAGATTTTAAATTATGCACTTTTAAATGTACAACAATATTTTGTTCAAGATATTTACAATCACTTTGGAAACGTCAATGTCAAAATTTTAATATATGTCAGTATTGTATTAAAGTATTGTTAAGAAGCTACTACCGGAACACAGAAGACAAATTTGCTGAAAAGAGTCATAGAAAAACTCAACAGTTGCTCTTTCAAAGAGTTATTTTAGAATCCTATTTACTTTTTCATAACAAAAAGTAGTTCTTCACCTTCCCATAAACTAAATCTATGCAAAAAATCACGTTGATCCGTCCATCAGTAAAAGAAGGACACCGACAAACCAACAAACACACTTTCACATATAGATATGTCATTAGTAAGGGCACAAATATGACAGCGTTGTCAATCTGTAAGGACGCCAACGGCTTACAATGCAGTTTGCATAAAGCGCCGTTGAGAAACTTAATCGGACTAGTACTATAAATGCCAAAGTTTGTTTGTTTGTACGTATGTTCGTTACTCCTTCACGCTGAAAGATTTTTGTCAAATATTTGGAATCAGATTAGACAGATTTAACGTTGGGAAATGAATTTAGGCATATACCATCTGCATACATTCAGGTGGTTTATGTGGGACTCACCGGCTTAAGAAATGCTGGTACTACCCACTAAAATCCAACCGAATCTCCTCCGTCTTACTGGGACGTCGCAGGATCGCTTACGCAATCAATTACGAAGCCCCGACGGCAGGTCTGCTGAAGCAGACCACAACCATGGGGTGCTCCAGCAGTCCACTCTGCTATAAGAGAAGTACTAGCAGCAACCCGCATAACACATCACCCACTGAAGTGGGCCGCCTGCTAGAGCGTTTCTTGGCTTCGTGTCCTCCGGCTGGATTGCCAAACGCGAATGAACCACCACGTCAAGGTGAACGCATATACACACTCTAGAGTAAGATATACTGTTAGGCACCTGGATGTATGATATACTATGATAAAATTTACACTTATATATATATATATATATATATATATATATATATATATATATATAATTAATATAAATATAGTTAAAACATTCATATATAACTGTCCTTCTTTATTATTGCATATCAAATCATCTCGGTAAGATCATCAGCGGGACAATAATAATTATTATTGTTGATACATAGTTGCGTGCTCTATCTCATTAGCAGTAATAGGTTCAAGCGATTGTGTCATAGCCAGTGGTTTGACCTAGGACACACTATGTAAATAACAGCAACAAAAATAGATTTCATATTATAAATTTTATTATACTTATTGAATAAAAAGTTTTGTTTGGGTTCAATTCAATTATTTCGGTTATACTAAAAAGATATTTGTATGTATATATCGCGTAGGTTGCATATATTATGTTATGTGTATGTTGACGACACGTTTGGCTCAGTGTGTAGTAACCCTGCTTGCTGTGCCAACGGTCGCGGGTTCGAGTCCCGCTGGGCGCATTCATTTGTGCGTTGAGCACGAATGTTTGTACTCAGTCATGGGTGTTTATATTTACAATATGTATGTATTTAAAGTTTATATATGTGTAGTGTATCAACTATCTGGTATCCATAACACAAGCCTCGTAGCTTACCATGGAACTAGACGGTGCTGTGTGTTAATGTCCCAACATATTTATTTATCTATTTATTATTCTAAAAATAATGAAAAAAAAGTCAGATATAATGGTATTTTACTTAGTAAAAATAAGCTTTTGATTAATGCAGTTAAACCTATAAGTTACTATAAAGATTTTTCGTACACAGCAAAAGTATCGTGTATAAAAAATGCCACCCAAATAAGTCGCTACGTTAGAAATAATAATCGAGAACCAAGTATCTTCTTTTAAAATTGACCTTGTAACTCTATTATAGTCTAACCTACGAGCCTTATCAATAATTTTATATCAACGTAATGTATTTTCAAGTTAAAATAAATTATTTCCAATCAATTCTTAAAGCAAGTACAAATATGGTAATATAAACGAAGCTGATCAATATACTTAAAATCAATTAATGTCGTGCGCTATCTTGTTTACAATTAATGACTCAAGTGGCGCTTTGTGTGGTTTGTCCTAGGATTTACTCATACCAATGAGATAAGACAGTATAAATGCCTTTATTTAACACTGTAACTCTATTGTTAGAGTATATTGAGAATAAACAGTTTTCAAATCATATTATTTAGTGTAATTTTATAAGTTACTAGCATTGCCCGCGGCTCCGCCCTCGTTCAGATGACCAAAAACCAAATTCTTAGGTTTTACATATTAGTATACTCTTACAATGCAGTTTTTGTATTTTTTCCCAGAAAGGAGACATTTACCCGCGGTAAAAAGTATCCTGTATGTTGACCCGGAAAACCAGCTATCACCATACCAAATTTCATCAAAATCCCTCTAGTGGTTTTTCTGTGATGCGGTAACACACAGACAGACAGACAAATCGGCCTCTGTATCGATAATAATGTTTATTTCAATAAGATTTTCCAAAAAATATTTAATGTACAGATTCGGCGTGGATACAATTTTATTATATGTATTTCGATCAATCAGCCCTTTTTTACCATTCCTGCTGGGCAAAGGTCTGCCCTTAAGACGAAGGGGATCAGACTACAGCCCACCAAGATGGCTAAGTGCAAGGCAGAGTATACAATATACATGTCTTTCCAAAATTAGTTAGACTCTTTATAATTTCAGTATAGAATTTCAAAATGAAACCAGGACAGTACGTACTATTATGTACACGGACAATTAACAAAAGACGTAACAAGACCTCCCTCTGAAACGACGTTCTTTTACTTCATTGTATTAAAATTAAGTGGAGGTTGTCTAGTTATTATATAGTGATAACATATTTTCCCTCCATCCTCAAATGGACAGAACTATCAATTAAAACCGTAAAAATTTTTAATTTATGAGGAAAGCTTTATAAGTGAATACAAAATTACAGAGCAAATTATGTTGTGTACAAAAAGTACAGTTTTAAATAAAATATGGCCACTAATAGCTATCCCACAGACACAATACTTAATACAAGGTTTACTTTCGAGGGTCGTGGGCGTGGGACTGCTTAAACAGAATAATGCGATCATTGTTCATGAAAATGTTCGATTATATGGTTTTTCTAAAAGAAACAGCGAATTTTCTTCTAAATATGCATTCAATTAGGAAAATATACATGATTAGTTAATACAGCGTATTGTTTAGTTGATGAGGTTTTCTTTCTTTAAGACTAAGGTTTAATACACATGTAATATTTTTGTTATTTTTACATCGAGTTAGAATAAAACTTAGTCTTTCGAAAACTTTCTAGGTTCTCTCAGACATGCAGGTTTCCTCACGATGTTTTCCTTCACCGTAAGACAAGTGGTAATTATGTTAGAAGTGATTTGCACATGAAAATATCAAAATATCGGAGATGCGGGACCCGGGATTTGAACCCGCTTCACTCGGTTCACAAAGTGAGCGCGTTACCACTGGGCTACCACTGCCGACATACCTAGGTAAAATTAGTCAATTTTTTTAAATAGAATACTTATTCATTCTATTAAAATAATTATTTGTTAGTTGATAGTATAACATCTTGATGTTAACTAGAGATATGAATAAAACAATGAATCATCAAGTCGGTCTCAACGTTCCTTCAATTAGAGTATAGTAACAATACTGCGGTTTTTATTTTTAACCTATGCAAAAAATAAAACATGCATGACGTATGAAAATATGTGTATGTATATCTGTATATATAGCTCCTAAAAAAATGGAATGCTAAGCTAAAAAAAAATCTGGTCGCATGACGTAAGTATAAAATTTTATTTACATGTTTTATTTCTTTTTTTTCAAGGGAATTTAATGTGTTAGAGTTTATTTTAACTGTAGATTTTATATTATAAAACACTGTGAAAAGGTCGTTCTACCATCGATAAGTTAGTAAATTTTACAATTATTATCATCCAAATTGATTGTTATAGACATTATAGTTGAATTAACTGCTTATTTATGTTAATTAAAATTTCGAAAACGCTTAGCTTTCAAATGAAAATGTTATTGGTTACATCACAAGCTTACGTTGAAAATACATTAAAATCATATGAATTAATCGTCAGTGATTCTTAAAATATCCATAGAAACAGTACGCAAATAGCTTTCTACTTAATTATAATAGATGAGGATTTTTTTAGATAACACCATAGCTGCAGGTTCGATTCTCGTTTAGGAGAAATTATTTATAAAATACTAGTGAATTTACCATGAAAACTCCAGATATAACGGAATAAATAAAATTAATATACTATTACATTCGACGGCTCTTAAATATTTTAAACTTTTATTTTGTAAAATGGAAAGAGAAAGCAACAAGTACCTTTGCATTTTTAATATTAGTAAGGATCATATTTAAAAACAACAATTTCTTGTAAGTAAATAACAAATAATTTATTTTACTCATTTAAATAAATATAAGGCCATGTAACAAATCTATAAGCTTTATATTTCAATATTCTTGTCACGTTCGTAGATAAAAATGACTTAGGTACGAACACGCTAAATAATGTATTGATTTAATACATAGGAGTACGTACAGGAAGCCAGTAGCCCATCAATAGGTTAGCTGGTAAGCAAGTATGCAATCGCGATAAACAAATGTTTATAGGTTTCTGCAACATCTTCATTATACCAGTTCTAGGAAGGATGGAAATAGCGTTGGACTCTTTTCCGTAATGGTCTGACGAAAGCTTATAAATAAAGTTGTTATTGTAAAAAATAACACTATATACACACTAATCTTAATGCTTGAGTTGTTTGTTATAGTTTACAATACTATAAGTAACCTATTTCTTATTTTGTTAAATTTAAAAGCTCAAAAAGCTCAAGTTTTTTTAAAAAGAATCTCATCACAGTCAGTCGACAGACGCTATCCTGTCCAAGTTTCAATTTTGTCGGTAACTTAAAGTTTATGCAACAAGGTAAATTCTATAGAAAAAAAACACTTTTTCCAACTTTTCCAACTTTCCGCAAAACTTTTCTAAACATTTCCCGCTAAAAACCTTATTCAGTCTCTTATGAATAATTAAAGGCAGTTGCTATTCGTAACTAAAATAAGGACGAATAAAATATAATTATTTATTTTACATAATAAGATGAATAATAACTAAAGGAGGCAGTTGCTATTCATCAGATAATCGAATGAATAAAAAATTATTCGTTATTATTTGTCCAACTATTGTCAATTTGTGCGAATATTTACCACTTTTTTGGTTTCTTATAATATAAAATAAGAAATTTTTAGGTTAAAGTAACTCATGCGAGTTTCTATATGCAAAAAAAACCTTAACCTACAGATCTGAGCTGCACTACTTATTCTACTTACTTATTTATTAGTCTATTCGTCCTTCCTTATAATTTATATATTTTATAAAGGACGAAGACACTTCGATATTTAAAAAAGAAATGAACCAAATCAATTATCAAGTGAGGGACTGACCAGCATTTAATTTTTTATTTATATATAATAGATAAATGCCATAGATTGTTAAATGTAGAGCTAGAAATGAAGTGTTAATTTATTAAAGACGTAGTTTTATAAAACACTTGTTAGTTGCCCGCCCTCGCTTCGGCCAGGCGTGACATTACGTGCATTTAATATATTAAGTGTACTACGGGGACACATAATGCTTACATGTTTTACAAGGCTTCATTTACGTCATATCATTTAGTTTTATTTAACAGATACTTTCTTAATAATAAAAAAAATGTCTTATTTTATTATTAGAAGACGTTAATTTTAGTCGGATGTTTTTTTTTAAATAAAATAAAACTTATGTTATTCTTCATGAAAGTAGTATTTTCATACAAACCTATTTCATTCCTATAATAGTGAGTTGTTAGAATGGTGAATAATAAATTCCATCAAAATTGATAATACTTTCTTAGATTTACGCGAATATTTGACATTATAAATAAAACTATCTTTTCGGATTATTTCGCGGATTTATTTTAATTTTTGGTTCCCGACGTTTCGAATGCTTTACAGCATCCATGGTCACGGGAGAATGAAAATGACCACTGAGAAAAATTAAATAGTTTTATTTAAAATCCATCAAAATTGGCTCAACCTCGAAATCAAAGTGTTATAAAATTATAGATTTAATTAAAGTAGGGAATCATTTTATACACAACAAGTCATCCTGTTTCTTTTAAACTACTTAGCATTCTTGAAAAACTGGATTAAAAAATAAACACAGAATGTTTAGATGTTCACATGTAAGTAGGTTATAGTATGTCTATTTAAATATTTTTCAAACAAACATTTATATATATATATATATATATATATATATATATATATATAATTTAGTTATTTGGTACTACCAGTTTTAGATGGTGGTAATATTTCTATCAATCCTACTATTATTATAAATGCGAAAGTTTGTGAGTGAAGTGATTTATAGATGTATAGATGTTTGTTACTCTTTCACGCAAAAACTACTAAATGAATTTTAATGTTTACAATAACATAGCTCATACATCTGAATAACACATAGGCTACTTTCCATCCAAAAATGTACGGTTCCCGTGGGATAGTATTGTTTTAGTTTTTCTACTTTAGTTTTTAATAAATGTACCTGACAAGAATATAATATTTCAAATAATTACCTAATTTTTATAAGTGTACAAATATTTTATTATTACAAAACTTATTTATTTGAATTACTCAACACCGTTTTTGCAATTGGTTAACAAAGCGAAAAAATGAGCAAACTTCGAATATGATCATTCATATTTATTGAGATCTGAGGTCAAAATTATAAAATGAAATTGTTACAGAAATGGCATTATTTTAATAATATAAGTGACCTCTGTAGAGTATTATTATTTTAAAATTTTTACATTTGAATTTGAAGGACATTTTAAAATTATTTTGAAGAACTCATAAATGATCATCTGTCGTAGTGTATTCTAAACAACCTTTTGCGCTAGAGATCGTCATCTCCGTACAAACTATTATTTGTATTGAAAGATATTTGTTTCCAATAGACATATTTGGTACCTACCCTAATAATAAAAATGTGGTCGATGACAAAGCGAAGAGTTGTTGTTCAAAAAAAATTTGCCAACGTAAGTTATTGTGTCCTCAGGTACGCCACCTCGCAAGTGAAAAGATGTTTGTAATCTAATACTAGTATATTATGTTGTTATTTCTTCTTTTTCTGAAATAATTGGAAATTAAATAATATACTGTATATTTATATTTATAACTAGCATTGCCCGCGGCTCCCCCCGCGTATAAATGACCAAAAACCATATTCGTAGATTGTACATATTAGTATACTCTTACATTGCAGTTTTTGTATTTTTTTCTCAAAAATAAGTTATTTTCCCGCGGTAAAAAGTATTCTATATGTTGACCCGGACAACCAGATATCACCATACCAAATTTCATCAAAATCCCTCCAGACAAAAATTCTAAAAACTATAGATTCGGCCTCTATATCGATAATAATGTCTATTTCAATAAGATTTTCCAAAAAATATTTAATGTGTAGATTCGGCTTATTTACAATTTTACTATATGTATAGACAAAAAACAAAATTTTTATTTTTGTAATGACGAAATTGATTTAAAACAAGGTCCAATAGGACCAGTCAATATGACTGATATTATTTAAAATACACATGCGTCCTAAATAATAGGCAGAATATCTTATGTAATTGAATTTATTAGATGTTTCAGTATATTTAATTGCCATTTAATGAACTCCGGTCAATCGGTTCAGTCATCAAAGGTTATTATTTATAAAGATAAAGTAGTAGGTAAGTCGACCCGGATATGGATAAATTATGTAGTTCATCGATTGACGATCCCAACATGACATAACAATGTGGTTTTAATTTATACTGTAAATTAATTATATATGTATATTATGTATTTACTTATGTATTATCATAGATAATGAAGCAAGTAGACGCTATACCATTCACCTCCTAAGGAATGGATATTTGTAAACTCGAGACATGACAGAAATGCACTAGCTTCAAAATCTTCGATTTCTCAGACACACGGCACACTCACGTCTTCTACCGTATTAAATTTAAAACATAAGCAGTAACCTAGTAAGTTTTCAGAAGACATGTGAAGTCCGCCAACCCGCACTTGGCCAGCGTGGTGGACTATGGCCTGATCCCCCTCGTATTGAAGGAAGGCCCGTGTCCAGCAGTGGAACGTTAAAAAGGGCTGAATACATAAGCAGCCAGAAATTGACATGTTACATTTTTAATTATGAAAAATGAAGTTTTCTTATAGCAATTATGCTGAATAGTTAGCTTCATTTGAATAGCTTGACAAGTTCGGTGAGATTCCGTTTTTACAGTGCAAAGGACGTGTTAAAAGGCCTCAGACCAAAAAGTACTTACATATACTTTTTTATTGGTCTGAGGGTATAGCTAACTAATCTATTTATGCGCTTCTACTTATCCTATAAAACAAATATTCCAAAAAAATATGCAGAACAATACCGTGTGAATCCAGTCTCACGGTAATCATATTGTATGGGGAAAAAACTAAATACTGTATGTCACTTTCCGGCTCATCGACTATGTCTACAAAAAAAATATAAAAAAAAAACTATGTCTACAAAAAAGCACATCAATTTATGTCTATAAGAAACATAAGCTGACAAACTTACATTGGATTTTATATTAGTACTTAGTAGTAAGGATATAATTTTTTTTTTCAGTCCATCTATATTATATTTTGAAGAATAATCCTCGTCGACCTACAATTTATACATCAGACGTAAATCTAGACGATTTATTTTAATTATATGAATTTACATTTCATTGGACTCATTTAAAATGTCATATGACGCAATATGGATCGCTACCTGCAGGTCATACGAGGACACCAACATGAGTATAGCAGGAAATTAGTATAAGGACCTACTTGCTTGTTAATTCTAAAGCTTTTAAAGGTACTTTTTATGTGTTAACTTTACACAATCTATACTAATATTCTAAAGAGGTAAAGTTTGTGAATTGTGACTTTAAGACGTTGTAGGGTGTAATTTCTGGATCTACAGAAACCGATTTAGATGAAATTTGGTAAGAAGATAGTTTGAGACCCGGGAAAGGACATAGGATACTTTTTTTGGGTGAAAATGGGCATGAAAGTTTGTATGGGCAATCAACCTAGGGAGGAACCCGAGCGAAGAGGGAGTGAGTAGTAGTTAGCGCTAGTATATATATACACTAGTATGTGCTATTGTGTATTATATGTGCTATTATTATATTACTAACTATGTGCATATTTTGGCCGTCATCAAACCTTTAAGGAAACTAAAATATCTCTCTAACTAACCAATAACAACGTGAGTTCTATTATTTCCTTGTAGAAAAAACTATGATTTAATGGTACATATTGTACTCGTAAAGTACACTATTATATGTTTTTTTTTCTAGAATATTCTTAAATAATGTCAACGCATGAAGTAACAATAAAACACAACTCTTTTTGTCAGTAAATTACTTCCGAGCTTCGTAAAAATAATGAAGAAGCGAGTCGAATGCGGACATGTCGTTATTCACCGAGATTCAACGGCAGAGCAAAGAGGCCGAACATTTATAAAGGAAAACTTTTACATGTTATATTTTAATTGGTTCGCATTACGTTGTGTCCTCTTTTTTAAACTTCCGGTGTTGTAAATGGCAACATATAAAATTCATTTTGATAAAAGAACTATATGTAAATAATGTAACAACTTTAAAAAATAACTTTAAAATATACTATTAATACTATGATAGAAATAATGTTCACGAGATACCAGCACAAACCTCTAAGTTCCAACTTCCAACGAGAGAAGAGGCCACTAACACCATGCTCCATAAAAACAAAAATAATTACATTATACTTTATTTTTACGCGAATATTTGACATTTTAAATCAAAACTATCTTTTCGGATAGCGAATAAAAATAAGTATTTCTTAAAAATTCTTCTAAAATTCAACAAACATTAAAGAAGTTGTAAAATAAACAATATAGAAAGAGAATTTTGCACCCCACGTACAGTACGAGGTGAAACACCTGACCTGACTCATCGGATCGCTTCGGGTCCTTTGTAAAAATTTTGATTGACGTACCCTCCTTGTATTTAAGGCAGGATTCTTATCTTTCAAAGACATTGCGAATTATATTACTCAGTGAACTAATTATAAAATCTAATAGACACGTTCTTTTTTAGAAAGAAATATTTATAATCCATACATATAATAAAATCGGAAAATCTTATTGAAATAAACATTATTATCGATACAAAGGCCGAATCTATAGTTTTTAGATTTTTTGTCTATCTGTCTGTTACCGCATCACAGAAACACCACTGGAGGGATTTTGATGAAATTTGGTATGGTAATAGCTGGTTGTCTGGGTCAATATATAGGATATTTTTTACCGCGGGAAAATGTCTTATTTCTGAAGAATAATACAAAAACTGCTATGTAAGAGTATACTAATATGTAAAACCTAAGAATTTGGTTTTTGGTCATCTGAACGCGGGCGTTAAAAACTTTATACATATATAAATAAATTCATGTTAAAATATTTAGGTAATTATGATAATGGATTTTGAAATTTATAATAACATAAAATATTTTTTTATTAGATTTAACAAGTGGATTCACGATTTTAAATTCCGTTTTCAACTTTTAATTATTGTATTTTCTCTTCAACATTAATATTATCGTCGTATTACTAAACCACGTTTCAATTGAAATCTTATGCTAATAGCCATTTATAAACTGAAGAATGAACATATTATGTAACATAAAGACTTAATTACAATACAATTTTACGCAACAATCAAATAAATAGCTTTTTAAAAATATTTTCGTAACAGGTATACAAAAGTTAGGAAATTTTAAAAGGGCTTGTATAATTGCACATAAACACGTTCTATTACTGGCCCCTCGTCCAAGTAAGATTGCATCTCGCATAAATCCGCTGCACTGGCTCATAAACATGCCACATCATGTCCACTAACGCAGGCCCTATCACATGAGTTATAAAATAAATAAATATGCCGACGTAATAATTTCTGACTGAGATAGCAACTTTGCTGTAAACAAATGTAGCAACATAAAATACCTTTTTAGAAGTCAATGAACAACTATATATATATATATATATATATATATATATATATATATATATATATATATATAGTATTCGATATTCGACCGTAAGCATGATAGAAAATTTGAGGAAAACATATGTGAATAAAATTTACACATCTGTATAAAAGGTTAGGTTGAATTTTTATATACTGAGCGTTTTAATAGAAAATAATATATTTGATTAATTTGTAATGATTTATGTATAAGGCATTTAGTTATGTGACCTAGGCCGGTAGGAGTGTGTTTAAAAAAAAAATAAAAAAAGAGCGCGAACATTCATTTGTTTTCCCGCGCTTTTGCACAGAGATGTCGGTACCACCATGTAGTGACTAGTCACGAATTGTTTGTAATACTGAAAAATTATGATTATAAATTATGTAACTCACTGACGATTATAAAAGTACTGCTAATAATCTAATAAAGGAATATCTCGAAGTTTTATTAAGGATCCTACAATAGATATGTAAGTTAAAATTACATGCATAAATACATAATTACTGTAGAAACCATGTCCGCGTGGCAATACTTGCCGCATTCTCCCAATGAATCGCATTGACAATTTTTTAAGTGAAAACAAGCCGTCCCACCTACTCGTATCATCGATGGAACCCATAGAACGAGATGTAATGTTTTCTAGGAAGTTTTGCAACAAGTCACTTTGGTTCTGACTCTGCTTATGTATTGTGTCAGTAAAAATATACCTATACTAGCCGTAAGAATATTTCATGTCCTGAGTAAAAAAAAAGAAACAAAAAATGGTGAAATATACAGTTGAAATCGGTTTAAAGATGCTTTATTTATTTCTCAAAAGAATAACATTCACTTAATGAGAAAAAATTACAAGTAGGTAGTTGAATATTATTTACATCGTGACCAACTTAATACAAAACAAAAAAAAATTGGTATAGGTACAGAAACATCAAATATGATTTCATTAGGTAATAGGATTAAATAAAACTATCTTTTCGGATTATTTCGCGAATTTATTTTGATTTTTGGTTCCCAACGTTTCGAATGCTTTACAGCACTTATGGTCACGGGAGAGACTTAAGTGTTAGATGTCTCGAAGGTAAAGTTGTTACAGACAGCCTACCCACAATTAACAAAATGAAAATTGCACCAATTACCTTACAATATTTTTTAACTTTAAACATTTTTATAATTTTAATTAGTTTTATAATTGAATATGCCTTCGAGACATGTAACACCTCAGTCTCTCCCGTGACCATGAATGCTGTAAAGCATTCGAAACGTTGGGAACCAAAAATCAAAATAAATCCGCCAAAAAATCCGAAAAGATAGTTTTATTTAAAATGTGAAATATTCGCGTAAATCTAAGAAAGTATTAATAGGATTAATACAAAAAATTTATATTTAGTCAAACAATATCATAATAATAATTTTTATATAATAACAATGAATATAAGGTTATATATAGATTCCACGAAAAGACATTAGCATTATTTTTAAGACATCTTTAGTTCCCTATCAGACGCGAACGATTGTCGACGTTACAGAGGTTTGTCTCGGTCTGATTGAGACGTGGCTTCAAATACCGTCACCGAGCACGCATTGTTTGATATCAACGGAAAGAAAGGAATGGAGTAAGTCTTCGTTTTCTTCATTATAAGCCAATTAAGTATTGTAAGTAACAACACAGTAAAATAAATCAAATTAGACCAAGCTCAGATCAATTCGATGGTATGAAATGTATGTATTGCCCTCCGAATTTCGTATTGGTACTAACAAGGTTTTTAGTCGTTAGTATATAACAGCAACAACCAACATGTTTTAAAGAAAGATAAAAAAAAATTAAAGCACATTACAGTACATATTAAAGAGTTTTTATATTTAAGAAAAAAAATAACTTTATATAATTATATTTTTTAAATAGCAACTGTTTTCTGTTCTCGCTGACTCTTTCCAAAACTGAATTTCGAGGCATTAACTTTCATACAGAAATACAATTCTAAAAATTAACAATTCAAAAATATATGTAAAAATCTTAATAAAATTAATTTTAAGTTCGTAAATAAACTAAAATCCTTTGATAAAAGAGTTCACAGTCCACTTTCATACTTGCCAGTAAGCAATAACACCCAGTAATAGTTGAAGTCGCCCTACATACACTTTCAGGTGGCCTAATTGGCGTATGTTTATAACATTGTGTAACATATTTCATCCTGTCCACAGTGATCTGTGTACTCATTCTTAGCTCGAATTAGGTTGACTGCAGTTATTAAAGGTAACTGGTACCCCGTTCTGCTGGCACGAAGCGTATACGCATTGCGCACGTTAGTCATTGAAATCAAGTTTTATATATAGGTACATCCATACATATAATAAAATTGTGATCAAGCCGAATCTGTACATTAAATATTTTATGGAAAATCTTATTGAAATAGACATTATTATCAATACAGAGTCCGAATCTATAGTTTTTAGAATTTTTGTCTACCCGTCTGTCTGTCTATGACCGGGATCACGGGAAAACCACTAAAGGCATTATGATGAAATTTGGTATAATGATAGCTGGTTATCTAGGTCAACATATAGGATAGTTTTTACTGCGGGAAAATATCTCATCTCTGAGAAATCTATACTAAACGCTAAAACGTAAATAGGGACGAACGAGCTCCTGAGCGGAGCGAGGGTGAGTCGCTAGTTTTTATACATATATATTTATACAAAAACTATTGTAAATCAATATTATCTATATCAAAATATATGTACATATTGTTATGTATAAAAAATTGTACGCTTTTACTTTTTATGTAAGTCATACGCGTGTGAAATTATAACAAAAATATCGAGTCTTTGGCTTCTAATGAGGGAATTTTTAAGGAGGCTTTTTATTCTGTAACATGAAAATATCATAAAATGCCTTTTTAAATCCCAGCATGTAGGCAATTCTTATAATCTGCCGTAACCAGTTTACGAAGTGTTACTCTGGTACACTAATGTAGCTTGTTTTTAAGTATCAATTTACTGTTGTGTTCTATAATAACCTGTCACCATTTAGCTAAAACTACTAAAAACATTGATTTCATCATAGGGAGAGTCTCTTCGATGTTTTCGTACATATTTTAATTCATATTATATATTATTTATTTTGTACATATATATTTTGAAGTGAAACACGTTGTGATTTGAAACTCGATGAAACGGAAATGCGACACTAAAAAGAGACAAACACATAAATATATAGGATTAGGCCTGCGAGAGAATGAGATAGCATACATTGCCATGTTGCCATGGTAACCGTTGTTATTTTCTGACTAATATATAATATTATATTCTTTCCGTATATAATATTCTATAAATATATGATTGTAATATGCCTAATATGCCTTATTTAATTATTTGTGATAGGATACATTACACAGGAAGTGAAAAATACGTTTTTTTACTAGATACACGTAACAAGACATTCTGAGAACATGCGGATAAAGGTGGAATATTCTAAAGACGTAGGTGACAAAAATAGATAATATACCTATAGGTATACGTAAAATAGAAAATGATAACTATAAGGTTATCATTTTCTATTTTACGTATAGAGGATGGATATGTTATAGAGGTAGCTGTATGCTTCAATATGTATATATAAGCCCAAATATGGAGTAAATATTACTTATAAAGTCTCGATTTGGCATAGATTTAGATTTTTTTTAATAATAATATTACTATCACTTTTCTGTCAAAGTTAGTGAACCCGTTATAGAGTCAAAAATGTGTGCCGTGTAATTTTGTTGGCTGTTATCGCTGTGACTTGACGTCTTGGACAGGTTTATTCTACTGTTATTTTTTTGGATGTTATCGTGCTTTTTACGTGTTTGAATGTTCCGTACAAAATATCTAATTATTAATAGTGTAAAATTTAATTATTAATAGTATCCCATAGGATACTATTAATAATTATATAAAGTTAAAAGGATGTATGTCACCTTTATACTATTAAAAAGAATAAAAAAACGGTAAATAACCTGTTACATCGTTACCGATTGTTTGTTGATTTTGAACAATCGCTATGTAAAAATTTTAGTTCTATCGATATTATTTTCATCAAACGCGGGAGATTTTTAACTCTAATAATAGAGCGTTCTTATTCGCGGCTTAGACAAAAACATTATTCAAAACACTTTATTTTTTACTAGCGATTTACCCTCGCGTCGCTCGGATACGTCCCAAGGTACGAGTTTCTTAAGGATGACTTAGTAGTTAGATCTTGTTTAAAGCGTGGGCGGGACGCTAAATCTATTGAAGAAAAAACGACAAACTTACTAAATTTTAAACTAATCAGCCTTAACGCTACGTAGAGTTATATAAACAATGAAAAGTCAATGAATCTTAAAGAATGGTAATATTGCGACACTGTATCAGATTACTGCGCACTCATGAGTATAATTCCGATTAATTGATTCAATGTAGATTGCGTGCTTTGCTTTTTATAGAATAAATGACCTAAGTGATTCGTAAACGGCCGATGTACGCGTTTGCTATTTATTTCTTATGAACATTGCTAAAAAATATTTACCAACGAATGATTTCAGTTTGAATTAATTATATTTTATAAGTTTGGACTAAATCATCGAATGCGTTTGGCAAAATGATATATCATAGCGTGACTATTTTTTGGGAACAAAGAGCGTATTTTTAGCCATTAAGACGCCAACGATCAATTAATCAAATTGGTCGTTGGGTTTTTAAACTCTACATTTTTAAGGTAAAATCTCTTTCTGAATGTGACTAAAAACAGAAAAAACAATATTTAATAATATGTTTATCAAAAAATAATCAAAAGTTAAAATTTGCCAACGTCAGTAAAAATTACACTTTTTTTTTAATTCCTGTGTTACATGTAAATGTAGCTTAAACTTAAACGGAAACAGTGAAATGACCAGCGCTAGATTTACACTAGGGGCACTCGGGTATAGTGCCCAGGGCGGTAAATTTTTAGGGGCGGCAAAATTCGGAGGGCGGAAAAAAAATTCTACGCGTTATCGAAAATGCTTTTTTTATTTTCCAAAAAATGAGATATAAAAAATGATTAACTAGTAGGTCCATTTTTCGAAAAATTGATATCATACATAAATTATTTTTTTGCATTTTTCAAAAAAATTATAATGAAAAAAATCTAAACTTTCAACATTTTGTTCAATTTTTCGGGCGGCATTTTTTATAGTGCCCAGGAGCGGCGCTAAGGTTAAATCCGGCATTGAAAATGACATAAGAAACAAAACACTGATCTCATATAAATGTTGTACATAAAGATTGCATAAATACAACCAGATACACGATTTCCCTTTTAAAGCAATCATACTATCGAAGATATTTGATAATAACTTGTCATTAAATAACATCCAGTGGTTCGTGAAGCTTATCCGGTTAACTGTAGCGTGAGATGAAAGGCCCTTCACATTATATAATCTTTATGTAAGTCTATAGATAATAACACTTATAACTTTTAAATATGGAGAGTTGGAAAAGAGCTATTTAGTGCTATCAAGTTTTCACATATAAATCAAAATTGGGTGAGAAAATATGCCAATATAGCCTTACTTACTAAACTTATTTGAAAAACAAATACTTTCATTAGCGTAAAATTATATATTCTTTATTGCACAAACATTTAATGAAAAATACATTATTATGTATATCTATATATATTTAAACGAGCAATTCTTGTATATATATATAAACGGCTCCAACGATTTTCATGAAAATTAGTATACAAGGGGTTTCGGAGGCGGTAAATCGATCTAGATTAGTCTTATGTCTGGGAAAACACGTGTTTTCGAATTTTCATGCGGTTTTCTTGAAAAAAAGTGTAAAGTGTCTACTTTATCGACTCTACATCGCGTCATTGGTTCAATAGTTGAGAATGCTTAAGTTTTAAAACGTGCGTGTAGAGTAAGGAGACGCATTTTTGCTTCTTTACATAAGTATGGTACGAAGGGGTAGTTTTTTGTATGTGTCATCATTGTTACCCTTTGAATTGTCTTTCTCCTTTGTAATTATTATGTATGTAAGCCTTATTCAGCAAAATTCTCGAACTATACCAACAAAATAATATTTAATAGAGTGTAAATGAAAATAAATTTTTGCACAAATCATATATAAATTATTATATAAGTATGTATATGTAATTTGAACGTTTTAGTTTTAGTAGTATTTGTATAGTACAGTAATTGTTGTAGCCCGACCCTAACTACCTTCGGATTTCGCATTTTTCACCACAATGTACAAACCTTCCACATCTTTGTCAACTAAAACTTTGAAAACTTAAAATTAGACTTCACTTACCTTTTCTTCCCTTCCACCCGGAGGTTCATCCGTCCGTCCACCTTTCAACTTTTTCCAATCTGTAGATTCAGAATACAAGGAGAATAAATCTTACCATTTCATCCATTTCAGATATAAACCCATCTAAATAAAAATGTACAGCCTTTGAACAAATTCGCCCTGTTTGGTCTTAAAATGAAATATTTTAATAAAAATGTCTACATCATTCCATTGCATATTACATAGACTTGCAATAAACAAGCCCAACCGTTGTTCACAATATCAATAGGCCACTCCGACGTCACCTAATCTGGAGTGTAATACTTTCGCTTCCCTGTCAAGACCAATCAAGCGTAAACTTTCACTAGATGTCAACGATCCTTCTTCACTGATAAGCTCTAATAGCCTTTATCGCACGATATCATACTACAAATGCTTGGGTTCTGTTAGTATAAAAAAACTACATTATACATTTATATTAATTACTAGCAGAGCCCGCGGCTTCGCTCGCGCTAAAACTGCAAAAAAAACTCTAAGAAGGTAGTTTCATAGAAACTTTCATTCAATATTTAACCCCCTTATAGGATGAATTTCGAAAAATGACGTAAAAGAAGGACAAACAAACAAACACACTTTCACATTTATAATTTTAGTATGGACATAGCATATGAGATACGTAGAAATAATATCGGTAACCTTAATTAAGCTCAACGCTTTATTTTAATAAAAGCATATAAACATTGTTCCATTTAAACCTTCATATAAAAGACAATTTAAAAACAATAAAAATATGTATATGTATATGAAACACGTTTTCCAATTAACATTAAAAAATTAAATTTGTAAAAAATTGAGTTAAACTTGGTTTTAAACAGCCCAGTTATTTTATTTTAAAAATTAAAGCTAGTAATAAATTAAAAAAAAAATATGCAAAAGTTCATTTAACACATGGTCTTTAAAAACACTCAGTAAGTTTGTACATGCCTCGTACAAGTAGCTTTGAAGTTGTCTCAAACTACGACAGAGTGCCGTCTCATTCTCTGCAGATGTGAATTGTTTTGTTTTGTCACCACAGACGACGTCGCTTACCGACTTGAGCACTTTATATACCTAAGAACATGTTGGTTTTTATAAAAAATACTAGCTACATAACTTGATTTTAAAGTCCAAAAAAAGCTTCTTGCTTCTTATTTAATCCCTAAGGGTAGGATTTTAAAAGGCTTGTTCTTTTGGGCTATTCTTATCAGTTAAAGACTACGTTGTCATAATTTAAGGTCTTTAAGCCCAGCACACGGCCAGAGTGGTGATGAATCAGTTAATAAGTATTTATGTATACAGAAATTTATACCTATACTAGCACAACCCGTGGCTTTGCTCGCGCTAAACTACAAAAAAACGCTAAAAAGTTCGGATTCATACAAATTTTCATCCCCTATTTTCCTCCCTTATGGGATGAATTTGGAAAAATGCTAAAACACGTATTTATTTAATTGTATTGAAGAGCATCAATACTAAGTGTCAAGTAATTCCGACCATAAATATTTTTTGGGTTGTCTTATAACGTGTTTTCCCGTGGGAATGAGGTAATCTCCCGCGGCAAAAAGTAGTCTATATTACTTTCCAACGCTCCAACTATCTCCACACAAAAAATCACGTGAATCCGTCACTCCGTTTCGACGTGAAAGAAGGACAAACAAACAAACAAACAAACAAACAAACAAACAAACAAACAAACAAACAAACAAACACACTTTAACATTTATAATATTAGTATGGATATTAAGTTAAATTTCATTCAATTACGATTCTAGACAATTATTTTTATATTTAGTTATAACAATTTCATTTAATTATAAGCGAGGTCTTTTTAATATCTTGTGTAATTATGTATAGTAGAGCTAACTTACAAAACACAATACTATGTTATTATGTAAATAATAACGTATGTTTAACTAAATACTACCTTTTCTTATCTTATATATGTACAGGGTGGAACAAATCCATGGGACATGGAAGAAAAGTACTTTAAATATTGAAGAAATCTAGATTTACTCAAGGGAAACATTTCAATAATCAAAAAAACTGCATTTAAAAAAAAACTTACCTGAACCGGGAATCGAACTAAATAAAAAGCCGAAAATGGACACCGTCACTATTTTATCGATAGGGTCTATGGGAAGGATAAAGTCTCTCGAACAAACATTGCGTCTTAGAATTAAAGAAAACTATGAAATCTTACAAATTATACAATATACCTACATATCGACTCTAACATCGTGGAATAAACTCACAGGACATGAAATAAAAGTGTCTTGAGCACTGAAAATATCAATTATTTTTAAAAATAAAGAAATATTTCCTTTGAGTAAATCTTGATAACTTCAATATTTAAGGTACTTTTCTTCCATATCCCATCGATATGTTCCATCCTGTACAGCAAAAAGTTCAATGCTGATTTTCTTTAACTTATTAAATAATTATTTTCTCCTTGGAAGCTTCTAGAATAAGTTGTATTTCCTAGAGAGCTAAGTAGCTGGCCACATTCCAACATACCATATTAATAGCCCCTACTTTTCTTACTTAAGAAGAGCGCACTGTTGTATATTATTTCAGTACTAGCATTGCCCGCGGCTCCGCCCGTGTTCAGATTAACAAAAACCAAATTCTTAGGTTTTATATATTAGTGTACTCTTACAATTCAGTTTTTGTACTTTTTCTCAGAAATAAGATATTTTTCTGCGTTAAAAAGTATCCTATATGTTGACGCGGATAACCATACCAAAACCATACTATCACCATATCAAATTTCATGAAAATCCCTCCAGTGGTTATTCCGTGATGCGGTAACAGACAGACAGACAGACAGACAAAAATTCAATAAACTATAGATTCGGCCTCTGTATTGATAACAATGTTTATTTCTATAATAAAATTGTAACTAAATCGAATCTGTATATTGAATATTTTTTAGAAAATCTTATTGGAATAGACTTTATTATATCGATACAGAGGCCGAATCTATAGTTTTTAGAATTTTTGTTTGTCTGTCTGTCTGTTACCGCATCACGAGAAAACCACTGGACAGATTTTGATGAAATTTGG
Source organism: Brenthis hecate (assembly GCA_951806755.1). NCBI lineage: Eukaryota > Metazoa > Arthropoda > Insecta > Lepidoptera > Nymphalidae > Brenthis > Brenthis hecate. The sequence goes on from OX638278.1 coordinate 1,157,970, forward strand.
TATGATGATAGCTGTTTATCCGGGTCAATATATAGAATACTTTTTACCGCGAGAAAATCTCTCATTTCTGAGAAAAAAATACAAAAACCGCATTGTAAGAGTTTACTAATATGTAAAACCTAAGAATTTGGTTTTTGTTCATCTGGACGCGGGTGGAGCCGCGAGCAATGCTAGTTAAGTATAATTTAGTGTTAATTAAAAATATTTTTTTAAAAAGACTTTTAAATTATACCTCGTAACAGCACGAAGATTTTCTTTTGTAACACATTAACTATGACACTTTGTGAGTACTTAATCTCATTTAAAGATGTTTGAAATCAAGTATACTTTAGTGAAACACTAAACGTTAAACTTAACAAAATATAATTATTTATTAGCTTATGAAAGTAAATTTTGTTTATTTCGATACCGATTTCAAAGAAGCGCTAGCTAAATTCTTTATATTTTTAACTTAATTTAGTGATCAATTTTAGGCATAGGACACATAGAGGATAGGATAGAAGAATAAAATACATATAAAAATGACTGAAAAAACACTGTAACAATTTTTTGCAGTGGTTGTATGGAACCCTAAAATATATTCGTAGGTAGGAACACAGTGGATTTTATTTTATCTAAGATCTTCTGTGAAGAAAAAATCGTATCGAATTCGAATTCGAAGATCGACGGATGACTATCACCCGCATCACACGAATTACAATGAGATAAATAAGATAGTTAATTAAGGTTACGTGTTGAATAAAGGTCACAGCACGAGTGATCTGCAAATAACACGAGAAATTATTTAAAAAATGAGATGTTATTCTTAAAACTTTTCTTTTTAACCCCCGACGCAAAAAGAGGGGTGTTTTAAGTTTGGCATCGATGTCAGTTTGTCTATGTGTGTGTGTGTGTGTGTCTGTTTGTGGCATCGTAGCTCTCAAACGGATGAACCGATTTCAATGCGGTTTTTTTCATTTGAAAGCCAGTTTCCTTGCCTGGCGGTGGTTCTTATTTTTATTTTTATCTTGCAACAAACAAAAAACACAACTTTGTGTACAAATGTCCATATAATATTATACTTTTATTTGCCTTTACACGAGTGCGCTGATCTCAATTCAAATGGCAGTCAAGTCATCGCATATGGTTCGATTTGAATTCAATTCATTACTCTTGATTACATAAAGAAAAAAATCTGTTTCTCCTTTCTTGATTTCTCTAAAAATAAAGGTATCAGTTAAAGCTAAAAATGTTATTAAGTTTTATCTAATTGATGTTAATACCTCCAGGTAAATATCTAAGAAATTAATTAAAATTCTAAGAAATCTATTGTTAACTGACACGCCGGCGTGTCCGCGGTCGTGGAGGGATTATTACCTAGCACTTACCTATTATGTTACATTGTCAGAAATAAGAAATCATTTACATATTTGAAAATAAAAACAAAATAAAGTAATTAAACGTGTTTATTTATTTACACGAATCGTTATACACGGAAGTACCTCTTAACTAATCATCAGTATTTAATTATTTATTTAAAATTTATATTCGGTAATAACATAATATATTGTTTTTGTTGCAGCTTATCGACGTCATGCGGACATCACTGTCAGTGTACGTGAGAGCTACACTGCGAGCGCATCTCTCGTAGCCGGATACACTTTGAATTTCACTCTCCAAAAAGAGACTATCGATTTATTAAATCGATTACTAAAGCAGTTTCAGTTTGTGTCGCGTTTAAACGCGTTATAATTCTTAAGGACTCGTGTAGTGGGTAGTGTAGTAGAGATGGCAACTACGGGCAGTGAGATGTGGCTCCAGTGGTTCGCGTGCTGCTACCAGCCGGCGGCGCAAGCGCAACGCACCCGACGACGAATAGATAGATCTATGATCGGTGCTCCTACCAATTTTCAACACACAGGACACATAGGTAAGTTCCGATAGAACTTTTAATTGTTATACCACAACGTTAATATTTTACCTTCTAGGAACGTACAAGAGGTTAAAAAACTATTAAAAAATATTATATAATAAAAAATATTGTTTAAATTATAAAGTATATTTCCATTAAGTTCCTTAAATTGCCTATAGCCAAATCCATGCTAAATAACCAGATATTATATGATAAGGAGGTAATGTTGGCATTGGCATTGTGCATTTACAAAATTACAAATAATTGTACTTAAACGTATTACGTGTAACAAACAAGTTGCTACATATGTGATTTAAGAAAATATTATTTCCTGAAATTATTTTATATATCTGTTTTAAAATTTGGTGCTAGTCAAAGTAACAAAATATTGATTATATGTTATACTCAGTGTAACTTCTCTTTATACTGTATAATAAATGAAGAGGAAAATAACAGTACCCAATCCTTAGGGAAAGAATGAGTCAAAACAAGCAGTTAAAAGCTCTCATATGGTTTAACATAATTCTAAATATTACAAGTGTATAAAATTATTACAAAATACTAAATACTTACGTACGTAGTACTTACATGTTATCAGATCACTATCAAGCACTTCAAAGTGATCAAATATAATCATCGCAATAGATGACTCGATAACTCGCTGACAATCGCTTATCAGCAACCTTCCAAATGACAACCATACATCAGAAACACGTACCATAATACATACATACGTAGTAAAACTCTAATATTATAGTTTACTGCAGTACACTAAGTTAAAATATAATATTAAAATAATTATGAATTGGTCTGGTCCACCAACCCGCACTTGGCCAGCGTGGTGGGCTATGACCTGATCCTCCTCGTATTAAAGCCCGTGCCCGTGCCCAGCAGTGGGACTTGAAAAAGAACTGTACACATACATGAACGTGTCTTAATATGATAGAAATGTCGTAAATTAATAAAACAAAAAACATAAGATAATCGATAATAAATCAAAATAAAGATATTTTACCTCTTATTTCGTATGTAAATAGAGTATAATTTATAATTGTAAAAACTACAAATAACATGAATTTTTAATCTGATTCCATATATTGAATACTATAAGTTTACAGATACAAGACCTATTAGATACTTTACAGTCAGGTATTCTCAACATGGCGCGGGTTTGACCCCTGAAGAAGGTCAAATACTGGTTTTTTGAAACAAATAACGATCTTCATATAAACTTACAAGCAGATACAGCATCATGGTACTATATCTTTAATAGGATTAGAAAATGTGTGCAAAAAGGTAATAAGAGATGGCAGCAAGTCCTGTCCATGTAGAGACGATAAGGATGGCCTATAGAATAAACTTTTTTTTTATTTCCATATTGCTTTTTAATAGGCTTTGAAGTTTACTTTTAAATGCTTTTCCTCGTAAGGCTTCTGTTTAGTCCGATTATATTCTGCTTAATAGGGAAAAAATAAAACTAGCACCATTCTTATACCTTATACGTGCTAGTCCACTCATAATTTCGCTAAAAAATCTATATGGTGTTTTGAACTCTAACGTACCTATATTTTCATTGGAAGTTGGAAGATAGTAGTCTATATCAAAATAGAAGAATATTCTGTAGATATATGAATTAAATTATTATTTTAAGCAAAAATAGTCTTTAAAAACTAATCCGTGTTCTATTGTAGAATAGTTAAAGCTAGTAAGACACGCCCACTACACTACTGCAGAGACTGTTTGGTTAGTAATAACGGTTTGTATCATCTGTGATCAAATTTCAACCAATTGTATCTGTCATACAACCACTAAGTTAAAAGTTCTTATATTCAAAAGATTAAGCACGGTGTTTTGTATATATTTACTCTATTTCACTTTCCATAATGGCAACACGCATTATGGAATGGATTTTCATAAATCTATCGCACTATAACTTTCAAATGATAATTGCCATCCGCTCTATTTAATATATAAAATTGGGGAAAACTTAATAACTTAGTGGAAAAATAATTCCCTATATACCGCTATTCAGTTATAAGCTGTATGTAAATCGATAAGTGTTGGAACAGTTCCAACGAAAATGCTTTCCTGGCTCACTGTGAGAGGGCACTCATCATGCAGACTAGGTCATTTTCTCACAATGCACTCCTTATCCAGCTTGCATTAGCTAAGTGCTACGCAGCCTTTTTGGTTAACGCTAGAATTATGTTGTTTTTCCAAAACTAGGTATTAGTTTTTGTATGTTATTCCGGTTGATACAAATAACCTGTTACTGAGAGATAGTGTTGCTCTATGTTAGGATTTATCAGAAGGAATAATTTTAGGAATGTATTAAGTATTTCTACATAAATATATAATAAACAATTTAAAAAAATATGCACTTTTTTTATAATAGGGATTGGGAAGTTCAAATTTGTGAGAACCTAACTTTAGGAACTCCCCAACACGAATTCTTGCGATATTGGCGAAAATAGAGAAAAGTGAGTAGTCTCTATAATTTTACTGTTCTTTAAACGCCCTAGCTATAGATAGGTGTTTAAATAAACCTTTTAAAGTATAAGATATGTAATAAGTCATTCACGCTCGCTTTGTCCAGAGCTGAACTACAACGCGTGTCCTTTAGTAACATTTTGCTCAAGAATATAGGAACGACTATACTGTACTTTTAGAAAGAAGAATTAACTAAAAAAATATTTTTTGCATTTATTTAGTTTACTTATTAATTTTGCATGAACTTTTTGCGTAGCAATATAAAATCACTAACTTCTTATGGCAACACTCAATATTCTATCTATTTACATGTACAGACCAACATATTTAAATTCACATATGTATATACAAAAACAATAGTTTTGTACTTCTAAATGTTATATTGACCACGTTTATTGACGCAATATACGAACGTAAGTCTTATGTCATTGCATATAGAATTTAAATATCAATGATTACGTTATATAAAATGAATGGCATTAGTATTCTGGATAGACACGTGTGTTCCAAATTCGGGCTAAGAACAGCCGGTTGGACGTCTTCTGCCATATACGGTGGAGAATTGTCGGAGTGTTAGTGACTTCGAGTCATACAAGGTGTACGTAATGGATACATGATGCAGTCTGGATATTACTGCGTAGCGACTGCAAATTGTATAAGATGAGAGCGGGTTCGACTCTCGCTGTGGACATTATAACAGAATTATGTCTTTTTTGCTAATGGAATACTTTCTGATCTTTGGCTAACACACTAGCCAAAAAGTAGAAAGTAGGCACTTTTTGCGTAGTACTAATATTATAAATCAAATATGTTTGTTGATGCTGTTTGTTTGTTGATGTTTCTTGGTTTAACAATGGAACAATAAATCTAAAGACTTCAATGCAAATTGACTTTCATTAGCTTCACTACCATAGAAATTAATTTTCGATCATCGTTTATTGTCATTATTATTTTACCTACGTTTATCTATCAGATTAGAAACGTTGTAAGTGAAAGCGCTAAGATAGTAAAAAAATTGATACCTTCGACCTGATCTTGCCGAGCCTGGAGGGTGAGAAGGTGGATAATGGAACTCTTCAACGGCTAAAAGAAAACCTTTGAGTTTGGCCTCATATGATTTGTTTTGGCGAGTACAATACGAAACTCTTAGCCAAAATCCTTTTTTTTTTTTAAATATAAAATTTAGAAATAATTTATGGTCAGAACAGTGATATATGCGATATTTTATCTGAGTGCATCAAGTTTTGGATATTATTTCGTCCCAAAAAAAATCCTTAAGGTCACCAGCACCTATACAATATATTAATCATCATTAGTAACTGGCCTCAGTAGACGAGTGTTATCTTTTAGCTGACATCACTTCCCTCATCAGTCTGCCGTCTGCTTAGTAACACTCAGTAACTTTGTTATCCTGTTACGTTATACTATTAAAATATTAATGTTAGTTATTTATGTATACTACAATTTATTTATTTTTGTTCTATCTATATATACCTCAAAATTTTGTACAAACAGTACCCGCGGTTTGGCCCGCATTCAAACTTCTGATATCAACATCATTTTACAATAATGTATGGAAGTCTGCCCGATTTGTTGACATTTACGATTATTGCTCCGCTCTCTTGGGTAGAAGCATAATGATATATAGCCTATATCCTTCCTCAATAAACGGGCTATTTAATGCAAAAAGAATTTTTCAAATTGGATTCTTAGTTCCTGAGGTTAGCGCGTTCAAACAAACAAATTGTTTCTCAATAATATGAGTATAGATTTCCATAGTAGGTAGGTACGTTATATAACCAATAAGAATACAGCGTGTAATATAACTGATGTAGCTATCGATCTAAGGTTGTACACGGCTCGAGCCATATCTATTATCTATCGATTTAACCCTCATGTACATATACATGTACATAATATATGTTCAGAAACTTTTTGTAGCTCTAAATCCAATCTAAATTATTTATTACTTAAAATGTTCATTTTACAGATTTTTTGCATATATATATATACTAAGTACTATCAATATTTTTTCTTCGAACGAAATAAGTATTTCCTTCGTCGTACTTATTCGAATAGTTCTAACTTTCATTACGTATAAACAATAAACATATGTTAAAACACATAAAACTCCTATTCTCTTTATTACTTGACCAAATTAAGCTTCCACAAGAAGACATTTTACGATACAATATGAAATAACATAACAATAACGAAATACAAACATGATTGTCATATATAATTTGCGTTTTCTATTTTCGACATCGATTATAGACAGACAATTTCTATAAGGGGGCTAATTTTTCACAAGCATTCTACTTAAAGTTCATTCACAGTGCGTAGACTCAGAAGACCGGATGTAGGTCTATTTAACATTTGAATACCACTTGGCCGGCATTTGCCGATGTAGATAGCCTAACCGATTGTGCGGATTATGGCAATCAACGCTTCGCTTACGTGCAGTGCAACGCGTCGGTTTTATCATTACAACTATATTGATTGATCGTAAAATAATGGATTTGGTTATATTTAAATAATTTATAGATATAAAGATTTTAAATCTATGATTGATTAGTATTTAGTCTGCATTTACAAAGCTAATATATAAAAATATTAAAATTAAACAGAACAAAGAAGTGCTTTGTAAATTATCAAGTACTCCGAAAAAGATTAAGAATCTTCATTTCTATTTATTTATGTGTGTGACGTTATTGTGACAATTCAAATTACTAACATCTTTATAGAATAACTCGTAATTCTGTTATTAATAACATATTTTAAATAACCAATTAAGGTCTAGAATATAAAGAAAACATACAAATTATAATATAAAGTTCAAGTAACATTTGCCAAAAACAGTGAGTAATCAGTAGGTAGCTCGCATTCGTTGGGCTTCGGTGAATTTTAATTAATGTTGAATTATAATCAATTTTGGCAAAAGAGCCACTTTATTATTCTACTCCATGTTGTCAGGAAATATCAACTTACTCATTCACTTATATAATTTTACTTTTAGTTTCTTATATTTTTAATTTAGAGAATAACTAAATATATATTAAAAGTTTTAGTATTGTAGAAGTCAAAGATTGTGCTTGTAATAATAAGGTTATATTTTTTTACTTATAATCATCAAAATTAGGCAAAAGGTTATCTATCTAATAACACTATACAACAATAACATTATTATTATTTGCTTGATTATACCGTATTAAGACCTACTATGTCTATTGCGTTTATTTATGTCATACTAGCATTGCCCGCAGCTCCGCCCATGTTCAGTAGACCAAAAATCAAATTCTTGGGTTTTAACATATTAGTATATTCTTACATTGCGGTTTTTGTATTTTTTCTCAGAAATGAGATATTTTTCCGCGGTAAAAAGTATCTTATATGTTGACCCGGCTAACCAGCTATCACCATACCAAATTTCATCAAAATCCCTCCAGTGGTGTTTCTGTGATGCGGCAACAAACAGACAAAAATTCTAAAAACTATAGATTCAGCCTCTGTATCGATAATAATGTTTATTTCAATTAGATTTTCCAAAAAATATTTAATGTACAGATTCGGCTTAGTTACAATTTTATTATATGTGTAGATTTAGACCTACTATGTCTATCGCGTTTATATCTTGTCATATACCTATCGTACATTACTTCGCACTCTCAAGTAAAATGTAACTAAAACGTGATAAAATATAAATGCTACACACGTTTCTGCCAAAAAATGAATTCCTAACCACAAAAATGTAACAATGCATTGATTTCGACAATTTTATGGTTCTTTCCCCTCCAATAAGCTACACGATCAATACCTACTGTGCGTTCCATAATATAGTATACAGATAGAAATAACGGCTATTGTCGTTTAAATTTAATGTATTAGAGTACATTGAATGTTCTTGTTGAAAATAAACTAAGTTCGCCGGCCGAGATGGAGCGTGACTCATCTCAGACTACACGCATATTTATGCTATGTAGTGGTGTGATAGACTTTTAACTAAGTATGTGGTCATATAATCAATCCTATTATAAAATATTACGTTCCGTTACTTTAGTGCGGGCCTTAACTCCAAAACATTTTTTTTAAATACTAATATCTCATGATAATTGAATGGATTGTAATCTATACATGTAATAAAATTGTAACTAAGTCGAATCTGTACATTGAATATTTTTTGAAAAATCTAATTGAAATAGACATTATTATCGATACAGAGTCCGATTCTATAGTTTTTAGAATTTTTGTCTGTCTGTCTGTCTGTTACCGTATCACAGAAAATGATACTATATATATTTTAGCAAAATAACTTACTAAATAAGGCACAAAAACTATTAAAAAATTTTATTTGGTTATTGGTCATTTGAACGCGGGCGGAGCCGCGGGCACTGCTAGTACGAAATAAAACTTTATGTGAGGAATCAATCATTTCTCAAGTATACCTAAGGTTTGGACACTTTTCATACGCACGAGGCATTTACATTAGCACACTTATTTTTACCTAGATAAGAACCAGGGTAAAGCAATTTCAACAAGTATTATGTCGTAACCCCATTCGCTATATAGCTGAGTAGTTTACAATGTGTTTAATGTTTTTAACAAGCTATTTCGCCATCGCATGTGGTTTCATATAACGCGATGTGACGCTGTAATTAATAAAGTCATATTTTCTATATGTATAAAACCTTGTTAATTTAACCGTTAAACAATTCCTAGTATGTGATACCGCTCTGTGACTACGATAAAATAAATTCTTATATTGTAAATTTCCTACAACATCCCATAAATATTATAAATGCGAAAGTTTTAGAGGGATGTAAAGTATGTTTGTTACTCAATCACGCCAGAACATATAGTATGAAATAGCACATAGGTTACTTTCATCCCGGAAAAATGTACGGTTCCCGTGGGATATCCATACTCACTGTTAAAAAGCACCTATAGGGACGAAGCCGAGCGAAGCGAAGCGCTAATATTACATAAATGTTGGCGTATATTACCTATTTTAATACTAAAATATCTTTTCATACAAAAAACTGCATCTAAACTTTTCAGAACTTTGCCTTATCATATACAGAGCGCAACATTATCATATTAACTTATTGTTGATAATCGCTAATACGCCGGCGTGTCAATTAACAATTAATTTCCCGGAAATTCGCACGGAGGCGTAGTGCCCACACAAATATTATCTATGTAATCTATCCTAGACCTGAGGAAAATGCAGTAAAATATTTATAATAGCTTTAAGTAAATAATTAGTCTTAGCTGCTAACGAGAATGAAGGATAATTGACTTAATCTCTTTGTTCGGTCATCTTCATTAGTGGCGGCTTGCTACATTCCGGGCCACAGAATGTATAGACACAGTTAAATTAATTTACATATTCATTTCGACTTTGCCTAAAAATGCAAATTGATATATTTTTATTATATAGCTAACTAGCGACTTGTCCTGGTTTTGCTAATGTTTATTTAGTTTTCTCAATAAAATATGATTTTATTGTGCTTATAAGAATGTTTTTAACGCTTTAAACGGTCTGACGTATTCATAATTCACGCTAATGTTATCGATTTGATTGATATTCGGAACGGAGATAACTTAACGTAAATAGTTAAGTGAACGAAGTCGAGTGTAAAAATCAGAATTCGGATGTTACATGCAATAGCATATTAAAGTGAAATATCTCTTTGATTATTATTTATTTATTTAATTTTTATTTATTTATTTATTTTTTTATTTATTTATTTATTTATTTATTCATTCATTCATTTATGTACCAGAAAAAAAACAGAAGTGAAAACATGTGTACCAAGGGTAAAAAGGAAGACTTATCTCTTTAAGAGATCTCTACCAGAAACCAAAATTTATCGTTAAATCAAAAGTCGTAAGTTATAGTAATCTTATAAATTATTAATGAACGGCCTTTTCATGTTTCTAATTGTAGCAATAAAGTAAAAAATCAACAAATGGTTTATTTATTAACAAATACACGCATTTAACGATGTATTGAATATAATTGTACCAACGCGATGTAATGAGTACAAAAACTCACCTTCGTGTTGCAACGAAATCGTGACGCGACACTGTTTTTTATCCCCATCACTTTTTCCGGCAACACGACCATGAAGTAATCATAGTATTCTAATCTTAAATTTTTCTTGCAATAATAAATGACTAGTGACAAAATAAAAATATTTTGTTGACGCCGGGGAATCCCATCATGGGGACCCTGCCGGCCGTCATAACAGGCAGGGTACTGTGAGACTCCTGCTCACTAAAACCCACAGCGGAACCCGTCGCCGCAGTGCAATGGGGTGTTGCAGGATCGCTTGCGCACACACTACAACAGACTATTGGACAAACCTTGCTTCACTCCATCCGAACCCCCTGTGAGGCCTTCTGTTATACATTCTCCTTCTCCTTATCCAGCGCTATATGAAGGTCGACATGGGGAGTCCTTTAGTTATTTTGCAATATTTTAAATAAAACTATCTTTTCGGATTATTTCGCAGATTTATTATGGTTTTTGTAAAATTGTGGGTACGCACTGCCTGTAACAAGTATTATATGACTAAAGCCTAAGTCTCTACCGTGACCATGATTGCTGTAAAGCATTCGAAACGTCGGGAACCAAAAATCATAATAAATCCGCGAAATAATCCGAAAAGATAAAATGTCAAATATTCGCGTAAATCTAAAAAAAATATTAGGTATATGTACTGTGTAAATCATAAATTTCCTACTGGAATTACTGACGTTAATGTTTAATTCGCATTTCTGACTCTAAAGTTAACTTTTACACACTTTAAACTTTACCCCTTGATAATATGTATAAGGGTAGAAATAAAGCACAAAAGTAATTTTTACACCAGAATGAATAAGAAATCCATTGTGTCACATAATTATTATTCGAAAGTGACTACAAAATTCAATAACATACAATAAAAAATACGGCCAAAACATTTTTTATATAAAAGTATCATTAGATTCTTAGAAAAAAAACGTGACAAGATTAACTTATCTGACTCTCACTGTCAGATTAGAAGTTTATTTGCATGTATTTGATGATGTATTGTAAGATTGGTACAAGGTTGTGTTTTGTTTGAATATATTTTTTTTTAAATATAAAAATAACGGTGAGTAATAATGAAAATATCAAATTTAAAGAATATGTAGAGTCCAAATTATGTATATATAAGTATCTATAAGTTAAAATGATAGATATAATTTTTATTACGCAAAAATCCTACAAATAAATTACTTCTAAAATTTTTGCAATTTTTGACTAAGTTCAGAAATTACGAACCTACATAATAATTTCTATTGTATCTTGGTGTATATATTAATACGCGATATTTTCGCCAATAATAAACAAACTTTCATAATTATCTTTTTATTATGAAACCAACCTCGTACTTAATGCTAAGATATAATATATGTACAATTATTTTATGACAGCCATACTCTCTATGACAATCATTACCCAGTATAATTAATATTACCTTGCGAGTGTACGCTGTTGAGAGTTGAGACCTCACAGTATATACTAAGGTCATTCCAATATCGTTGGGAAATGCTTTGACCCTAACCTTTACTAAGTAGTAAATACTAAATAGTCATTCCAACCAACAAATATAAACTGTTATTTTTTTTAAAAATAGCTTTTTTTTCTTGTATATACATACGAGTGTATGTATATATATATATATATATATATATATATATATATATATATATATGAGTATGGCAATAAGTATTAATTCAATTATAAATGTAGTTTTTGAGAAATATAATCTATACTTGATGTCTGCTCTAAGTTAGTTAAAAAAGAATAATTTTCTGTAAATATTAATACATAATAAGAAAGTTAACCTTTAACTACAGTAAGAAATGGCACATTCGGCCCTCACCCTCTGTACACTCACGGCCCACTCCACGCTAAATATAATTTACGCTTGGCTGGATGGGAAAAGGCAATAAGAGACGAGTAGATACTTCATTCTGAGATATTACTTTATAATATTCATTTACTCTATACATATAATAAAATTGTAACTAAGCCGAATCTGTGCATTAAATATTTTTTGGAAAATCTTATTTAAATAAACATTATACAGAGGCCGAATCCATAGTTTTTAGAATTTTTGTCACCATCATCATGACCACTGGAGGGATTTTGATGAAATTTGGTATGGTGATAGCTGGTTATCCGGGTCAACATATAGGATACTTTTTACCGCGGTAAAATATCTCATTTCTGAAAAATATACAAAAACTGCAATATAAGAGTGTAAGAGTACCTATACTAATATGTAAAACCTAAGAATTTGGTTTTTAGCCATCTGAACGCGGGCGGAGCCGCGGGCAATGCTAGTTATGGTATAAATATAGTGTATTATTAATACGCAGACGAAGTTTTGTTAGTATTTGATAAGTACAATATTGATTCTATTTCCTTATAGGTATACATTTTTTCGCATGCTTTATGTATGATCTGAACATCTTTACTAATATTATTACGAGTAATATGAAAGAGCGTTTGGTAATTTCTTAGTACATAATTGTCTTAGACAGCATTGGTTTAATGAACCCGTGTGTGATTTTATGTACAAATTTTATGTATATATATATTAAATTTTGTATATATTTAATAATTTTATATATATTAAATTTTGTTTATGGGCAGGAGAGTGTCGCCACGATTTATTCTTTACATTCAGTTGTTCTCGTATGCGTTGTAGTTGGAAAGTATGGAGTATGATTGTTAGAAGCTAACGTAAGCGAATGTTAGTTGTGTAATCGATATAACCAATATTTTACTTTAAAATGTACATAACTTAAAAAATATTTTAAATGACAATAAAAGTCAGAAATCTTGTCAGAATATCTTATGTTTAAAGTTTAAACTCTCAATAGTGCATTATAACGAAATCGACATACATCGCGAGGTACAAGTACTTAATGTTCCTTATAAGCAAAATAATCTTGCGGTAACGGTAGAAAGCTATTTTCTTCCACTAATAGTTTAACTCAGTCTTCATATTTGAAATATGAGAGAAAATAATATTAATTAAGTCTCCATAATTTATCTAACGATTTCGCTTTAATGATAGGATCATAAATGATATCTTGCTAACTGTTTAGTAATCGTTCAATGCTACTTTTACTGTTATTAGACGGACGGACTAATAAAATGATTAATTTAAATATAAGCATTTATTATTACATCTATGTGATTAAGAACAAAAAGGGGTGTCAAAAACATTTAAGTATTGAAAAGTACTAGATAGAGCTTTCCTCAATTAAATATAAATGTATATATTAAATACTTCATTACATCGTGGACCAGATTTCTCTCATAGAAAGTTTTATCTTTCGTTGCATAGTTACGAGTAAAGCTAAAAAATGAACTGTACAAATAAAGCCCTAAATAAATGGAAATCGAAAATGACATATTTTTTCCGTATAATGCCCACATTTGGATACATTTGAATGCATTTCCTTCACCGATCAAATTAAAACAAGAATATATTATGAGCAACAAAGTCAACATTCCATTCAAGCAAGAGTTCCCATAGCAAACCCGTTATTTCTTTCATTTTTCATGCGGATTCCAAACGAGTACGAACACCTGACAGTAATAATTATTTTTATAGCGAATTTGATATTTAACTTTTTGATGCAGCAGTCATAATATTTGTCTCTTTGTCGCCTAGTGTGGGTTCAAATCCCGCTTACGGCAAATGTTTCTTTATTATAAATATTTTACATCATCTCAGAACATTTGGATATATTTTTCAGTACATATGTATGTGTGTATCCCTCAAGGGAACTTCTAAATTATGAATTAAATATATTATTTAGAGCTTAAATGAAAATATGAATATTTTGTTAGCTATTAGAAATGGCAAGTGTATCAAGGACAGCTCTCACAAGGTGACCCGAATGCCGTCGTGCCTTCGACTCCGAGTCGAACGCAAGGTCGCGGAATAAGGCTTTGCTCATACTCGAATGTTTGTTGTCAAATTAAGCGGCACAAAATCTTTAAATTAAAATTATTCGTGACACTATTATATATAAGTACTAAGTACTACAATATACGAGTAAAAGCTATTGAGTATTGGCATTGCGCTTAACGTTAAGGACTAAACCACAACTTAAGAAAAATCTGTGTATTGAATTCATACTTATCTTTTTATATTGAAGGCAAATTACGTAAACAAATAAATACATCTAAGAAAAATTAATTTTCATGATAAAAAATTACAAAGGAGTAAAAAAGGCATATGCTTGCATTAACAGATTCATGTACCTATAAATTCAATATTTCGTAGTTAACTCAAGGATAATGAAGGTTTTATATGTTTAATAACAGCTCTCGTATTCGTTCCTGCCCTAATTTCAATAAAAACGTGACTTGATCGATCAGTCTTGCAAATTCTGATATTAAATTCTATTTATTAGCATTGATGTCATTCATTGTCTGAACGACCTTTCCCAACTAATTGTTATGATAAAAAAAACTATCGATTTAAGAATTAATTACTTTCATTTCGCTTTTGGCACGAAATCTATGATTTGATGAAGATATATTGAGAAAACGTTTGCTTGAAAACTATCAATTTAATCCAATATTATGTATTCTTTTAGCTTTTTTTGCTAACATGCTCTATGAAAATTACTTGCGAAAAGATTATAATTTTTAAAAGAGAACTACATGGATGTTTTTAAAGAGAGTTACATTTTTAAATTTTATAAAAATGTAATAAGATCCCAAAACAATTATTTTGACATTAATATAGTAAAAGTATATTTTGTTTTGTTTAAAGAATTTTTAGTCTATCTATACATATAATAAAATTGTACCTAAGCCGAATCTGCACTTTAAATATTTTTTGGAAAATCTTTATATATATAATTCTTCTGTGAGTGTGTATGTCACTGAACTTCTCTCAAACGACTGGACCGATTTTGATGAAATTTTTTCTGTGTGTTCAAGGGGATCTGGGAATGGTTTAGATTTACAATTTTGTCCAAAAAGTTTGAAATTTTCAAATTAAAGACGTGTAGACAGGACAACGTCTGTCGGGTCCGCTAGTAATAGTATATATTTTAAATAATATTTATTTTAAAATTAAGCTTTATTTAAAAAAAAATATGGTTATTGATCAACCTCTAGGCCGTCTTGTAGTATAATTAAATATATCTAATAGAATTTTCTTTTACTTTCCAGGGTCGACGGACGTGGAAATGCCATCGTCACTGCTCCACTCCATACAAAATCAGATGCAGAGCAAGGGCGGGTACGAAATGGCTTATGGTGTTAAGGTGAGATATATAAAGGTTTTTTTTATTAAATTTAACATCTAAGATAATCTTTAAAGTGTTTGTCTAATAACTCTCTTATTATTTTAATGTTGAATGTTGATAAGAAGATGTTTGTCAAGATGTTTATTATTTTTTACACATATTGTCTTATAATTTGATTTAAACTGTACTTAATTATAAATACGAAAATATATTTGTAGGTTTGTCTTTTTAATTTACAACAACAGAATTGCGATAGGACGGTGTTTTAATATAGTACTATTGTATAGGATGTACTGATAGATTTTGGTAGGATATTAACAAATTGATATAAGACACTAAGATAGGACGTGTATCTAGCTAGCAATACACACTAAATACAGTACCTAAACACTATTGAGTCAATTCTTGCTAATGCGAATCCCTCCACGTACATAGCAAGTTCTATTTTCTCAGCTACAACAAATCTAAAATTTAGAATAATAATAATAAAATATCAGCAGTACAGTAGATGTACTGCGCCGACCCCAAGTGATTGGGAAATTGGCAGGGAGAAGAATAATAAAATGAATATCTAAATAATTGTAGAGAATTAACATTGATATATGTATCTTTAACGCTATGATTTTCACCTTCCAGGTTTACTGAGAACGGCGGCCCTTGTCCAAAGACGCTAGTGAAAACGAGTGAATTTTGATTATTATGATCTTAATATGTATTTATTAAAGAATGCCTAGTTTTAAGCTTAATTTACGTTTTGTATAGAGAGTCACACCGGAGTTAAATGTATATGAGTTACCTAAAGGCAAGTAATGCGCGCACAGAGCTGTCCTTTACCAAATAAATACGATAAGTTCTTGAACGACAGTTTTCTATTTATAAGTTATCAAAATTATGACCACTATGGTGCTTTAAGGAAATATTTAGATTTGATTTAATTCAAACAACACTCGCGTATTATGTCTCAAAAAGCATTTACATACTAAAATGTACGTAACTAAAATTTTATTTTTTAATTGTACAATTCAAATCGTCCTATACACCCTATTAAAATAGATTAGTATAAATAAATATAATTAAATTAATATTTGTGAATTTTGTAGCGTTTTATGCTCAATAGCCAAAATTATGATTATTCTATTTAAATTATGCACGTTTATATCGTAACATTAGTTTATGTACCAAAACGTAAGCAAACTATCAAAATCTAGGACTTTAACAGAAATATATAACGGTTTTTTACAATGACATTTATTCCCCTATTATTATGAACGAATGAATGGGTATTGTGTGAACTCTCTCAAGACAAATGAGTGCCCCTACACAATAAGGTGCTATATACTGTTTTCGAGCGTTATTAAGTGCCGATTTGAGACCGACCGAGAAGGACTGCTATACTTTCTAATCATAATAGAATAATCTATACATATAATAAAATTGTAACTAAGCCGAATCTGTACATTAAATATTTTTTGGAAAATCTTATTGAAATAAACATTATTATCGATACAGAGGCCGAATCTATAGTTTTTAGAATTTTTGTGTCTTTCTGTTACCGCATCATAGAAAAATCACTGGAGGGATTTTGATGAAATTTGGTATAGTGATAGCTGGTTATCCGGGTCAACATACAGGATACTTTTCACCGCGTGAAAATGTCTGTTTCTGAGAAAAAATACAGAAACTGCAATGTAAGAGTATACTAATATGTAAAACCTAAGAATTTGGTTTTTAGTCATCTGAACGCGGGCGGAGCCGCAGTCAATGCTAGTAATAGAATAATAATATTACTATTGCTGTTAATAAGTGAACGACTGTGCCTTTGCGGCCTTCGTAAGGGATGCAGTAAAATGTTCAATATATTAATAAGGTCGATAGTTACGTATGGTCGTGTAAATGTTATTATAAAATATTAATATAAACAAATATCAAGTGTTGAATTCAGAATTATATGACGTTTACAGTACACTTAATGGAAACTAAAGTAAAAAGTGTAAACTGTAATAGAAGAAATCTTGTCTTTCTTAGCATAAAAGGCATGTTTAAAGTAAGGAAATAGCTCTAATTATAATTTGTTTTGTAATAAACGATAGAAAAGCCAATTGTAATCAAATATTCATAAGAGTCCTGTTACACTCGTAGTATTGTGTGATTTGTAATATAAAAAAGGGTGACAAGTCACTATTTTCTCTCTTACTCCTTCTTAATAGCGAAACCTGTATCAAGAATTTCGATATAATCACAATATAATGTCGCCAAAAATTGTCCATTTTAATTTTTATTATTTTGATATATCCATTGTCACTCTCACAATTATGACGAATCTAACGACATCTCTCAAGCTAAAATCGATCAAGCCGGGGATACAGAGCGTGCCAAATATATATACATACATACACTCGAATAACATAACCCTCCTTCTGGCGCAGTCGGGTAAAAGCTTCTTATTATCTGTAAATGGTATATTTAAAGGCTCTTCGGAACTCTTGATACATAAGATTCCTTTCAAATGTAGGTTATAATAAGACCGTGTGAGTTTGAAACTTAGTCGAAGTATTCTCATGTATATAATAAGGTGTTTGTACTGTATCTTCCACGTACGTAATTTGTCATCTGGATGCTAGTAATTAAATTCTTAAGCTTTAAGCTATTTCGGGAAAACTTATATATAAAATTATAAGACCCTACAAATGGCTTTTAATTTTTTTAGTGTTTACTTAAAAAATATGCTGTAAGAATTTAATTAGTAGTGCCTGTTTATTGTTGTTTACTTTAGGTCTTCATGCCCGAACCTTTTTGGGCATACGAATGACAATGATTACACACGACGGTAGATTATTAATATTCATAGAGTTTTGTATCTATTTATATCCATCCAATTAGGTTTAGACAATCTGTTGAAAATTTTGTCATTTTATTGTTAAAACGACAAAGTTAAATGTAATTCATAGTTATTTATATACATTGTAAATCAATATTCTTTTTGGAAATACGATTTGTGGAAAGATTTTTGTGTTTTATTTCCTACTGCAGGTCATCAATCTATTGAAAAACAAAAAAATATTTTAATCCATCACCCATAAGGCTTTGGTGCAAACTTTTATAGAATAAAACACCACATCACTTCAAAAATATTTATTTGAAAATATAAACAGAAACATTAGCGTCAAAAAATTCAACAATTCATCAAAAAGTTAAAACTTAAAATTTAACAAATAATAGCCTAATTTATACAAAAAAATTACAGATTAATTAAACAAAATGCACGTGTATTTTTTACATAATATTTCGAATATTAATTATCTCGCGCATTATCGTTTTCTGTGCCTGTGTTCCGAGCGGGCGCCACTGGGCTTAGATTTCTCTTTATATCTCGAATCGTCTGAAAATAATTTCATAGTAATTGACATTAATAAATAAAGCAGAATAATTTTAAGTTGTTAAAGTTCAGAAAATAATATCCTTACAATATATTTATACTAAGTATTCTAAGTTACTTCACTTTG
The DNA here is from genome assembly GCA_951806755.1 of Brenthis hecate. Lineage (NCBI taxonomy): Eukaryota > Metazoa > Arthropoda > Insecta > Lepidoptera > Nymphalidae > Brenthis > Brenthis hecate. Next base: position 1,177,167 of record OX638278.1, read on the forward strand.
GACAATGAAAATTTCGTAAAAGGCGGAAAGTATGCCAACACTATTGAAATATTTAGCACCAACCAATAACTCACATTTGATTTTTTTAGGTTCTTAATTTGTATGTTCAGTCATTACTGAATTATAATTCAAAATTTGTGCGACACATCATATAAAGTCAATGAATCAAGTAGATTGAATACCTGCATAATTAAAGTTACCTTTTAGAACTCTTATTAGTTGCTCATGACAGTCTATTCTGTAGGAGGCTCAAATCCTGCGCAGGATTGAAACATGTGATGAAATGAATCCTTTTACTCACCACGATCTCTATCCTTGTGTCGATGCCGTCTATCCCTGGATCCTCGTGAATCCGGTGAAGATCTCCGCCTAGGGGACTCTGGCTGACCTTCGCCCGTCCACCACCACGCTGGTGGTGCCGAGACCCGAGATCTTAACGGGGAACCCCCTGGGTATCCAGGTGGAATTGGTGGCATCTACATACATACATGGAGGAGTAAATTTTAGACGATCGAGAGTGATCCGATACTGAAAATTCTTTTACTAATAGGAAGCTATATATTACTGCTGAGTGCTATACGTATTTTATTATTCCAATAAAAATGTGTTTACTATTAGAAATCGTAAAAACTTTAATTGAATGCGAAAAATAAGTAACTGGTCGTGCGCTGCCTAAACGGTTTGAAATAAAGCAATAAAATGTACAACAAAGACACCTAGGGGCTTATTTTAAAGTTATTTTGATATTTTTATTACATAAAATTAGTAAAGACAATACATACAGGTGGATAATTATATGGCATTCGATAATGCGGGGCGGCGGGCGGGCCTTCGCCCTCTGCGCACACAAGCGGCGGCGCCGCCATACGTGTTGGACTTTCTGATGTCGCCAACTGACATATTAAAGTTTAATCAACATTTATAATTATAGATATTTTAATATATTTTGTGCTTTTTAAACTTTTAAAGCACAATATAGATATGACAAAGATTTTCGTTTTTCTTTTATTTCTATGCGTAGTACTATATACATAAAAATATGTTACTCAGGCCTTTAGTGTCTACCTGTGGTACTGATATTTATATTCCGATTTTAATAATAATAATAATTTTTAATATTAGTTACCTACCTATAACCAGTAGACTATTTCAGTTCTAAGCCCGAACGTTCAATAAAAGTAACTGGACGAGAGGTTTTTTTTGTACAATCGTGTTTTTTCGAAAAATATATAAAATAATATTTTTTTTGTAGGTGTCTTCTACATAGATAAACTTAAAAAGTAAAACCTTATCTAAATACAAAATTTGATCCAAATCGTTTGAGTTGTTTCTAAGATATATATATATATATATATATATATATATATATATATATATATATATATATATATATATATATATATATATATATACATATATATATATACATATATATATATATACATATATAGGCTGCAGTTTAGAATAGGGGACGTGGCCCCTGGCGGAGTGGGTGGTATTTCTGGATAGGGGACGTGATAGGGAGTCGAAATGTTAAATAAAATTTTTTAATACAACAAAGGAGTCAAAAGTTATTGAGACTTAAAGTTATAACATTTCCATACATTATTTTGACATTACTACCATTTAGACACTTGGAGTCAAAACGTCACTTTCAATTGTCAAAATAATCTCCAGATGATAGTCTTTATTTGTACTTTGCGTGAAATTCGAATTTTCTAGTTTTCTAGTCATTTATGGCACTCGCCGGCCGCTACCGCGGCACGCTCGCTTCGCTCGCTCGGCTCGTGCGTTGTGGCAACTGTTCTAACCTAACCTAACCAAGATATGAGGAATAATAAATAAATAATCTTAAATGTTCTAACCTAACCTAACCCAGATATGAGGAATAATAAATAAATAATCTTAAATGTTCTAACCTAACCTAACCCAGATATGAGGAATAATAAATAAATAATCTTAAATGTTCTAACCTAACCTAACCAAGATATGACGAATAATCAAATATAATCTGTTGTCATTTAAGCGGTAATATAAAACAAAGTGTCAGTTTTGCTTTTGTCAAAATGTAAGATCGTTTTGTTTGTGTTGTGAAATTATTAAAATATTAAATACAATAAAGCATTAATTGTTGTGAAAATGTGTAATGTACATAAAAAAGGATGCGTACTATTCGTTAAAGGTATGTTTATCTGTTGTAATCACTTATTTAGGTAAAGAAATGTATGGAAATGTGTTAGATATGTTATAACTTGTAAGTCTCAATAACTTTTTACTCGTACGTTTCCTCCAAATATTTTTAATATATTTTGACTCTCTGTCACCTCCCCTATCTAAAAATACCACCCACTCCGAATGGTGGTAAAGAAATATATGAAAATGTATGGAAATGTTGTAACTTTAAGTCTCAATAACTTTTTACTCATACGTTCGCGGACAATTTTTATTTAACATTTCGACTCCCTATCACGTCCCTTATCCAGAAATACCACCCACTCCGCTAGGGGCAAAGTCCCCAATACTGAATTTGTGCCCATATATATATATATATATATATATATATATATATATATATATATATATATATATATATATATATATAGGTATAAGAATTGCTCATTCTAAGATGAAACACTATGTGGGAGTAATTTACATACGAGTAAATAATTAAAAAATACAAAACTAACACTACTGAATAGAATGTAACCTGTTGCTTTAAGTTGTTAAAGTCGTTGCTCATATCTCTGTATCGCTGTAAACACTCCTGCCACATATTAGCCATTTCAGTCATTTCCGAGCGCTGTTTATTTATTTCCTCCTAACGGACAATTATTATATCTTACAGACATATATAAAACAAGCAATATGATATTAAAATTTTCAACAAAATATTGTTAAATTACGAATGTTTAAGAGTAAAAATGGTAATACAACTATATAATTAAAAATGAAATTATCTGCATTTCTATGAAGGTTTAAATCGAGTTCCTAATACCATCATAGCTACTTTATGGCAAAAAAAAGAAAAGATAAGATAGACGGCGAAGGCAAATGCTATAAAAACATAATATGACAGACATTAACCGCACTCTGTAATACAGGCTCGACCTAGTACAGTCGGCAGCGATATTAAGTTAAATAAGCTTTACGTCGCGTTGTCATTTAAAGATCATATTGTAATTAGCTTAGTCTAATAAAGTAACTTGTGCCAATAAAGTTTTTATTATTATACTAGCAGTACCCGCCGCTTCGTCCGCGTTCAAATTACTAAATAACAAACTGACACACCAACATCAGCGCCACCTACCTGGTCCAATTGTGTTTTTAAACCGTCCAGGGCCCCATTGAAAATTACACACAAAATTTCATCCAAATCGGTCCAGTCCTTTAGGAGGAGTAAGGTGACAAACACACGTGCAGAAGAATTATATATATACGAATATAAATATGTTCACCATAAGCCTGGCGTCGGTGTCGCCCACGTCCCTCGCGACCGTCTCATAGCGACGCATACACTCGCGCCACAGACGCAACTGAGCCGCGGCCGAGTCGCGCATACTCGCTGCTGTTTCCTACATAATATCATTATCAACTCAAATGCTAATATATTGTTAACCGATTTCTAAAAAGAAATAGGTTCTCAATTCGTCGCAATCTTTCTTTTTTTATGTATGTTCACCGATTAATCGAAGACGCCTGAACCGATTTGGAAAATTCTTTTTTGTTTTAAAGGACAGAAGATATTTTCGAAGTTGGTGCCAGCCGACAATACTTTAAGATATGAATATCTAATAGGTAAATATGACAAGGTATGAACTCTAATTATAGTTAAAATATTATACTTAGATACATCAATTTGTGATGTATTTTACGTATCGAAATAGATTTGCTTTGCATCGGCTAACACCGACTTCGAAAATATCTGATTAGGTATCTAGAATCTACATATCCTAAATGAAAACCCCCGTATAGTTATTTTTTATATCTTAGTGCTTGGAAGTCGGTTTTTATTTTTTAAGGTCTTATCATAACTAATTTTTGGTTTCTTGTGCAATTAACTACTCGGCTAAATCCTGGCTCTGTCTGGCTGTTTTAATTAATTCGACAATACTGTTTCACGTATAAGCACACTTAAATTCATTTGTAAATTTGAAATGGCTGAATGTCTTAAAAATTAGTCTTCGACCTTACTCTCATATTATATCATTACAAAATATACTGACAATTTGTTTGGGCTTACAGTGCGGCGGTTTGATCTACCAAATTTATGAATCAGTAAAAACAAGTCATTAAAATTATATTTCTTATAAAACTCTTAACATTCTCGGACAAACAACGCAGAGCCTAAGAAGCCGCTTGCGCAGAATTTAAGTAGTACAAAATGTTGGTATTTATAACGATCTGAGCACCAAAGATCTAATGTGGTTAAACTAGGGTGAAATTTTGTACGGGTGTTGGAATTATGAAAATACCATCGGATTCACTGCTTGCATAGAAGAACAAGAAAGTGGAATATTATTTTGTGAAATATAGCCTTACATTGGTTTTATCTGTTCCTTGAACTTGCGAAACTCCTTTGAAACAACGCATCAATTCTTTCCATAATTTCATCATTTTGTCCATAGCCTCTCGTTGTTCTGAGATTTCTTGCTACACAAACAAAAGAATATGAGAACTTTCATATTAATATTTTACGTATAATCTAGTAACATTCGCGAGACTTACTTTAACAACACGTAAATAATTACTTCTTCCACTAACAGTACTGGTCTCACCATCGGCTACACTTAACCCAGAATCTCTTTCTCTTTCGGAATACTTGTCTCTATCTCGATCTCTATCTCTGTAGTCATCATCTCTTGACGCTATAGACATTTTCTCAAATCTTTCCAAATTACGTCTCGATCGACGGTCCTTAGCTGGTAATGAAGCATATTTTTTTTCTTTTTCTTCGTAATACTTGTCTCTACCTCGATCCTCATATTTTCTATCTTTATAATCACTTTCATCGTAACGTTTATCTTTAACGCCGTCGCTTCTAGCTGTTCTGCGGTAATTCCTCTCATCTTCTACGTAACCTTCTCTATGTATTTCAAAACTTCTACTAGCTTTTTGTTCACACAATCTTCGCCTTTCGTCATATTTTCGTCGTTGGTCGTCGTAATCTCTTATATCTCTCCGATCTGGTGCGCGAGTTTTGTAATGTCCGTTAAGGCAACTTCTGGTGAGGGTAGTTTGCGGCGGGCAATCATGATATCTATCTTCATCATAGTATTTTCCCGGCGCTACATTAGCTTTGCTAAAATATCTTGGTTGTTGCTTATCATAGGGCTCGCAACAACCACATTTTTCATTTCTATTGTCATTTGTAACAGCTATATTATCATGGCTTCTAATTCGATTATTAAAATGATCGTGGCTGCGTATCCTGGACGGTGACATATTATCTCTGGAGAGATCTCGACTGCGAAGTTGAATAGGTCTTTGTTCAGCTTCAAAAGATTCCCGTCTAGATATAACTTCACATTGTAAGGATTTATGGCTTTGAGATCGCGGCTAAAATCATTGATACATTTAAAATATTTCTCTACAACTAGAGAACCAACAAAATACTTGCTGGTTATAAAAATGATATGCATATAAATCTTACTACATCATTGGCGTTTGCAAAGAGCGGAGATTTTTGATTCATCTGGGCACATAGCTTTGCAAAAGTTTCAATTAGTGCTGCTTGATCAATTTTAGGAGCTTCATGTTTATTTAATCTGTATAATATTTAAACAATATTAATGGAAAATGTCGATAAATTACAAATCAACAATTTAGTGAATGTTAATGTAAAAATAACATTACTTATCACGATCTCTAGTCTGGTTGTCCCGATGACGCCTATGGTGGTGCTGACGCTCCCTCATTTGGGATACGTCACGTTCTTCGTGTCTTTTGGTGTGACGATGCCTGATGTTTAAAGTTTTAAATTAACTAACTATGCAATATTTTATATAAGCCGTGTGGAGTTTTATCATGTTAACAACTACCTACTTAACATGACCCCAACTTTAAGTGTAGGGGAGAGAATTGTAAATTCAAGCTTGGAATTCTAAGTATTGTTTTTGTTCATCCATACTAATATTATAAACATCAAAGTATGTTTCTTTGTTTGTCCTTCTTTGACGTCGAAACGGATCGACGGATTGGCGTGATTTTTTGTATGAAGATAGTTGGAGGACTGGAGAGTGACATAGGCCTTTTTACCGCGGGAGATTACCTAATTCCCACGGAAAGACACGTTATAACTTATAATACAATCCAAAAAAATATTTATGATCAAAATTACTTGAAACTTGTATTAATACTCCTCAAAGAATTAAATAAATACTAGATGGATGAAAGTTTGTATGAAATTGCCTTTTTAGAGATTTATTGGAGTTTTAGCGCGAGCGAAGCCGCGGGTTCTGCTAGTAATTAATAAATTGAAAACTTTTGTAGAGTATAAATACAATTTTGCTATAATAATGTTTGAAACATTAAGTATATGACAAAGTATATTATCGAATAAGAACTGCTACTGTGCTAGTGTTAAATAAATTGTAGATATTGTAAACTCTTATCATTAGTTATGAACCCAGTCACTAGGGAAATCTAAACACCGGCAAAGTTTATCAACTATCACAGTTAAACCGGAACAAGTAAGTACTTATGTACACGATATTTTTTTAATTTTTAGGTGCCTATAGAATATCAAAATGTTTGTTCACATTTTTCATACTAGCAACAATAAAAATATACGATTTGATGATTTAATTAAATTGAACGTTATTCACAGTGTAAAATAATAATGTTATCTCCACAAGTTAGTTCTGCAACTTGCCGATATAGAAGTTGCTCTACGTCATATAATAATTCCATATGACAATTACTTTACTCACTTTTTCTTATCCCGTTTTATAGCTTCTTCCAAGAAAGCGTAAATAAATGAATCTTGATCTTTAGGAACAGAGCCAATAGCATCATCTTCTTCCTAAATGTTAGATATATTTTAGACAAGCTATCTATTTAAGGCAAATTAGTTTTTGTAATTCTATTATCTAAGACCTAAAAAGGTATTTACCTGAGGATTAGGCGATATAGATCGAGGCGTCGACACCAGACCAGCTTTTAGAGCCAAGGATATACCTTCCCTTCTGCAAATTAATTGTTTAATGTATTTTCGCAATAACTTCAATAGATTTTCGCGATCTCGGAAACCGCTCTAACGAATTAGCTGAAATTTGGTATGTGGGGGTTGTCGGAGGCCAAAAATCGATCTAGATTAGTCTTATGTCTGGGAAAACGCGTGTTTTCGAATTTTCATGTGGTTTTCTTTCGCATTATTCCACGCAACATATGGTCGCTAACTTCTCACGCTCGGGCATAAGCATCGTAGTCAAGCGGCCAAGGCGCAAGATTGATAATAACAGGGGCCCGGGTTCGAATCCCGGTAGGATACAAATTTTTATCTCAAAAATACGATATAAAAAAAAAGAACTCGGAGCGAAGCTCGGTCGCCCAGGTACTAGGTATATCATTTAACATTGATCTTTATAATATACAAACTTTGCAATTATTTATGAGAAACAAATGCTTAAATTATAAAATAATATGATAAACTCATACGCAATACGTCGATGGCGACGCGGAGACCGCGGTCGATGTACTTCAACTGGCGACCGAGTCATAGACGGGCTACTGTCTCTTTCCCTGAAGAATAATTCTTATTTATAGCGCTTAATTAATTACTAGTTTTTAATATTTTCATTGATATTAACTAATGACTTACCCTTGCTTCGCTCGATTGCGTCCCTAGGTGCTTAACAGTAGCAATAATATGTGTTACTGCAGGCCAAAGTCCACCTGTGTACCTACTTATCCAAATCCGTACAGCCGCTTCGACGTAACGTAATAACAAACAAACAAATATCATAGTTTTAATTATTTTTTTTAATATGTTGGGACATTAACATACAGCACCGTCTAGTTCCATGGTAAGCTACGAGGCCTGTGCAATAGATACCAGAAAGTTGATACACTACACATGTATAAAATTAAATACATACAATATACATATTATAAATATAAACACCCATGTCTGCAGTACAAACATCGTGCTCATCACACAAATGAAACCAGCAGTACTCCAACCCACGATCGCTGGCACAGCAAGTAGGGTCACTACTAACCAAGCCAAACGTGTCGTCAAACAAAAATATAGATAAACACAGAATTGAAGCTTCAGTTGGCTAATTCAGCTACATATGCCTGCCCACTATAACCTCAGTGGAAGATCATTGTGTTACAACTTAGTCGCAAGTCATTTCTTCGTTCATTTCAAATAAATATAGTAGTATATAATTAAAATCAAATTAATGCATAACATTATAAAAATAACCTTTTATTAACATTCTCTTGGTTCCCTTCAACACCTTGAACCGCAGAGATATCCTGAAGACTCGTTTTAGCAGAGCTAACCCTACGCCCATTACCTTGATAGCCCTAAAATGATTAATGATAATATTATTGTATTAAAAAAATAGTCCATAAATACATAATTCTCGATTAAGAGGGACATTCGTATAGATTGCCCGTTTCAATGAGTTTTAACACGAATCGGTAACAAATTTAATAGATTATTTAGTATGGAAGATTGTTATCATCTTCCATGGCAGATTGTATTCGATTTTTAGACGCAGAGTTCCTCATCTTATGCCAACACGACAAATTGCACACAGATGTTTATTCCGCTCTTTTTATTTTTTAACCTACTTCCAAAAAGGAGGAGGTCCTATGTTCGTCTGTATTTTTTGTGTATGTTCATCGATTACTCGAAGGCCCCTGAACCGATTTGGAAAAATATTATTTTTTGTTTCAAAGGGTATACAGTATACTTCCCAGGTGATCCCATAAAATTTTTATCGAAATCGGTCGAGCGGTTTTAATAAAAATAAACAATAAATTATTTTTAAATAAAAAGAAGTCGGTTATTATGATTTTTTAAAAGTTTTCATATTTTAAGAAATTAATAAAACTTACGAATTATACCCAAAAAGTACATGAAATATTCTATATGTTATCGCCTATGATTTTCGTCTACACCTACTATCACAGTATCGGTAATAAGTATAGGTACCAAATGTATACGTAGACTAATAAGTAGTGACTTACCTGGATGCGTCCCTAGGTGCCTTATAGAATACACATTGCCCTTATGATACTCCAGTCCAGTTTAGTAGTAAATTCCATTTAAATCCGTCCAGCCATTTCACAGTAAAATAGTAACAAACATACACACACATGTACAAACTTTCATAGTTATAATATAGGGCGATATCAGAATCATGATCTTATCAATAGTATACTTACGCCCGTAGAATCATCTGTAGCCATCGAGTTACTATCATCTCCGTCACGTTTTTTCCTCGTGTGTTTACGTTTTGATGCATCAAAAACTTTAAATAATTTTTTACTATCGCTTGGCTGACATTCCATCTTATATCTTTGAAAGGATCTCTGATCATCTGTTATATTCTACTCTATTACATTATTCTTACAGCTTTAAATATCATAATATAAACAATTTTATTGTAAAAATCAAATCGGAATTTTAATTAAACCAAATAATCATGGACAGAAACCAAAATGACGTTGTTGCTGAATTGAAATAAGAATTAAGTTTAATGACAGATGTTTACAGCCAGTTCTATTTTTTTAACAGACTTCAAAACCAAGAGACTCTATGTTCGCCTCTATGTATTTGTTTTCTTATATTTTTTTCATACACATAAACTTTAGTAAAATTAATTCTATTATCAGACTCAAATAAAATATCTAAGCCACATTAAATTTTGGAATAGAATGAATAAATCTATACAAATATTATAGACTGTTTGTTTCTTTTAACTTCTATCATATGGTAAAAACTAACAAGTCTATCCAACTAATAACTCACGCTTTACTATTTATTTAATATTAGAATACGTGTATATTTATTGTGACATTTTTACAGTTGCATCTTCTAAACCAATTTTTTATGAAACCTTGTACACATAAATTTACATCTTAGATTGTATTTCTTTACTGGAAAAGAAACAGTTCCCAGTGTTTTAGAGGTTTTTTAAGACTCTATTTTTACTTTAGATATATATCTCTTTATGGTCTCTAGTATCAAGTATCAAGAAGTTTTACAATGTTACACTATTTAAATATATAATTGGTTTACAATTCGTAATAAGTTTATGATTTTGTCTGACGTATATACACTATCATATATTAAAACTACTGCTATTGTTCAACCAATTTTGATAATAAAGTTATATTTTCAGCAGATCTTTCAAAAATTGTTGTTTCAGAATTTTAAAAGGGGAAAAATAAGCACAATATAAACTACAAATAGATTTGCTTTTCTTTAAGGAGACCTTATCTATAGTCTTTTTTGCTTAGCATGTAGACTTTAACGTGGAAAAAATAAAATTTCAATAATTTAGAACTCAGGTGTGTGGAAATCAGTAATGCCAATTAGAAAAAAAAATAATGAAATCAGATTCAATTTCAATATATTATAGATTATTGTAATAATTCACATTAAACTTAATTAAAACTTATAGCCCACATAAGCTCCTCACTGTTCACTACGTCCTCATAGACAAGGCGCTAAGGTACTCGGTATAAAATATCCATCATAAAACCAATAAACAGATTCAAGTCCCATTTTATTATAAAAATCAAAATTACGAGTTATAATACATCTGTTTCTCAATCGAACAATAGAAATCGATTATAGCACATTGACATTCTTGTAAATAAATCATCATGGACATAAATAACAAAAAATCAGATTGTACAGCCTAACGAGACCGTCCCCGGCCCGAGCGCCCCCGAGCGCGGCGGCGCGTATTCTATATGTACACGTACCCAGCGGTAGTCAGTCTGTGCGCCGCCGCGCCACTCGCGTCACTACACCGCACTCCCCGCACTCACGCACACTCACTGCTCGTCCGCGCGCGCGTCGTCGCGCTGCTGGCTGCAGTGGTACAACACGTCGGCCAGCTCGTGCGCCACCTTCTGGTCCAGGATCTGGCTCATGACGAGCGACAGCAGCCGGCGCTCGTGGCGGCGGATCAGCGGGCGGTTCTCCGGGTGCTCGGCCAGGCGCAGCAGCGTGGCGGCCGCGCGCCGCAGCATGTCGAGCGAGGTGCCCATCGCGTCGGGGTTGTCGCGCAGCGCCGCCACGCCGTGCTGGTTGGCCACGCCCAGCGCCGTCTGCTCGGCGCGCTCGATGAAGGCGACCAGCTGCGCCACGGCGGGCGCGTGCAGCGCCACCTCGCGCGCCGCGCCGCCGCCGGCGCCCGCCAGGTAGTGCAGCAGGTTGACGGCGAACTCGCGCACCACGGGCCGCTCGGGGCGGCACAGGTCCCGCGCCAGGCCCGCGCACAGCGCCGCGATGCGCCCGCGCGGCGGCGTGGCCAGCACCAGGTCCACGTTGGCGTCCGTCACGCACAGCTTGCACAGCGCCTCCAGCGCGAGCCGCCGCGGCGACAGCGGGCTGCCGGGCGAGGCCGCGGGCGGCGCGTCGCCGGCCACGGCCGCCGGGCACACGCTCCAGTGCAGCAGCCCGTCCAGCAGCGGGCGCGCCACCGCCTCGGGCTGCCCCGCCAGCTCCACGCTGCCCGCGATGTTGGCGCAGCACACGAGCGCGTCCTCGCGCAGCTGCGCCAGCGCGTCCCACCACCACTCGCCCTCGCCGCGCAGGCTGGAGCAGCACGCGTCCGCGTCCGCCTCGTCGCGCGCCGCCCGCTCGTACGCCCGCGCGCGCGCGGCGCGGGGTGCGTGCTCGTGGTGCAGCAGCAGTAGCTTGCCGGCCAGCGCGAGGAAAGCGCCCGACCGCGAAAACTCCGCTTCGTTTCCGGGCACGAAGGTCAGGCCGCGCAGGATGTTCGATAGGGCGATACACCGCTTGGCGAGGGCGTCGCGCGTCTCGTTGACCAGGTTGAGGCTGGGCTCGTCCCGCGTGTAACACTCGTCCTCGTAGTCCTCGAGCTTGCGACGCTTGAGCACGCCCGCGGGGTCGCGCACCTGCAGCGCGGGACGCCTCTCGGGCTCGATGTCCATGGGCTCGGCCTCGAGGTTGTCGCCGTCGGGGCGGGCGGCGGGCGCGTCGGGCCGGGCGGGCGGCGCGCGCGGCTCGGCGGGCGGCGCGGAGGGCGCGGGCGCGGGCGGCGAGGGCGCGCGCCGGCCGGGCAGCACGCGCACGAAGGGCAGGTGCACGAACTCGCCGCGGAAGCAGGGCATGACGTGCGCGGCGGCCGAGTCGCCGCCGAGCTGCCAGGGCTCGAGCACGTCGTCGACGGCGCGGTCGGGCTCGGGCTCGTCGGGCGCGAACAGGTCGTCGTGCGGGCGCGCGGCGAGCGTGACGGGCAGGCGGCGGCGCGACTGCAGCGTGTAGTTCTCGCCGGCCAGCAGGCGCACGCGGTCGCCGGGGTCGGGCGGGTCGGCGGCGCGGCGCGCGCCGGCGGCGGGCTCGGGGCTCGCGGGCGGCGCGTACCACGGCTCGCTCTCGGCCGCGGGCGCGTCGAACACGTCGCCGAGGCTCTTGTGGAAGTGCTCCAGTAGCAGGTCGAGCAGACCCGGCATGTGCTGGAGGCCGAAGTAGCCTATACAGTTGTCGTCGAATAGGAGTATGTTCAGGATATCGAGGGCCCAGCACGTTTCGGCGAGCAGGCCGGACTTGAGCGCCATCATGATGCGCCACGCGTCGACGGGCGCGACGTCAGCTTTCGTCAGTCTCCGCCGTTTCTCAGCGGAAGGGACCGTCGCTTCTATACATTCCGCTGGAAACGTTAACTCCCTCTTGATTTGACCCACGCCAGACGCTGCGCTCTGTCGACGAAATAAAAAATATTACTGATCAAATAACAAAGATAAGTTAGTAGAAAGAACCCAAAAATAGTCGCTAAAAGCAAAATTTTTAAATTAGGTAATCCGACCCTAACATGCATGAGAAGATGACTGAGATATAACATAAATCTTATATAAAGACAACAAATGACTTTGAAAGTTTCAATGACACAAAAAATTAGTCAAAAAGACAGAATTTATTTACACAAGGAAGAAATGAGTTAAGTTTGTCTGCAAGTGAGTGAATGGACGATGAGTGATCGTGAACTCACGGGTGACTGAGCGGCGGGCGGCAGTTCCTGCGCCGGCCGCGGGCCCCACGCGCCGCCCGGCGTCTACAACACCCAACCACGCGCGTTACTACCCCACTCATATTATACACATATTTTTTCGCGGAATATAAAATTGTAATAAACATGGATACTATAATATAAATAGCGGCTTTAAATAAATGAACTACTCATGAGACATGAATGATTTTGTGATGAGATGATATAAAGTCGCGTTATTTAGACACTATTTATAAACCATTTATGGCTAATAAAGGGTTATTTCAAAAAATCTATATGAATGATACTAAATAAATAAATAAAAAAGCGTAACTCACCGGCGGATGGTAGGGTTGATGCTGGTGATGGGGTGGATGGGGCCACGCGGGCTGGTGCTGATGCATGGGCGGGTGCTGCAGGGGCCCGGGGGGCCGCCACGCGGGCGACGGCGCCGGCCGCTGGTAGCCGGGGCCCCACGCGCCGCCCGCGAAGCGCGAGGCCCCCGCCGCACCTGCACCGGGACCCGGATAGGGCCCTTCCTTAGCGAAGTCCGGGTGACGTCTCGGCGCCCCCGCCGGCGCTGCCGCCGCTCCCGCGCCAGCACCTCCCTTCATATACTTTACGTTTACTACTAATATTATTATAAAACACAAGTGGTTCCGCTAAGGTTTTTTCAGTTTTAATTCCTTATAAATAATAATAAAAATAAGCAAATGTAATAAAAAAAATTTAATTGAATTTTAAAATAATCTGAAACTACAAAATGTACTAACTTAGCCTTAGCGGAGACCAAATATGTAGTTAATTCCAAAGTGATAATAGGGGAGCTGAATCAGTACATATACTTTTTACAAACTGTACCAAACAAAGTCCTGTAACTTTAGCTAAATTATTTTTTTTTGTGAAAACTACATTTTCAGCTTCCATATTATTAGTTGTTGGTTACTCTAGCTCCGAGCCCAGTATGTGACCGTAAAATTAATGATGTAAGTGTCCTGAACATGTCTCAACGAGCCCTCGAGGACAGTTGGAACACGTTCGAACACACCGCATTGTACAAAGCTACGACGTCGCTGCTCCACTTATAGCTAAGCTTATATGATAACTGTGAAAGCATGCAAATGATTCAGTGACATCTTATCACGGTAAAGCCACCACCACACACTCTAAACCTTAACTTCCATGTTTTGTTTGTTTGTTAAATTTTGAGTCGGGTTTTGGTCCGAAATAGTCGATTTTGCGACCGGATATCGAGAAGCCAATTAATCACACCGCAAGCCAAAATTTTGTTAAACGAAAACTGAAGAAAATTAATAGTGACAGCTTGAACATTTCGTTAAGCGAGTGGTATTATTTATAAAAAAAAAAATAAATGAAGCCAAAACCACGGATGAGTTCAACCCTCACTGCGGGTCTCATGTAACCCTCCACGCGGTCGAATAGACTGCGTGGTGCATTACAAGCGACACGAACACCACATCATAATTGGGTTTTACTAACATGTACCTACAAATAGTGTCTAAATGTATGATGTCTATATGCCATTATAATTGTATAAAAATTGAGTTTAAAACGAGAGAAAAAATGACAACATCTATTTTTTAAGTAATTCATAACTAGACTGTCTAAAGAAATTGCTCAAATAGAACGATAGAGGCGTATCTTCATCTATATAAATGAAGTATAAATAAGAACATGTAAGTTATCAATTTGGCAAAAATATTTTTTCAATTCAAATTAACGCCTTTATTGATCTGAGCATTAGTGCAGGATAAAATCATATCCAGTGTCAAGGGACCTCTATTCTAGTAGTCATTCATTGTGGGGAAGTGCCCAATTACGATGGTGGTGTAGTGGTCGGGGTTGAAACAGTGTAGCCAACTTGGGAACAACTGGAAGGTATTCGTGACTTTTGGATAGGTTTTATTATTAAAATATAATATGTTCATCATATGTAAATGTCTCGACATGCTTCACTGAGCTATTTTTTTTTTAATATGTACAATATTGTTAATCATTTATCTTTGCAAATATTTGAGAATAGAATTTTAAAAAATCCTTTCAAAATCAAATCAAAGTATACTTTATCCAAATAGACTTTTGATAGCACTTTAGAATCGTCAATTTTTACATTTTCAAAATTAATTTCTTCTCTATAACCAATCAATTATTGATGAACACTGTATTAAAATTCAAGCCCGCTAGGTAAAGAGATTAAACCTAGACGTCGTTCAACCGACTATAACGAAAAGTATATTTTAAAATCTCTAAGGTTTAATCTACAGGGTGAGGGTGAGGGCGAGGGTGAGGGTGATGGGTGAAGGGGGGTCGGGTAGGTTGGCCACACCGCCCGCCGAACCGAACGCCAATGGGGAAGCGGTGTTGAGTGCGTGGTACAAACGTCCGTACGTAGGCGCGGGCGGGCGCCGGCAGCGGCGCCACGAGCTGGCGCGCCAGCTGCGAGCCCAGCAGGCCGGCCGCGCTGCCCGCCGCGCCGATCTACACCAACACACGGTCACCTTCACTCTACTGATCCACACAGTCGCCGAGCCGACCGACCGACCGTACCCGCTGCCGTACATACCTACTTTATATGACAGTCGAGAGACGTCTTTAGGGTCGACTATGACTTGCCATGGTATTATACTCAGGCGCTTTAACTTTCGAACCGTGAGAATTATGATTTTTGCCAGCTCTTTGCATTCGGCAGCGTTTCCGTTAAAATCGATGGGCGACGGCCTACTGTATGGATTTTTATACTGTGGTACTACTGCCGGTGGACCCGCTGTGCCAACCGACAGACCGATCTTTTATATATAAACACTTAAACGAATTTTACAATCGTATAACCTTTATATGATCAATATTTTATTTATTTATATTGTCACAACGGATCCCTTACGTCCGACCGATGTTACAATTAAACTTACGCAACAGCTTGAATACACTGGATTACAATAAATACCATATGCTGTAAATTTGTATGTTAAAAAAAAGTAATCTTACGAGAAACATTCTTCTTAATAACTAAGATATTATACTTATTTCAAAATTCATAAACTTACTATATTGTTTATGTAATATAATAATAATACAGTTATGTTAAAGAAAATATATAATTCCTAACATTCCTAATACTCTCAGAATGTTGCTAAAATAATATGAAAAATAAATATATAACTATAAATAATTATTTCTTTAGTTATCTAGAGATTTAACAACATTCAGAAAACATGATTAAACAAAAAATAATAAATAAAATAGTCCACATCTTATATCCTAATCGTGCAAAAACTAAATATGTTACTATTATGTATTTTTTTTAATATAATCAAAATATATTTTTTTTAATATAATCAAAAATAAATGATTCTTGATTGTAAATAAAATTTTAAATTACGAAAAATTACGTATTTATATTAATTTATCAGTCCCTATCATCTATATATTTTGTTTCTTATTATTATTACAATAATCATCAATTAATTAAATTTTTAAAATACAAGAATTCACCTATAGAGCCTAGTGGAACAATTTCATACAGCAAACTTTTTCAAAACACTACTCAATTAACAACTAATTAAATGTATAACAAAAAAATGTAATCGTCATAACATAAACGTATAATGGATAACGCGCTGCCACACGGATACGCACCTCATGCTGCGGCGAGTGCTGCGGGTGCGGGTGCTGCGGGTGTTGCGGATGCTGCGGGTGCTGGTGGTGGGGGTGCGGGTGCGGCGGGCGGTAGTACTCCGGGTAGGGCTGCGCGGGGTGCGCGGGGTGCGCGGGCGCGGCGGGCGGCGGCTGCGCGGGCGCGGGCGCGGGGGGCGCGGCCGCGGCGCCGCCCGCCGGCGCGCCCGCTCGGTAGCCGCCGTAGCTGTACCGGTACTCGCCGGTGCCGTAACCCCTGAGAATTCAATTTTCATGTATACATTTTTTTAAGATAATGTTACATTACTTTTTATGTAAAGTTACATTACTCTTCGCCTATGTGATACTCCAGGACAATATCATCATCAATCAGTATGTGGTAGGGTAGTAGTAACAGACATATACATATATGTACACATACACACAAACGTTCGCACGTATAAAAGAAGTCGGATATCCGTATGGTTTATTTTCTTACTTTATAATTGAATTAAGAAATATTATGAATATCGTCAAAAAAATGCAATAATAGTAGATTAAAATTCGTACACACCTGTCACCCTCTGGACCATAAGGTGGGTAAACAGGCCTAT
This sequence comes from Brenthis hecate, assembly GCA_951806755.1. Classification (NCBI taxonomy): domain Eukaryota; kingdom Metazoa; phylum Arthropoda; class Insecta; order Lepidoptera; family Nymphalidae; genus Brenthis; species Brenthis hecate. The sequence goes on from OX638278.1 coordinate 1,194,613, forward strand.
TCGACGGATAAGGAGATCCATATTCATACCCGTAACCTTGTTGGTAACCTGTAAACCAAGAAATATTTTATCATTACTTAATAGTGATACATAAGTTACCGAAAAGGAAGTTTAATTAAGTTTAATTTCTCATTTTTTTTTCTATGTTATGACATCTACGATATACATTATTTATATGTACATAAAGTATGCTAAAGCAAAAAAAGGCGTAAATAGAAGCCAGTTTATCACTATTGTTGTTAAAAATGGCTAACTTATGAATTTACAAAAGCTCATAAGCTGTATTTCCATTATATTATGTACATTCATAATTATGAACAAGCTGTAAGTGTGGGATCACACGAGATGAGTTCAACAAATATCTTTATAACTTTTGGTAGAATTTATTTAATACAGTCAGTATATATATTTAAATATCATATGATATATCGATTATTATAATATATAACTATATATACATGCTATTATTTAATTGATCAAATCTCGTGCTATATGTTAGTGTAGTTTAGTGTTAGGAGTTACTTGACATTTTCGAGAGATTCGCTATAACTATCTGTACATTGAAATAAAATTATTTTTATTTCTACAAAAATTTGGAAAGGACAATATTACATAAAGTAGGTATTAACAACAAAAAATAATAATTTTATTTCATTTATATACAATGGGGGTATTTCGAGCGTGATGTCCATTGAGGGTTAAGGGGGGTCGAGCGTGGGGTCACAAACCTGGGGGTCGCCTGGGCCCCGGCGGCTCGTCGAACGGGTTGGAGGCGGCGATGTCGCCGCCCGGCCCGCCGCCTACAACCACACGAGGTTATACCACCCGTTACGTGCAACGTGAGGAATCTACTGACGTCTGTACAATATGTATATATAGTGTTGTACTCGTAAGCGAATTGTAACTACGATCTTACTTTACATTTTCTTTTTTTTTAATATTAAAAATTTTACAATAGTTTTTGGAAAAAAATGTCAGTAGATTTCCTAGAAAAATATTAATTTTATAAATTAAAAGTCACCATCAAAGCCAAACGTTCTAAATAAATATAGAGAAGTACAAGTAAATTACATAAACATAATATAGTCATGATAATATTTTATTTCCATGGTGACGTTTAAATATAGTACAAATCTATAGTGCTATTATTAAGGAGTTAGTGACAAGCAGACTAAAGCCAAATGATTTGTTAGCTTCTGTTATTAGAACAAAACCGACCAGACTTATAAAAATCACAAAATACTATTGAAAATATAATAGTCGGTATAGTATCCTGTCTGTTTTGCTCTAACATTTAATGAAATCGAATGATAAATGTTAGTTGAGACCGCACAAATAAAATCAAGCACCGAGCGATGGGAGTTATTCTTAAACCACACGAAAGCGGTTCGCTAACACTATATCTATTTAGCGTTCATTTACAGCGTATTACTTAGAATTAGTCCGTGCAGTCGGTTAACTAGACGCTAGTTCGTGGTGTACACTATAAGGGTTAACTAAAGCTATTTACATATTTACATTTTTGTATTATATAATAACGTATATTTAATTAAACTTTTTATTGTGCAGATGTTAGCTAGAGCAAGTTTAGTATTCAGAACCCAAAAGTTAGGGAAAAGAGCGATAAACAACATTATTATTTTATATTTAAAAAAAACTACTTTGTATAGGAGTGTGTGTAGTTAAAGACAAATATAGCAGTATTAACTATAATGATAATTATTGTGAAAATTCATTTGTCGTGTGATGAGAGATATGAAAAATACTGTTAAAATGATTTTCTTTAGATATTTTTGTATTACTAAAAATTTATCGAATATATGGAAAATAACAATGAAAAAAAAAAATTAAAAAAAATAGAACAATAATTTAAAGTAATCTATTTTTATTTCGATAATAGCTGTTATTATTATTTATTAACCTGTAATATATAACTGTTAATGAATTCATAGTTGAACCAATCCATATTTGTAAAGAAAAAAAAAATAACAGTAAGAACAGCTTTGTATCAACATCGGTGTACCATATGCATTAAAGATATCAGTCACTAATAACCTCCACCAATAATAAAAACAAGACCACTAAGTAATTACTAAATAATAAATATGAAAGTGTAATGATATATACATATTATGTACAATGTACATGTCTTTACGTGCAATGTTGAGTCAATTGGTTAACACATTATCCATCTCATATCTCTAGGCAACGTCTTGGTTTATATATTGAGTTTAAAATAAACTTTTTATCCGGCAAGGATGGAGGAATGAAGGATATCCTTAGTTCGGATCTTATGATTATTATGGGTGTAATAGTGTAGTGGTAATGTCCACACGAGTAAATGTCACTACAGAGACAAAGCTTCATACAACTGCGCAACGATACGTACACTACTACATAAGGCGGCAATGTGTGCGTTTTCATTTCACCGTGCCACGTTCGTAGATTGTCGAAACTTCGAAACAATCCATTTTATTAACGGGAATCGAGTACATAAATTCTTTTGTAGATCGTCACGTCGCCCTACGTAGTAGCAAGTCTACTAATCCCATACATTCGTATGTCTAGATAGGTCAATAGGGACGCGAATGATGCGATACCGACTGTCATATTTACTTTTATATGACAGTTGGGAAAAGGCTTCAGAGTCGACGAGTATAACTGTGCTCTGCCACGAGATGGCACTACAGTGATTTAAAACGCTTCGACATAAAAATTAGTCAGACAACCTTCGCATTTAATTGGATTTTTATTCTGTACTATCATTGGACGGTTACATTGAGCTCTGTCTCTGTACGATAGATTGTTCACTAACGTTAGGACGATGTATGTATATAGTATATGTACAGTACCTTGCGGCTGCGCGGGCTGCGGCGGGTAGGGCGCGTAGTGCGCGGGGTAGCCGTCCATGGGCGCGGGCTGCCCCGCGCCGCCGCCGCCGAACTGCTCCTGCGAATTCGATGACCCTGGAACGCGCGTATTCGACATCTTTTAGTTTTTGAAGTACAACTTGTTTACGCACGCTTCGCTCGGGGGTAAGCCGGTGAATGCGTTACGAAAACTGTAAAACGGATGAGGCGAACTTTTGTTGCCATCGTTGTTATTGTCTCACAAATGATATATAATATTATATTCTTTCCTCGAAAGATGTTCTATAAATATATGATTGTAATATGCTTAATATGCCTTATTTTTAGTATCTCACTTAACCTAATTATTTAAAACATAAATTGAATTTCATAAAGACTACCGATAACCTATAGAAGTTTTACTTCTTGCGCGTGTACACATCCATACACGCACTCTTTAATTATTTTTTTTTTGATTGGTGAAAAAATTACTTTATAAACTAAACATACATTATCGAATTCAAAATCAATTTAAATGTAACAACAATTTCATTTTTAAGGGTGGATATTTTCATCGCATTATATGTGTAACTTGAGGATCATAAAAATCACTTTATAATTGGCGAAGATATCACAAGAAAAGAAAACAAACACCCGAATATCATGTCCTTTTAAAAGTCGATATGAATAATTGAAGTCCGTCAATATGTAGCGTGATAAGAAATTCCATTATGTACGTAATTTTTCTACTCCTTTGGATACTTTTTTAGAAGATTCATATTTCGATCTAAAAAATGTAAAATTATGAAGTGTACATAACTTTTTTTAAAAATAATTATTATGAAGCTATACACACGCTATAATTATTTGCCATAAAATTATTCGATTGCACGTAATACTTTCGCTTATTTTATTGTAATTACTATCTGATATTAGTACCTACTACATATATATTCGAAACACACTCAAACTGACTAAACTAAACATTTAAAACACATAAATCTTATGTTAGCAACACTTATTACATGTCAGTAATATGTAAATGTAGTTTCAAGCTATAACCTTTGAGAATTAGAGAGCACGTAGTTATTCACAAAAGCGCTTCTCACGCACAATTACAACTAGAAAGAACTAAACCCATAAACAACGTGAGTGTCGACGCCTAACTTAAATCTTCCGATTGATTTTTGATCTCAAATTTCATTTATAATTACTTTTTACCTAAAAGAGTTAAATCTGGTACAAAAAAAGTCCTTTTTTAGGAATTGAGCCCATTTTTTAAGTCCATCAATAAATAGAAAAATAAATCGAAAGTGTAGGTCAATATATAAATGTAAATAAACCGCATAAAACAGAAACAATGACATAATAAAACTTTCGATCACGGCAAAAATAATATTATTAATTGATTTTTCCTGCCTTCAAGGGTCGACGAGATTTTTTACATACAGACAGTATATTATGTTCCGGTGAGTGACATATGCCTTTTTGTCACAGTAACCTGCATGTCTTAGAGAACCTAACTAGTTTTCCTCACTAAAGAAATCGTCCACACTTAAGTAGTAGTAGTCTATGATCTATGGCCTTTTTCACATTAAGGGGATGGGAGCATGAGTATGCTTGACCAGTGCCAGCGAGACATTAAAAGGGGTGAATTATTATTACTACCCAGCGACTCAACCTAGCTTCGCTCGAATTCGTCCCTAGATACGTTTTGAAGATTAGTATGGACTAGATAGACTATATACATAAGTATGAAGTTTTATATCCCTTACTTGGAAAATGATTGATTCCCCAAACAAACTTCCACAACCCTTTTCACCCCTTTACCCCATAAAAACCATTAATGCCCTCCCCAGGGTCTCAAGCTATCTTCATACCAAATTTTATCTAAATCGGTTCAGCAGATTAAACGCGAAAAGATCACAGTACAAGTTACTAATATAGCTATACTAATATTATAAAGAGGTAAAGTTTGTGAGTTTGTGACGTTTTAGTGGGTAATCTCTGGAACTACTAAACCGATTTAGATGAAATTTGGTAAGAAGATAGTTTAAGACCCTGGGAAGGACATGGGATACTTTTTATCCCGAAAATCATCCCTTAACGGGGGTGAAAATCGGTATGAACGTTTGTTTGGGTAATCAAGCTAGGGACGAACCTAAGCGGAGCGAGGGCGAGTCGCTAGTTAGTACAATAAGTCGGACATATTCACCTGCACTAGCCGTATTATTCGACTTGCCGCTCTTCTTCTTGGTGGACGCTTCCACCTGGTTGATGATAGGCTGCGGGTCGATGCCGCCGCGGTCGAAGTGGCACTCGTACGCGAGCAGGTTCTTCGTGTAGTGCTTGCGCAGCGTGTACGCGGCGGACGACGACGCGCCGATGCCGAGCAGGCCGGCTATGTCCTTCCACGTTTTGTTTTTCGTCACCTGTAAATGTTAACATTATTATTATTAATGCGTAAGTTTATGTAATGTTTGTTACATTCACGATGTATAGGATTCGAATGAAATTTGCAATGTAGGTAGGTTAAATT